>JAZHRO010000063.1:141895000-143100000 GCA_037157565.1 Thalassia testudinum
CTTTCTTCTTCTCTACCTTGGCTTCTTCCTTCTTCTCTTCTTTCTCTTCCTTCAGCCTTTTCCTCTTCAGCTATTTCCTTGCGAACTGCAGCTTCTTCCTTCTTTCTTTTCCTTGGATTTGGCTAAGTGTGGAGTGAAACTTTCCATAGAAAAACCCCCCTTCCCCTATGTAGCATTCCTCTCTTCTCTCTTATCTATTTCGGTTCGCTCTCCCATAGCCACATTTGGGTCGAGTAATCGGACCTAATGGAGACCCAGGTCCAGGCTCACCGGCGTGGGTGGTGAGCAAGGAGTGAGTCGGTTCGGGTAAATGGGTCATGGCCAGATCCGCATGGGCAGTGCCGTGGATGAGCCCGTAAGAGGGGGAGAAAGGGACCTCACCCCGTGAGTTCAAGTCGAATAGCCTTATGTAGAAATTCCTTTTATGCAAGTGCGGTGCTTCACAACTTTCCGAGGTGGGACTACCTTTCCACCCTCTTTCACGCGTGCTTGTAGCAAAGGGGAATCCTTTGATTGCAACTGCTGTGACGGTGTTGAATGTTGGAGGACTATGCTATCAGATTTGGTTTTGAAAAGCTATCATTGTAGTTTGAATAGCAAAGAACTCGGGTTCAACAAATAAAATTTATACTAGAATAAAAATCCCAGGTCGAACTCTGGGAGGCTACGTCGATCAAAATTCACAATTATATATACTTTTTATTTTTGTTTAAGGAGTGGGGTAATTATAATGCAATGGAATCAATATAACCAATCAGAGAGAGAGAGAGAAAACATCCACTTGAAGTTGCAAAATGTTTCTACATCTAAGAAAGTGAGAAATTACACTAGAAAGCAGGAAAATTATTATAACTAGAAAGTAGGAAAATTCTACTTTAGAAAGCAGGAAAAAGGAATGGGAGAGAGAAGTTATCGTCCTCGACAATCACTTGGAGGACGAGCCAGACGAGACAACACCTGGAAGACAAGGAATAGAGTGAGAAGAAGGAGGTCAAAGAAGGAGGAACAGGAACAAGGCAGCACATCATCGTCATGGGATCCGCTTCCAAAATGCGGGTGAAAAATTGATTTTATCTCTTGAGGAGCATCCCGGGTGTGGGACAAGCTTCTCTTGAGCTTTGGAGAGGGAGAGAAGAGAAGGAAGGGATGAGAAATTCGTATGGAGGGGGTATCCTTTTATAGTTGCAAGGAGTGGGGGCATTTTAGACATTACAATTTGAAAATCATTAATTCAGGACCTTTAGTAACAGATAAATTCCTCACTAAAGACCTGAACGTGGGATGAAGATCCGCGCACCCGCCCACCTCCTCATCTTCGGCTGCCTCAACGATTATCCACATTCTTCTCATATCAGCCGTCCGATCGCACGATCAGACGACTAAAAGTGCATCTACATAGGTTCATGTTTCAACCACTGCGCACGCCTGCGGGCAAGCTCTTCATCCATATCGCCACGTGGCACGCCCATTGCCGCACAATCAAAATCCAAAGGTGTAATTTCTCCTGCACCCACGCGCTTAATCTTGATTTGAAGGTGCAGCGGGTTTCGACCTCGCGACCTTACGCATTGTAGGTTCTTATCCACCGCGCTACGCGCATGGATAGGTAAGGAGAGCATTCGTGTATTATTTGATGTTAACTGTTGGATATTGATTCACTGGTTGAGATCAAAAGTGTGGTTCTTCTCACATGAGGTGTGGCTTGAAGTGCCAACCTAATCAAATCTCAACCGTTGGATGAGAAGGTGGGGCAGTAAGCGATTTGGAGGGTCTAGATGGCACCACATGGCATCACCTGGACCGTCCATCTTCATTGAGTTGTAGATGGTGCCACGGATGTTGGATTAGACCGATTTTTGCGTCGTTGGGCTGCTATCGTTGATCGAAACCCATCCGTGCAGCCAGATTTGTCATTTGAAGTGCAGATTGACACCATCTTAGCCCTTGCTCTTTGACCTTCCTCGGATTACATCTAATGCTACGGAAGTCCGATTGGGCCAATCTTGGAGTCGTTGAACTCCAATCGTCACCCTGATCAGATATGTATGGTAGGATCTTTAATCTGAGGCCCTGATAAAAAGTCGTCCTATCTCTGACCATAAAAATGAGACAATTACTGTACAATTTATACACTATGATCTATATGCATGATTATACATGTTATGCACCTTTTACAATGTATGATGCTAATGTGACACTAAGAACATGCATTAATAGACATGTTAGGTTAATCAGATGTATGTACATCACACCCCCATGCCTATCTTTTGCTAGTCCATAGCAAAAACTATGTGCTATTTATAAAAGAATTAGGTTGGATTACTTGGGCATAAGTTATTTTAAACATTAAGAAATTTTTTTACTCAAGATCTGAACTTTCAAGGACACAACAGTGCTTGGGTATCTGACAAAATGCAGACCGCCTCATGCCCTCGCCTTAGAAAAATTTTTCTCTTTTTCTTCTTTTCTAATTTTTTCGGATTTTTGAGTTTAGGGTTAAAGAGTGGCTTTCTACGGCCATTCAACCCACCCAAGATTTGATAAGAACCCTAAGTTCTAGGCATCTTATTGTTAATGTGATAGACTCGTTGATCGGCAATTAGAACGGACTTCAGGTTTCTACACCTCTAGGTGACCTTAAAAAAAGAGTTCTACCTAAAGGTGTATCTTTACGACCGGTAGCTTTCTCCCTATTTTTATTTTTATGAGGTCATCACAAGTGTGAATCCAGTGTATATCTCTCCGGTTTATTCTACTTCTTCACTTCTTCCTAAGTGTTTTGGGAATTTTCAGTGCATTTCTTGAGTTAGATTCTAGACAACCGGTCGATCAGCTGTTACCATCGACAACTTACCAGCAATACTCGTGCGGTGAACTGTGGCTTATTTCTTTTGTTTTATTTTTCTTTTCCTCTTTTATTTTTCTTTTCATTTTGACTTTCTTTTTCTTTTTTTCTTAAGTAGGTGGCTTCCCTGGTCTAAGATTTACCTATTGGCAGTAAGAACGGAATGACCCAGTGACTGGGCTCTAGACAACCTACCTATGGGCTGTTACCCATGATAACTTGCCAGCCATATCACCCTAGATGGTTCATTAGCAACCCAATTTATGTTAGAACCGCTGATCAACAAGTCAGTGAAAAGATAGTGTGTAGATGCTTTAGACTTAAAGTTCCCTCAAATCAGAGGGCGGGTTGATAAGCCATATACTTATCACCCAAACTTATTTAATCACATTACAAAAGAATTCAAGATGGTGAGGACTCGAAAAACAAATCCACATTTTAGTGGATACACAGGCTAATTAAGCCCAAAGACCTGAAGGGTCTTTGTGTTCAGATCCTAACGTAATATTTCCTAAGATTGAAAAGTCCTAATGTCCAAGTATTCCTTCCTAATTCAATTTCTTTTTTTTATGTATATATAAGAAGAGAAATAGAATTTACAAGAATTTCACAGAGCTGACAAAATGATTCAAAAATGAATCCACCTTGCCATGCCTAGCCGATGTAATGTGCACATTTAGAAAAAGAGGCATGAAAGGGAGGGTAGAGTACGGAGGATATCACCTGAATATGAAGCTCGGGTCAGCTCTGAGTCATATGTACAACTGCTGAGTTTAATGTCATCAGCTAGGTGAAGTCCAACCAAAGAAGTCACAACATAGCTAGAGCAACCGTGTTTGAGATAGGTTCTAGAAGAGTACGGTCAATAACAGGCTTCAGACATTGATCGTTGACTTTGAATGAATTACCCGTCTTTGGGTCAGAGATCTGAATGGCTCCATTTGGAAAAATCTGGTCGATAATGAATGGGTCGTTCCATTTTGACCTAAGTTTGCCGAGAAAGAGCTTAAGTCAAGAATCGAATAACCAGACCTTCTAGTTTGGCTCAAAGCTCGTGTGGGAAATCAACTGGTCATGTAGAGCTTTGGTCTGAGCCTTGTAGATCTTGGCATTCTCATATGCATCATTTCTAAGCTCCTCTAACTCAAATAGTTGGAGTTTCCTGGTCTTCCCAGCTAAACTTAGATCTAGATTGCACTACATGATTGCCTAGAATGCCCTATGCTCAATCTCTATGGGTAAATGGCATGCCTTTCCATACACCAAACAAAATGGAGACATGGTAATGGGTGTTTTATACACCATATGGTAGGCCCAAAGAGCATCCTCAAGCTTTTGAGTCCAATCTTTGAGATCAGGCCTAATTATTTTTTGCAGAATATTCTTGATCTCCCGATTGGAGATCCTGACCTGTCCACTCATCTGGGGATGGTAAGGTGTGGAGATTTGGTGATTAACCCTATATTTAGCTAGCAAATTACAGAACTGGGCATTAGTGAAATGAGTGCCACCATCACTGATGGTGGCCCTCAGAATCCCGAACCTGTTGATGATGTTCTTCTTGACAAAATCAATGACCACCTTGTGGTCATTGGTTCGGGTGGGAATCACCTCAATCCATTTGGACATGTAATCAATAGCAACATGAATGTACTGATGTCCAAATGAAAGAAGGAAGGGTCCCATGAAATCGATGCTCTAAACGTCAAAGATTTTGACAGGAAGAATTGGGTTCAGGGGCATCATATCTCTCTTAGTTACGCTCTCGAGTGCTTGGCATCAAGAACATGACCTTGAGAAATCCTGGGCATCCTTGAATAAAGATGACCAATAGAATCCAGATTGCAAAATTTTTGCAGCCGTCCTTTTCCCGGAGAAATTCCCACCACAATTAGATGCATGGTAGAACTCGAGTATATTATTGAATTCGTTCTTCGGAACACATCGACGAATAATCTGATTAGCGTCGATGTGGTACAGTTCAGGGTCCTCCTAGAAGTAGTATTTGGCCTTAGAATTGAGTCTATCCCATTGTTTCTTGGTCCAATCTTGGGTGATTTGACCAACGGCCAAATAATTAACAATGTCAGCAAACCATGGGGTTTGGACACCTAAAACTGTAAGGATGGTTTCATCTGGAAAAGTATCAGCAATCGGGATGTCCGGATGAGAAGAATCACTTAGAAGTCTCGACAAATGATCTGCCACCAAATTCTGTACTCTAGATTTATCCTTGATTTCAAGATCAAATTCTTGAAGCAAAATAATCTAACGAATAAGCTGGGGTTTGGCATCCTTTTTAGCCAAGAGATGTCTCAAGGCCGAGTGGTCAGTATATATAATGACGTGTGACCCTAAGTGATAAGCCTTGAATTTTTCCAAAGCAAATACTATGGCTAGTAATTTCTTCTCAGTAGTAGTGTAATTCCTCTGGGCTTCCTCCAGAGTTTTACTAGCGTAGTATATGATAGAGGGCTTCCTGTCAACTTTTTGACCGAAAATAGCCCTGACCGCATAATCAGAAGTGTCAGTCATGATCTTAAAACTGGTGGTTGCAACACCGGAGCACAAGTGACTGCCGTCTTAAGAAAATCAAATGCCTTACGGCGTGATTCGTCGAAATCAAACGGCATTTCTTTGGTGAGAAGATTGCTCAGAGGACGAGCAACCTTCGAAAAGTCCTTGATGAATCTTCTGTAGAATCCCACATGACCAAGAAATGATCGAATTTGTTTAACAGATGTGGGAGGAGGAAGTTTAGTGATAGCATCAACCTTAGCTTTATCCTCTTCAATTCCCCGTTTAGAGATTACATGACCCAAGACGATGCCTTCTTGTGTCATGAAATGACTCTTTTCCCAACTAAGAACCAGTCTTGTTTTGATGCATTGTTTAAGAATCATTTCAAGATTAGCTAGACAGGAGTCATATGATTCTCCAAAAATAGAGAAATCGTCCATGAAGACTTCCATAAACTCTCCCACCATGTCAAAGAATATGGCTAGCATACACCTTTGAAAAGTCGCAGGTACAATGTATAAATCAAATGGCATCCTACGGAAAGCAAAAGTTCCGTAGGGACAAGTGAAAGTAGTTTTTTCCTGATCCTTGGGATGGATAGGAACTTGGTTGTATCCCAAGTAGCCATCAAGAAAACAGAAGTACTTCTACACGGCTAATCTTTCCAAGATTTGATCAACGAAAGGTAGAGGGAAATGATCCTTTTTTGTGGCCGTGTTCAACTTCCTGTAATCAATACAAACCCTCCAAGTGGAAGCTAAACAAGTTGTGACAAATTCTCCTTTCTCACTAGTCACAACGGAAATCCCGACTTTCTTGGGAACAATCTGCACGGGACTTACCCAAGGACTATCAGAGATTGGATAAATGATTCTCGCATCAAGCCACTTGATAATCTCCTTCTTAACCACTTCTCGCATATTTGGATTTAATCTCCTCTACATCTGGCGAGAAGGGCAGGATCCATCTTCCAAAAATATTCTATGATTGCAGTAAGATGGCTCGATCCCCCTATGGTCATGAATGGTCCAACCAATTGCCTCCTTTTGTTCTTTCAGGACCTTAATCAGTTTAATCTCCTGCTCCTTTTTTAATTTAGCACTGATAATCACACGGAGCATCTTGTGTGGTCCTAAAAACTGATATTTCTGATTCTCAGGAAATGGTTTCAGTTCAAGCTGAGGCGGGTTGATGATTGAAGGTAAGGAAGATGCTGATGAAGACCCATCAAGAGGAAGAGGTTGAGAGTGAACAAAATCAATAACCTCTTTAGAAGATGGCGAGTCTGCCATAGAGGGTTGCAAGTTCAATTCATCATCAAAGGAGGAACTTTCAAATGCAGAAACCATCATACAAGTTTCAATATTCACATTATCGTCCTTAAGTTCCTCGATAAATCCACAATCCTCAAATTTATTAATTGCCTTAAAAATATTCAATTTCATTCATTGATCCCTAAAGGCAATTTTCATGCTACCACTTTCATAGTTAATGTTGGCCTTAGCAGTAGTTAGGAACGGATGCCCCAGAATGATGGGAGTGTTCCTCAGATTTTCAGGTACATCCATGTCAAAGACAAGGAAATCTACAGGAAAATAGAAATCCTTAACCTTAACAATAACATCTTCAATAACACCTCACGAATTTGTGACCGAACGATCCGCTAATTGCAGCATTACTAAAGTCAGCCAAAGTTCACTTAATCCAAACTTCTCATAAAGAGAAGTCGAAATTAGGTTGATGGATTCACTCAGATCCAGCAGTGCTCTATCAAAAGTGTAATCTTTAATGACACAAGAAATTAACGAAGCACCTGGATCTCTCTTTTTCTAAGGGAGGTGATGCAAGAGAACCAAACTAGCCTGCTCGGAGAGTACCGCCTTCCTCAGAACAGATTCTCTCAACTTACGCTTCTGTGTACATAAATCCTTTAAAAATCTTGCATAAGTCGGTATATGCTTGATAGTGCCGAGGAGCGAGATATTGATCTCGACATTCTTGACAATATTCAGAAGCTCCTCATTACTATCAATAAACTTCTTCCTTGATCTGATCAAGGCTTCAGGAAAAGGAACATGAGTCAGATCTTTGGAATTAGGTTCTTGAGCCTTGATTTCTTCTCCAGAGTTCTCCTTTCTCTCCTCAGGTTCTTTAGAATTTAGTAAATCAGAATATTATGGTTGTGGATCCTGAGTTTGTTTACCAATCCTCAAGGTAACAGAATTTGTGGATGCATACGAGTTTAGGTCTTGGGGAGTGTTAAGAAAGATTGGAGGGGCTTCATTAGCCCGGAATCGTTGATTTGCAAAAGAAGAAGAAGAGGAAGGACCCTGCTCAACCATTTGAGCATGTGTGTGTGGGTCCCTCTGATTTCCGTACCCATGGGCTTGATTTCTTGGATTTAGGATATTTCATGGGTTGGGTATGGGTTGGGATGGTAGAGATCTGAGTTGACGAGAGTTAGATATGATCCCAGTTTGCAAGTTGTCCAACGAGGTTTTCATTTGCTGCATGAGCTGGAGCATGGATCCTTGCATCTCTACAATTTGTCTGTTCAAATTAGCTTATCCTACGAGTTGACAGACATTCCAAGCTAGCTGATTGACCTAATTTGGGGGCAACTGAGTATAAACATGACCTTGACCCATTGGTCATTGCGAAGCATAGTTGCTGTGTTAGAAATGGATCTGCTACCCCATGTTTCTCCAGGAGAAGTTAGGGTGGTCTCTCCAATCCAGATTATAAGCATTGGAGTAGGGGTTGGATCTAACATTCTCATGTACAACACAAACATCCTCATAGGGTGAGGATGGAGAGAAAGAAAGGGATGGATCAGAGAAACTGAGACCAAAGGCACCGGTTTGGAACCCGTGGGGTTCGGAATAATGCTGGCTCGTAGGTTGAGCTGCATCAAGTTGATTCATGAACTCCCGTCCAGAAGGAGCTTGCAACGAATGGAATCCCGAATTCTGGGATTGACTGGATCGAGAGTTGTTCATTTAATTTCTAGCGATCCACTCCTCCATTCTCTTAGCAACCAAGTCCACCTTATCAAGTTTAATACAAATCAATTCCATATCAAATGAATGAGAGTCATGGACTTCATTAACATTCAATCTGGGCTGCTGGGACCGGTTAAAAGTATCCATGGAAACATGATTGATCAAATTCTCGCTCATTTCCTCAAACAAATCATGCGCACTATCTGCATCTTTGTTGAGAAAATTACCTCCGCAAGAAGCTTCCACGTGATTTCTGAGTTGCTTAGTCAACCCGTGGTAGAAGATCTGCACGAGTTGCCATTTCATCACCTCGTGGTGTGGACACCTCCGTAATAGGTCCTGGAATCGCTCCCAGGTCACATGAAACTGCTCTCCCAGCTGCTGGGTAAAGGTAGTGATTGCCCGTCTCAAAGCATTGGTATGTCCGACAGGGAAGAATTTCTTCAGAAAGGCTGATTTCAACTCATTCCAAGTTGCAATTGGTCTTCCTATAGTCATGTACCAATGAGAGGCTTTATCCCTAAGAGAGTGGGGGAAGAGCCTTATGATCATTTGCTCCTCACTCACATTTCGCACCTTGGTGGTTTGGACCAAAGTGGTCAAGTCCTCCAAGTGCTGAAACAGGTCGTCAGAGCCAAGCCCATGGTAATGTTTGATCAGGCTTAACACCTGGGGCACGATTTCTACGTCTCCAATAGGAATCTGGAAGCCGGAATGTTCCCCGTAATTTGAAGGATCGTAAAAATCCTTCAAGCACCAAGTGCCCTGCATTCTCTGGAACCATTCTTGCATTCTCTGCATTTATTCCAGTTGCCATCGAAATTCCTCTTGTGGATCCTAAGGCAAAGGAGGCTATTGATCGGCCATGGGATCAATTTGGCCAAAATCCAATCTACGCCTCCTAGAATACTCTAGTGGTCCTTCCAATCAGGGATTCAATGACCTTCTTCCAGCATAAACTAGGAAAAGGTCAAAAGGACTAAGGATAAGAGCCCTACAACACAACAAAGCAAGCCTGTCCTTAAGTGGGGTAGCCTAAGGATCTATAGACTCCCAGAACCCACCTTAAGATTATAAATGACTTACTCTACTTGTGTCTGCTCAATCCAACCAGTTAGAAGGAGGGACTGGGGAGAAGGTTCTTCCTTCATCTTGCACCTCCAATTCCTAGTGTACCCCCCAACCGCGATCGTTTGACACTACTCCCCTAGCTAGACATCACATATATTAGTACAAGTAGGTTAATCATAAACAATCTCAGACTAGGCCCCAAAGAGTGAATCAGTCCTTAAGGCCAACGTCTACTCGATTTTATTAAGGCCTGGGATTGTAGTGCTTATGGAATGTGATGGGCCCTTAAAATGGGTTGCATAGTTAATGATTGATTGAGTATGTGTAAGTGCATGCACAACCACGGTTTTCAAGCAAGATTATTTGTGATGCGTAGATTTTAATGTTCAAAGCTTGCTTAAGTAGCTTTTAGGGTTTAGAATTAGGTTGATTTCAATCAAGTTTGAGGCAAACCAGGTTTTCAAGCACGGGTGAAGATTGCTTTCCTTTAAAATCAAAAATAAAGTGAAGTTCCTAGTATGAACCTAGATTGAAAACCCTAAGAGGAAGCTACTTGGTGAGTTGATTTTAGATTGAGTGGTGCGGCCCAAACAACTCAAACAATTGGCCACAATTGGACCACTGTGTTAGGCACACAGAAATGGTTAACCTAGAATAATTTCTACTCTTTTATGTGTTGATTTGTGTGTATCGGTTCCACAGATCAGAATTCGATTAAGTAGAAGAAAATCAAGTAGGTTAAGTGCCTTGAATGTGGGTGTATGTTAAATTACCCCACAAAATTATCTTTTTGCTTTTTTTTATAAACGAGGGTGAAATGTGATTGTGAGTGGAAATTCAAACAACCAAATTAATCCTAGGATTTATGCAAACACCTAGGTTAATTGAAATTTGAATTTAATGTGATGAAATGAAATCTATGGAGGGGGAAAGAATGGGGAGCACTTACAATCATCTTCAACAGCACTTTACTCCGATCTACCGCTTGACGATTCCCTGATAGAGGTATTTGTAAAACAATAGACATAAGAGAAAGCAAGTTAGAAGGCAGTAAAGTGCGTGAAATGTGAAAAGAAGATCGGAAAATCGTTGCCTCCCTGGTAATGGTGAAAAAATGTTGAATGTCGGAACACTACGCTATCGAATTTGGTTTTGAAAACCTGTCATTGTAGTTTGAATAGTGAAGAACTCGGGTTCAACAAATAAAATTTATACCAAAATAGAAATCCCAGGTCGAACTCAGGGAGGCTACATCGATCAAAACTTGTAATTATATATTTTTTTTATTTTTGTTTAAAGAGTAGAGTAATTACAATGCAATGGAATCAATATAAACAATGAGAGAGAGAGAGAGAAAACATCGACTTGAAGTTGAAAAATGTTTATACATCTAAGAAAGCGAGAAATTACACTAGAAAGTAGGAAAATTATTACAACTAGAAATCTGGAAAATTCTACTCTAGAAAGCAAGAAAAAGGAATGGGAGAGAGAAGTTATCCTCCTCGACAATCGCTTGAAGGATGAGCCGGACAAGACAACACCCAGAAGACAAGGAACGGAGCGGGAAGAAAGAGGTCAAAGCAGGAGGAACGGGAATGAGGCAGCACATCATCATCGTCGTGGGATCCGCTTTCGGAATGGGGACAAAAAATTGAATTTATCTCTTGAGGAGCATCCCAGGTGTGGGACAAGCTTCTCTTGAGCTTTGGAGAAGGAGAGAAGAGAATGAAGGGACGAGAAATTCATATGGAGGGGGTCTCCTTTTATAGTTGCAAGGAGTGGCAGCATTTCAGACATTACAATTTGAAAAACATTAATCCAGGACCTTTAATGATCGATAAATCGGTCACTAAAGGCTTGAACGTGGGTTGAATATCCGCACACCTACCCGCCTCCTCATCTTCGACTACCTCAATGCACATCCACGTTCTTCTCATATCAGCTGTCCGATCGCACGATCGGATGGCTTAAAGTGCATCAACATCGCTTCATGTTTTAGCCGCTGCGCATGCCTGCGGGCAAGGTCTTCATCCGTCTCGCCACGTGGCGTGCCCGTTGCTACACGATCAAAATCGAAAGGTGGAATTTCACCCGCACGCGCATGCTTAATCTTGATTTGAAGGCACAGTAGGTTTCGACCTCGTGACCTCACGCGCTACAGGTTCTTATCTACCATGCTACATGCATGGATAGTTAAGGAGAGCATTCATGTATTATTTGATGTCAACCGTTGGATCTTGATTCAATGGTTGAGATCAAAAGTGTAGTTCTTCTCACATGAGGTGTGGCTTGAGGGTGCTAACCTGATCAAATCTCCGTCGTTGGATGAGAAGGTGGAGCAATGAGCAATTTGGAGGGTCTGGATGGTGCCACATGGCATCATTTGGACCATCCATTTTCATTGAGTTGTAGATGGTGTCACAGATGTCGGATTGGATCGATTTTTGTGCCATTGGGGTGCAATCGTCGATCCGAACTCCTCTGTGCTATCAAATTTGTCATCTGAAGTGCAGATTGAGACCATCTTGGCCCTTGATCTTTGACCTTCCTCGAATTATATCTGATGCTACGAAAGTCCGATTGGGCCGATCTTGGAGTCATTGAACTCCAATCGTCGCCCTGATTAGATCCATACAGTTAGATCTTTGATCCGAGGCCCCGATAAAAAGTCGCCCTATCCCTAACCATAAAAAGGAGACAATTACTGTACAATTTATACACTTTGATCTAAATGCATGATTATGCATGTTATGCACTATTTACAATGTATGATGCTAATGTGACACTAAGGACATGCTTTAATAGACATTTTAGGTTAATCAGATGTATGCACATCAGATGGCTCTTGGCTTCAATTGGCTACCTGGAGATGTTTACGAGAGTGCTTCGCGTAGCCTGGGACTATGACCTGGAGTGGGAACGGCCTAGAGAAGCTTGCAAGGAAGCTTTAGGCGGTGCATCAATGGCGGCAATCCCTTAGACCTGAAATCACACAAAAAGCCTCACGGCCACGTTTAAAAGCTTAGGGAGCTTTGCCAAGGTGTGATGAACATGCAGAGGTGGTCGGCGTGGCATGGGACCACCTGAGGGAGCGTGCTTAGGGCACACTGTGGCCATGTGTGTCGGTGTGTTCAGGGGTGCATTTGGGTGAGTGACGGAGTGTTTGGAGTAGTGGGAGATGATCAGTGGGTTGTTGTGGTGGTCGTAGGGTGGTTGGTGAGGCGGATGGAGGTGCGGAGCGTTGGGGTGCCTCGTCGAAGGTTTGGCTAGAGGTGGAGAAGGTGATGGTGATTGGTGGCGTCGAAGGGTGATTTTGAGAAATAAAGAGGGGAAAAAGGAGTAGAAGGGAGAGGGAAGCTAACAGACCTAGAATAATGACGAAGGAGGCAGGAGAGGCATCTCTTCTGGTACGGCTGATGTCGTAGACAAAGATCTCCGTAGGTGAGGCGGCAGCGAAGACTAGGGCAGAGGCAACATGAGGGCTGGTATAGCTGACGCGGATGAACGAGAGGAAGGCAACCTAACCACTAGTATTGTGGTTGGGCAGCAAGAAAGAGGGGGAGGAACTGTTGGAGTTTGTGAAGATGTTGTGGCCGGCGAGGAGAGGCGAATTGAGGATGGACCGGCCAAATTCCACGTTGAGGAGATGCAGATGGATTAGGGTTTGCTTAAATAGGCTTCTAAGGATGGATTTGTGCTTGGAAGCCAAGATTCCAAGCAAGGTATGTCCACCAGAGTAGGAAGCTTCAAAAAAACCCAAATCTCCCATGCATTCGCATGAGATTGGGTACAATTTAGGGTTCAGTGATGGGTTCATATTGGAGGAGATTACTCGGAGAATCTCCCCTCCAAATTTGGGCGGGATTCTCTAAGCAATCAAGGAGGAATTACCTTCTAAAGTTTGTCGGAGTAGGATTCCCTCCACTATAATGACACAGGGACCTATTTTCAAGGATGATGAAGAAGCTAGGGGGGTTTCTGCAGAGGTTTTCAAAAGATAGGGGCAGAAATGTAATTAGGTTGGACTTATTTGCAAAGTAGGTCAAGATAAGTTCCCCTTATGTCCAAATTTTGATAAAAACCTAATTTAGACCTAAGGAATCCAATGGTGAAGTTTAATTTTGGGTTTTACCACTTTTGACAGGGAAATTTATGCAGAAACCCAATTTAGGGTAAATATTTAGTTGAGACACTATTCTAGGTCAACATGGGCTCCAAAGACCAATTTGAAATTTCTAAAACCTAGAGGATATTTTCCTATGACTTTTAGAGGGCTTAGGTGAATTTTATTCTGACTAGAACCTTGTTTAATCAAGTGAGTCTGTTTTAAGGTTATAAGAAGTCATTTAATTCCTAGAACTCACACGAATCCTTTTCTGTCGGAACAAACCCACTTTTATCTTGTTAAGGCCTTTTGAGCTTTGTTTAGCCCTTGAGAAAACCCGTTGTTGTACTGCAATGGTAAAGTTACAGTTTTACCCCTTGTTTCTTGCATTTATCTCAAAATGATTATTCAGTGAATTAGGACCTCAAATTGGTTATGTAGGAGCTCTTGTTCTCTTTTATTGGTGAAAATGAGCTAGTTAGGGCTCATGATGGTGTTCTCATCATTAAGTCACCTGAACTATCATGAGTTCAGTGGAATTTTAAAGAAGGATATTTAACCTAGTCTAAAGGTACACCTTAAAATTCTAATAATTAGATCCGTATCCTTATCCCTAGTTTGTTAAAGATTAAATCCCATTATACCAAAAGTGAATGTTCAACCTTAGTCTCGGTTTCACAATTTCCTTAAAAGGTTTTCAACATTTTTTTCTTTTTGGGTATGCAAGTTGAAAATAAAATAAGAAAATTGCATGTTTTTGGATTTTGAAAATCCTGATTCGATCGTCAAAATTAAAAAACACCCCCCATGCTTAAGATGTGGCATGTCCACATGCAATTGGAAGGGAAAAGGGATTACCATGGTGAAGGTTGTCAAAATCTGGATAGTCCAAACCTCTGAAGAAAAGAAAAAAGTGCGAAGATTGGAAGAAAAAATGATGGGTTATCATCCAGACATCTTGCCAAATGATAGGAACACCATTATGAACCATTACTAGCTCATTTTGACTGAATTAAGCTAGTAAATGCTCCTACATAACCGCCAGAGAGTCACAAGTCACTACATGATCATTCTGAGGGAAAAATAAGAAACTAAGGTTAAAATTGCAATTTTACTAGATTATCATGAATGCAGTACAACCATGGGTTTTCTCAGGGGCTGAATGAAGGTCAGATGGTCCTAAAAAGATAACAAGTGGGTTAGAACAATCAGAAAAGGGTTTTCACATGTTTTAAGAATTAAATAACTTTTGAAACCCTAAATATAGACCTGCTTAATTAACTAAAGTTTTGATCAGGATAAATTTTACCTAAACCCTCTAAAATTCATAGAAAAATATTCTCTAAGGTTTGGAACCTTCAATTTACCATCAGAACCCATTTTGACCCAGAACAGAGTCACAGACAGACATTCGCCATAATTTAGGTTTTTGCATAAATTACCTAGTCAAACATGGTAAAAACCAAAATACAACTTCACCATTGGATTTCTTAGGTACAAATTAGGTTTGTACTAAAATTTGAAACCAAGATGAGTTTATCTTGACCTAGTTTACAAATTGGTTCTGTCTAATTACTTTCTACCCTTAACTTTCAAAAAATTTTGAAAAAGGTCCCTAACTTTGTCGTTGTTCTCACAAAAAGGTCCCTATTGCACATAACTTCTAATCCTACAACTCCGGCAACAATCAATCGAGGATTTCTCCATGATTGATTGATGAAGCCTCCTCAAAATTGAACTGGAGATTCCTCTTGAAATTTTCTTTCAATTAGACCGATTCTTGTACTTCAAATCTTTCCCAATTTCTCATGCGAACGAATGAGAAATTTGGGTTTCCAACTCCAGCCACCTTCCAAGCTTGAAAGCTTGGCTTCCAAGCTCTTATCGACCCCCTGATACCTATATAAGGACTCCCAAGGCCTGCCCGATCCTTCGAAGCTTGAATTCGACTAGAGAAACCCCCAATTCTCGTCCGTCCTCCTACGACTAAATTACTCTTCAAGCTTCGGCGACTCTCCCTGCCTCCCCTCATCATCTGACCGTATTACCAGTGGCAGACCCTTCCTCCTTGCCTTCTTCCACGTCGAGCAGCACCTACTGGTGCCCTTATCTCCATCTCGTTGTCCACCTCTCATTGGAGGAGTTTCTTCCTCGACATCGACCATATTGCAATCAACGTCGCCTCAACTCCTCTTCGTCCACCAATTACCAAGATAAGCCCCATACCTCCTCTACTTCATTTTTCATCTTAACCGCACCCACTTTCAACCACGCTACCACCTGTTCACCGTCGTCCCTTCCTCGTCTGGCTACTCCTCTAGCGAAGCACTCCCATCGGTACACCACTCCATATGCTTTGCCGACACTCCCACTAGCTCTGCCTCATCCATCAGCACCGAGCCCCCATCTTTATTTCCCATTCCCTACCCTCAAATGACCCTAATGAGAACCTCATCACGAGTCCTAACTAGCTCATTTCGACTTGAGAAAGTAAACAAAAGCTCCTACATAACATAAAGGAAGGCCTAATTCAAGGGATTACTATTCTGGGAAGGAAACATGAACTAAAGGATAAAATTACAATTTTACCATTACAGTACATCAACGGGATTTCTCAGGGGCTAAACATTGGTCAATTGGACTTAATAAGAGAAAAAGTGGGATGGTTCAGTCAAACAAGGGTTATTGTGAGATTTAAGAATTAAATGACACTCTATAACCCTAGCACAAACCCACTTAATTTCATAAGGTTTTGGTAAGGAAAAAAATAAAATAAATCCTCTAAAATTCATGGAAAATTATATCCTAGGGTTTAGAACCTTTAATTTTACCTTTGGAACCTATTTTGACCTAGATAGGGGTCCTAGCTCAGCATTTAACCTAATTTGGGTTTTTATGCAAAATATCCCATCAAATGTGGTCAAACCTAAAATCCAACTTCACCATTTGATTCCTTAGGTCAAAATTATGTTTTTACCAAAATTTGGGCCTAAGGGAAGGTCACCTTGACCTACTTTGCAAAGTAGTCCACCCAATTACATTCTGGAACCTATCTTTTGAAAATCCTCGCATAGACCCCCCTAACTTCCTTGCCACCCTTACATTCAGGTCCTTCCACCATTACAATGGAGGAATCCCACTCCAGCGGGGATTTCAGGAGGATATCCCCCCGAATCCTCAGAGATCTCCTAGATTTGGAAGGGAAATTCTATGAAGATTTCTCCATCGTCTAAATAGGATCTCCAAATCTGATTCACACCAAATCTCTCATGCGAACACTTGAGAGATTTGGGTGTCTTGCGCACCTTCCATCTCTGGTGAGATCTTTGCGCTTGGAGGCTTGCCTTCCAAGCACAAAGATCTCAGCTAGCGGCTATAAAATGTCCCTCGGTCCTTACCGCATCTGGGAAAGCTTGAATTGGCTTGAGAATTCCCCCAAATTTAATCCTTCCTCGTCTCAGGCCAACCGCCCGCAAGCTCTAGCGATCCCTCCTCCCTCCTCTCGTCGCTCTGCCACCATACCTGTGGCTGAGTTATCTCTGTCTCGCTCTTCCACATTGCGCCGTACCAACGCTCGCCTCTCCGACCTCTTCTTCATTGCCATCATCCCCACCTCAAAGTTTTCTTCCCTGATGATGGCACACACGCGTCGCTTGTCTCCTCTACCTCCCCTTCATCCAATTACCCTCAGTAAGGTTCTCACTTTCCACTCTCAATTTTCCCCCACTTAATTTCAGAAAACACCCCTCGACAGCCACTGTCCACCTTCGTCTCCCTCATCTCCGGCTGACCACCGACGAGGCGAATCCGTCACTCCCGCACTCTACACGCCTCGCCACTGACCCCATCACCTTTGCCATCACTCATTGATCATCCTCCACCCCTTCACCAACTGCCACGCATGCCCTAAACCCTCACCCCACACACACACCTTCACAGTCACAGTCCGACCTAGGCACACATGCCTAGGCTAGTCTGGGCCACACCAACCCCCGCCTCACCTTCGTCGTGACACGATGAAGCTTCCCACGTTGCTTGATAGGGCCATGAGGCCATGTGCGTGCATTTCAGGTTCGCACCTCTGCCGCTATTGGCGAAGGTGTGAAGGAGCTTGCAAGTAGCGCTCCAAGCCGCATCCACCCAGGTACTGCGTTCCAGGAAGTACGGGTTGGATTGCGTATACACCCAGCCAGGCAATTGGTTTTGAAGAGATCGCAGCAGCAGCAATTGAAGAAGACCACCTGCGGGGGCGAGTGCAGAAGCAGGTGGGACACTTTAGTCCCACCTCGTAAGTTCTCAACGCAGGTAAGGCATTTATATTGTTTTTGTGTTCTTAGCTGTTCGCCTCGAAATGACACGGGGTGTGGTCCCTCGCCCATGCCCCCGCCTCGTCTGTGACACACACTGATGCGAACATGGAACGCAACCTATTTACTTAGCACTCCTGGCACACTACACCACACCGGTGCACCTATTCCTGGGCACGCGAGACCCGACTTGATTACTCGGCTATGGGAGAGCGAACCTAAGAGTGAAATAGAGAGAGAGATGAGGGGGAGGGTAGGGGTAGGTTTTGCTCTTGTGTGCGTGCGCAGGGAAGATGAAGAGGAGGCTGAAGGTGCAGCAGCAACCAAAGCTAAGGAAGCCAAGAAGGAAGAAGTGGAGCGGCTGAAGAAGAAAACCAAGGGTAGAGGCTGAAGAAAAGAAGAAGAGAAGACAAGAGCAGCTAAGGAAGGAGAAGGAAGGACATAGCTGTAGAAGAAGACTTCATAGGAAGAAGAAGGTAGAAGAAGAAGACAAGGATGAGAAAGCTGAAGGAAGGACTTAGCTACAGAAGACAAAAGCCGATGAGAGAAAGGAGCGGCCAATCAGAAAAAAGAGAATGAAGAGAGGAAGAAGAAAGCAGTGTCAGATATCAGAGGAAGAAGAATAAAGAAGAGCCTTGCACTGTAGCAGCAACAACTTAAGACATCTAATTTTACATCAGACGTCCATTATTTTTTTTGAGCTTCTCTATACATTGACCTCATTTTCACTTTTTAACTTTGATTGGATTGGTCATTGCATTTTATTAAATTGTGAAGTGTGATCTTAAGTTTTTAAATACCAATTTGCTCCCTATGTTTGACCTCGGATACTTAGGTTTTCGAGTAACAAAAAAAAAAAATTATTTATTTTCAAGGCGATTTCATTTATACTACAATGAACATCTTTTAAAACCATGATCTCACCTCATTAACATTTTGCCACCGTTGCCGGGGACCAACGAGCATTTTAGAAACCTTTATCACAACCTCTGATTCAATACTGACTTAATCTCTCGCTTTGGCTGTGTTTATTTCAGGGGAAGAAAAGGAAAGAAAAGCAGTCGCACAACAACCACACCAAGGAATAGGTAAACTTTCATTAGCCCTCTCTCTTAATCCCCTCAAAGTCTGAAAAGGAAAAAAATAAAGAAAAATCAATCTAGGGCTACCTGCTTCCATATTTAGTAATTCATCAAAGTTGCCTGATTTTCATTTCAACATATTTTGAATTGCACATCCAATTAAGGTAACTAGGGCTAAAACCTTCTTGATTGAACCCTAGATATCATTTTTGAGGCAACTAAAGTGGACCAAGTACAGCCAACCTAAGGATTTCAAGCTAGGGATTTTAGAGATACATCTTCTCTTAAGCAAAGAGGGAAAAATTTCAAAAAGTGTTGTGCCTAAGCCTTGTTTGAAAAGATCTATCCAAGAGAAACCCTAAGCAAATCAGGCTCTTAATCCATTTGAACCCTAAAAGAAAGGACCTAAAAGCTCTCAAAGAAACAAAGAGGTGAAGTTGATCCTTTAGGTCAACCAACCTTAAAATTAGGTCACTTTTTGCAGTCAAAAAACTTAAAGTTCAAGTGGAAACCTAAGCACCTTGATCTTAATTAGAAAAGGTACACTTAAGAGGTCAAGGTCCCCATTCTGGTCTACCTGGAATCTCAGTGACAAGAGAGGCCGAGTGGGGGAAACCCTGTAACTCGTGGGGATGCTCTACCATGTAGGGGTCTTTGCGGGACTCTCCCTCTTTGACTGCCCAGGTATTTCTCAAGTGGACGACCTTTTTGACTAAGGGGTATCATCCGCCCCGAACCTCTATAGTCACCCAACAATTTTTTGGGTGTCTCGATTGTTTCAAGTACATTATGATCTCATCAAATCCTTCAGTGCATGTTTGGTAGGAGGTCCTTAAGACCGTCCTTGTGACCTCCTTTAGAAATTCCCTCTTGCCGAGGCCAAGCCTCGACACCCTTGTTTGTGCAGCAACCCCACCACATAGATCTTTCCTTTGATTCAAAACCAAGTTCTCCTTCTTCCATCATGGCACAACCCATTGAAGAAGAGAACAACCTTGAGCACTAACTTCAGCACCTAAATGATCTCTTCCAAAACTTTGTAAACCCACTGCAGCGTCCTATGATGAGAGATCACTATAATCCTGCTGCGGTGGCAGTCGAGCCTCGAGTCCAAATCCCAGCTAGAGGTCCTGATTCTAAACTCAAGCCTAATATGATTCATGCCATACCAAAATTCCATGGGCTTAACTCTGAGGATCCATTCCAGCACATTAAGTAGATCAAACATCTGGTCCAGACCTTCGGGTCAGACACATAGGATCGGGATATTCTACTCATGAGGATGTTTCTTTCTCCCTCATGGACAAGGCTGCTCATTGGTATCAAACTCAGACTCGTCCGATAAACACATGGGATGAACTTCAATCCAAATTTTTGAAGTTCTTCCTCGTTGGCTGGACAAGTGCCTTGCACCACTAGATCACTCATTTCACTCAATAATTGGGAGAACCTCTTCATGAGACATGGGATCGATTCTTAGATCTCATGCGAAAGTGCCCCCATCACGGAGTTCCTAAATGGGAACAAGTCCAGTCTTTTTACCAGGGACTCCGTGAAGACATTCAATTATTTATCAATGCAACCTGCGGAGGAAACATCATGGGTCAACATGAGAACATGGTGTGGGAGATTCTCGAAAATATGTGCAAGAACTCCATCAATAATGACTCCATGGGCTTATTCGACCGGACGAATGCCCACGCATCGACGAATCTTAGGGGAGCACATGAGACGCAGGACTTGCCCACATCCGTTGACTTGGAACTGATGGCAGTCGATTGGACAAGGTCTCTATCATAAAGAACAATGTGGACGAGCTGACCCAGCATCTGCAGTGAGCCACCTTTGCACAAAACTCTTTTGCACGACCACCTCTTGCGAGCAAAACTATGCAGAACATCTATCACCAATCTTCTCAGGGGATGGACTCGTATCCACCCCCATCTGACTCTCGGACCGGAGGGACCTCCGATCCACTCTATTCTAGTTGGGGAAGCTCTAAACCCTCGTATTCTGACTTTCGTAAGGTTCCTCGGACCTGCAAGGACCTCAACGCCATCCAGAATGATCTATTCTCCATTACCTACAACCCTGGATGGCAAAATCATCCCAACTTCCAGTGGATGGGAAATTCTATGACTCAAAGACCACCTTATCAACCTCGTCCACAAGCCCCTCGTCCGTATCAGCCACCTCAGCCTCAGCCCAATCCCACCTATCAATTTGGGCCAAACAAGGATCAAATGACTCTTATCCTTCAAGCACTGGCTGACATTCAGAAGACAAATGCGGCAATGCAGAAACAGCATGAAGACGAGATCACAGAGGTTCGTAATCAACTTGCCCAGATGGCGAATTCCCACCAGCCTG
Source organism: Thalassia testudinum (assembly GCA_037157565.1). Lineage (NCBI taxonomy): Eukaryota > Viridiplantae > Streptophyta > Magnoliopsida > Alismatales > Hydrocharitaceae > Thalassia > Thalassia testudinum. The sequence continues at coordinate 141,916,303 of JAZHRO010000063.1, forward strand.
GCACCCTTCCTTCGCAACCTCTGCCAAACCCAAATAATGTGCCGACCAAGGGGCACATTATGAACCCAAATCCGGGCCACGCACATATGATTTATCAGGCCCATTCTGTTCCATCACCTGACAGGATGGAATCTTCGACATCTTACGAGGGATTTCAGCAGCAGCCACCCATCTTACCAAACCCAAACCAAAACCAGGCAGGATTAAACTTTGTAACAACTCGTAGTGGTAAAGCAACCCAAGACCCACATTATCCAAAGCACTCCAAGCCTAGTAGTAACCCAAGCCATAGGATAGTTATCCAGGATACCCCTATCCCAGATCAAGAACCTGGACCTATTCTAGAGGAACCAACTAGGGTTCCATTTCCAGAGGCCTTGACCAAGTGAAAGAGGATAACCAAACCTGTGGCTCCTGAGGAGGATCTAGTGAAGCTCTTTGAATAGGTCCAGATAAACATCCCCTTGATGGATGCAATCTGCCACGTATCAGCTTACGCACGATTTCTGAAAGACATGTGTACACCCAAGCGTAAGCCGCAAACCAAAAGTGGGAGTCCGATCGTATTGTCAGAGCAAGCTAGCTCTGTAATCTTGAGTAAACTCCCACCCAAGTCTAAAGACCCAGGTACTCCCCTGGTTTCATGTAAAATTGGTGAAACCCAATTTGATAGAGCCTTGTTAGACCTAGGTTCCTCCATAAACCTAATACCTACATCCCTCCTTGACCACCTTGAAGAATCCGAAGTTAAACCAATTGAGGTGACATTGCAGTTAGCCAATCGATCCATCAAGTCACCTAAAGGAATACTCGAGGATGTCATTATTAGGGTACGGGATTTCTACTTCCCGGTGGATTTCATAGTTCTGGATATGGATGCACCTGAGAACCCAAGGAATACACCGATTATATTAGGGAGACCTTTTCTGGCCACTACTAGGGCCAACATAAACTGTGAGGAGGGCTAAATAAAATTAAAATTTGGGAATCAAACTCTAGAGATTGACATCTTTAAGGCCCAACAAGGGATTAATTGTGGGGTTATAGAGCAAATATGTGATATCAAAGCCGTGGTTGATGAATTGCATGTTGAGGACAACCTGATTATCCCCGATCAACTACCAGAAGATCAAAACCCGCAAACAAAGGAGTCTGAACCTGATCTAGACACACCCATAACTCCGACCCTTGCCCCTAATACAGACCCTGAACTGCCTGCTGCTATTGTAATCCCATCCTATAACTCACGCCCCTTCCCGACCATCTGAAATATGTCTTTTTGGTTTCTAATCGGATGTTTCCTGTGATTATCAACTCCCGACTCACACTTAACCAAGAATCCCATCTGATTACTATTCTCCAGCAACATCGTAGAGCCATTGGATGGACTCTCGATGACTTGACTGGTATAAGCCCCTCTTATTGCACACATCGAATTTGCATAAAAGAGGGCGCACGACCTTTGCGAGAGGTGCAGAGACGTTTAAACCCTAATCTGTAAGAGGTCGTGAAAAAGGAGATCATCAAGTGGTTAGATGCAGGGATCATCTACCCGATCTCTGAGAATCACTGGGCGAGTCAAATCCAGGTTGTGCTTAAGAAGGTCGGACTCACCATCATCACGACTGAAATCGGAGAGGTCATACCGACCCAAATAGCTAACTCATGGAGAGTCTGCATTGATTACAGAAGACTCAATTCCTTCACGAAGAAGGACCATTTCCCACTACCGTTTATTGATGAAATCCTCGAGAAACTAGCAGGAAATAGGTTCTTCTGCTTTCTTGATGGGTACTCCGGTTATAACCAAGTGGCAATCTATCTAGAGGACTAAGAAAAGATCACGTTCACCTACCCCTCCGGGACGTACACATTCCGAAGGATGCCGTTCGATCTCTGCAATGCACCCACGACTTTTCAGCAGTGCATGCTTGCCATATTCTCAGATATGGTAGGTGATTATCTAGAAGTCTTCATGGATGACTTTTCAGTTTTTGGAGCTTCATTTAACGAATGCCTCAAACACTTGGTCAAATACTTAGGCGGTGCATCGACGTGAATCTGGTTCTTTCTTGGGAAAAGAGCCATTTCATGGTGCCTAAGGGAATCATCCTGGGACATTTGATTTCGGAGAACGGCATCCAAGTCGATCGAGCCAAGGTTAACCTGATTTCCAAACTCCCTATGCGTAGCTCGATCAAGCACATCTGATCTTTTCTGGGGCACGTCGATTTTTACCATCAATTTATCCTTGATTTTTCAAAAATCGTGCACCCCTTGACTACTCTTCTCTCCAAGGATGTGCCTTTTGAAATCTGCAAGGAATGCACTCAAGCATTTGAGATCCTTTGTGATCGAGTTACCCAAGCCACAATCCTACAGTCCCCTGATTGGTCTCAACCCTTTGAGATCATATGCGATGCCTCTGACTTCACTGTAGGAGCGGTTTTGGGGTAGAAAATTGACGGGAAACCTGTGGTCATTTACTACGCTAGCAAAACACTAGACGAGGCTCAGCATAACTACACGGTTACTGAGAAAGAGCTGTTGGCTGTAGTGTTTTCCTTAGAAAAATTAAGATCATACCTCCTGGGTTCCTATGTTATCATCTACTCGGATTACACTGCTTGGAGGCATCTCCTTGCAAAGAAGGATGCGAAACCTCGATTAATTCGATGGATCTTTCTATTGCAAGAATTTGACCTCAAGATTCACGACAAAGCGGGAAAACAGAACGTGGTAGCTGATCACTTGTCCCACATTCCTTCTGAGATCATTGAACCTTCCGGACCCATCACGAAACATTTTCCAGATGAGCACCTCCTGATGGGCTTCTATGGTTTGCTAACATAGTAAACTACTTGGCATCACATTAGATCTTGTCCGATTGGTCAAAGGCAAAGAAGGACAAATTGCATTCCGATGCCAAGTACTTCCTCTAGGAAGATCCATATCTATTCCGCATTGGTGCTGATCAAATAATTCGACGATGTGTCGCAAAAGCGAAAATCAAAGACATACTCTCCTTCTGCCATGACCAGGCATGTGGTGGACATTTTTCAGGACACAAAACCGCATCAAAAGTCCTCCAGTGTGGCTTTTACTGGTTGACAATTTTTAAGGATGCATATAATCACTGTAAGGCAATTACCCGTTGCCAAACCTTGGGCAACATAAGCCATCAAGACATGATGCCTTTACAGCCGATTCTAGTATGCGAGATTTTTGACATTTGGGGGATTGATTTTATGGGACCCTTCCCTATCTCGGATGGCTTCGAATACATCTTACTAGCTGTTGACTTTGTGTCCAAGTGGATCGAAGCCATTCCAACCCAAACCAATGATCACAAAATTGTTATCAAATTCATTCATGAAAACATCTTCTCAAGGTTCGGGATTCCACATGGAATAATTTTCGATGGAGGGACCCATTTCACAAGCGCTCAGTTCAGGTCACTGATGACCAAATACAGGGTGTCGCATCGAATCTCAACTCCTTACCATCCCCAAACGAATGGTCTAGCTGAGCTATCAAATCGGGAGATCAAGAAAATCCTCTAGGTTACTGTTCAACCTGATAGGAAGGATTGGTCATCCTACCTTCTAGAAGCTTTGTGGGCTTATAAGACCACCCACAAGACCCAATTAGGGATGTCTCACTTCAGACTGGTATACGGGAAGGCATGTCACCTCCTCGTCGAATTGGAGCATAAAGCCTAGTGGGTAGTACTGAATTGCAACTTAGATCTTTCTAAGGCTGGAACTCATAGAAAGCTTCAAATGAGCGAGATCGATCAATTACACCATGATGCGTATGAGAACTCGTGAATCTACAAAGAGCGGGTTAAAGCTTTCACGACAAGCACATTTCTAGAAAGGTCTTTATCCTGGTCAAAAGGTTCTATTCTTTGATGCCTGACTCAAATTATTCCCAAGAAAGCTATGATCTAAGTTGATCGGACCCTACCTAGTCTGAAAAATCTTTGGAATTTGATGAGTCCATTTTAATGGACTAATATTATACCTAAGTAAGTTTAATCGTACCTTTTAGGCTTGTTAATAACTACATTAAGTTATAGAATGTTTGCATTCATCATGATTTAAGTTTGCATCTATTTTATAGTATTCTATAACTTAATATGTAATGATGTTACGTTTTTATGTTGCAAGAATGATATTTAGACAAGGGGGGAATAAATTTCCCCAACAAATAGCCGGTGCTATCCCTCCCTAATCCTCCGACCAGCGGCAACTCCTCTCGCACATTTATCTAATCTTCTGCCGCCCTCCCTCAACAAACAAGGCCATATTTAGAAAATATTTTGAAAATCCCTGGAAGGACGGAGGAGAGGAGTTAAGAGGAGGTGGAGAAAGGAGAAGAGGGGCTTCATCATCCTGGAGGGTGCAACCACCGGAGGCACTGTGCACCAAATGACCTTCCAGCCTGCTCCAGCCGCCCTATAAGCACCCGCTCCACCCCACCCGCGCCCGCAGGTGCTTCCCCCTCCAGCGCTCACACCACTCCAGCTTGCAGGCACCACACCTTCTCCATCTTGCGCACCCCTACAAGGCCACACCCATCTCTAGTGCCCCTGCCAGGTCGCACCCATCTCCAGCAGTCTCTTCAGCACCATCAGCATACCTCACTGCAGTGCCTCCACCTTGTGCAAGCCCTTCTCCAGCACCCGCAGGTGCTCTACCTGCCTCCAGCACCCACCTTCAAGCACACCGCCCCCTTGCCCTTCCAGGCTCGCGCCTCTCCAGCCACCGTAGGCACTTCCTCCTCCAGCGCCCTTCACAGCACGCACTGCCTCGCCCGACTCACGCACCCACACAGAACCCACGCCCGCAGGCATTTGCGTCCCCCCAGCACCGCCTCAAGCCAGCGCCTGGTGCTCCTCTCTGCATACCACCTCGCCACCAACGCTCCCTGTAGGCACTGCACGCTCACCGGCCACCGCAGCACGCCCACCCCTCCTCCAGTGCTTGCCCCTGCACTGCGCACCGCTCACCTCCCGCCACCTTCCTCTCCTTCTTGCAGCCACCACAGGCTATCATCAGCTGCACCGTCACCACTGTCGACTACGGCCCAAGCGGGGTGATCTTTAGCGGCAGCCTCGACGTCCGTCTCTCCTCCTCCTGTGCGCACAAGCCATGGCAACAAATCCTCTATTTTGAAGTTGATTAAAAATTACTTTTAAAGCCATTGCCACTAGAAATTAATTTTCATTTATGATTATTTTATTATGGAAAAATTGTGAATGCACACTCATGCTTTCTGATAATTGCACGTTATTGTTATTCACATGTTTCAAGATTGGTTTTGGGATTAACATGTGCACAAATTTTCTCTAGTATATGTCAATTGAAAATTACATAAAATCGTCATATATTTATTGAAGATTTCAGTGAGGGAAAATTGCACATATACCCTTATATTTTTGAGTTATTGTGAATCTTCTTGCCATCGCATTTTATGTTGGATTTGACAAGGGATTTCACACTTAACCGAAAGAATACGAAATAATCGAGAGTTTATTGCATAATTGCCTCCATGTGGACATGACCCGCTCTTTTGTGAGTGGCTATTTTTATTATTGATTAGTCGATTTTTCCACCACTTAAATACTACAACGCATAGCGGAAAATCGACTTGTCAAATTGGCGTCGTTGCCAGGGAGGCAACATACGCAATAGATTTACTTCATTGCTTTTGAATATTCTGAGTTGCAAAATTATCTGATCAATTTTTTTTACTGTGCGAGGAATCTAATGAGGCGACAAGGCACAACAGAGCAGCGACAGCAACCACGAGGTAAGCCACACGAGGAAAAGACGTAGGAGACTAATATCCTGCTTTCACAAAGGATTCTCCGTCGTCACAAAATTTATTTCTATCTTTTCGCCCTTGTAGTAATTGGGGCTGAATTTTTGGGGGTTTGTCCCCACATTCTTTAGCTACTAGGGCTTACATTATTTTTTTATGCATGCGTGATTCTATTTTCTGCTTGCCTACCTTTAAAACCAATAAAGAAAATATCGAGCTACCTATTTAGAAGTTTCATGCCCTTAGGTGCACACATTTAGGGGTGATTGAGCAGCACATTAGATCTTATTATTGCATTGCAAGCATATTAGCACAAAGATTGTTGGAGACAGGTACACCTTTCTAACTTTTGCATCCAGCTCCTGTTCACGCATTTGCATTCAAATTAAAATTCAAGACCACCAAGCTGTTTGAATTTACTAATTCAGTGGTTACATAACTAAAAGTGGGACTGATAATCAGATTCAACCCTAAAAGCAATTCACATTTGATTTGATTCTAAGGGACTTGTCTGCGATTTCAAAAGAAAGTACAAAGATTTGCGGTGCGTTGCACACTTCTGGCACTGAGCATGCACATTAGGCACCGCACTAAGACTCGATCCCTTAAGGCTATAGGCACCGATCTCTTTATCAGTGCAAACCCTCCTATTGTGCTTTGTGGTGGTGGTGTTACTATCTTTTGACCAAGTGTTTTGATACTCCACGGAGGGGGACACCCCTTAAAGGAACAAAAGGGTAGTTAAGGGGCACCACATACACATCGCCTCAAAGGAAGGGTTCGCCCTACTTGCATCCCTTTGTTCGTCCTTGGAGTAACTTCTCACTTGATCACCTGGGAGTATCATCCAAGCAAAGTATAGGTCCTAGGGCACTCGAAGGTTGAATTAAGGCACGTAATTGCAGTGCAAAACTTGTTTGGCCATTTATATTAACTAATTCAACCTCTGCAGTAAAGAAGGTTAAGATTTCAAGTCCACACCCCTCTTATGCCACCTACGTGGGAACGGAGGGATAAGTCTTGATCTTTTGACTTATCTTTAGAGTGGAGGCATCACTTACTCAGTAAGATCCCGAATTGTGTTTTGTATGCTTGGTAGACGCTCTCTTGAGGGTAGTCTAGTATTTGATCCTGAGCCTGAGAGAATTCTTAGGAGAGCTCACCTAGGAGAGGAAAAGGAAGGAATGGCTAAGCAAGGTGCAAATCAACAAAGGACCCGAAGGGACTATTTTATTCCAACTAACCAACCTACACAACCACTAAGATGACCGGCAGGGGATAATCCGTATGAGATCAAGAGCAGTACCATATCTTTATTGCCCTCTTTTTATGGTACTACTAGGGAGGACCCCTACCATCATTTGGAGGAATTCATCGAGGTTTGTTCCACGGTGAAGCACCAAGGCTTTACTGATGAATCCCTGATGAGGACTCTATTTCCTTTCTCCCTTAAGGATAAGGCCAAGCACTGGTATCATACCCTCGATGCAGGGGTAAATGATTGGGCCACCCTTAAGGGATAATTTTTGAAAAAATATTTTCCTATGAGTAAAACCAACCATTACAGAAGAGAGATTATGGGTTTTACTCAACAAGAAGGGGAGCAATTTCATGAGACTTGGGAGTGCTTTAACGACCTTCTTAGGTTATGCCCCCACCATCAAGTGCCAAGATGGCAGTTGGTCGAAAGGTTCTATAACGGATTATTTGAAAGGCATAGGCAAACCATCGATGCAGCCTGTGCAGGAACCTTCATGACCAGAACTGAGGATGAAGCCTGGGCATTATTTGAAACATTAAGCAACAACTCTATACATTTGTCCTCTACCTATCAAGAAAGAAAACCATCAATCTTGCAGAGGAAGATAGAGGCCCATGAAGTCAGGGTTTCTCAGGATTTGGCTTATCAGATTCAACTATTGAATAAAAACTTTGATAGGCTTTTAGCAAACCCTGCATGAACCCGCAAGCAGCCTCTATTTTTCAGGCTTCAAGAGAATGCTCCATTTGCCAAAGCACAACACACGCCACTGTGGAGTGCCATCAGGCAAACCAATTCCCTGAGTTGATCCAGGCCAAATTGAACGTGGCCCAAGGTTTCCACCCCCCTCATAATAACCCTTATTCCAACACTTATAATCCAGGGTGGTGGAACCATCCAAACTTCTATTAGAAGCAAGGTGATGCTTCTAACTCAGGGAATACAAGACCCTTACCTCCCCATCCCATATACCAACCTTCCTATGAAAATCCTCCTCTGAATAAGCCCTCTGAGGTGGATGAACTGAAGGCCATGATGAAAGCAATGTAAGAGCATCAAAATATGGTTATCCAATCTCAAAATAAGATGATTACTGATATGCAATCCCAAATTGGTCATCTTACTGAGGTAGTTAGGCAACGTGATCCAGGGAAGCTGCCTAGCTACTCTGAGGAGAACCCTAAGGGCAAGGGGGCTGTATTCACGGAGCATGCCCAAGCAGTGACCGTGTTGAGGAGTGGAAAAAAGATTAACAAGCCCGATAACACTCCTACGGTTACATCTCAGAATTCCCCTTCCATACATGACCCGACTTCCATCTCACCTGAGGAAGAGCCACACCACTCTCCCTCATGCAAAATCACCCACAATGAGGATATCATCCTTCCACCACCCCTTTCCCGCCATGATGACCCCTCTACCCAGAAGCCGAGGGTGCCCTATCCAGAGCACCTATCTGCTCTTGGGGAATCTTCTGTTGGCTCGTTTGGAGCCAAGGATAGGATGGAGAGATTACAGATACTTTTAGGCAAGTCCAGATTAACTTTCCTCTGTTGGAAGCGATTAAACAGATTCCATCCTATGCCAAGTTTCTGAAGGACCTATGCACCCAGAAGCACCGATCTAGGAAACAGGTCCAAACCAAGGTCATCCTGCCTGACCATGTTAGCTCAGTTCTCCAGCATGGAACATCCCCCAAAATGAATGACCCAGGGGCCCCGTATATTTTAGTGGTTGTAGGTAACCAACACATTGACGAGGCTCTACTCGATCTGGGTGCGGAGGTAAACATTCTACCAAGCTCTGTCTACGACCTTTTGGGAGGAGGCAAGCTAAAGCCTTGTCCAGTAATCCTCCATGTTGCAGACAGATCACTTAAGACACCGCGGGGATTGTTGGAAGATGTCCTTGTGAGAGTGGAGGATTTCTTCTTCCCCATTAACTTTCTGGTACTTGATACTGACCCATCTAATAAGCCCACAAAGCTGTCCATTATTCTGGGATGCCCCTTCTTGGCCACAGCCAATGCCTCTATAAATTATAGATCTGGGACACTTAAAATGGGCTTTGGGAGCAAGAAGATCCGATTGAATGTTTTTGATACTTACAAGCAACCTGAATTTGAAGATTGTTCTCAGATTGAGGTTGTTAATGAAATAATTGAAGAGACTACTCCAGCACTCTTATGTAGAGATCCCCTTCAGAAGGTCATATCTAAGGACCATCCCTTGATTATTAAAGAAACTGAAAGGGAAATGCCTGAACTAGAAGAGTTGCTGGGAATACACACTGAGTCACTGTCCCCACCCTAGTCTGTGAAGGTAGATCTGTTGCCTGAGGCAGGGACATCTCAACTAAAACCCTCAATCCAAAAGGCTCCTGAATTGGAGTTGAAACCCCTCCCGAGCACATTGAAATATGCTTTTGTTCCCAGTTATTATCTCGACTGCATCATCTGAATTGCAGGAGGGAGCTCTGCTTGAGTGTTTACAAAGGCACAAGGAAGCAATTGCCTGGACAATTGCTGATATTAAGGGTGTTGATCCCTCTCTTTACATGCATCATATTTACACAGACGAGACCGTGAAGCCTTTCCAAGATATGCAGAGAAGGCTCAATCCAAATATGCGGGAGGTTGTTAAAAAGGAGATTCTGAAATGGCTGGATGCAGGGATTATCTATCCAATTTCTGATAGTAAATGGGTCAGTCCTATTCACATAGTTCTGAAAAAGGCAGGAATCACTGTGGAAGAGAATGACCAAGGAGAACTGGTGACCACTAGACCCTCAACTGGTTGGAGGGTCTGCATTGATTACCTCCGTTTAAACACGGTTACCGAGAAAGACCATTTCTCCTTACCGTTTATCAATCAAATTCTAGCATGATTGGTGGGGAACAAGTACTTTTATTTTCTTGACGGGTACTCTGGGTATAATCAGATAGCCATTTTTCTTGATGATCTGGAGCGTACCACATTCACGAGTCCGTATGGCACTTTTGTGTTCTGCCGAATGCCATTTAGGTTATGCAATGCTCCTGCCACTTTCCAACATTGTATGATGGCTATCTTTTCTGATATGATCGACGAGTTTGTTGAAATTTTCATGGATGACTTCTCCATTTATTGCTCATCGTTTGACCTATGCCTTTCGCACCTTGATAAAGTCTTAACCCGTTGCGAAGCGGCAAAGCTGGTGCTTAGCTGGGAGAAAAGCCACTTTATGGTTCAGCAGGGCATTGTGTTAGGGCATGTAGTTTCTGAGAGAGGATTAGAGGTGGACACCGCAAAAATCGATTCCATCTCTAAGCTTCCATTGCCTGCCAATGTTTGTCAGGTTAGATCTTTCCTTGGCCATGCTGGATTTTATAGGCGCTTCATTAGAGATTTCAGTAAAATCTCTAAGCCACTCTACGACCTATTAGCGAAGGATATCTCCTTCGATTTTGATGATAGATGTGGCGAGGCTTTCCAAGTTTTGAAGAAAGCCCTCATTATCACGCCGATTATCCAAGCACCAGATTGGACCCTCCCGTTTGAGCTTATGTGCAATGCTTCTGATTTTGTAGTGGGAGCGGTCTTAGGTCAAAGGGTTGATGGCAAACCTCATGTGCTACACTATGCCAGCAAGACCCTTACAAATCCTCAGCAAAACTACACGGTCACTGAAAAGGAATTACTTGCTTTAGTATTTGCTTTGGAAAAGTTTCGATCTTATCTTTTGGGATCCAAGGTTGTAGTGTTCACAAATCATTTCGCCCTAAAGCATCTTCTAGCTAAAAAGGACACCAAACCTCGCCTAATTTGTTGGATTCTACTACTCCAAGAATTTGACCTGGAAATTAAAGACAAGAGAGGAGTTAAGAATGTGGTAGCAGACCAATTGTCTAGGATCCCTATTGTGGCATCAAACCCTACTGGCGGTATTCAAGAGACTTTCCCTGATGAGTCTCTGATGGCTGTGGAAGCTAAAACTCCTTGGTTCGCTGACATAATGGACTATCTGGTCACGGGCATTACCCCCAGTACTTGGGGCAAGCAGAAACGAGATAGGTTTCTCGCCAATGCTAAATTTTATCACTGGGAGGAACCTGAGCTTTTTAGAATAGGCCCTGACCAGTGTTTTCATCGTTGCATCCCTGACGAAGAACAAAGAAGTGTTTTGAGCTTCTGCCATGACCTCCATTGTGGGGGACATTTTAGTAGGAAGAAGACTGCCCATAAGGTTCTTCAGTCTAGCTTTTGGTGGCCCACATTATTCTGAGATACACATACATATGTGGGCGCATGTCTATGTTGCCAGCAGACGGGAACCACTGGAAAAAGGGATGAGATGCCCCAACAACCTATTCTCCCTGTTGAAATCTTTGATATTTTGGGCATTGACTTCATGGGTCTCTTTCCTGTGTCCTTCGGATATGAATACATCCTTGTGGCGGTTGACTATGTATCGAAATGGATAGAAGCCATACCCACACGAACTAATGACCATTCTGCGGTCTTGGGCTTTGTTAAGGTTAATATCATTTCTCGGTATGGGTGCCCAAGGACGATCATAAGTGATGGAGGACCTCACTTTAAGAATATACACTTCACAAGACTACTCCAACATTTGCGAGTCAACCACATGATAGTCGCACCTTATCATCCCCAAACGAGTGGACAAGTTGAAGTGTCTAATGGGCAGAGTAAGCAAATTTTAAAAAAAACTATTAGGCCTAATCGGAAGGATTGGTCTAAAAAACTAAATGATGCTCTTTCGGCCTACAGAACTACATATAAGACTCCCTTAGGCATATCTCCTTTCTGTCTTGTCTACGGAAAAATGTGCCACCTTCCCATTGAAATCCAACATAAAGCTTATTGGGCTATTAAAAATGATAACTTGAATCTGGATAAAGCGGGAAAGGCACGTATGATAGAATTAAGTGAGCTTGAGGAGCTTCATAATGAAGCTTATGAAACTTCTCAAGCTTACAAGCAACGTACAGAAGTCTTCCATGACAAACACATCATTAGAAAGACTTTTGAGACCAACCAGTGGGTCTGTCTTTTCAATTCTAGACTTAAATTATTCCCTGGAAAGCTCAAGTCGCACTAGAATGGGTCATACATTGTTATCAATACTTTCCCTCATGGAGCTATAGAGATTCGGAACCCTATTTCAGGTGCGAGCTTTAAGGTAAATGGCCAATGACTTAAACCGTATATTACTCTTTTAGATGGCCAGGTTTTGGATGCACTTCTGCTTTAGGAGCCTTAGCTCCTCCTACTCTCCTCCTCAAGTGATATTCTTCTATGTCTCCATTTTTCTAATGAGGACATTGTCAGTCTTAGGCATGGGGTGGTATAACCTGAGAATATTTATAGCATTTACAAATATTTGCATACATATTTATATAAAAAAAAAATCTCTTTTCTTAAGCTGAATGGATAAGTCCCTAGCAGAATACCTTTGTCATTGGAGGATTTTCTTATTAAAATTATTTAAGTTTAGAATCCAGTACATTTATTTCACGTGCACGTTGACGGGTAATAGATCCTTGAAGAAAACCAATAAGCATTTGTAGTCTACTAAACCCTTGGATAATTCATAGGGAGTCAGGCATACTATATTCTAGTAGATCCACCTCATATTTGTGAGAAGAAAGTAGAGAGATTATTGGTGCAATAAGTCTAGTGCAAGTACTCTTAAGTTTTGGACAATTAGATGATGATACTTCAGAGTTAAGAATAGTTTTTCGCTCTCTGTTCCTGTGTGCGTACTTTGTGTGAATTCCTGAGAGTCACCAAATAAGGCAGATACACAGAGATGGGGTCGTAATAAAGCTATGACTATGGTGGATGGTTATGACCATCCTTCATAGAGTCCTCAGCTGAAGGAGGGTAATAGTGTCAAAGGTCAGAAATACGCCTGTCTTATCTATTCCTTCCCGTTGCTGAGAATAGGCACTTCCACCAAATAAGCCACACAACTTCCTCTTGACCATCATCATCCCTAATAATGCCTCATAAATAAAAGTCTGTATCGTGTTGTGTTGATTGAAAAAGAAACAAAAACAAGAAGAAATAATAAGAAAAAAAGAAGAGAGAAAAGAAGAAGCAAAAGAAGAAACAGAAAGAAGAAAAAGAAGAAATAGTTATATTACAAAAAAAAAAAGAAAGAAAAAAAATGAGAGTCCAATTTTATAATTTAACATTGTTCTGAGGCAACAAAACACCTTTCGCATTCCACCAAATATGACCCATACCTACCTTTTGGTATTTCTGATCGCCCGAATACTGGTTGAGGACTCTAACTTAGTTGTAGAGTTATTAGGATTTTAATTGAAGTGTGGATGCCATGTGAGGCCACCAAACAGTGAGTACAATTACTAAATCTAGCGAGATTTGTGATCTCAGAAAGAAAAGAAAGAAAAGAGTGAGCGCCCAGGAACATTTAGAGAGCATAGTTGTTTAGCCTCTCTCTAAGCTGACTTGTCTAATAGTTTAGAAATCTAGAGTCTGTAGTACTAGACTACATGTAGCACCAGATAAGTGTGTGCCACCAATTACAAATCCATTCAACTTGATATCTCCTACCTAAGCCAAACACCGGGGTCAAATTACAGATTATCATCTACTTTATCCCTGAGGGAAGTAGTTACCTATCCCGACAATAATATTTACCAAGGGTGAAGTACAAACTCCCACTGCTAATTGGCTTTTTCACTTGGATCTGTTACTTAGGATATCATCACTTTACATTTGTATGGATCTCTAAAGTTTTGAAATAGGAAAAGAAGAAATCTTCTGATTACTTCTATTATTTTTCATTTTTGCTAGGGGCTAGCAAATCTTAGACATGAGGGTATTTGATGAGTCCATTTTAATGGGCTAATATTACGCCTAAGTAACTTTCATCGTACCTTTTAGGCTTGTTAATAACTACATTAAGTTATAGAATGTTTGCATTCATCATGATTTAAGCTTACATCTATTTTATAGTATTCTATAACTTAATATGTAATGATGTTACGCTTTTATGTTGCAAGAATGATATTTAGAAAGAACAAGAGGGGGAGAATAAATTTCACCAACAAATAGTCGGTGCTATCCCTCCCTCATCCTCCAGCTAGCGGCAACTCCTCCCACACATTTATCTAATCTTCCACCGCCCTCCCTCAACAAACAAGGCCATATTTAGAAAGTATTTTGAAAATCCCTGGAAGCGCAAAGGAGAGGAGTTAAGAGGAGGTGGAGAAAGGAGAGGAGGGGCTTTGTTGAACGTGCGAATCGCTACGCTAACGTATTTGGTTTTGGAAAACCTGTCGCTGCAGTTTGAAAGCGAAGAATTCGTGTTCAACAATTAAAATTTATACCGAAATTGAAATTCCGGGTCGAACACAGGGAGGCGGATGTTTGATTTAAAAACTACGCGTTTCTTTTTATTTGTCGTGGAATAATTCAATTTAAAACTATTTAATTATTTACAATAAATAGAAGAGAGAGAGAGAGAGTAAGGGAGAAAGAGAATATTACACAGAGAAATCAAAATGAGATGTAGAATAAACAAGGAATTTATCATTAAGGAGATTATTCATTTCACTCTTACAACTACAAAGCATAAAACAATTACTCTAGAAAGCGATAAATTTACTCTAGAAAGCATTAAAAGAATGGAGGGATAAATATCCTCCTCGAAGATTGCTTGGAGGACGAGCAAAACTACACTAGAAAGCAGTAAATCTATACTAGAAAGTAGTAAAAAGAATAGGGAGAGAGAAATCCTCCTCGATGGTTGGTTGGAGGACAAGCCGGACGGGACGACGCCTGGACGAAGGAGAACGAAGCAGGACGAAGGAGGATGAAGCAGAAGAATGGGAACGAAGCAGCACACCGTCGTCACCACGGGATCCACTTCTGAAGCGGGATGAAAATTTGGACTTTATCTCGCGAGAAGCATCCCAGGTGTGGGACAAGCTTCTCTTGAGCTTTAGAGGGGTAGAGAAGAGAAGGAAGGGATGAGAATTTCGTATGGAGGGGGTCTCCTTTTATAGTTGCAAGGAGTGGGGGCAAAATGGGCATTACAACTTCAAAATAATAAATGAGGGGTCTTTAGTGACGGATAAATCCGTCACTAAAGCCCCAACGTGGGCGTAGCTTCCACGCACACGTGTGCCTCCTCGGCTGCCGGCTTCATCAACGTATGCGCACGACCAGCGATCCTCAGCCGTCCGATCGTGAGATCGGACGGCTTAAGTCGCTCCTTCACCCACTGCATTGCGCGCCCGCCCGCGTACGATCGCGCGTTACGCGTGGGGGTGCGTGAGCATGTCATCTTGATTGAGCGCGCGTGGCCGTTGGATCGCGATCATGTGGTCGATCAGAGATGCGCCACCACTCCAATTTCAGTGTGGCGAGGATCGAACTCGCGTCCCCACTTCGTGTTAGAGCGCTCGACCAACGTGCCGGGGTCGCGTTTATGTCGAGCACCTGACTTCAACGCGGGCACGTCGCAGCCATTGGATCTTGATCCAACGGTGGGGAAAGGTGGATGCGGAGACTACCGAGATTGCATGCGACCGTTTGGGCGGCCGAGATGGCGCCACGTGGCACTATCTTGGCCGTCCAGCTTCTGGAAGTTGTAGATGGTGCCACGGATGTTGGATTGACTCGATTTTTGCGTCGTTGAGCTGCGATCGTCGATTCGAATTCATCCATGTGGTCGGATTTGTCATCTGAAGTGCAGATTTTCACCATCCTGGCCCTTGATCTTCTAGGGTTCCTGGGTCACTAACTGATGCTACGGATGCCTGATTAGGGCGATCTTGGAGTCGTTGAACTCCAATCGTCACCCTGATCACATCCATACAGTTGGATCTTTAATCCGAGGCCCCGATAAAATGTTTGCCCTATCCAAGCACATAAAAGGAGACAATTAACCTCCATTTTATTCAAACTACTCTAAATGCAAGATGATGCACGTTATGCAATATTTATATCATGAAATGCAATCCTATGCTTAAGAACATGCAAAAATAGACATTTTAAGTAGTGTAAATGTGTTTACATCATACCCCCATGCCTATCTTTTGCTACTCCCTAGCAGAAACTATATGCTATTTATAAAAGAATTAGGTTGGATTATTTGGACCTGAGTTATTTTCAATCATTAAGAAATTGTCTACTTTGGAACTGAACTTTCAAAGACACAACAGTGCCCGAGTATCAGCCAAAAAGCAGACTGCCTCAAGCCCTCACCTTATTCAAAGAAAAATTTCTTTTTCTCTTTTTTATCTTTTCTAATTTTTTTGGATTTTCAAATTTTTGGGTTTAAGAGTGGCTTTCTACAGCCATTCAACTCACCCAAGATTTGATGAGAACCCTAAGTTTTAAGCATCTTATTGTGATTGTGATAGACTCGTTGACCAGCAATTAGAACGGAGTTCGGATTTCTACGCCTCTAGGTGACCTCAAAAAGAATTCTATCTAAAGGTGCATCTTTACAACCGGTAGCTTTCTCCCTACTTTTATTTTTTTTATACAGGGTCAACACAAGGGTGAATCCAGTGTATATCTCCCCGATTTATTCTACTTCACTTCTTCCTAAGTGTTTTGGGAATTTTTTGTGCATTTACTGAGCTGGGTTCTGGACAACCGGTCGATGACCTGTTACCACCGACAACTTGCCATCCATACTCGTGCGGCGAAGTGTGGCTCATTTCTTTTTTTTTCTTTTCTCCTTTTCTTTTTGATTTTTTTTTCTTTTCTTTCTTTCTTTTTTTTTTTTTAAGTTGGTGGCTTCCCTGATGTAAGATTTACCTAAAGGCAGCAAAAAGAGAAAGGTCCAGTGACTGGGCTCTGGACAACCTACGTATGGGTTGTTACCCACGATAACTTGCCAGCCATATCACCCTAGAAGGTTCATTAGCTACCCAAATTCCGTTAGAATTGTCGAACAACGAGTCAGTGCAAAGAAAGAGTGTAGATGCTTAAAACTCAGAAATTCCCTCAAATCAGAGGGTGGGTTGATAAGTCATGTACTTATCACCGAAACTTATTTATTCCAATTACAATAGAATTAAGATGGCGAGGACTCAAAGATAAATCCACATTTTAGTGGATACACAGGCTAATTATGTCCAAAGACCTAAAGGGTCTTTGTGTTCATATCTTAATGTAATATTTCCTAAGATTGAAAATTTTCTTAAACCCAAATTCTCTTTCCTAATTCTAAATTTTTTTTAGTAAAAGAAAATAAAACAAATCTACGCAACTGACGAATGAATTCAGAGATAAATATCCACCCCTCCATGCCTATCTAATGCAATGTCCTCATTGTATTAAAAAGAAATAAAATAGAGTGGAAAAGCAAAGAAAGCACCTGAATTGCATGAATGTCAGGTCTACTCTAAGATGAAAATTAAAAAGAACTGTATATGTGCTAAGTTTAGTGCCTTCACCTAGGCACACTATACAAAGAACAGAAATGAAGAATTCACAAGTGCAGGTCAGAATTAAAATAAACAGAAGAATCTTCCGACCTATCAACAAAGGTCCACAGATGTGGACCAGATTGTGGTGCAGTCCCATCCCCCATAATCAAGAATATCTTAGGTTCTGGAAAAAATTACCTAAAACCTAAAATCAGAATGCAAGCGGGGTCGAGCCTGCGATTTATGAGGATGTAACCCAAGACCAAAAAGTTGGGTTACAAAGAATTGAAGCTCAAAGGGATAATCATTGAATGTGTGCTTGAGTTTGACATCCTCGAAAAAAATGTCGTAAGGGTTCTGATTTGATAGCTTCAGCTTAAAAGGAACCCTTCGACTCAATCTTCCATTTCCTCCAAAATTAACTTCCCAAATCAAAACTTCCCAACTCCTAGCCTCCTCATTCCGAATGTTAAATTCCGAGACCTCTTGCATGTTAATCACACCGTCTGAAATCTCCAAGTCTAAATGATGTAGCAAAATCAAAATTGACTTGGGTCTAATTATCTCAGAAATAGAATTATCGATAAGCTCAATGGGGTGTAACTGATAATTAGGGCATTGATTTGATTCCTCCAGAAAATGTGATTCTGGATTCGTAATGTGTGCCCTAATAAGATCAGTTTCCTCAATTATTGGGCTGTTAAATGATCTATCAGATTCCTCAGGCCCAATCGTCTCACAAAAATCGTGTTCTGAAAACTCGTGTGAGACTTCGCAACTTGAATCTTCACCATCAAAGAAATCAGGATCCATATCAATGTATGTCCCAAAATCATTTGTCACTTTCTATTCCAAGGAGACATACGTTTCCTTGTAACCCACCTCAGGGATCTCAGGTGAAGAAATCAGATCATCCTTAATTGGTTACTTTAATTCAATCTGGTCAGCCTCGTAACATGTGTTCCCCCAACAAGTGCCTGAGCGGGTTCTGTCATTGGCTTTCCTGAAGAGGGTTCATCCTAGGAATTATTCCAAGATTGAATCAAAGCAACCACGAATCTCATCCTCAATTTCGCTAATTTCCCAAGTAGAAACTCACCCGGGTTCTTATCCTTAACGTCCTTGAGCCAATCCAACAAATACTTATTCAAATCATCAATCATTTTAATCAGGGGCTCCAATCATTCAATGCAAGGTGTTGGCTGAACTTCTAAAGATTGAATAATATTCCTCAAATTAGCCAGAACCTTATCTTGTACCTGGTTAACCTGAACCAAATGAGTTGGTTCAGGGTTGGGCGGGTTTAGGCTCAATGCAGGGGAATTAACGAATTGAGATTCGTTATACCCTTCCTGATAATAGGTCATTTCAGATTGTTCAAAAGATGGTGATGACCTAAAGGCAGTGAAATCAGAGGATGGGTAAGGATCAGTGTATCCTTCTTGATCGTAGATCATATTAGGTTGTTCATGAAAGGAAGACGGTCTATAATCGATGTAGCTCTGAGAAGGATAGAAATCATAACCAAAGTGTTCAGGGTTAGACCCTAAACACGAGGATCCGGAATTGTATCCCCAATCCGAATTATCCCAACTGGATGATGGTTGATTACAATACGAGTTGGGATAATAGACATGTTGAGGATAATTCACAACAGGAGGGAAAGAACGGGAATGCGTGAAATATGTGGAAGGATTCATGAGACACGGGAGGAAGAAAGGCACCCTGCAATACAAACAATCAAACCTATCGTTAAATGGGTTAGACTAAAGACCTACACACTCTCAAAACCCGTCTTGAGATAAAGGAACGATTTGATCTACTTCCGTCTGTTCAATCCAACCAGTTAGAAGGAGGGACTAGGGAGAAGGTTCTTCCTTCGGCTTGCACCTCTGGTTCCTAGTGTACCCCCCAGCCGCGATCATTTGACTCTACTCCCCTAGCTAGACATCAGATTGAATAGTAGAAACAGACTAATCGAAAATAATCTCGTTCTAAGTTCTGAAGACCTAGTTCAATCCTTAAGGCCAACGTCTACTCTGTTTTATTTAGGGCTAGGTTTGAATGTGCTTTAGAATGTGATGGGCCCTTTAAATGGGTTGTGCCCTTAATGATTGATTGATTTTTGTGTGAGTGCACGACCAATGGTTTTCAAGCAAGATTATTTTTGATGTGGTGAATTTTAAGGTTCAAATCTTGCTTAATAGCTTTTAGGATTCAACTTTAGGTGTTTTCAAACAAGTTTCATTGGCACACTTGGTTTTGCAAGCACAGGTGAAGATGTTTTCCTTTAAAGCTTAAAAAGAATGTGGAGTGACTAGTAAATCCCTAAGAGTTGAACCTATGTGGCAACTACTTGATGAGTCTATTTTATTTGAAGTGGTGTGGCCCAAACAACTCAAACAATTGGCCTGATGCACCACTTAATTAGGCACACAAATGATTACCTAATCTGATTTCTACTCAATTATGTGTTTGAATGTGTGTACCGGTTCCTGAGGTCGGTTTACCGGTTGAGTTTGAAAATCAAATGAGGTTGTGTACCCCTTTGAGATTTTTTAATTTTTTTCTTTTTTAATGTGGGGGTTGGGGTGAGTATGGGTGTCAAACAACAAATAATCTAACCTTAAAGTTTATAAAAACACCTAGGTTGATTGATGTTTGAATTATTATGTTGTGGAATGAAATCTAATGGGTGGGGGGTGGGGAATAACTCACAAAACCTTCTACAGCATTTAACTCCAATCTACTGCTTTTGCCTGTCTCGAAAGAGTACCTACAATCACAATAAGAAAGGAGAAAAGTGAGGTAAATGATTTGTAAGTTAGAAAATGCAAAGAGAAACCAAAGCGCGTCACCTCCCCGGCAACGGCGCCAAAATGTTGAACGTGTGAATCGTTACGCTAACGTGTTTGGTTTTGGAAAACCTGTCGCTGTAGTTTGAAAGCGAAGAATTCGTGTTCAACAAATAAAATTTATACCGAAATTGAAATTCTGAATCGAACACAGGGAGGCAGACGTTTGATTTAAAAACTACGCGTTTCTTTTTATTTGTCACAGAATAATTCAATTTAAAACTATCTAATTATTTACAATAAATATAAGAGAGAGAGAGAGTAAGGGAGAAAGAGAATATTACACAGAGAAATCAAAATGAGATGTAGAATAAACAAGGAATTTATCATTAAGGAGATTGTTCATTTCACTCTTACAACTACAAAGCATAAAACAATTACTCTAGAAAGTGATAAATTTACTCTAGAAAGCATTAAAAGAATGGAGGGAGAAATATCTGTTGGTGCTAGAGCACCACGATCATTTGTTTTGATGATAACAAAACACGTGTTATTTAACATTTGCAATTTGAGTCCTAGATTTCAGGTCAATTGCAAATGTGGACGTGTTTAGACGGAGTTCGAGCTCGCATCCAGGACGGATTGGAGGAGCTTGACGGAAAACAGAGGAGGTTCGCGTGGAGCGACAGATTGAAGATAGAATACAAGAAGAATAGGATAGATACCTTTTAATCCTTTCTTGTATCTCTTATCTTTATTTTCTTGCTCTTTTTATTTTCCTTAGAAAATTATGTTAAAGAGCCTCAAAGAACCCTAACAGTAGTCCTAGGAACATCGGCACAACCCTAGGATACTTAGGTTTTCTGTAGAATACTTAGAAAACCAATATAGGGTTCAAACAGCACTTCCAGACGTCTAATTCCCAAATCAGACGTCTGATAAAGCATTTTAGGACGTCTGACTGTTGTTTCAGACGTCTGATAACTGTTAGGCTGGAGTTAGTATTCTGTCTGATGAAATCAGACGACCAGACCTTAGTCCAGACGTCTTAGAAGACGTCTGATGAATTTGCCAGACGTCCAATTAGTGGACCGTTGGCTGGCTTAGCAAACAGTCAAGAATATGACCGTTAGAACCTTATCAGACGTCCTTAGGCCTCTCCAGATGTCTGATAAATGACCATTTTGCCTCGGCTGACCGAAAATCTCTTCTCAGAGATTTTCTAGCCGTTGCAACGTTTGGAAATCAATTCCTACAGTAGAAGTAGGTTTCCAGACGTCCAGACATAGCTCCAGACGTCCTGTATGTCGTCTGATGGACTTGCGCAAAAACCCTGTTTAGATCTGATCCAAGTCAGGGAGAGACCCGCCCAAAATTAGACGTCTGACCTTGGAATCAGACGTCCTAAAGTGGCCTTGCAGACGTCTGATGCCAGAGTTAGACGTCTGATAACCCTGTCAAACGTAATCATTATCCGGATTTCGGCCTGATTCTCTTAGACCTTGTTCCCAACGGCTATAGAACCTTTCCTAAGCCTTCCAAAGCCTTCCTAAGGCCTCTATAAATAGAGGGGAACCTTTGCAACGCAGATACACACTTGGATACACTTAGCTACACACTTTCACTCTTTTGTGTCCAGAAAAGATCTTGCTCTCCAAGCTTAAGCTCCATTCCCTTAAGAGCATCAAACCTTCGCGCATCCGCTCTCTCGCCGTTGTTCACGAGAGCGACATTGCGCCGTTGCGTGGCACACGCACCGCGTCACCAACTCGACGCACTCCTTGCAAAGGGGAGTTTCCTTATTCCTATAGAAGCTAGGTTCATAATTTCTTTGTTGGCTCTATAGGACTTCTTGTTTTATTTTATCTTTGTCTTTTGGTTGGGTATTCGCTTTGCGAATTCCCGTCTCCTTCGTGGGACAAAATCCATCTCGTGGAGAGAAGGGGTTGAGGAACGCTACCCTCGTACTTGTAGCGTGGTTGTACTAAGGTTGAATCACCCTCGTTTTAAAGTGATTCGGTTAGTGGATTTGATCAACTAGGTTGATCGGAAAATCCTAACTCGAGAGGGTTAGGTGGTCGTTTTCACCCGGTTTGGGTTTCCACCTAAAATTACTTGTGTATTTTGTGATTGATTTTTGTGAGATTGATTTATATTTTATTTTCGCATTTTATTACGTCAGCCCTCCTGGTAGGGCCAAACCTACAATTGGTATCAGAGCAGGTCTTGCTGTTTCGGCGTAACAACCAGGAAAGAAGATCATGGAGGGAAGTATAGCCGCAATCAGAATCTCCGAAGGGCAGTCCACCATCCGACCACCCTATTTCGATGGGGGGGACTTCGGATATTTGAAGTTGAGGATGAAGACGTGGCTCCAAGCCACTGAATTCGAGGTATGGGGATGTTGCGAAACCCCATACGAGATCTCGAAGCGACCCCAAGGAGGCTACTCGCAGCTGCAGATTCGGGAGCTTTCACTCAACGCAAAGGCAATGAATGCCCTGTGTTGCTCATTGAGTCCGAAAGAGTTCGATAAAATCCAAGAGTGCACTACCGCCCACGAGATATGGAGGAAGTTAGAAGACACTCATGAAGAGATGAGCTCGGAGGAAGAAGAAGAAAAGGAAGAAACCGCTTGCTTTGGTTTCATGGCCAGAGGAAGCAATAGCGACAGCGAAAGCGACGGCAGTGACAACGAGGTAAATTTCGATTTACAAGAAGCTTTTAATGAACTATTTGAGATTAGTAAATCACTTAAGATAGAAAATAAAAGCATTAAGAAGAACCTTAGTTTTCTTAAAAATGAAAATGATAGGTTAGAAAAACAACTTAAGGACATAGAAGCTAGTCCTAGAATTGATAACCTATTATTAGAAAATCAAGACCTCATCAATGAAAATAATAAATTGATTGAGGAAAATGACAGTCTAAAAATAGAAATTTATGATTTAAAGACTAAAATGAATACTATAGAAAAAGAAATCGCATGTCTTAGGGAAAACTCTAACAAATTAATCAATAAAGTAGATAATTTTTATAGCCCTAAGGTTGAGAAAGGATCTCCATCAAGGAGACCCACTAACAGATCCGGATCCAAGCCCACTTGGATACCGAAGAAAGAATTAGAATATTATTTTGTAGGATTCAGGGATAATTACAACACAAAGGACTGGACCAACAAACTCAAGGCTGGACAACTCAAGTTGGGAGAACCAAGGAGTAGACCAAGGAGGAGAGCAAGAAGACCGACGAGATGGCCAGCAAACGACGTACCCGCCGCACGTCGACCACCAGATTGGAGACCGGCGCCGATGCCCGAGCCTCCAAGCTACGGATGGGAGCCCTATCCGATGTGGCATCCACCACCACCATTCAGGCCATTTTATTGGTCATGGTAGTTGAGGAAAAACCATTTACCCTATCTTTTTATCATAATCATTTAGATAGGGGGAGTTAAAAAAATGATGAGCTAATTATCAATTTTTAAGGGGGAGATATAAGGTAGCTAATTTTCCTTTAGTAAGGGGGAGAAAAATAATAGCTATCATGTTGTTACAAAAAGGGGGAGAATATCACCTTTGTTAAAATAAATTCATAGAAGAGCATGTTTTAAGGGAGAGTTATTGGAAATGTAAAACCAATCAAACCTTTTTGATAATGTCAAAAAGGGGGAGGATTTTTATGCATTATTATTTATGGTTTTGTCATCATCAAAAAGGGGGAGATTGTTGGTGCTAGAGCACCACGATCATTTGTTTTGATGATAACAAAACACGTGTTATTTAACATTTGCAATTTAAGTCCTAGATTTTAGGTCAATTGCAAATGTGGACGTATTTAGACGGAGTTCGGGCTCGCATCCAGGACGGATTGGAGGAGCTTGACAGAAAACAGAGGAAGTTCGCGTGGAGCGACATATTGAAGATAGAAGACAAGAAGAATATGATAGATTCTTTTTAATCCTTTCTTGTATCTCTTGTCTTTATTTTCTTGCCCTTTTTATTTTCCTTAGAAAATTATGTTAAAGAGCCTTAAAGAACACTAATAGTAGTCCTAGGAACACCGGCACAACCCTAGGATACTTAGGTTTTCTGTAGAATACTTAGAAAACCAATATAGGGTTCAAACAGCACTTCCAGACATCTAATTCCCAAATCAGATGTCTGATAAAGCATTTTAAGACGTCTGACTGTTGTTTCAGACGTCTGATAACAGTTAGGCTGGAGTTAGTATTCTACCTGATGAAATCAGACGTCCAGACCTTAGTCCAGACGTCTTAGAAGACGTCTGATGAATTTTTCGGACGTCCAATTAGTGGGCCACTGGCTGGCTTAGCAAACAGTCAAGAATATGACCGTTAGAGCCTTATCAGATGTCCTTAGGCCTCTCCAGACGTCTGATAAATGATCGTTTTGCCTCGGCTGACCAAAAATCTCTTCTCAGAGATTTTCTAGCCGTTGCAACGTTTGGAAATCAATTCCCACAGTAGAAGTAGGTTTCCAGACGTCCAGACATAGTTCCAGACGTCCTGTATGTCTTCTGATGGACTTGCGCAAAAACCCTGTTTAGATCTGATCCAAGTCAGGGAGAGACTCGCCCAAAATCAGACGTCTGACCTTGGAATCAGACGTCTTAAAGTGGCCTTCCAAACGTCTGATGCCAGAGTTAGACGTCTGATAACCCTGTCAAATGTAATCATTGTCCTGATTTCGGCCTGATTCTCTTGGACCTTGTTCCCAATGGCTATAGAACCTTTCCTAAGCCTTCCAAAGCCTTCCTAAGGCCTCTATAAATAGAGGGGAACCTTTGC
The DNA here is from genome assembly GCA_037157565.1 of Thalassia testudinum. Lineage (NCBI taxonomy): Eukaryota > Viridiplantae > Streptophyta > Magnoliopsida > Alismatales > Hydrocharitaceae > Thalassia > Thalassia testudinum. The sequence continues at coordinate 141,941,415 of JAZHRO010000063.1, forward strand.
AACACAGATACACACTTGGATACACTTAGCTACACACTTTCACTCTTTTGTGTCCAGAAAAGATCTTGCTCTCTAAGCTTAAGCTCCATTCCCTTGAGAGCATCAAACCTTCGCGCATCCGCTCTCCCGCCGTTGTTCACGAGAGCGACATTGCGCCGTTGCGTGGCACACGCACCGCGTCACCAACTCAACGCACTCCTTGCAAAGGGGAGTTTCCTTATTCCTATAGAAGCTAGGTTCATAATTTCTTTGTTGGCTCTATAGGACTTCTTGTTTTATTTTATCTTTGTCTTTTGGTTGGGTATTCGCTTTGCGAATTCCCGTCTCCTTCGTGGGACAAAATCCTTCTCGTGGAGAGAAGGGGTTGAGGAACGCTACCCTCGTACTTGTAGCGTGGCTGTACTGAGGTTGAATCACCCTCATTTTAAAGTGATTCGGTTAGTGGATTTGATCAACTAGGTTGATCGGAAAATCCTAACTCGAGAGGGTTAGGTGGTGGTTTTCACGCGGTTTGGGTTTCCACCTAAAATTACTTATGTATTTTGTGATTGATTTTTGTGAGATTGCTTTATATTTTATTTTCGCATTTTATTACGTCACCCCTCCTGGTAGGGCCAAACCTACAATTGGTATCAGAGCAGGTCTTGCTGTTTCGGCGTAACAACCAGGCAAGAAGATCATGGAGGGAAGCATAGCCGCAATCAGAATCTCCGAAGGGCAGTCCACCATCCGACCACCCTATTTCGACGGGAGGGACTTTGGATATTTGAAGTTGAGGATGAAGACGTGGCTCCAAGCCACTGAATTCGAGGTATGGGGATGTTGCGAAACCCCATACGAGATCCCGAAGCGACCCCAAGGAGGCTACTCGCAGCTGCAGATTTGGGAGCTTTCACTCAACGCAAAGGCAATGAATGCCCTGTTTTGCGCATTGAGTCCGAAAGAGTTCGATAAAATCCAAGAGTGCACTACCACCCATGAGATATGGAGGAAGTTAGAAGACACTCATGAAGAGATGAGCTCGGAGGAAGAAGAAGAAAAGGAAGAAACCGCTTGCTTTGGTTTCATGGCCAGAGGAGGCAACAGCGAGAGCAAAAGCGACGGCAGTGACAACAAGGTAAATTTCGATTTACAAGAAGCTTTTAATGAACTATTGAGATTTGTAAATCACTTAAGATAGAAAATAAAAGCATTAAGAAGAACCTTAGTTTTCTTAAAAATGAAAATGATAGGTTAGAAAAACAACTTACGGACATAGAAGCTAGTCCTAGAATTGATAACCAATTATTAGAAAATCAAGACCTCATCAATGAAAATAATAAATTGATTGAGGAAAATGACAGTCTAAAAATAGAAATTTATGATTTAAAGAATAAAATGAATACTATTGAAAAAGAAATCGCATGTCTTAGTGAAAACTCTAACAAACTAATCAATAAAGTTGATAATTTTTATAGCCCTAAGGTTGAGAAAGGATCTCCATCAAGGAGACCCGCTAACAGATCCGGATCCAAGCCCACTTGGATACCGAAGAAAGAATTAGAATCTTGTTTTGTAGGATTCAGGGATAATTACAACACAAAGGACTGGACCTACAAACTCAAGGCTGGTCAACTCAAGTTGGGAGAACCAAGGAGTAGACCAAGGAGGAGAACAAGAAGACCGACGAGATGGCAAACAAACGACGTACCCGCCGCACGTCGACCACCAGATTGGAGACCGGTGCCGATGCCCGGGCCTCCAAGCTACGGATGGGAGCCCCATCCGATGTGGCATCCACCACCACCATTCGGGCCATTTTATTGGTCATGGTAGGTGAGGAAAAACCATTTACCCTATCTTTTTATCATAATCATTTAGATAGGGGGAGTTAAAAAAATGATGAGCTAATTGTCAATTTTTAAGGGGGAGATATAAGGTAGCTAATTTTCCTTTAGTAAGGGGGAGAAAAATAATAGCTATATTGTTGTTACAAAAAGGGGGAGAATATCACCTTTGTTAAAATAAATTCATAGAAGAGCATGTTTTAAGGGGGAGTTATAGGAAATGTAAAACCAATCAAACCTTTTTGATAAAGTCAAAAAGGGGGAGGATTTTTATGCATTATTATTTACGGTTTTGTCATCATCAAAAAGGGGGAGATTGTTGGTGCTAGAGCACCACGATCATTTGTTTTGATGATAACAAAACACGTGTTATTTAACATTTGCAATTTGAGTCCTAGATTTTAGGTCAATTGCAAATGTGGACGTGTTTAAACGGAGTTCGGGCTCGCATCCAGGACGGATTGGAGGTGCTTGACGGAAAATAGAGGAGGTTCGCGTGGAGCGACATATTGAAGGTAGAAGACAAGAAGAATAGGATAGATTCTTTTTAATCCTTTCTTGTATCTCTTGTCTTTATTTTCTTGCTCTTTTTATTTTCCTTAGAAAATTATGTTAAAGAGCCTCAAAGAACCCTAACAATAGTCCTAGGAGCACCGGCAGAACCCTAGGATACCTAGGTTTTCTGTAGAATACTTAGAAAACAAATATAGGGTTCCAACAGCACTTCCAGACGTCTAATTCCCAAATCAGACGTCTGATAAAGCATTTTAAGACGTCTGACTGTTGTTTCAGACGTTTGATAACTGTTAGGCTGGAGTTAGTATTCTATCCGATGAAATCAGACGTCCAGACCTTAGTCCAGACGTCTTAGAAGACGTCTGATGAATTTGCCAGACGTCCAATTAGTGGACCGTTGGCTGGCTTAGCAAACAGTCAAGAATATGACCGTTAGAGCCTTATCAGACGTCCTTAGGCCTCTCCAGACGTCTGATAAATGATCGTTTTGCCTCGGCTGACCGAAAATCTCTTCTCAGAGATTTTCTAGCCGTTGTAACGTTTGGAAATCAATTCCCACAGTAGAAGTAGGTTTCCAGACGTCCAGACATAGTTCCAGACGTCCTGCATGTCGTCTGATGGACTTGCGCAAAAGCCCTGTTTAGATCTGATCCAAGTCAGGGAGAGACCCGCCCAAAATTAGACGTCTGACCTTGGAATCAGACGTCTTAAAGTGGCCTTCCAGACGTCTGATGCCAGAGTTAGACGTCTGATAACCCTGTCAAACGTAATCATTGTCCTAATTTCGGCCTGATTCTCTTGGACCTTGTTCCCAACGGCTATAGACCTTTCCTAAGCCTTCCAAAGCCTTCCTAAGGCCTCTATAAATAGAGGGAAACCTTTGCAACACAGATACACACTTGGATACACTTAGCTACACACTTTCACTCTTTTGTGTCCAGAAAAGATCTTGCTCTCCAAGCTTAAGCTCCATTCCCTTGAGAGCATCAAACCTTCGCGCATCCGCTCTCCCGCCGTTGTTCATGAGAGCGACATTGCGCCGTTGCGTGGCACACGCACCGCGTCACCAACTCGACGCACTCCTTGCAAAGGGGAGTTTCCGTATTCCTATAGAAGCTAGGTTCATAATTTCTTTGTTGGCTCTATAGGACTTCTTGTTTTATTTTATCTTTGTCTTTTGGTTGGGTATTCGCTTTGCGAATTCCCGTCTCCTTCGTGGGACAAAATCCATCTCATGGAGAGAAGGGGTTGAGGAACGCTACCCTCGTACTTGTAGCGTGGTTGTACTAAGGTTGAATCACCCTCGTTTTAAAGTGATTCGGTTAGTGGATTTGATCAACTAGGTTGATCGGAAAATCCTAACTCGAGAGGGTTAGGTGGTCGTTTTCACCCGGTTTGGGTTTCCACCTAAAATTACTTGTGTATTTTGTGATTGATTTTTGTGAGATTGCTTTATATTTTATTTTCGCATTTTATTACGTCACCCCTCCTGGTAGGGCCAAACCTACAATTCGTATCAGAGCAGGTCTTGCTGTTTCGACGTAACAACCAGGCAAGAAGATCATGGAGGGAAGCATAGCCGCAATTAGAATCTCCGAAGGGCAGTCCACCGTCCGACCACCCTATTTCGATGGGATGGACTTCGGATATTTGAAGTTGAGGATGAAGACGTGGCTCCAAGCCACTGAATTCGAGGTATGGGGATGTTGCGAAACCCCATACGAGATCCCGAAGCGACCCAAAGGAGGCTACTCGCAGCTGCAGATTCGGGAGCTTTCACTCAACGCAAAGGCAATGAATGCCCTGTGTTGCTCATTGAGTCCGAAAGAGTTCGATAAAATCCAAGAGTGCACTACCGCCCACGAGATATGGAGGAAGTTAGAAGACACTCATGAAGAGATGAGCTCGGAGGAAGAAGAAGAAAAGGAAGAAACCGCTTGCTTTGGTTTCATGGCCAGAGGAAGCAACAGCGACAGCGAAAGCGACGGCAGTGACAACGAGGTAAATTTCGATTTACAAGAAGCTTTTAATGAACTATTTGAGATTAGTAAACCACTTAAGATAGAAAATAAAAGCATTAAGAAGAACCGTAGTTTTCTTAAAAATGAAAATGATAGGTTAGAAAAACAACTTAAGGACATAGAAGCTAATCCTAGAATTGATAACCTATTATTAGAAAATCAAGACCTCATCAATGAAAATAATAAATTGATTGAGGAAAATGACAGTCTAAAAATAGAAATTTATGATTTAAAGACTAAAATGAATACTATAGAAAAATAAATCGCATGTCTTAGGGAAAACTCTAACAAATTAATCAATAAAGTAGATAATTTTTATAGCCCTAAGGTTGAGAAAGGATCTCCATCAAGGAGACCTGCTAACAGATCCGGATCCAAACCCACTTGGATACCGAAGAAAGAATTAGAATCTTGTTTTGTAGGATTCAAGGATAATTACAACACAAAGGACTGGACCTACAAACTCAAGGCTGGTCAACTCAAGTTGGGAGAACCAAGGAGTAGACCAAGGAGGAGAACAAGAAGACCGACGAGATGGCGAGCAAACGACATACCTGCCGCACGTCGACCACCAGATTGGAGACCGGTGCCGATGCCCGGGCCTCCAAGCTACGGATGGGAGCCCCATCCGATGTGGCATCCACCACCACCATTCAGGCCATTTTATTGGTCATGGTAGGTGAGGAAAAACCATTTACCCTATCTTTTTATCATAATCATTTAAATAGGGGGAGTTAAAAAAATGATGAGCTAATTGTCAATTTTTATGGGGGAGATATAAGGTAGCTAATTTTCCTTTAGTAAGGGGGAGAAAAATAATAGCTATCTTGTTGTTACAAAAAGGGGGAGAATATCACCTTTGTTAAAATAAATTCATAGAAGAGCATGTTTTAAGGGAGAGTTATAGGAAATGTAAAACCAATCAAACCTTTTTGATAATGTCAAAAAGGGGGAGGATTTTTATGCATTATTATTTATGGTTTTGTCATCATCAAAAAGGTTGAGATTGTTGGTGCTAGAGCACCACGATCATTTGTTTTGATGATAACAAAACACGTGTTATTTAACATTTGCAATTTGAGTCCTAGATTTTAGGTCAATTGCAAATGTGGACGTGTTTAGACGGAGTTCGAGCTCGCATCCAGGACGGATTGGAGGAGCTTGACGGAAAACAGAGGAGGTTCGCGTGGAATGACATATTGAAGATAGAAGACAAGAAGAATAGGATAGATTCTTTTTAATCCTTTCTTGTATCTCCTGTCTTTATTTTCTTGCTCTTTTTATTTTCCTTAGAAAATTATGTTAAAGAGCCTCAAAGAACCCTAACAGTAGTCCTAGGAACACCGGCACAACCCTAGGATACTTAGGTTTTCTGTAGAATACTTAGAAAACCAATATAGGGTTCAAACAGCACTTCGAGACATCTAATTCCCAAATCAGACGTCTGATAAAGCATTTTAAGACGTCTGACTGTTGTTTCAGACGTCTGATAACTGTTAGGGTGGAGTTAGTATTCTATCTGGTGAAATCAGACGTCCAGACCTTAGTCCAGACATCTTAGAAGACGTCTAATGAATTTTCCTGACGTCCAATTAGTGGACCGTTGGCTGGCTTAGCAAACAGTCAAGAATATGACCGTTAGAGCCTTATCAGACGTCCTTAGGCCTCTCCAGACGTCTGATAAATGATCGTTTTGCCTCGGCTGACCGAAAATCTCTTCTCAGAGATTTTCTAGCCGTTGCAACGTTTGGAAATCAATTCCCACAGTAGAAGTAGGTTTCCAGACGTCCAGACATAGTTCCAGACGTCCTGTACGTCGTCTGATGGACTTGCGCAAAAACCCTATTTAGATCTGATCCAAGTCAGGGAGAGACCCGCCCAAAATCAGACGTCTGACCTTGGAATCAGACGTCTTAAAGTGGCCTTCCAGACGTCTGATGCCAGAGTTAGACGTCTGATAACCCTGTCAAACGTAATCATTGTCCTGATTTCGGCCTGATTCTCTTGGACCTTGTTCCCAACGGCTATAGAACCTTTCCTAAGCCTTCCAAAGCCTTCCTAAGGCCTCTATAAATAGAGGGGAACCTTTGCAACACAGATACACACTTGGATACACTTAGCTACACACTTTCACTCTTTTGTGTCCAGAAAAGATCTTGCTCTACAAGCTTAAGCTCCATTCCCTTGAGAGCATCAAACCTTCGCGCATCCGCTCTCCCGCCGTTGTTCACGAGAGAGACATTGCGCCGTTGCGTGGCACACGCACCGCGTCACCAACTCGACGCACTCCTTGCAAAGGGGAGTTTCCTTATTCCTATAGAAGCTAGGTTCATAATTTCTTTGTTGGCTCTATAGGACTTCTTGTTTTATTTTATCTTTGTCTTTTGGTTAGGTATTTGCTTTGCGAATTCCCGTCTCCTTCGTGGGACAAAATCCTTCTCGTGGAGAGAAGGGGTTGAGGAACGCTACCCTCGTACTTGTAGCGTGGTTGTACTGAGGTTGAATCACCCTCATTTTAAAGTGATTCTGTTAGTGGATTTGATCAACTAGGTTGATCGGAAAATCCTAACTCGAGAGGGTTAGGTGGTGGTTTTCACCCGGTTTGGGTTTCCACCTAAAATTACTTGTGTATTTTGTGATTGATTTTTGTGAGATTGCTTTATATTTTATTTCCGCATTTTATTATGTCACCCCTCCTGGTAGGGCCAAACCTATAATATCCTCCTCGACGATTGCTTGGAGGACGAGCAAAACTACACTAGAAAGCAGTAAATCTATACTAGAAAGTAGTAAAAAGAATAGGGAGAGAGAAATCCTCCTCGACGGTTGCTTGGAGGACGAGTCGGACGGGACGACGCCTGGACGAAGGAGAACGAAGTAGGACGAAGGAGGACGAAGCAGAAGAATGGGAACGAAGCAGCACACCGTCATCGTCGTGGGATCCACTTCCGAAGCAGGATGAAAATTTGGACTTTATCTCCTGAGAAGCATCCCAGGTGTGGGACAAGCTTCTCTTGAGCTTTGGAGGGGTAGAGAAGAGAAGGAAGGGATGAGAATTTCCTATGGAGGCGGTCTCCTTTTATAGTTGCAAGGAGTGGGGGAAAAATGGACATTACAACTTCAAAATAATAAATGAGGGGTCTTTAGTGATGGATAAATCCGTCACTAAAGCCCCAACGTGGGCGTAGCTTCCAAGCCCACCCACGCCTCCTCGGCTGCCCACTTCATCAACGTACGTGCACGTCCAGCGATCCTCAGCCGTCCGATCACGAGATCAGACGGCTTAAGTCGCGCCTTCACGCACTGCATTGCGCGCCCGCCCGCGTGCGATCGTGCGTTACGCGTGGGTGTGCGTGAGCACGTCATCTTGATTGAGCGCACCCGGCCATTGGATCGCGATCGTGCAGTCGATCGGAGGTGTGGCACCGCTCCAATTTCAGCGTGGCGAGGCTCGAACACACATCCCCGCTTCGCGTTAGAGCGCTCGACCAACGCGTTGGGGTCGCGTTTATGTCGAGCACCTGACTTCAGCGCGGGCATGTCGCAACTGTTGGATCTTGATCCAATGGTGGGGAAAGGTGGATGCGGAGACTGCCGAGATTGCATGCGGCCGTTTAGGTGGTCGAGATGGCGCCACGTGGTTCCAAATTGGTCATCCATCTTCTGGTAGTTGTAGATGGTGCCACGGATGTCGGATTGACTTGATTTTTGCGTCGTTGGGCTGCGATCGTCGATCTGAATTCATCCGTGCAGTCAGATTTGTCATTTGAAGTGTGGATTTTCACCATCCTGGCCCTTGATCTTCTAGGGTTCCCAGGTCACTAACTGATGCTACAGATGCCTAATTAAGGCAATCTTGGAGTCGTTGAACACCAATCGTCACCCTGATCACATCCATACAGTTGGATCTTTGATCCAAGGACCCGATAAAATGTTTGCCCTGTCCAAGCACATAAAAGGAGACAACTAACCTCCATTTTATTCAAACTACTCTAAATGCAAGATGATGCATGTTATGCAATATTTATATCATGAAATGCAATCCTATGCTTAAGAACATGCAAAAATAGACATTTTAGGTAGTGTAAATGTGTTTACATCAGGCTTCATCATCCAGGAGGGCGCAACCACCGCGTGCACTGTGTACCAAATCACCTTCCAGCCTGCTCCAGCCGCCTTGTAGGCGCCCGCTCCACCCAACTCATGCCCGCAGGCGCTTCCCCCTCCAGCGCTCACACCAGTCCAGCCCGTAGGCACCGCACCTTCTCCACCTTGCGCTCCCCTGCAATGCTGCACCCATCTCCAGTGCCCCTGCCAGGCCGCGCCTATCTCCAGCCACCGCTCCAGCACCACCAGCGCACCTCACTGCAGTGCCTCCACCTTGCACGAGCCCTTCTCCAGCGCCCGCAGCGCTCTGCCTACCACCAATGCCCACCATCAGGCGAACCGCCCCCTTACCCTTCCAGGCCCGTGCCTCTCTAGCCACCGCAGGCACTTCCTCCTCCAGTGCCCTTCACTGCACGCACTGCCTCACCCCACTCACGCACCTGCATAGAACCCATGCTCACATGCGTTCGCATCCCTCTAGTGCCACCTCAAGCTAGCACCTGGTGCTACCCTCTACAGACCACCTTGCCATCAGCGCTCCCCGCAGGCGCTGCGCGCTCATCGGCCATCGCAGCGCGCCCACCCCTCCTCTAGTTCCTGCCCCTACATTGCGAACCGCTCACCGCCCGCCACCTTCCTCTCCTTCTTGCAGCCACCACAGGCTGCCATCAGCTGTGCCGTCACCATCGTCGGGTGCGGCCTGATTAGCCCATAATTGAGGGCTACTTATGTATTTAAGTGCCTAGACATTAAGTTAATTCTAACATTTATTTAGCATAAATTAGGATGTAAATAGGTTAATTCATATTTCTAATTGAATTACATAATTCGTGGATTGCATTCATTTTTAAATGCATTTAGAATTAACTTAGAATTGCATTCATTTAATTAGTTAACCAATTAGGTGCATTGCAAGCATTAATTTAAGTTAACATAAAAGTTGAGGGTTTGTACATAAATAACCATAATATTTTATCATTATTTTTATTCTTCATCTTTCAGCAACGGCTGCATTTCCTTCAGTTGCCACTCCAACGCCACCAGCTGCCGCACTAAAACCTGCAATCAAGGACAAGCGGAGAATGTGGATCAGCTCCCACCTCTCCATTCAAATCCATGCAGGTGGCTACAAAAAGAGGAAGAGGCAGCCGAGCTCTGGAGGCCACCACCCCCAACCCACCACTGTGCAGAGAGTTCATCTCTCATCCATTCAACCACCGCTGGCCTCAACCATGGCGACGAGCCTCCATCACCGTGGGCGTGTGGTGTGACAGGCCACATCGCCATCTGGAGCTCGTCTGCATTACCATGAGCACCTCAGAGTGCACCACCCTCGCCGTCATCACCAACAACTGCCATTGCAATTTCACGTCCCCATCAGTTTCCTGAATGTCTGAAGCTTCATCCCCAAACACAACAGCAACCGGCCTCCACTTCATGCCCCCATCCCTCCAACTGCACAAGCCTTCCATCCTCCAAAGCCATCCCCAGCCTACATGGCCCCTATTGCACACCTGCAGCAGCAACCGCCAGAGCACCCCGCACCTTCCTTGCACACCTTGCACCAACCCATGCACACACCCTGCAATCGCCTCCAGCCACGCACGTAGCCGGCGCGCCCGCCAACATGTAGCACGCCCACCAGCTCCCCTCAGCGTGCCTCATCACCTCCAGCGCATTCACTTCTGCTCCCACGCATGCCCTTGCTACGCCTCACCTCCTTCACGTCAACGCTTCGCCAGAACCACAGCGTGCACACCCTTCAACGCCTCTGTCACCCGTGCAACTCCAGCACCTGCGGCCAACGCGCCTCCAGCAGTGTGTGCGGCCTCATTGCCCGCAACAGCAGCCTCCATGCGCACCACCTGCAGCACCCCTGCGTCCACCTGTAGCGCCCACGCACACCCATCCATTCCTCGTCTAGCAAGTGCAACCAGCAGCAAAAGCCGTTGAAACCCACCTTCACTGGAGCTCCGTCCGGTCGGCTCTGGCCACCTCGCAACTCGCCACCACCGCCGTTGCAAAGCCCTCAGTCTAGAGAGCTTCCTTCGAGCTTCACGCCTCCGGCCGTTCCTTCCTCATCGCGTAAGGACAAGGGGAAGAAGATCCCCTGTTTTGCTACAGTACCAGCCCTATTAATATTTACATTCTATGCCATTGTCATCTTTTATTAATATTTTATTAAAGCTGCATTGCAAAAAATATCCGTTAGTTGTTCAAAATTGCCATTTCAGCATGTTCTCTTGATGCTTTCTTAATCTGAAGGCAGATTTGGCTCGATTCTTGTCGAAACTAACTGTGAACATACGTTTTTAATCAGTGTGAGTTTAAATATGTCATTGCCTCCCTATGGACATGACCTGCTCTTCTACGAGTGGTTATTTTAATTATTGATTAGTCGATTTTTCCACCACATAGAACTACAAATGACGTGTCATTTTATGTAACAAACGACTTTAAAAGTGAAGAATCGACTCGTCAAATGGCACCGTTGCCGGGGAGGCAACAGACGTAATAATTTCACCTGATTTTATTTTTGATTATTTCTCAATTGCACAATGATCTGACCATTTATTGTTTTTTCTGTGCGAGAAATTTGTGCGAGGCCAGAGGAGGAATTGGTCGAGCTACCTTGCAAAGGAGGGGAAGGACGAGGACACGACGAACATCTAGTCGCTAATTTAATTAGAATAGGATTAAGATTTTAGACTTAATTTTTCATTGCACATTTGGTTTGAAACCCTTGTTCTGGGGTATATTTTGAGGGGTTTGTTCCCCAATTTTGTTTTAGGCCTATGTTGGGTAATTTTTTGGGAGCTATTCCTTTTTATTTAGATTTAGGTTTTTAATTCATTTTGTGGATTTTTACTTTTATTTGCTTGTGCATAAGTAGTTAAAAAAAAATAATAAAAAAAAATCGAGCTGCCTGCTAGAAGCTGCCTGCCCCTAGGATGAACCATTTAGGTCTGTATGAGCAGCCTCTAGATTTACTTCTCTACTTTGCGTGCATTATCGTATCGTTGATTGCTGGAAGCAAGGTACGCATTCTCTTACTTTGCATCTGATTCTTGATCACACATTGCATTTGGACTTAATTCGAAGACCACAAAATTTGTCTTGAAGTGATCTAACAAGTGGTCACATATATTCTTGAGAAAGGACTAATTAAAGGAGGGACATCTAAAAACCAAGGATTTGATTTTCAAACTTGACGTGCGATTCAAAATCCAAAATCTTTTGCGGTGTATGCACACTTATTTCACTTGCACCACGGCACGCTTTTAGACACTCCTTAAGTTTGGAAATACTAGGACAAGAGCCCTCCTATCGTTGGATTCTGAAGTGTTCGGAACTTGAGATCAAAGGTTTTGTAAATCCAAAGAGGGGGATATCCTGCCACGGATTTTTGGGGGTAGTTGAGAAGCACCGCGAAAGCACAGCTTCAAAGGAAGGCTTAGGCCTACTTGCATCTCTCGATCTTCGATCTTTGGAGTTGCTATACCATTTGAGATTTAGGGAAGAACACCTAAGTTCCAACTAAGTCTTCTTAGGCGAGTCGTAGGTCGACAGTAAGCACGTAAATTGACTGAACAAATTGTATTGTCACCTACAATCTGACTTAAATCAAAAGCCTAAATTGGGAAAGACCTAAAAGTCCTTTTTGAATTGTGTTTTGCTTTGGGAATTCTGATTGAGGTGTGAGTTAGAATGGACCATATTGTTTTTCAACCTTTCACATCTTGTCCACACCCTCATCCCACTTTGCATTCTTCGATCCCATACGCCGAGATGGTCCATCCCTTGATGGACATAATGACAATCATTGGGAGCCGTTTTACTCCTATTATAGGAGTATTGGCCTGGTTAAGCCCCAAATCAGTGAGCAGAACCTAGGAGCAGGATTTGCTTTTCCTAATATCCCACACACCATAGAAATACCCAACCCACCCTCCCTGAAAAATTATAATGGTTGGACAGACACTCCTAGGTACTATAAGCCTGAGCCTGACTTCTCTCATGATAGAAATGACCTCTCCTCTTTGAAGATGGAAATACAGAAAATGCAAAATGAAATGATTGAATTGTTAGGAGAATCTTCGAGAGCAGGCCAACAAGAAAAAGATGAAATTAGCCACCCAATCTACCCCATTGAGGATGACGTACACCCCTCTACAATTGATGCATCTCCCGCGAGAGAGCTACATTTTAAGTTGGAGGGAAATTTTGGGGAGAATAGCTACTTTTCGAGGATCGATTTTGAAACCTCCCCATTAGATGACACTTCCTTGAGAGATCCACGCCTTAAGTGGGAGGAAGATATATATGAAAGTAGCTATGCCTTGGATGAAGAAAGGTGGCAACTCGAGGAAGATGATGATAAGGTTGAGTATCCACCTGAATTATATTAGAGTCAAAAGAAGGGAATGATGGTACCATTGGAAGACCTCGACCCAGATGATAGTATTTTCGTGACAATTGATGAAGTGGGTCAAAGTCAAGTTGTTAATCCTACCCTCCCTTCTGACCATGAGATGGAACTCAAGCCCACCCTTAGGGAACCTAACCCTGAAGAAATTGACTATCTGAGGAGTTTGATGTTACCAGTGTAAACCATTTACCTCAAATAGAGCACCCTATGGAATCTGCTGAGATATTAAATGATTCTAGACCTCGGGTATATGATGAATCATATGATGAGGAGAAAGATGAATTATATGAGGAACCTACATTCAAGATTTGGAGTGACATTAAAGGTGATTATGTCTTATTTAAAGGGTTAGCCCCTGAGGATGTCACAAATTTGACTAAATTAGGTTTCCTTAGCACACCCATTGATGATATTTCTCCTCATAATGAAATGATGGAAAATTTGGAAGCAACTTCTAAGATTTATGTGGATTCACATATAGACTTCGAGGAAGATTTGAGTAAAGAACAAAAACCCAAGGATGACATTGATAGGATAATCCCTAGATCTGTTGCTTCCAACCTACCTTCATTTATTTCGAAGTCACCCTCTGATTCGCTTATGTCTGAAGGTGAAATTGTTACTCCTGATGAAGGGCAGGAAGATACATATGATGGTGCAAGGAATGCTAGGGATGCAATTGAGGATTTGGAAAGAGTGTTAGGAATTGACACTGAGCTGATTAAACCCAACCTAGATCTTATGGCCATCCCGCAACCTCGAAACTTGGACACCCTAGATGATCCTTGCCTTAGAAAATTGCTCACTTTTGTTCTAATCGAGTGGCTTAACAAACCAATATTTCCCAAAATGGAGTATCGGGTATGGATTGTTGATTTCCTTAGCCAGTCCATTGCCCTAGGGGATTATCTCTGCACCATTCCTTCCCCATTCCTTTTGGAGGATCCTTGTCATCCTCCCCCTACCCCTTTGGAGGTTGTTATGCCTATTTATCCTTTAGAACCTCCTATGGTGACCTGGGAAGATTTCATTCGCATCTTAGTTGGGCAAGCATTTGCTATCGGGATTCATCTTCAGCTCGTCAGCATCCTTGGTTACCTATTTTCTAGGCCAGCATTATTGTGCTCATTTATAGGGCTTATTTCTGTAATCCTTGAACCTGATTTGCAGGTTCTTTGGCTATTCGGCTACTAACAAAAAAAGAATGGCAGCCCAACTCTGACCTAGGCAATATCCTTCTATGCAATGCGGACATTGCAGATTTTAGCCACGAGGGGGTGTACTTGGGGATATACATAGCATAGTGCATTCATTGCATACATTTACATTAAAAAAAAATCTAAATAAATAAAAAAAAAAGTTTTCAGCTTAACTGGCTAGGTCCTGCATTCTTAAGCAAATCAGAACTCTAGGGTAGACTAAGTTAATTCTAGGGTCAAACTTTAGAAGCTAAATGAGCTACTAGCTTTAGACCTTTAGGGTCCTTTGTGGACTTAAAAACTTAAGTAGGAGTTAAGTTGCAGACCATTCCTCAAGAGGTTGAGGAAGGAAAGCTAGGGTTTGAGTTAAAAGGTGGGGTAGTACTTGAAGTCTTGTTCTACCTTTTGGTTTACGGGTCATTGTAACCCAAGCATCCAAATTTCACACACTTGGTCTGGTAATCAACTTAATTTCTTTCTTTCTTAAAAGAGATTTGGTTCTCTTACTTTTGACCTAGGAGAGGCTTGAAAACACAATTTGATCGGAAGAGTTCCCGTCGCAGGAGAGGTGGAGTATATACTCACCTTAAGGATGCAATGATAACATATTACCTCCTCGACGCTTGTCTCTTATGATATCCATCCTACTGGGGGCATGTAAGTGCATTGCACGGTTCAGTTACCATGGGTAGCCCTATCTCAAAGTGCCGATTGCCATAGGCCTGAATTCGCTTAAGAAATCCATGGGCGATACTATCTCAAAGTGTCGATTGCCAGGAGTTCTTGGGGTCGTTATGGGCGGTGCTATCTCGAAGCATCGAAAGCCAAGCACCCTTCGAGGTATGGTAATGGGGACAATGAATCCGACATAGACCATATTGATAGCTGATCTGAGGTTAGACTTAGAGGAATAAAAAAAAGAATCCTTTTTCCTTTAACTCAAATAATTCAGACCAACGCACATGCACAGATACTTTAATCTCAGGAATCAATAAACCTTAGGGTAGAGTCAGAAATCAGGGAAACTTGTGCTAGCAACTCATCTTTAGCCGACCTAGTCTGTAACTTAACAACTACTTGGGAACCTTAGGTCTAAAGTTTTTAAAGGAAGACCGATTGGGTTGACTAGTCTACTTGGAGTGCTAGGTTTTACTTGGATTTGCTAGGGACTAGCAAAAACTAGACATGGGGGTATTTGATTAGCCCATATTTGTCGGACATTTAAGTATTTAAGTGCCTAGACATTAAGTTAATTCTAACATTTATTTTGCATAAATTAGGATGTAAATAGATTAATTCATATTTCTAATTGAATTACATAATTCATGCATTGCATTCATTTTTAAATTCATTTAGAATTAACTTAGAATTACATTCATTTAAATAGTTAACCAATTAGGTGCATTGCATGCTTTAATTTAAGTTAACATAAAAGTTGAGGGTTTGTACATAAATAATCATAATATTTTATCATTATTTTTATTCTTCTTCTTTCAGCAACGGCTGCATTTCCTTCAGCTGCTGCTCCAACGCCACCAGCTACCGTACTAAAACCTGCAATCAAGGATAAGCGGAGAATGTGGATCTGCTCCCGCCTCTCCATTCAAATCCATGCAGGTGGCTACAAAAAGAGGAAGAGGCAGTTGAGCTCTGGAGGCCACCACCCTCGACCCACCACTGTGCAGAGAGTTCATCTCTCATCCAATCCACCACCGCCGGCCTCAACCGTGGCGACGAGCCTCCACCACCTTGGGCATGTGGTGTGACAGGCCACACCGCCATCTGGAGCTCGTTTGCATTACCGTGAGCACCTCAGAGTGCACCACCTTCACCGTCATCACCAACAACCACCACTACAATTTCACGTCCCCGTTAGTTAAGACGTCTGGGAAGTTTCCCGGACGTCTGAAGCTTCGTCCCCAAACACAACAACAACCGGCCTCCACTTCACGCCCACATCCCTCCGACTGCACAAGCCTTCCATCCTCCAGCGCCAACCCCAGCCTACACGGCCCCTGCTGCATGCCTGCAGCAGTAACCGCCAGCACCCCGTGCCTTCCTTGCACATCGTGCACTAGCCCACGCACGCACCCTGCAATCGCCTCCAGCCACGCACGTAGCCAGAATGCCCGCCAGCGTGCAGCACGCCCACCAGCTCCCATCAGCGTGCCTCATCTCCTCCAGCGCATCCACTTCCGCGCCTGTGCATGCCCTTGCTGCACCTCACCTCCTTCACATCAGCGCTCCGCCAGAACTGCAATATGCACACCCCTTCAGCGCCTCCGTCACCCGTGCAGCTCCAGCACCTGCGGCCAACGCGCCTCCAGTAGTGCGTGCGGCTTCATTGCCCGCAACAGCAGCCTTCGCGCGCACCACCTGTAACACCCCTACGCCGACCTGCAGCGCCCATGCACACCCATCCGCACCTCCTCTAGCAAGTGCAACCAGCAACAAAAGCCATTGAAACCAACCTTCACCTGAGCTCCGTCCGGTCGGCTCCGGCCACCTCGCAACTCGCCACTTCCATCGTTGCGAAGCCCTCAGTCTAGAGAGCTTCCTCTGAGCTTCACGCCTCCGACCATTCCTTCCTCATCGCGCACGGACAAAGGGAAGAAGATCCCCTGTTTTGCTACAGTACCATCCCTATTAAAATTTACATTCTATGCCATTGCAATATTTTATTAATATTTTATTAAAGCTGCATTGCAAAAAATATCCGTTAGTTGTTCAAAATTGCCATTTCAGTATGTTCTCTTGATGCTTTCTTAATCTGAAGGTAGATTTGGCTCGATTCTCGTCGAAACTAACTGTGAACATACGTTTTTAACCGATGCGAGTTTAAATACTTCATTGCCTCCCTGTGGACATGACCCACTCTTCTGCGAGTGGTTATTTTAATTATTGGTTAGTCAATTTTTCCACCACATAGAACTACAAATGACGCGTCATTTTATGTAACAAATAACTTTAAAAGCGAAGAATCAACTCATCACGGCTTGAGTGGGGTTATCTTTAGCTGTAGCCTTGACGTCCGTCTCTCCTCCTCCTATGCGCACAAGCCACAGCAACAAATCCTCTATTTTGAAGTTGATTAAAAATTACATTTAATGCCATTGCCACCAGAAATTAATTTTCATTTATGATTATTTTATTGTGGCAAAATTACGAATGCACACTCATGCTTTCTGATAATTGCACGTTATTGTTATTCACCTATTTCAAGATTGGTTTTGGGATTAACATGTGCACCAATTTTCTATTGTATATTCTGTTGAAAATTACATAAAATCATCATATATTTATTGAAGATTTCAGTGAGGGAAAATTACACATATACCCTCATATTTTTAAGTTATTGTGAATCTTCTTTCCATCGCATTTTATGTCGAATTTGACTAGGGATTTCTCACTTAACCGAAAGAATATAAAATAATCAAGATTTTATTGCATAATTGCCTCCCTGTGGACACGACCCGCTCTTCTGTGAGTGGTTATTTTTATTGTTGATTAGTTGATTTTTCCACCACTTAAATACTACAACACGTAGCAGAAAATCGGCTTGTCAGAAATGGAGCCGTTGAGATCAGTCCACTCAACCACGATTCCGAACCCTTCATCGTGAACGGTCGAAGACTCAAACCGTTCACTGACATGACCAATACAGATTTGGCTGAGTCATCCTTTATCCTCCATTCTCCCTGAGTTCATTGTGCCCAGCCGATGGCGTAAAACTCAGTGCTTAACGAGAGGCAACCTGTCATTCTTTGAAAAACCTGAAACCTTTTCTAACATTTCCATGCTAAATTCATATTGCACTTTAGGGTTCATCCATTAGAATAGCCGACTCCACCTCAAGTACCCATACCCAAGTATAGAAACCATTCGCAATAGTCATCTCGACCCGTTCACCCACCCAACACCTGTCCTAATGAATGAACTAAGCTGAATTAAAACCCACCTAATCTACAATGGGGACACTGCAAATCGTAGGCATGGGGGGATATGAAAGTCCAAAATGGCATGAAAACTCATATCAAGAAAAGGTTTCAACAAAAAAATTGAAAAATCTTGAAAAAAGAACAAAAGAAACTGAGGGGGGAGAGAAAATTTTTGGTCTATACAAAATATGCGGAGGAAAAGAGAAAAATGCCAAAAAGGAGCACAAAATGGAGAAAATGAAAGAGTCACCAGTAAAAAGATTATGGGATCAATTGAAGTTCTAAACCACATCAAGAGAAAAAAAAGTGCTAAGGAGACACAAAAAGAGATTAGTAGGAACGCTGACTTTAGGCCTTTTGGGCTAGACTCTTAGGCTTAAAAATTTAAGTACCTGCTAAAATCTAGAAATTCCTCAAGAGGTTGACGAAAATGCGAAGCTTAAGTATTACGTCTAAGGCTTATGGAGTATTTAGCCTCGTTAATTGACCTTCGATTTGCAGGACTCGGTAACCTAAGCACCCCAATCCACACACAGTCTCGTTAAGTGCACATAACTATCAAAATCACGCAAAAGCGGTTAATGTTCTGAAAATTTGCCTAGATTAAAAGCGGTCGATCAACACAAGTTGAGTTGGATGAGTACCCGATGCAGAGAGGTAGGAAATTCCCCTTGAAGATGCGTAACAACATATCGTCTCCTCGATGCTTGTCTCTTAGGATATTTAAATATCCTACCGGAGGCATGTAAGCACTCTACTGGTTTAGATACCATGGGCGGCATTATCACGAAATGTCGATTGCAGGGTCAGGATTCGGCCACGGAACACTATGGGCGGGATTATCTTGAAATCTCCAAAGCCAGGGTTCTGGGGTTGCCATGGGTGGTGCTATCACGAAGCATCGATTGCTAGGGACCTTTGAGGATTGATGATGGGGATGAGGAATCCGATACAGACCGTGTTGAGAAGCCAATCCGAAGCTAGAAATAAAAAGAAAAGAGAGAGAAAACTCTCCAAACAAGTAAATCCTCTATCTCTCTCTTACAAAAATGCACTGCAAACTAAACCAAGGCTAAAGATGTCTCAAGCATGGGGGCTTTAACCTCGAAGTCCAACAAACCCTAGGATAGTTTCTATGGGCCTTAAAAACCTTTGAGGAGGACTGAGGCTAAGGTGGGTCAGGTCTGGATTTCGATTGGTACTTGAGTACCTCTAGGCCTATTGTCGGCATTCTGACCTAATCACAAAAGAAAAAGAAAACACACTTATCACAATTGATAAAAGAAACTCATGGTCTAGAATAGATGTTAAAACCTTGAAATTTTGCTAAGGGACTAGCAAAAGCTAGGCATTGGGGTATGATGAGAACCTCATCATGAGCCCTAACTAGCTCATTTTGACTTGAGAAAGTAAACAAAAGCTCCTACATAACCTAAAGGAAGGCTTAGTTCAAGGGATTACTATTCTGGGAAGGAAACATGAACTAAAGGATAAAATAACAATTTTACCATTGCAATACATCAACTGGATTTCTCAGGGGCTAAACATAGGTCAATTGGACTTAATACAAGGAAAAGTTGGATGGTTCAGTCAAACAAGGGTTATTGTGAGATTTATGAATTAAGTGGCATTCTTTAACCCTAAAACATACCCACTTAATTTCATAAGGTTTTGGTAAGGATAAAAATAAACTAAACCCTCTAAAATTTATGAAAAATTATCCCCTATGGTTTGGAACCTTCAATTTGACCTTTGGAACCTATTTTGACCAAGATAGGGGTCCTAGCCCAATATTTAACCTAATTTGGGTTTCTGAGCAAACTATCTAGACAAACGTGGGTAAAAGTAAAATCCAACTTCACCATTGGATTCCTTAGGTCCAAATTAGGTTTGTACCTAGATTTGGGCCTAAGGAAAGGTCACCTTGACCTACTTTGTAAAATAATCAGCCCAATTACAATATGGCCCCTATCTTTTGAAAATCCTCGCACAGACCCCCCTAACTTCCTCGCCACCCTTACATTCAGGTCCATCCGCCATTACAGTGGAGGAATCCCACTCCAGCGAGGATTTCAGGAGGATATCTCCCCGAATCCTCAGAGATCTCCCAGATTTGGAAGGGAGATTCTCTAAAGAATTCTCCATCGTCTGAACAGGATCTCCAGATCTGATTCACACCAAATCTATAGTGCAAACGCTCGAGAGATTTGGGTGTCTTGCACACCTTCCATCTTCGGCAAGATCTTTGTGCTTGGAGGCTTGCCTTCCAAGCATAAAGATCTCAGCTAGTAGCTATAAAAGGACCCTTGGTCCTTGGCGCATCTAGGAAAGCTTGAATTGGCTTGAGAATTCCCCTAAATTTCCTCCTTCCTCATCTCAGGCCAACCGCCCTAAAGCTCCGACGATCCCTCCTCCCTCCTCTCATCGCTCTGCCACCATACCTGCGGCTGAGCTATCTTCATCTCGCTATTCTGCGTTGTGCCGTACCAGTGCACGCCTCTTCGACCTCTTCATCGCCGTCATCCCCACCTCAGGGTTTTCTTCCCCAATGATGGCCCACATGTGCTGCTCATCTCTTCTACCTTCCCTTCGTCCAATTACCCTTAGTAAGGTTCTCTCTTTCCACTCTCTATTTTCCCCCACTTAATTTCAAAAAACACCCCTCGACAGCCACTGTCCACCTTCATCTCCCTCACCTCCAGCCGACCATCGGTGAGGAAAATCCGTCACCCCCCCACTCCACACGCCCTGCCACCGACCTCATCACCTTCGTCATCACTCACTGATCATCCTCTACCCCTTCACCAACCGCCACACACACCCTACACCCTCACCCGACACACACACCTTCACGGTCACAGTTCGACCTAGGCGTGCACACCTAGGCCAGTCTGCGCCACACCAACCCCGCCTCACCTTCACCGCGACATGGCGAAGCTTCCCACATTGTTTAACAGGGCCGTGAGGCCATGTGTGTGCATTTCAGGTTCACGCCTCCGCTGCCATTAGCCAAGGTGAAGGAGCTTGCAAGTAACGCTCCAAGCCGCATCCACCTAGGTACTGCATTCCAGGAAGTGCGGGTTGGACTTGCGTATACACCCAACCAGGCAATTGGCTTTGAGAGAGATCGTAGCAGTAGCAATTGAAGAAGACCACTTGCGGGGGTGAGCGCAGAAGCAGGTGGGACACTTTAGTCCCACCTCATAAGTTCTCAACGCAGGTAAGGCATTTATATTATTTTTGTGTTCTTAGCTATTTGCCTCCAAATGGCATGGGGTGAGGTCCCTTGCCCATGCCCCTGCTTGGTCCGTGACACACACTCACGCAGACCTAGCACCAAACCAATTTACCTAGCACTCCTCGCGCACTACACCACGCCAGCGCACCTGGACCCAGGCTTGCGAAACCCGACCCGATTACCCAACTCTGGGAGAGCGAACAAAAGAGTGAAATAGAGAGAGAGACCCAGGGGATGGTAGGGGTAGGTTTTTCTCTTGTGTGCGTGTGCAGGGAAGAAGAAGAGGAGACTGAAGGTGCAGCGGCAGCTAAAGCTAAGGAAGCCAAGAAGGAAGAAGAGGAGCGGCTGAAGAAGAAAACCGACGGTAGAGGTTGAAGAAAAGAAGAAGAGAAGACAAGAGCTGCTAATGAAGGAGAAGGAAGGACTTAGCCACAGAAGAAGACTTTAGAGGAAGAAGGCAGAAGAAGAAGATAAGGAGGCCAAAGCTGAAGGAAGGACTTAGTCGCAGAAGACAAAAGCTGAAGAAAGAAAGGAGCAGCCAAGTAGAAAAGGAGAAAGAAGAGAGGAAGAAGAAAGCAAAGTCAGAAATAAGAGGAAGAAGAATAAAGAAGAGCCTTGCACTATAGTAGCAACAACATAAGACATCTAATTTTACATTAGACGTCCATTATTTTTTTGAGCTTCTCTATACATTGACATCATTTTCACTTTATAACTTTGATTGGATTGGTCATTGCATTTTATTAAATTGTGAAGTGTGATCTTAACTTTCTAAATACCAATTTGCTCTCTGTGTTCGACCTTGGATACTTAGGTTTTCGAGTAATAAAGAAAATTCTTATTTGTTTTCAAGGTGATTTCATTTATACTGCAACGAACATCATTTAAAACCATGATCTCGCCCCGTTAAGAGACCCCTCGAACAAACCCCTCACCAACCACCTTCTCCGAGTCCGTCCGACCACCTTGCACCTTCATCCTCCACGAACCACTGCCATTACATTCGCCAACGTCCGGCGAACCTTCTGAGGTGTTTTGATGCGGCCGAAAGGCCTTATTCTCTATTTCAGGTTCCAAGCTGGAACTCCGCCACCACATTGTCTTCTCCGATTGAGTTTGTGGTGTTCTAGCTATGCGAGGTCCAAGTTTTCACTCTAGGAGACACGATTTCACTCCAGGACCCTCTCCAGGTCCTCAATTGGGGACCCCAAGGAGAGTTGTGACGCCAATTGGAAGATCCTCATAGCTGCAAGTGTATGTAAAGAAGCAGGGACATTTAGTCCCATGTAGTTCATGGAAGAGAGCCTGCCTTTGCATAAATTAAATTTCTACTATAGGCTTATCACCTCAGCACACATAGGGGGTGAGGTCCCTGCACGCACGCCTCACCCACCTCGTCCGGGACTCTGACCCCGCAGACCGGGGAGCAACAGGCAATTTAGAACTCTTGATTGCAATTCCTGATTCTGATTCTAACTTGCTATATATCTCTTTTGCTATGGTTGTTTCAGGGGAGATACATTGAAGGGAGATCAGCCGCATAGTAAACACACCAGGAGTAGGTAAGTTCTAACCACTCTCTCTCTTAAGCCTCTCATTCTGAAAAGGGTAAAAGGAAAAAAAAATCAATTAGGGCTACTTGCATTCTATCCGTAGATAATTCATCAAGTTGCCTGATTTGATACATTTTATTTGGACAACAAATCCTGATTTGTGCACCCACTTAAAGATTAAGGTATCTAGGTCTATCATATTCTTGTCTGAGCCCTAGGTACCACATTTGGACAAATTAAAGTGGACCAAATTTGAGCCAATTAAGGATTCCAGTTTAGGATTTTTAGAGACACACTTGCTCAATCAAGAAATCATCTTTCCAAACAATGTGTGCCTAGACCTTTGATTGAACTGATCTATTCATGAAAAACCCTAAAATCAAGCTCTTAAAGTCATTTGAACACAAAAAGTGAGGGACCTAAGATTCTCAAGAGGACAATACAGGTGAAGTTGACCCACCTTGTTTGTGTCAACCAATCTTTAAATTAGGTCACCTTTTGCACTCAACAAATCTCAAAGTTCAAGTGAAATTCTAAAGCACCCTTTCTCTTAATTAAAATAGGTAGACTTAAGAGGTCAAGTCACCATTTTGGTTTACCTGGAACATCAGTGACAAGAGAGGCTGGGTGGGGAAAGCCCTGTAACCCATGGGGGTACTCTACCGTGTAGGGGTCTTTACGGGACTCTCCCTCTCTGGCTACCTAGGTAATTCTCAGTTGGACAGCTTTCTAACTAAGGGGTATCATCTGCCCCGAACCTCTATAGTCATCCAAAATTTTTGGGTGTCTTGATTGGGTCCATCACATTCTACCTCTCATCTACTCCATCGTTGCATGTTTAAGAGGAGGTCTCTAAGACCATCCTTGAGGCCTTCTTCAGTCACTCATTCACGTCGACGCCAAGCCTTGACCTCTTTGTTTGTGCAACAACCCAATCCTATTGATATCTCTTCCTATTCATCTGAACCTAATTCTCCTTCATCCTTTATCATGGCACAACCCACTGAAGAAAATAATCTTGAAAATCAACTTTAGTGCCTCAATGATCTACTCCAAGCCTTTGTGAACCCACCGCAGTGTCCAATGATGCGAGATCACTACAATCCCACTGCGGTAGCAATCGAACCTCGAGTACAAATCCCCGCTGGAGGTCCTGACACTGAACTCAAGCCCAACTTGATTCATGCCATACCCAAATTCCACGGGCGTAATTTCGAAGATCCTTTCCAGCATATCAAATAACTCAAGAATCTGGCCTAGACATTTGGGTCAGAAGCTCAAAATCGGGATATTCTACTCATGAAAATGTTCTCCTCTATCATGGATAAAGTTGCTCACTGGTACCAAACCCAAACACATCCAATCAACACCTGGGTGGAACTTCAATCCTAGTTTCTAAGAAAGTTCTTCCCTATTGGTCGGACAAATGCTTTAACGCACCAGATCACATATTTCACACACAAGTAGGAGAACCACTTCACAAAGCATGGGATCATTTTTTGGATCTCATGCGAAAGTGCCCCCATCACGAAGTTCTTAAATGGGAACAAGTCTAGTCTTTTTACCAGGGACTCCATGAGGATACTAGATTAGTCATCAATGCGACTTGCTGAGGAAACATCATGGGTCAACACGAAGAAACCGTGTGGGAGATTCTTGAGAATATGTGTGAGAAGTCCATCAATATTGAATCCATGGGCATGTTCGACCGGACGAATGCCCGTGCATTGACGAATCCAAAGGGAGCACATGAGATGCAGGGCCTATCCTCTTCCGTCGACTTGGAACTGATGGCCAGTCATCTGGACAAGGTCTCTTTTATTGAGAAGAAGGTGGATGTGCTAACTCGACATTTGCAGTGAGCCACCTCTTTGTAAAACTCGTTCACGCAACCACCCTTTGGCAGTGAGGCCATGCACAACATCTATCATCGACCTTCTCAAGGGATGGACCCATATCCACCCCCGTCTGATTCTGGCTATGGAGGAAACTTTGGATCCACCTACTCTAGTTTGGGGAACTCTGAACCCTAATATTCTAATTTTCTTGAGGTTCCTCAGACTTGCAAGAACCTCAACGCCATTCAGAATGATCCATTCTCAAACACCTACAACCCTGGATGGTGTAATCATTTCAATTTCACATGGTCAGGCAATAATCAAAATCAGAGACCTCAATATCTACCCCGACCACAAGCTCCTCATCCATATCAGGCACCTCAGCCTCGGCCTAACCCAACTTATCAATCGGGGCCGACTCAGACAGATCAAATGACTCTTATCCTTCAGACTCTAGCTGACATTTAGAAGACGAATGCGACTATGCAAAAACAACATAGAGATGAGATCACAGAGGTTCGCAATCAACTTGCCCAGATGGCAAATCCTCGCTAACCTGGTGCACTTCCTTCACAACCTCTGCCTAATCCAAATAACATGTTGAACCAGAGGTGCGTTATGAACCTAAATTTGGGCCAAGCTCACTTTGTTTATCAGGCCCCTTCTTCTCCATCACCCGATTGGATGGAGGCTTCGACATTATATTTGGTTTACCAACAGTAAGCACCTCTTCTACCCACACCAAACATAATCGGCAAGGATTAAATTCTGTTACTACCTGCACTGGCAAAACAACATAGGACCCACCTTATCCAAGACAAACCCAACCTGGTAATACAAACCTTAATGTAAGGATAGTCATCCAGGACACGTCTATCCCAGATCAAAATCTTGGACCCATTCTAGAGGAACCATCTAAGGTTCCATTTCCTGAGGCCTTGACTAAGGGAAAAAGGATAACCAAAACTGTGGCACCTGAGGAGGACCTGATTAAGCTCTTTGAGCAGGTCCATATAAACATCCCCTTGATGGATGCAATATGCCACGCACCGGCTTACGCACGATTTCTGAAAGATGTCAGTACACCTAAGCGTAAGCCGCGAACTAAAGATGGGAATCCGATTGTGCTGTTAGAGCAAGCCAGCTCTATCATTTTGAGCAAACTCTCCCCTAAAGCAAAAGACCTAGGCACCCCTTTGATCTCCTATGAAATCGGTGATATATGATTTGACTGAGCTTTATTAGACTTAGGAGCCTCCATAAATTTGATACCCACATCCCTACTATACTACTTCAAGGAATCTGAGCTTAAATTGACTGAGATGACTTTACAACTAGCAGACCGATCAATTAAGGCACTAAAAGGAATTCTTGAGGATGTCATAGTGAGGGTGCATATTTCTATTTCCCAGTGGATTTCATCATTTTAGACATGGATGCTCTTGAGAATGTGAAGAATACACCGATCATACTGCGGAGACCTTTTCTGGCCATTGCTAGGGCCAATGTCAAATGTGAGGAGGGCCAAATTGAATTGAAATTTGGGAGCAAGACACTAAAGATTGACATCTTTAAGGCCCAACAAGGAATTAGTTGCGGAGTCATAGATCAAATTTGCGATATTGAAGCAGTGGTTGATGACTTCATCAAGAACCCGACTATTTTTGATCAACCACAAGAGGATCAAAACCTGCAATTAGAGGAGCCCGAACTCAACCTAGACACACCCATAGCTCCTTCCTTTGCTACTAACACCCATCTTGAACTACCCGCTGCTGCTAAGAACCCAGTTTTGAATTAAAGCCTCTTCACGATCTTAAGTACGTCTTCTTGGGTTCCAAACAAATGTTTCCTGTGATTATCGACTCCCGACTGATACTTGATCAGGAAACACACCTGATTTCTGTTCTCCAGCAACATCGAAGAGCCATTGGATGGACTCTTGACGATCTCACTGGTATCAACCCCTCATACTACACACATCACATCTACACTTAAGAGGGCTCACGACCATCCCGTGAAATGTAGAGATGCCTGAATCCCAATATGCAAGATGTCATATCAAAGGAGATTATCAAGTGGTTAGATGCAGGGATCATCTACTCAATCTCTGACAGTCGATGGGTGAGTTGATGTAAACACGTTTACACTACTTAAAATGTCTATTTATGCATGTTCTTAAGCATAGGATTGCATTTCATGATATAAATATTGCATTACATGCATCATCTTGCATCTAGAGTAGTTTGAATAAAATGGAGGTTAATTGTCTCCTTTTATGTGCTTGGACAGGGCAAATATTTTATCGGGGCCTCGGATCAAAGATCCAACCGTATGGATATGATCTGGGCGGCGATTGGAGTTCAACGACTCCAAGATCGCCCTAATCAGGCATCCGTAGCATCAGATAGAGACCGGGGAACCCTAGAAGATCAATGGCCAGGATGGTGTAAATCCACACTTCAGATGGCAAATCCGACCACACGGATGAATTCGGATCGACGATCGCAGCCCAACGACACAAAAATCGAGTCAATCAGACATCCGTGGCACCATCTACAACTTCCAGAAGATGGACGGCCAAGATAGCGCCACGTGGCGCCATCTCAGCCGCCCAATCGGCTGCATGCGTCTTGTGAAGACCGCGCACCGTCTCCTCTCCGCCGTTGGATCTCGATCCAACGGCTGCGGTCACTCGCGCTTAAAAGCGTCCGCGCGACCATTTCGTCCGCGTAGCGCAGCGGCGACGCAGCTGCGGGCGAAGCGGAGGTCGCGGGTTCGAGCCGCGGTGAGGGGGTGGAAGGCACGGGCGAGCAGGCGCGGACGAGCGTCAGATGAAGATCCAACGGCTGCGCGCGCTCAATCAGGATGACGCGCGATTGGACGCCGGGCGTAACACGCGATCGCACGCGGGCGGCGCGCTACGCAGCGGGCGCAGACGCGATCTAAGCCGTCCGATCTCGCGATCGGACGGCTGAAAATCAAGCAACGTGTGTAGGCGTTACGCGCGCGGGCAGCCGAGCGGGCGTGCGTGGGCGCGGCGGCGACGGCGACGTCGGGGCTTTAGCGACGGTTTTATCCGTCACTAAAGACCCCTTATTTATTATTTTGAAGATGTAATGTCCATTTTGCCCCCACTCCTTGCAACTATAAAAGGAGACCCCCTCCATACGAAATTTTCATCCCTTCCTTCTCCTCTCTACCTCTCCAAAGCTCAAGAGAAGCTTGTCCCACACCCGAGATGCTTCTCGCGAGATAAAGTCCAAATTTTCGTCCCCCTTCGGAAGTGGATCCCGCGACGACGACGGCGTGCTGCTCCGTTCCCGTTCTTCTACTTCGTCCTCCTTCGTCCCGCTTCGTCCTCCTTCATCCAGGCATCGTCCCGTCCGGCTCGTCCTCCAAGTGACCGTCGAGGAGGATTCTCTCTCCCTATTCTTTTTACTGCTTTCTAGTATAGATTTACTGCTTTCTAGAGTAGTCTATTCATCCTCCGAGCGATCGTCGAGGAGGACATTTCTCCCTCCATTCTTTTCATGCTTTCTAGAGTAATTGTTTTATGTTTTCTAGTTGTAACGAACGAACTCTTTTATGATAAATTCCTTGTCTATTCTACATCTCATTTTGATTTCCATGTATAGTATTCTTTCTCTCTCTCTTACTCCCTCTCTCTCTTTTATTTGTTGTAGATACTTAGATAGTTTAAATTGAATTTCTTCATGACAAAATAAAAAGAAACGCGAAGTTTTTAAATCAAACGTCCGCCTCCCTGTGTTCGAGCCGGAATTTTAATTTCGGTATAAATTTTATTTGTTGAACACGAATCCTTCGCTTTCGAACTACAACGACAGGTTTTCCAAAACCGAACACATTAGCGTAGGTTCGTAACACGTTCAACATTTTGGCGCCGTTGCCGGGGAGGCAACGCTCTTTGATTTCTCTTCGCATTTTGTAACTTACAAATCATTTACCTCACTTTTTTTTTTCCTTTCTTATTGTAATTGCAGGTACTCTTTTGAGACAGGCAAAAGCGGTAGATCGGAGTAAAGTACTGTGGAAGGTTTTGTAAGTTATCCCCCACCTCCCACCCATTAGATTTCATTTCATCATATAATAATTCAAACATCAATCAACCTAGGTGTTCTTATAAACTCTAAGGTCAGACTGTTTTGTTGTTTGACATCCATACTCACTCCAACCCCCACATTAAAAAAAGAAAAAAAAATAAAAAAATCTCACAGAGGTACACAACCTCATCTGATTTTCTAACTCAACCGGTAAACCAATCTTAGGAGCCGGTACACACATCCAAACACATAATCGAGTAGAAATCAGATTAGGTAATCATTTGTGTGCCTAATTAGGTGGTGCATCAGGCCAGTTGTTTGAGTTGTTTGGGCCGCACCACTTCAAATAAAATCAACTCATCAAGTAGCTGCCAATTAGGTTCAACTCTTAGGGATCTACCAGGCACTCCACATTCTTTTTAAACTTTAAAGGAAAATATCTTCACCTGTGCTTGCAAAACCTGGTGTGCCAATGAAACTTGATTGAAAACACCTAAAGTTGAATCCTAAAAGCTACTAAGCAAGATTTGAACCTTAAAATTCACCACATCAAAAATAATCTTGCTTGAAAACCACTGGTTGTGCACGCACACACAAAGCAATCAATCATTAAGGGCACAACCCATTTAAAGGGCCCATCACATTCCAATGCACATTCAAACCTAGCCCTAAATAAAACAGAGTAGACGTTGGCCTTAAGGATTGGACTCGCTCTTCAGAACTCAGAACGAGATTATTTTCGATTAGTCTGTTTCTACTGTTCAATCTGATGTCTAGCTAGGGGAGCAGAGTCAAACGATCGCGGCTGGGGGGTACACTAGGAACCGGAGGCGCAAGTCGAAGGAAGAACCTTCTCCCCAGTCCCTCCTTCTAACTGGTTGGATTGAACAGACAGAAGTAGATCAAATCGTTCCTTTATCTCAAGACGGGTTTTGGGAGTCTGTAGGTCTGTAGGCTAACCCATTTAAGGACAGGTTTGATTGTTTGTATTGCAGGGCACCTTTCTTCCTCCCGTGTCTCATGAATACTTCCACATATTTCATGCATTCCCGCTCTTTCACTCCTGTCATGAATTATCCGCAACATGACGATTATCCTGACTCGTATTGTAATCAACCATCGGTTAGTTGGGATAATTCGGATTGGGGATACAATTCCGGACCCCCGTGTTTAGGGTCTAACCCTGAACACTTTGATTCTGATTTCTATCCTTCTCAGAGCTACATCGATTATAGATCGTCCTCCTTTCATGAACAACCTAATACGATCTACAATCAAGAAGGATACACCGATCCTTACCCATCCTCTGATTTCACTGCCTTTAGGTCGTCACCATCCTTTGAACATTCTGAAATGACCTATTTTCAGGAAGGGTATAACGAATCTCAATTCGTTAATTCCACTGCTTTGATGTCAAACCCGCCCAATCCTGAACCAACTCATTTGGTTCAGGTTAATCAGGTTCAAGATAAGGTTCTGGCTAACTTAAGGAATATCATACAATCTTTAGAAGTTCAGCCAATACCTTGCATTGAGAGATTGGAGCCCCTGATTGAAATGATTGATGATTGAAACAAGTCTTTGTTGGATTGGCTCCAGGATGTTAATGATAAGAACCCGGGTGAGTTTCTACTCGGGAAATTAGCGAAATTGAGGATGAGATTCATGGTTGCTTTGATTCAATCTTGGGATGATTCCCAGGATGAACCCTCTTCAGGAAAGCCAATGACAGAACCCGCTCAGGCACCTGTTGGGGGGAACATGTGTTACGAGGCTGACCAGATTGAATTAAAGCAACCAATTAAGGATGATCTGATTTCTTCACCTGAGATCCCTGAGCTGGGTTATGAGAAAACGTATGTCCCCTGGGAACACAAAGTGACAACTGATTTTGGGACATACATTGATACGGATCCTGATTTCTTTGATGGTGAAGATTCAAGTTGCGAAGTCTCACACGAGTTTTCAGATCACGATTTTTGTGAGACGATTGGGCCTGAGGAATCTGATAGATCATTTGATAGCCCAATAACTGAGGAAGCTGATCTTATTAGGGCACACGATACGGATCCAGAATCGCATTTTCTGGAGGAATCAATTCAATGCCCTGATTATCAGTTACACCCTGTTGAGCTTATTGATGATTCTAATTCTGAGATAATTAGACCCAAGTCAATTTTGATTCTGCCACATCATTTAGACTTGGAGATTTCAGACGGGGTGATGAATATACAAGAGGTCTTGGAATTTGATACACTTAATGAGGAGGATAGGAGCGGGGAAGTTCTGATTTGGGAAGTCAATTTTGGAGGAAATAGAAGATTGAGTCGAAGGGTTCCTTTTAAGCTGAAACAATCAAATCAGAACCCTTATGACATTCGTTTCGAGGATGTCAAACTCAAGCACACATTTAACGATTATCCTTTTGAGCTTCAATTCTCTGTAACCCGACATTTTGGCCTTGGGTTGCATCCTCAGAAATCGCAGGCCCGACCCCGCTTGCATTCTGATTTTAGGTTTTGGGTAATTTCTATCCAGAACCTAAGATATTCTCGATTATGGGGGATGGGTCTGCACCACAATCTGGTCCACATCTGTGGACCGCTGTTGATAGGTCGGAGGATTCTTCTGTTTATTCTAATTCTGACCTGCACTTCTGAATTCTTCATTTCTTTTCTTTGTATAGTGTGCCTAGCTGAAGGCACTAAACTCAGCACATATAAAGTTCTTTTTCATTTTCATCTCGGAGTGGACCCGATATCCACGCAATTCAGGTGCTTTCTACGCTTTTTCACTCTGTTTTATGTCTTTTTAATACAATGAGGACATTGCATTAGATAGGCATGGGGGGATGGATATTTATCTTTGAATTCATTCGTCAGCTCCGTAGATTTGTTTTATTTTATATAAAAAAAAAAAAGAAAAAAAATCAAAATTAGGAAAGAGAATTTGGGTTTAAGAAAATTTTCGATCTTAAGAAATACTATATTATGTTCTGAACACAAAGACCCTTCAGGCCTTTGGACTTAATTAGCTCGTGTATCCACTAAAATGTGGATTTGTTTTTCGAGTTCTCGCCAACTTGAATTTTATTTTAATTGGAGTAAATAAGTTTGGGTGATAAGTACACGACTTATCAACCCGCCCTCTGATGTGAGGGAATTTTGAGTCTTAAGCATCTACACACTTTCTTTGCACTGACTCGTTATTTGGCGATTTTAATGGAAATTGGGTAGCTAATGAACCTTCTAGGGTGATATGGCTGGCAAGTTATCATGGGTAACAGCCCATAGGTAGGTTGTCCAGAGCCCAGTCACTGACCTTTCTCTTTTTGTTGCCTTTAGGTAAATCTTAGACCAGGGAAGCCACCTACTTAAAAAAAAAAAAAATCACAAAGGAGAAAAGAACAAAAAGAAATAAGCCACACTTCACCGCATGAGTATGGCTGGCAAGTTGTTGGTGGTAACAGCTCATCGACGGTTGTCCAGAACCCAGCTCAGAAAATGCACTAAAAATTCCCAAAACACTCAGGAAGAAGCGGAGAAGTAGAATAAACCAGGGAGATATACACTGGATTCACCCTTGTGTTGACCCCGTTAAAAAATAAAAGTAGGGAGAAAGCTACCGGTTGTAAAGATACACCTTTAGGCAGAATTCTTTTTGAGGTCACCTAGAGGCATAGAAATCCGAAGTCCGTTCTAATTGCCGGTCAACGAGTCTATCACAATCACAATAAGATGCTTAAAACTTAGGGTTCTCATCAAATCTTGGGTGAGTTAAATGGCCGTAGAAAGCCACTCTTAAACCCTAAAATTTGAAAATCAAAAAAAAAAAAAAAAAAAAAAGAGAAAAGAGTAAAAAGAGAAAAAGAAATTTTTCTTTGAATAAGGCGAAGCTTGAGGCGGTCTGCATTTTGGCTGATACCCAGGCACTGTTGTGTCTTTGAAAGTTCAGTTCTTAAGTAGACAATTTCTTAATGATTGAAAGTGACTCAGGTCCAAATAATCTAACCTAATTCTTTTATAAATAGCATATAGTTTTTGCTAGGGACTAGCAAAAGATAGGCATGGGGGTATGATGTAAACACGTTTACACTACTTAAAATGTCTATTTATGCATGTTCTTAAGCATAGGATTGCATTTCATGATATAAATATTGCATTACATGCATCATCTTGCATTTAGAGTAGTTTGAATAAAATGGAGGTTAATTGTCTCCTTTTATGTGCTTGGACAGGGCAAATATTTTATCGGGGCCTCGGATCAAAGATCCAACCGTATGGATATGATCAGGGCAACGATTGGAGTTCAACGACTCCAAGATCGCCCTAATCAGGCATCCGTAGCATCAGATAGAGACTGGGGAACCCTAGAAGATCAAGGGTCAGGATGGTGTAAATCCGCACTTCAGATGGCAAATCCGACCACACGGATGAATTCGGATCGACGATCGTAGCCCAACGACACAAAAATCGAGTCAATCCGACATCCGTGGCACCATCTACAACTTCCAGAAGATGGACGGCCAAGCTGGTGCCACGTGGCACCATCTCAGCCGCCCAATCGGCCGCATGCGTCTTGTGAAGACCGCGCACCGTCTCCTCTCCGCCGTTGGATCTCAATCCAACGGCTGCGGTCGCTCGCGCTTAAAAGCGTCCGCGCGACCATTTCGTTCGCGTAGCGCAGCGGCGACGCAGCTGCGGGCGAAGCGAGGTCGCGGGTTCGAGCCACGGTGAGGGGGTGGAAGGCGCGGGCGAGCAGGCGCGGACGAGCGACAGATGAAGATCCAACGGCTGTGCGCGCTCAATCAGGACGACGCGCGATTGGACGCCGGGCGTAACGCGCGATCGCACGCGGGCGGCGCGCTACGCAGCGGGCGCGGACGCGATCTAAGCCGTCCGATCTCGCGATCGGACGGTTGAAAATCAAGCGACGTGCATAGGCGTTACGCGCGCGGGCAGCCGAGCAGGCGCGCGTGTGCGCGGCGGCGACGGCGATGTCGGGGCTTTAGCGACGGTTTTATCCGTCACTAAAGACCCCTTATTTATTATTTTGAAGATGTAATGTCCATTTTGCCCCCACTCCTTGCAACTATAAAAGGAGACCCCCTCCATACGAAATTTTCATCCCTTCCTTCTCCTCTCTACCTCTCCAAAGCTCAAGAGAAGCTTGTCCCACACCCGGGATGCTTCTCGCGAGATAAAGTCCAAATTTTCATCCCCCTTCGGAAGTGGATCCCGCGACGACGACGGCGTGCTGCTCCGTTCCCATTCTTCTGCTTCGTCCTCCTTCGTCCCGCTTCGTCGTCCTTCATCCAGGCGTCGTCCCGTCCGGCTCGTCCTCCAAGCGACCGTCGAGGAGGATTCTCTCTCCCTATTCTTTTTACTGCTTTCTAGTATAGATTTACTGCTTTCTAGAGTAGTCTATTCGTCCTCCGAGCGATCGTCGAGGAGGACATTTCTCCCTCCATTCTTTTAATGCTTTCTAGAGTAATTGTTTTATGTTTTCTAGTTGAACTAACGAACTCTTTTATGATAAATTCCTTGTCTATTCTACATCTCATTTTGATTTCCATGTATAGTATTCTTTCTCTCTCTCTTACTCCCTCTCTCTCTTTTATTTGTTGTAGATACTTAGATAGTTTAAATTGAATTTCTTCGTGACAAAATAAAAAGAAACGCGAAGTTTTTAAATCAAACGTCCGCCTCCCTGTGTTCGACCCGGAATTTTAATTTCGGTATAAATTTTATTTGTTGAACACGAATCCTTCGCTTTCGAACTACAACGACAGGTTTTCCAAAATCGAACACGTTAGCGTAGGTTCGTAACACGTTCAACATGAGTCCA
Source organism: Thalassia testudinum (assembly GCA_037157565.1). Taxonomy (NCBI): domain Eukaryota; kingdom Viridiplantae; phylum Streptophyta; class Magnoliopsida; order Alismatales; family Hydrocharitaceae; genus Thalassia; species Thalassia testudinum. Next base: position 141,975,991 of record JAZHRO010000063.1, read on the forward strand.
ATCCAAGTTGTGCCAAAAATGGTAGGGCTCACCGTCATCACAACTGAAACTGGAGAAACCATACCGACCCGTATAGAAAACTCGTGGCGAGTCTGCATTGATTACAGGAGACTCAATTCGTCCATGAAGAAGGATCATTTCCCACTACCGTTCATTGATCAGATTCTCAAAAACCTAGTGGGAAATCAATTCTTCTGCTTTTTGGATGGGTACTCCAGTTATAACCAGGTCGCAATCCATCTCGAGGACCAAGCAAAGAACACCTTCACCTACCCCTTCGTAACTTACGCATTTCGAAGGATGCCGTTCGGTTTGTGCAATGCACCCGTTACTTTTCAGTGGTGCATGCTTGCCATATTCTCAGATATGGTAGGTGAATATCTTGAAGTCGTCATGGATGACTTCCTGGTATTTGGTGAATCATTTGATGATTGCCTCCTCCACTTAGTCTAGATCCTCAGGCGGTGCATCGACGTGAACTTGGTTCCTTCCTTGGAAAAGAGAGACTTCATGGTACCTGAGGGAATTGTCCTGGGGCATCTTATCTTTGAAAAGGGCATCTAGGTTGATTGAGCCAAGGTGAATTTGATTTCCAAACTCCCTATGCCTAGCTCGGTCAAAGACATCCGATCCATCCTGGGGCACGTCAGTTTTTACAGTTGATTCATTCTTGATTTCTCAAAAATCGCACACCCTCTGACTAATCTTCTATCTAAGGATGTCCCCTTTGAAATCTCCAAGGAGTGCGCTCAGCCATTTGAGATCCTACGTGATCGAGTTACCCAAGCACCTATACTGCAGTCCCCTGATTGGTCTCAACCCTTTGAGATCATGTGCGATGCATTTGATTACGCTATGGGGGCAGTACTTGGGCAGAAAAGAGACAGGAAACTTGTGGTCATTTACTACGCTAGTAAGACACTTGATGAGGCTTAGCGTAACTATACAGTTATTGAGAAAGAGCTGCTAGCTGTAGTATTTTCCCTTGAGAAATTCAGATCATATCTTTTGGATTCCCATGTTATCATTTACTTAGATCACACTGCTTTGAGGCATCTCCTTGTAAAGAAGGATACGAAACCTCGACTAATCTGCTGGATCTTGCTGTTGCAAGAATTCGACCTCAAGATTCATGACAAGGTGGGGAAACAGAATGTGGTAGTAGATCACTTATCTCTCCTTCCTTCCGACATTATCGACCCTTCCGAACCCATTACTGAACATTTTCCCGATGAGCACCTCCTGACTATCAATGCAGGACTTCCTTAGTTTGCTGATCTAGTAAACTACTTGGTGTCACATCAGATCCCGTCTGATTGGGCAAAAGCCAAGAAGGACAAATTACTTTCTGATGACAAGTACTACTTTTGGGAAAACCTGTATCTTTTCCGCATTGGTGCTAACCAGATCATCCGACGATGTGTTCCAGAAGCGAAAATTCAAGAATTTTGTCCTTCTGCCATGACCAAGCCTGCGGTGGACACTTCTATAGTCATAAAATCACAGCAAAAGTCCTCCAGTGCAGCTTCTATTGGCCCATGATTTTCAAAGATGCATATAATCATTGTATGGCACACACTCGTTGATAGACCTTAGGCAACAAGAGCCACAGTGATATGATGCCCTTACAGTCGATTCTCATATGCAGAATCCTTGACATCTGGGGGATTGATTTTATTGGACCCTTCCTTAGCTAGAATGACTTCGAATACATTCTTATCACTGTTGACCACGTGTCCAAATGGATCGAAGCTATTCTGACCCGAACCAACAATCATAAGGTGGTTATCAGATTTACTCATCAGAACATCTTTTCTCGGTTCAAGATTCCACATGCCATAATCTCTGATGGAGGGACCCATTTCATGAATACTCAGTTAAAATCAATGATGACCAAGTACGGGGTGTCACATAGAATCCCTACTCCTTATCACCCCCAAACCAATGGTCTAGCTGAGCTATCGAATCGAGAGATCAAGAAAATCCTCTAGGTCACTATTCAACCTGACAAGAAAGATTGGTCATCTCGACTTCCAGAAGAAGTGTGGGTTTATAGGATTTCCCACAAAACCCAATTAGGCATGTCTCCCTTCAGATTAGTGTACAGGAAGTCATGTCACCTCCCCGTCGAATTGGAGCACAAAGCCTACTGGGTAGTACGGAACTGCAATCTCGATCTTTCTAAGGCAGGAACCCACATAAATCTTCAAATGAGTCAGATCGATGAATTATGCCATGACGCGTATGAGAACTCGCGAATTTACAAAGAGTGGGTTAAGGCCTTTCACGAAAAGCACATATCTAGAAAGATCTTTTTCCCTTGTTAGAAAGTCCTACTCTTTGATGCCAAACTCAAATAGTTCTTAGGAAAACTCAGACCAAAATGTATTGGACCCTACCTTGTTCAACGAATCTTTGGAAATAGAGCTGTCAAAATCAGTCAACTCAGCCATGATTCAGAACCTCTTGTTGTGAATGGTCAGAGGCTCAACCGTTCATTGAACTCACCGATACAAATTTGGCTGAGGTATCTTTTACCCTCCATTCTCCCTGAGCTCATTGTGCCCAGCTGATGGCATTAAACTCAGCACTTAACGGGAGGCAACCTGTCATTTTGAAAAACCCAAAACCCTTCCTGACAAATCTTATGTTGAACTCATATTGCACTTTAGGGTTCATCCATTAGAACAGTCAACTCCACCTCTAGTACCCGTACCCGAGCTTGAAATTGTCCGCAACAGTCATCCCGACCCATTCACCCACCCAACACCTATTCTAATGAATGATCTAAGCTGAACTCGAACCCACCTAATCTACAATGAGGACATTTCAAATCATTGGCATGGAGGGGTATTAAAGTGCAAAACGCTGTGAAAACCACTTCACAAGAAAGGTTTTCATCAAAAAAATCACATATTCCAAATATAGAAACAATTAAAATAAAGTTTTGAAAAAGAACAAAAATGTGAGAGTGGAAATTTTGATGGCATATCAGATTTTGAGGAGAAAAAGGGAGGAGATAAAAATGTCAAAAAGGAGCATAATTTGAAAAGGAGATAGTCATTAGTAAAAGATTAAGGAATTGACTTAGTTCTAGACCAAATCAAAACAAAGAAAATATAAGGCAAAAAGTGCTAGTGAAAAAAAAGAAGAGATTAGTTCGAACGCTGATTTTAGGCCTCTTGGGCTACAATCCTAGGCTTAAAAATTCAAGTACTCGCTAAGATCTGGATAGTCCTCAAGAGGTTGGGGAAAATGTGCAGCTTAAGCATTAGGTCTAAGGCTTAGGGATTATTCAACCTCATTAACTAACCTCTGGTTTGCAGGACTCGGTAACCTAAGCACCCCAATCTACACACAGTTTGGTTCAGTGTGCTTAAGTATCAAAATCACGCAAAATTCATTAAGTATGTTTTGAAAAAAAGTTACCTAGATTAGGAGTAGCTAATTAACACAAATTGATTTGGATGAGTTCCTCGTGTGACGAGGTGGGAAATTCCCCTCGAAGATGCATAATAACATATCATCTCCTCAATGCTTATCTCTTAGGATATCTAAATATCCTACCGGGGGCATGTAAGCACCTTGTGCTGGTTTAGATGCCATGGGAAACAATATCTCGAAATGTTGATTGCCAGGGTCTGGATTTAGCTACAGAACACCATGGGCAAGATTATCTCGAAATATCGAAAGCCAGGGTTCTGGAGGTTGCCATGGGTGGTTCTATCTCAAAGCATCAATTGCCAAAGACCTTGCGAGGATTGATGGTGGGGACTAGGAACCCGATACAGATCGTGTTGTAAAGCTAATCCAAAGCTAGAAATAAAAAGAAAAGAGAGAGAAACTCTCCAAAAATAAAGAAAAATTCCTCTATCTCTCTCTGACAAAACGCACTGCAAACTATACCTGGGCTAAAACATGTTACAAGCATGGGTGCTTTAACCGTGGAGTTCAACGAACCTTACGTTAGTTTCTGTGGGCCTTAGAAACCTTCACGACAGATTGAGGCTAGAGCTAGTCAGGTTCGGATCTTGGTTGGCACTTGAGTACCTCTAGGCCTACTATCGGCATTCTAACCAAATCTATAGAAGGAAGCACACATCAAAGTTTTAAGCATCAAAAGTTTTATGGTCTAGAATCAAAGTTAATAGCCTAAAATTTTGCTAAGGGACTAGTAAAATCTAGGCATGCGGTATGATGGGAACACCATCATGAGCCATAACTAGCTCATTTTGACCCAATTAAGTCAGTAAATGCCCCTACATAACCGCGAGAGAGTCACAGGTCACTACATAATCATTCTAAGGGAAAAATAAGAAACTAGGGTTAAAGCAACAATTTTATCAGCTTGTCATGAATGCAGTACAACTATGGGTTTTCTCAGGGGCTAAATGAAGGTTATTAGTCTTAATAAGATAACAAGTGGGTTAGAACAATCAGAAAAGGGTTTGCACATGTTTTGAGAATTAAATAACTTTTGAAAGCCTAAAAGTAGACCCACTTAATTACTGAGGTTCTAATTGGAATAACATTCACCTAAACCCTTTAAAATTCATAGAAAAATATTCTCTAAGGTTTGGAACCTTCAATTTGACTATCAAAACCTGTTTTGACCTATAACAGAGTCACAGACAGACATTTGCTCTAATTTGGATTTTTGCATAAATTACCTAACCAAACATGGTTGAAACTAAAATCCAACTTCACCATTGGATTTCTTAGGTCCAAATTAGGTTTGTACCAAAATTTGGATCCAAGATGAGTTTGTCTTGACCTAGTTTGCAAATTGGTCCTATCTAATTACATTTCTACCCTTAACTTTCAAAAAACTTTTCAAATAGACCCACAACTTTGCCATCGTTGCCACAAAAAGGTCCCCACCGCATAGAACTCCTAATCCTACAACTTTAGCAATAATCAATCGAGGATTTCTCCTTGTTTGATTGATGAAACCTCCTTAAAATTGAACTGGAGATTCCTCCTGAAATTCTCTTCCAATCAAACTGATTCTTGTCCATCAAATTTTTCCTAATTTCTCACGCGAACGCATGAGAAATTTGGGCTTCCAACTTCCACGACCTTCCAAGCTCTAATTGGCCCCCTGATACCTATATAAAGACTCCCAAGGCCTGCCCAATCCTTCGAAGCTTGAATTCGACCAGAGAAACCCCCAATTTTCGTCCCTCCTCCGGCCAAATTACTCTTCAAGCTCTGGCGACTCTCCCTACCTCCCCTCATCATCTAACTTCTATACCAGTGGTAGACTCTTCCTCCTTTCCCTCTTCCGCATCGAGCAGCACCCGCCGACGCCCCTATCTCCATCCTCGCCGTCCACCCCTCATCGGAGCAGTTTCTTCCCCGACGTCGACCACACCGCAATCGGTGCCGCCTCGACTCCCCTTCATCCACCAATTACCTAGATAAGCCCCTTACCTCCTCTACTTCATTTTTCATCTTAACCACACCCACTTTCGACCATGCTACCACCCATTCACCGTCGTCCCTTCCGTGTCTAGCCACTCCTCCAATGAAGCGCTCCCATCGCTACACCACTCCATATGCTTTGCCAACACTCCCATGAGCTCCACCTCATCCATCTGCACCGAACCCCCATTTTTATTTCCCATTCCCTCCACTCAAACGACCCCCCGAACAAACCCCTCACCGACCACCTTCTCTGAGTCCGTCTAACCACCTCGCACCTTCATCCTCCACGATACCACTACCATTACATTTGCCAATGTCCGACTAACCTTCTGAGATCTTTTGACATGGATGAAAGGCCTTATTCTCCATTTCAGGTTCTAGGCTGGAGCTCCACCACCGTGTTGTCTTCTACGACCGATTTCGTGGTGTTCTAGCTACACAAGGTCCAGGTCTTCACTCCAAGAGACACGATTTCACTCCAGGACCCTCTCGAGGTCCTCAATTGGGGACTTCAAGGAGAGTTGCAATGCCAATTAGAAGATCCTCATAGTTGTAGCCAAATGGAAAGAAGCAGGGACATTTAGTCCCACATTGTTCCTAGAAGAGCACCCGCCATTGCATAAATTGAGTTTCTACTATAGGCTTATCACCTCAGCATGCATAGGGGGTGAGGGCCCTGCACACACGCCTCACGTGCCTCGTCCGAGACTCTGACCCCGTAGACCTAGTGTGCCCAATAACCTGCCTAACCTAAGCAATCCTTGGTTGCGATCCACGCCCGCAGCTCTAGTCTCGGGTGTGCTCTAGGTCCGATTACCCATATACCTGGTACTGTTGAAGGCTCTGGGAGAGTGCGACCTAAGGAGAGAAAGAGAGGAGAGAGCTTGTGCAGGGAAGGGGGAGGGTTTTGCTGTAGAGGAAGTTGGCTGACACTTAGCCAATTCAAGAAGTTTCCCCCCTAAGTGAAGAGGCTGAACAGAGAAAGAAAGAGGAAGAAGAAGAAGAAGAAGAAGCAGAGGAAGAAGAAAAGAAGAAGAAGAGGCTGAATAGAAACAGAGAAGAAGAAGCCACAGAAGACAAGTAGAAGAAAAGAGAATAGAATAGAAAGAAGAAGAAAAATCTTATTACTATAGCATAGGGCTACTTATGACATCTGATACTTCGATTGCATATATTTGAGACATTGATTTAAGTGTTATTTGTGAGGAGTAATTGGTGATTTAAATCACCATTTTACTCCATTGTTTTAGCATATTATTCTTGACAGTACTCTCATTACAATCTTTATACTTGATTTAAATTGTGATCTTGAGCTTTAAATTCCATATTGCTTCTTATGTTTGACCTCGGAACCTTTTTGACTAATAAAATTTATTTGTTTAAGTGCTATTTTGGCTATACTACAGCATGACAATCTTAAACACCGATTTAGCTCGCAAGCACTAGACGTTCGACCCATTGTTTGAGAAACTAAATCCTAGAACCAATTTAGGTCTGGACAGAATAGAAACACAGCCCGTCTAGAATTAGACGTCTGATTATTGTCCCAAACATCCTAAAAGTGAACCTTAGATGTTCGTCCTGATCAAACACCGACTAGTTGAACAACCCTTCTAGATCAGACGACCGATCTCTAGATCAGACGATGACCCAAACGTCCAACTTTAAAACCAGACAGCTAATAACCCTATCAGAATCATAAATGACCCTGATTTCGGCTTGATTTGCCTTCGACTTATTCCCAATGGCTATAGAAGCCTTTCAAGGCCATCTAAGCCGTTCTTAGGGCTTTTATAAATAGAGGGGCACTCTTCCTTTATTATAGATACAAAGTAATACTACTCTCCACCACATTTGTGTCAAAGTAAAGATTATCAAGTGGAGAAGTGTTGTTGCTTTCCAAGATCTTCTAGCATACTCTAGAGAGCACCATCTTAGTTGTGCACCCACTCTTCCACCATTGCATACAAGAGCATCGTCGTGCCATTACATGGATCACGCATCCTGCGTTACTAGCCAATGTACTTCCATCAACGGGATGTTTCTTTTCCTATGGTAACTTGACTAACATTAGTACTTGTGGCTTTATAGGATAGTTGTAATACGTCTTTTTTGGGTATTCGCTTTGTGAATTCCCTCTCCCTTGCGAGACAAAATACTCCTCGTGAAGAGGAGGGATTGAGGTACACTACCCTCATACAAAGTAGTGTTCGTTTGGGGCATGCTACCCTCATGTAAGTAGCATCGGTTGTAAGAGGTTAAATCACCCTCGTTTAAGTTACTTGGATAGTGGATTTGATCGACTAGGTCAATCAAAAAATCCTAAACCGAGAGGTTTAGGTGGTGATTTTTACCTGGGTTTAGGTTTTCACCTAAAAATCCTTGTGTGCTTTGTGAGATTGCTTATTTCATGTGATTGTTATTTTATTCTGCATTATTTCATTTATCACGATCGATCTCACCCCCTTCCTTAGAAAATCTACAGATCTGACTCAACAAATCACAAGCAAGCAATTGCAATAAAGATAAGAAAATTGGTGACCCAGTTCCACCACAGGGGGTGTACATTTGGCGGGGGGGTAGTGCTCCTAAATATCCACTAGCAAATAGCGGTAGTACAATTTCTCTAAGTTTCTTTATTTTGGATAGAGTGAAGAAAGCCTTGAAAGGTCTCTCTTCCCTATTTATAATATAGGAAGTATCATAGCAATGTAAGATCTTCTTCAACAATCTTTTCAGACTCCCTAGTATGTCCGTTGTCAGGGCATGTCCATTGTCAAGGCACGTCCATTGTTAGGCTATTAACAGCATTGGTAACGCCATCGTTACTGCTGATGTGGGCATTGTAGGTGTTACCAATGTCTCTTTGACTTCAGTCAAACTGGGTCCTCTGATGGGTCGGGCTTGTCCAGATCCACCTAGATGAAGGTGGATCAGGATCCTCTTGAGTGTACGTGGGTCGGGTAAAGCCAAATCCACCTATTTACTCCATAACAAGAAAGCTGGATCCTTTTTTGGGCTTCATGTGGAGTTTTGAGTTTGAAGGCACTTTCTGCCACTCATCATATGCTCCCAACTCTCTCGTTGGTGGATGCTATTGAAAGAGTGGTTAAAGCACTTAAAACTCCACAGTAGATGATTGCCCCAAATGATTTCTCGGCATTTTTCATTCAAGTGGGGTAAGCATTTCTCATGAAGCAGAAGTTGTAACTTTAGGAAGTGAAGGCGCATTTAGTCATGTGATGCATGGCCAATGAAATGTGAATGGATCATGGGCATATCCCACCTAGGTTCCTATTGGCCATCAGAGGTCAACATACAATAATCAAGGGGAACGTGTGAGTGTTTCGCCTGTCTTTCTACTAGCCTTAAGAGGTCATCATTAGGTAAAGGGAACACAGGCGCATCCACCTGAGCTTTTGCCATCCTAAGAGGTAGTAAATAATGGAGAGAATGTAGGCATTTTCTCCTGGATTCCTGCCAGCCTTAATAGGCGACGTCATATTAAAGGAACACAGGTGCATCTGGCTGAGTTCCTATCGGCCTTAACAGGTAACAAATAATGAAGAGGGAATGTAGGTGTTTCCACCTAGATTCTTGCCAGCCTTAAGAGGTGGCGTTATATTAAAGTGAACGCAGGCTCATCTACCTAAGTTCCTGGCGACCTTAAGAGGTAGCAAGTAATGAAGGGAGCACTAGCATATCGTTACCTGAGTCCCTGCCATCCTAAGGAGGCTGGCCACCCAGGTGAAAATGTGACGTATGCACCACCTTCCGTGAGTAGTGGCCAATCACTATGGGAATTGATCTTTGTTTTGTTACATAACAAGACCATCATTAATTACCGCCATGATGAGCGTAAAAGCCTCAAATATCATACCTATCAGCAATGTGACAACTATTATTGTAGCATAAGATTTGTGTGCACGAGCATTTAATACTCATAATGATTACCAAGTTATCTTTGGGTTTTGGCATGATTTTTTGAAATTCGCACCACATCTAGTGGGATTTCATTTTTTTGAAATCTGCACTTTGCAAGGGGGGTTATAAATAGGGGATAGAGCATAGTTAATGCCCCACGTACCCTCTTACTATAGTAGAGCAACTCGCGATCCATACTGTAACTCTTCTTCTCTGATGAACAATGAGAAGGTCCCATCATTAGAGCATCCCTTTTAGACGAGTATCAAAGTTGTAGTCAAGTCTAGGCTCGCAAGCAAGGGTAAGTCTACTTCGTCCTCATCCGGCACCTCGCCTAAGACGAGTGAGCTATGTAGTTTTGCTTTTGATTTTCATAGTCGGTCTACCATTAAGGAGTTCCAGGATGACTACGGACTCAGTGGAGTTTCATTTCAGCCTTGTGCATACCAGACCTACCTATGCTTCGACAGGTCTAAAAATTCATTCCTCATATGTAAATATGCCATAGAACACAGTCTATGAGTACCTTTGAACCCTTTTTTGACTTCATCTCTTTCTACGGCCTTTCCCCCTTGCAACTTACCCTCAACTGTTAGCTACTTTTGAATGCCTTCATCCCTATTTATTTTCATTCGAGGATTGTTCCTCGTCTGGGTCTATTCCTCTTGCTTTTTGGGCTCATGCCCATTAAAGTGAAGAAGGGAAAGCCCCCATCAGGCACTGATGGTAACGTCATCATTCATTATAACTAAGTTGAACTAGTTGGAATCAAGTAATGGTGGTCGGGCCCGACTAGGTGTGTTAATATGGTGATTTTATCGTTGAAATGTGTACAGTGGTTAACCTAAATCGGACCTAACCATCTCTTTACAAAATTTTTAACTTGGCCTACTTGATTTTATCTGGGTCACATTTAGGCCAAGGGTCGAACTCAGGGAAGTGGGGTTAGAAGTCAAGTTTCTATGCCTTTCCTACAACGAATCTTTTCCGTTCGTTTATTGTATTTTTGGTTTTTTTCTATTTAAGATTTTTTTCTGATAATCTTTGTCCTTGAGGCATACCCTCAAAATTAAGTTCTTGGCTTTGAGCCAAATCAAGGTTCTAAAATAGGTCTTGCTATTTGCAAGACGGAGTACTTGTAAGTCAAGGATTATCTTTTCTCTTTTATATTTTTTTATCTTTTTATTGGTAGGAAAGAGAAATAGAAAAATAAGTAAATATAGTATATATATATGTATATATTATATATGTATGAAGGGGTGGAGGTGGAGGCAGAGATGGAGTGTAGCACAGTGTCGAGTCGGTCCTCGTCTAGAAAGATGCAACCGACAGGATGACGTCCCACGTGGAGTGTAAGATGAATTGATGGAAGATGAGTGTAACTACACTTTTTGTACACGTGTATCGGGGAATATCAGCAACTGGTGCAGATATTCCCGCGATACCATGTATGGTAAGTGACGTGAAAAAATATATATATATGTATATATGTAAATATATCTATATGTATATATATATATGGTTATAAATATATAGGTATATATATGTAGTTATATATGTATATATATATATATATAAGTATATGTATAGATAGATATATGTATAGATCTATATATATATATATGTATGTATAAGTGTGTATATATAACTATATAGATGTAAATATATATATATATATATACATATATATGTATATATATATAAGTATATAGATGTATATATATATATATATATATGTATGTATATAGACTAATACATAGTTATATAAGTACTAATATATATATAGATATATGTATATATATATATATATGTGTATAAGTATATTTATATATGTAAATATATATGTATATATAAGTACATAGATATATATACATATGTATGTATACTAATACTTAAGTATATAGGTACTACTATATGTATAGATATAAGTATATATATATATATGTATAAATATATATAGATATAAATATATATATGTATATATATATGTATAAGTACATAATAGTGTATAGGTGTATGTGTGTGTGTATGAGAGTGTGAGTGGTGTGTGTAAGTGTCGGCAGAGAGATAGGGAGAGAGTGCTGAGAGAGAGAGAGGGAGAGAGAGAGAGATGGCGCTGCTAGAGTTAAGACGCGTGGGTTAAGTCGTCTGAGGCCGCTAGGCGTTGTCTGGTGTCCATTTGTGCACGGGCAGGCGCATAGGCATGCGGAGAGGGGAGCACTGGGAGGGAGTGAGCGTGGGGAGAGGAGAGGCCGCAGCGCATCGCGCTGCGTGAAGTGCTGGAATGGGCATACGCAGACGTACTTGGGCGAAGGGAGGAGGCGAAGAGTGGGCGCTGGAGCGGACTCAACGTGGGATGCGGGCGCGGGCGCTGGCCGGTTGTGGCGCACTGGGTGACCGGATAAGTGAGAAACTTACCGGTCACCCCACTGTGACGATAGTGTTCCATAGAAACGCGTGAACAGTGGCTACAGTGGCCGGACGAGCTGTGCAACCGCCTGCGCCCGGTGCTGTGAGTGCAGGAGGCTTGCGGCTAGCTCGGCGCACGCGTGGAAGAGGTATGCGCCGGCTGGGCTGCGAGCGAAACTCGCGACAGGGCGCGCGGATAGGGCTGCTGGCGTGCACGGTAGAAGGTGAGGGTGACCTGCTGCTTGTGCGGTGGCTTGTGCGTGCGTAAGACTGGTTTAGGTGGATGTGCTGCTGCTGTGCGGAGCTTGAGAGCTTCAAAGGTTGAAGCTCCCACTCCAATGGCTGAAATGGCTTGAAAAGTTGAAACAGAGAATACCACCACGCCCACCGACTCCCTGATGAGCTGGGTGGTGGTGGTCTCACGGTGGTGGGTGTGCACCACAGTGAAGGACTCCTGCCCGCCGAGTGTCTCATCAGAGGAGGAGGTCCTGCGTATGGTGGGAGAGGGGGAGGAGATGGCCTGGAGAAGAAAATGCTATGGTGTCTTTTTTTTGGCTAGACCAGGCTCTTTGCAAAGAAGGAGCCGAGGTCTTTTTATAGAAGAAGAAAGCATGCACAGCCATGCCCTGGCTGTGCATGGCTTACGCATGCCTTAGCAAGGAGAGGCTGCATGCGGCTGGTAGGGAGAGGCTGAGCAGGACATGGCGCGAAGAAGAAGAGGTTGCCATGCAGCCACAGGAAGAGTTTCAAAGTCAAGTAGAAATAGAAATAAAAAGATGGTGAATTTTGCAAAGATGCACTTGAGGAAAAATGTTAATTGTGAGGCCATTTATTTCACTTTCCTCCCCTCTCAATTAAATGCATTCATGCATGTACTTTTACAAATGCGACCATGGAAACCTAATATGCACTGGTAATGCTAGGAAATAACATAAGACGGCACAATTGAAGGTGTATTTTTGCGGTGCAATCATACCCCCATGCCTATCTTTTGCTAGTCCCTAGCAAAACACTTTTTTGTAATGTATTTTGAAATGATCTTTAAGCTTAAGATTTTCTTCTGAGGCAACATAGGTGTGTTTATTGTTGGATATTGTGAGAACCAATTGTAGAGAAGACTACCAGTACTTTAAGTCTCACATGACATAGATCATCTCTCGACTAACTAGGACTCTTGATATTTAAACCTTAAGTACGATTTCCAGGAACCAGGAGATTTTTGCCGTATTTGAGAGCTCAAGAGGTTATGGCTTGTGCACAGTGAAGGATCAAGACTGACCAGATGAACATTAAGACTCAAGCCCAGGGTTTCACGAATTTTGAAGTAAAGGTTGGTCCCAGTTTCAGCTCGTGTTTTCGGATTGACCCTTAAATAGATGACAGAAAACTTAACTCTCATTTTCTGACATTTGTGGCTCAAAGAAAACAGGGTATTTGCCCTGAAGAACTTTTTTTTTTTTGTAGGAAGACTTTACATATATTTGCAAGATATACTGACTTATTCACATCCCTTTTTTTTTTTTTTTTTTGAATCACGTGTTAGTATATCCCTTACAACATTATTTGGAGGAGCACACTTTTCTTTTTGGTGGGAGAGTTCCTTTTTGGTGGAAAGAGTCTCTCCTAAACCCAAGACTAAAGCTTGGGATAAAAAGTCTACTTGCACACGCAGGTAAGGACTCCACCTTCCCTAATGAATACTAGGGTTGGATCTTATGTTCACCTGGTCTTTCCTGATAAGTGTAGTGTTAACCAAGATTACTTAGGCTCTCAAGTAGAAGCAAACCAACGGATCCTGTACTGGTGTCTTAGGTACAAGAGTACATCCTTCGTTAGGAGAGATTCCGATCTATATTGTCAATGTAAAGTGAATTAAGCCCAGCCTGAGCGAATCAAGCTTCTGTGGCCTGGAAAGTCTTCAAAATAGAGGTTGAATATCCATAAACACTTATTGTATTTTTGTTTCAGCTTTTAGATCATTACCAAACACCATTTTTTTTTTTCATATATATATATAGAAACTGTATGACACCCTAAAATACCCAGATCCTATGGATGCCTATCCACCCCCCATGCCAAACAATGCTATGTCCTCATATGCATGCAGGGTAGGGTAGAGAAAGGACGAAAGATCGGGTAACGAGAGCTGAGGTGCAGGGTATACAGCAGGGTGGTAGGGTGGGTGGATGGTGGGTGGTGAAGTGAAAAGTGAAGTAAGCGTGAAAGTGAAGTGAAAATTGATGGTGGATGGTGAGTGCTATTGGGGTGCCTCCCAACGAGCGCTGAATTTAACGTCCCCAACTGGACTCAGAATGAGGCAAAGAATTAGTTACCCTGTAGCAGGGCAACAGTTTCTCCAACGGGAGCTGGTTCATGAGTCAGAAAGGGTTTCAAACACTGCACATTGACCGTAAATTTATGCCCAGATTTGGGATCTTCAATCTCAACGGCCCTGTTGCGAAATGGTCTCGAGATCGGAAAAGGACCAGTCCATTTGGACTTCAGTTTCCCCGGAAAGAATTTAAGCCCGGCATTATAGAGCCAAACTTGCTGAGATGGTACAAATTCTTTACGCTGAATACGGCTGTCGTGAAAAGCCTTAGTGAGTTGTTTGAAAGTTAAAGCAGAATCATAGGCTTCACGACGAAGCTCTTCCAGCTCCTAGAGTTGGAGTTTCCTTTCTCGACCAGACAGGTCTGGGTCGAGGTTACATTGGCGAACCGCCCAATAAGCGTGGTGCTCCAACTCCACGGGAAAATGACAAGGCTTCCGTAAATGATTCTATACAGACATACCAAGGGGAGCATTGAAGGCGGTCCGATAGCCCAAAGTGCATCAATCAGCTTGTCGGACCAATCCTTACGGTCAAGCCGAACCGTTTTCTGGAGAATTTGCTTGATTTTCCGGTTTGACACTTCTTCCTGGCCGTTCGTCTGAGGATGATACAGGGATGTGATATGATGGTGGACTCCATATTTCCTCAGAAGTGCCCGAAAAGAAGCATGGGTAAAGTGGCTTCCTCCATCCAAGATAATGGCTCGAGGGATCCCAAAGCGCGCAATGATGTGGTCATTGACGAATCGAGTGGATATAATATGGTCAGCACGGCACGTGGGAATAGCCTCGATCCATTTCGAAACATAATCAACAACCACGAGGATAAATTCGAACTCGTTGGAAGGAGGAAAGGGACCCATGAAATCAATTCCCCAAATGTCGAAGATTTTTGCAGCTAGGATGGGTTGCAAGGGCATCATGTCACGACGTGACATTGACCCTAACGACTGGCACCTAGTGCAATGGTTGGCATAATTGTGTGCATCCTGGTGAAGGAAGGGCCAAAAGAAACTGCACTGCAACACCTTGGCTGCAGTTTTCCTCCCAGAGAAATGGCCTCCGCAGGCCTGATCGTGGCAGAAGGATAGCACACTGGGGAATTCACTATCAGGAACACAGCGACGGATGATTTGATCAGCACCTATCTGAAAAAGAAGTTGATTATCCCAGAAATAATACTTTGCTTTTGCCATGAGACGCTCGTGCTGGTTTTTAGGCTAGCCACATGGAAGGGATCCAGAAGCAAGGTAATTGGCAATGTCGGCATACCAAGGTCCACTTGCCACATTAATTGCCAATAGGTGCTCATCAGGAAAAATCTCATTGATTGGCAGAGTAAGTCCAATATGGTCAAGGTCCAGTATGGAAAGGTGATCAGCCACAACATTCTGGGCTCCGGCCTTATCGCAGATCTCAATGTCAAATTCCTGGAGCAGAAGGATCCAACGAATCAGTCTAGGCTTGGCATCCTTCTTGTGCATGAGATGGCGAATGGCCACGTGATCAGTGAAAACAATAACGTGAGAGCCCAGAAGGTAAGAGCGGAATTTCTCCAGCCCAAAGACGACCGCCAGTAGTTCTTTTCCAGTGGTAGTATAATTATGCTGGGCCTCGTCCAACATCTTTCTGGCATAGTACACCACGAAGGCGTGTCTATCGCGTCTTTGTCCCAGGATGGCTCCGACTGCAAGGTCGGAAGCGTCACACATGAGTTCAAAGTCGAGGGACCAATCAGGCAGATGGAGAACAGGGGCCTTGGTGACAGCATTACGCAGCTACGTGAATGCTCTTATGTAGTCGGGCCTATATCGAAGGGTACGTCGATTGATAGGAGATGAGTTAAGGGTCGAGAAATTTTGGAGAAATCTTTGATGAATCTCCTATAGAAACCGACGTGTCCCAAGAAGGAGCAGATTTGTTTGATAGAGCCAGGCATAGGTAAATCAGCAATGACATCGAGCTTATCTCTGTCAACCTCGATACTCCTATCGGAGATGATATGTCCGAGAACAATTCCCTCGTGCATCATAAAATGACTTTTTTCCCAGGAAAGCATAAGGTTTACATCAATACATCTCCTAAGGATACGAGTCAAGTTGGCAAGACATTCGTCGAAAGATGGTCCAAAGATCAAAAAGTCATCCATGAAGACCTCGAGAAAGTCACCCACCATGTCACGGAATATCGCCAGCATACATCTCTGGAAAGTTGCTGGCGCATTGCAAAGTCCGAACGGCATCCTTCTAAATGCAAAGGCGTCGAAAGGGCAGGTAAAAGTGATTTTCTCTTGGTCTCGGGGGTCAATTGCCACCTGGTTATATCCTGAGAATCCATCCAGGAAACAGAAAATTTTATTTCCCGCTAACCGCTCCAGGATTTGGTCAATGAAAGGTAGCGGAAAGTGATCTTTCTTGGTTGCAGCATTGAGTTTCCTATAATCTACACACACTCTGCAAGATGTAGGAGTGCGTGTAGGATGGATTCACCCCTGTCATTGACACGGATGGTGAGTCCTGCCTTTTTGGGCATAACGTGAATCGGACTCACCCAGGGGCTATCGCTAATCGGGTAGATTATACCCACATCCAGCCACTTAATGATTTCTTTCTTAATGACCTCCCGCATGTTAGGGTTGAGACGTCACTACATCTCACGGGAAGGTCGAGCCTCCTCCTCCGTATATATACGGTGAGTGCAGTAGGAGGGGCTAATGCCAGATAGGTCTGATAAGGACCATCCAGTAGCTTCCTTGTGTTCTATGAGGACCTTAGTTAGTTTGCACTCTTGCTCCCTGGTTAATTTTGAACTGATGATTACAGGGAGCGTTTCATTTGACCCTAAGAAAACATACTTAAGTGTATTAGGCAGCTCTTTAAGCTCGGGAGTGGATGGTGAAAGATCTGGCATTTCTTGGGACGAGAGTGTTCCAGGCGGATTGGAGAACAGGTCAGGAGGAAGAAATTGGCCCTCAGATTGGCCAAGAAGAGGGGCTTCTTGGATGGATGGATCCAGAAAGCAATAGTCCCAGTGAGAAGCATGTGGGCTCAAGGTCCCATTGTGGGTTTGCAAATCCGCCTGATTTGGTGGGAAATAAAGGGCAATCCGATCTTCGAGAGTGTGGACCAGTGGTGAGTAGCCCGGATATGACTCAGACCACGAGGTATGGGAGGTAGAGAAAACCTCGTTAGAAGTCTGGCCAGGAGAAGGTACGAGAATAGGGAGGGATGGAGGAACGCCACAATATGTGTTGGTCAGGCAGTCATCAGTGTTTATAGGTATTCCTCAGCAGTCCAAATAGGTCCCAATTGGTCCGATACATGCGTTGACGACCATGTCCTCGTCAGACGTGTCATCCTCGAAGCAATCACAATCAAATTTCTTGGCTGCCTTAAAGATGTTAAGCTTGAGCTTTTCAGATCCAACGGCAATCTCAATACAGCTTGACCCGCAGTCGATATGGGTGCGGGCTGTGGCCAAGAACGGTCGACCAAGGATGATCGGACAATCAGAAAGTGATCTAGGAACTTCCATATCTAAAACAAGAAAGTCAAAAGGAAAATAGAGACTATTGACCCTAACCACCACGTCTTCCACCACACCCTTCTGGATTTTGACAGAACGATCTGTCAACTGTAACGTGACAGGGGTGGGTTTCAGATTTCCCAAGGAAAAATTTTTGAGCATGATGGTTGGTATGAGATTGATGGAAGATCCTAGATCAAGTATGGCATAGTTAAACTTGCAGCCTTGGATGCTACAGGAAATAAGCGATGTGCCCGGATCTTTTTGCTTTGGTGGTAGATTTGACAGTATAGCACAACTCGCATGAGGCGAGAGAACCACCGGATTCTTGGTTTTCTTTGACTGTCGCCTGGGTGTTGTGTAGTCTTTGAAAAATCGGGCGGCAGTAGGTATGTGATCGATAGCCTCGAGTAGGGGTACCTTGATTTCTACATCCCTGAACAAATTATGCAGGTTATCAAAGGCCTGCGTATCTTTCTTTTTGCCTTTTAGCTCCCTCAGTAGGGCCTCAGGGAATGGAACTGATTCTGGCACCAATTTGCGTGTATCGTCCTCTCGCGAATGCTGTGCGCATCCCGAATGAGAGGGCGATGAAGAAGACGGGCCAGGATCAGGTCGAGGCAGATCGACAGTCTGCTTACCACTCCTCGTAGTGATAGCATTGGACGATGCTGGTCTAGTAGGATCATAAGGTCGAGGAGGGTTCGCAATGGGGACATAAGAGTGCGATGCTGCAGCAGGATTAGCCTGAAATCCCGGTGGAATGCTCGGAGCCTGCAGAATCTGATTAACCTACCCCTGAGAAGGTCGTACCTGTGGTTGAGGACCACGGGGTATGAAGTTTCGTGGGTTGGGAACAGGTTGGGCGGGAAGAGTTCACTGAGATAGAGTCGCCGCGTAGTTGACTGATCTCAGCATTCTGTTGCACCAATTGGTGCTGAAGAGAGGTCATGTTCTCTTCATGGCGCTTTGACATTTTTGCAATCATTCGCATCAATTTATCAAGAGGACTTGATGCGTGTTCAGTTTGCGGTATGCAAGGGCCTGATGGCGGATTCACCATAGGATTAGATTGGGCCCTTGGGATGACAGGTGCGGACGGTCTCACTGTTCCACCCGTGGGATTTTGGTGCTGCGGGTTGTTCGACCATGCAAAGTTTGGATGATTTTGCCACCCTGGGTTGTAAGTAGCAGAGAACAGGTTGTTTCCCAGGGCGCAAGCGTCTTCTGTGCTAGAAGATGCATCCGCATGTAAATATGCATCCGAGCACACGGAGGCTTGGTCCTCTGTGTCGAAATACTAGCTCGCAAAAGGCAGTTCCACATGACTTATCGAGTCGCTCGGTACGACACTCGGTAAGGAAGGTCTTACGAGGTTTCTCGTGATAAGCCTGGTGTTGGAAGAATTTGGATTGTGACGAAGTGGTGAGGTGGGGGTGTTTGCCATAGAACGGGCGGGGTTGGCTAGAAGCTTGTTCAGCTTCCTATGCACGACGAAGACTTCATCCAATTTCTGTGCAATAAGGCTGAGATCTGTGGATGAATGGGAGGGTCCCGTGTCAACTTCGTGGACATTATGAGGCAGGCTGGTACGATTAAAGGCGACAATGGAGGCATTGTTCATTGAGTTTTCGCTCATCTTTTTGAATAATTCAAATGCTCCATTCTCATCTTTATTCATAAAATTTCCTCCACAGGAAGTGTCTGCAATCTGCTTCAAAGTTTTATTTAGCCCATAGTAGAAAATCTAGGCTATATGCCACTTAGGCAGACCATGGTGCGGACACTTCTTGAAAAGGTCGTTATACCTCTTCCATGCCTCATGAAATTGTTCGCCGCTTTGTTGCGTAAATGAAGTGATAGCACGGCGAAGCGCATTGGTTCGCCCGATTGGGAAGAACTTCTTGAGAAACGTTGTTTGTATCTCTACCCAAGAGTGGATGGTTCTCCCAAGGGTGCGTAACCACTGCGACGCTTTATCTCACAATGAAAACAGGAACATTTTCATGAGGACTATTGGTAACCCAATATCTCTTGGTTTAACAGTTTCAGCCAATCGGGTTAGGTCTTCCAAGTGGAGAAAAGGATCTTCACTTGCAAGACCATGGAAGTGAAAATTTATTAAACCAATTATGTTAGGCTTCAGTTCAAAGTCGTCGCCTCCCATGGGGACCCGAATTTGTCCTATGGTCTCCATAGTTGCGGGATTCTGATAAGAGCTAAGAGACCTAGGCTCCTCCCATTCGAGAGGGTTCTGCATTTCCTCGAATGTTTCCCGAATCGCTTCGATTTGTTCATTATACATTTCCATTTGGGCTTGGTGGCGGGTTATGGGATCTAAGGCTCCACCACCTAGTGGGTTTTGAGGGCGATTTCCTCCCTCGGGATTTGGGGGTGGGCGTGCAGCCATGTTTGTGGAGGAGGAGGATGATTCGGCTTCTTTTCTAAATTTATTAGGCAATTCAAACAGTTCAAGATTTTGTGACCTCCTCCCAAACAAGACTACCACAGGAAGAATTGGGGAGATAAGAAGGGAAAAGAGATGAGAGAAATGATGCCACAAGGGTACATTTGATGACAAATCAATTCAATCAAATTCCTAACCTCTACAGTGTGCCCTTAGACCTAAGATCTAAGTTACCTACTATCACGAACTACGGAACCGAATGTGAGCACACGGAACCACCAGGCCAGATTGAAAGGCTGTTTGCCCCAGTCTTAGACACCCGATAGCACGTGGGAACCCTCACCAGCACTTAGGTGCTACACGTAGGTAGTTAGACCTCCAATCCTTAATAAGGGTCAAGTTACTTCCAATTTTAGTTAGAGGCTTAGGATCAAGTGCTTTTGGAATGTGAAGGACGTTGTTTACGGGTAATGCCCAAGTGATTGGTTTTTCAAGTGTGTAAACCAAGCATGTAACGGGGAAATCTCCCCGAATTGAAGTTTTAATTTGTGAATGGATTTTAGAATTCAGCCTTAAGTGGTATGGATTTTAGAATTCAGCCTTAAGTGGTATGGATTTTAGGATTTCTCTGATTTACCAATTCAACCAATCTCCAGGTTTTGTGAGAATACAAGTTTTCTTTCTAAGCCCAACAAACCCTTCTTCAATGTCAATTGGTTAATGCATGCTAAAATGCAATGGGCTTCCCTAAATGGAGATTTCTATGTGTGGATGCACGAATCAGTTTTAGATTTTATGTGAAAGGGAGCCAAAGCACTTCAATTCAAGTGCTCCCAATCACCAGAAATGATTTCCACACACAAGGCTTCAACCAAAAGATAAATAAAATCAAATTGTTGGGGTTGAAGTATTCAGGATTGAATTTTAGGCAAGTTGAAAAGTCATGGTGGGGTTGGAATCAACTCAATTCCAAGTCCCCCCACCAAAAATGTGATCCCGAATTTGCAGATAAGTGAGGCAAAAAGGGGTGTAATCAATCCTTTTATGTTTGCCTCAAAAAATACTTCACACGACGAAAAATTCAAGAATCAAGATTCTTGGATTTTCACTATGCGAAGTAAGGCGGGAAATCCAAGGTCGGTGGCAGTAAAGGCAATCAATCAAACAAATGAATTTTAATCCACTTGCTCCAAGAGATTCCAAGAAGTTTTTCTAGTTTTTCATTTTTTTATTTTTAATTTTATTAAGGTTACAAGTTAACCTAGGTTGCTAAGAAAGAAAGACCTACTTGTTCAGCAACGTGTGCAGAGCTCCAGTGCGGTGTCGGCATCTTCACGCTCTCGTTCCTGCCTTGGATCTGCCTACGTCCCTGACTTCGTTTGCCAGTCTTCTCCTTGCAACATGTTTACCTGCACACCAAAAACAGAGACACCCGTGAAGAGAGAAGAGAAAAAAAAATGAAAGGAATGGAATAGAAACTTACTTAAAGGCGCACTTCCCCGGCAACGGCGCAAGAAAAGATGGTGGTCGGGCCTGGCTAGGTGTGTTAATATGGTGATTTTATTGTTGAAATGTGTATAATGGTTAACCTAAATCGGATTAAACCATCTCTTTACAAAATTTTTAACCAGGCCTACTTGATTTTATCTTGGTCACTTTTAGGCCCAAGGTCGAACTTAGGGAAGTGGGGTTAGAAGTCAAGTTTCTATGCCTTTCCTACAATGAATCTCTTCTATTCATTTATTGTGCTTTTGGTGTTTTTCTATTTAAGATTTTTTTCTTATAATCTTTGTCCTTGAGGCACACCCTCAAAATTAAGTTCTTGGCTTTGAGCCAAATCAAGGTTCCAAAACGGGTCATGCTATTCGCAAGACGGAGTACCTACAAGTCAAGGATTATCTTTTCTCTCTTATATATTTTTTATCTTTTTATTGGAAGGAAAGAGAAATAGAAATAAAGTAAATATAGTATATATATATGTATATATTATATATGTATAAAGGGGTGGGGGTGGAGGCAGAGATGGAGTGTAGCACGGTGTCGAGTCGGTCGTCATCTAGAAGACGCAACCGACAAGATGAGGTGACGCGTGGAGTGTAAGATGGATTGATGGAAGATGAGTGTAACCACGCTTTTTGTACTTGTGTATCGGGGAATATCAGCAACTGGTGCAGATATTCCCGCGATAGCACTTATGGTAAGTGATGTGAAAAAAAAAAAAAATATATATATATATGTATGTATATATGTAAATATATATATATGGTTATAAATATATAGGTAAATATATGTAGTTATATATGTATATATATGTGTATATAAATATGTATATATATATATATAAGTATATGTATAGATAGATATATGCATAGATCTATATATATATATATATGTATAAGTATGTATATATAACTATATAGATGTAAATATATATATACCTATATATATATATAGTAATATATGTATATATAGTTACGTAGATAGATAAGTATATATGTATGTATTTTTATATATATATATGTATGTACAAGTATACGTGCATATATATGTATATATATATGAGTATATAGATGTATATATATATATATATATGTATGTATATAGACTAATACATAGTTATATAAGTACCAATATATGTACAGATATATGTGTATATATATATATATAAGTATATGTATATATGTAAATATATATGCATATATAAGTACATAGATATATATATATATATACTAATACTTAAGTATATAGGTACTACTATATGTATAGATATAAGTATATATATATGTATAAATATATATAGATATAAATATATATATATGTATATATATATATGTATAAGTATATAATAGTGTATAAGTGTATGTGTGTGTGTATGAGAGTGTGAGTGCGTGTGTGTAAGTGTTGGTAGATAGATAGGGAGAGAGTGTTGTGAGAGAGAGAGGGAGAGAGATGGCACTGCTGGAGTGAAGAAGCGCTGGTTAAGTCGCCTGAGGCCACCAGGAGTCGTCTGGTGTCCACGCGCGCACGTGCAGGGGAGTAGGCACGCGGAGAGGGGCACGCTGGGAGGTAGTGAGCGCGGGGAGAGAAGAGGCCGCAGCGCACCGCACTGCATGAAGAGCTGGAGCGGGCACACACATGCGTATGCGGGCGAAGGGAGCGGGCGAAGAGCGGGTGCTGGCAGAGGACCGCACGCAGACGCGCGGGCGGGCGCTAGAGCGGACTCGGTGTGGGGCGTAGGTGCGGGCACTGGCCGGTTGCGGAGCGCCGGGTGACCGGATAAGTGAGAAACTTATCGGTCACCCCACTATAGCCATAGTGTCCCGCAGAAACGCGTGAACAGTGGCTACAGTGGCCGGGCGAGCCGCGTAACCACCTATGCCTGGTGCTGTGAGTGCGGGAGGCTTGCGGTTGGCTCGGCGCACGTACAGAAGAGGTATGCACTGGCTGGGCTGCGGGCGGAGCTTGCCACAGGGCGCGTAGAGAAGGCTGCTAGCGTGCGCAGTAGATGGCGAGGGTGACCTACTGCTTGCGCGGTGTCTTGCGCGTGCGGAAGACGTGTGTGGGTGGACGTGCTGCTGCTATGCGGAGCTTGAGAGCTTCAAAGCTTGAAGCTCTAGCTTCAATGGCTGAAATTGCTTGAAAAGTTGAAACAGAGAATACCACCATGCCCACCGACTCTCTGATGAGCTGGGCGGTGGTGGTCTCACGTTGGTGGGTGTGCACCATAGTGAAGGACTCCTGCCCGCAGAGTGTCTCCTCAGACGAGGAGGTCCTACGTATGAATGGAGAGGGGGAGGAGATGGCCTGGAGAAGAAGATGCTGTGGTGTCTTTTTTTTGGCTGGACCAGGCTCTTTGCAAAGAAGGAGCCGAGATCTTTATATAGAAGAGGAAAGCATGCACAGCCATGCCCTGGTTGTGCATGGCTTGCGCATGGCTTGTCAGGGAGAGGCTGAGCAGGACATGGCGCGAAGAAGAGGTTGCCATGTAGCCGTGGGAAGAGTTTCAAAGTCAAGTGGAAATAAAAATAAAAGATGGTGAATTTTGCAAAGATGCACTTGAGGAAAAATGTTAATTGCAAGGCCATTTATTTCACTCTCCTCCCTCTCAATTAAATGCATGCATGCATGTATTTTTACAAATGCGACTGTGGAAACCTAATATGCACTGGTAATGCTACGAAATAGCACAAGATGATACAATTGTAGGTGTATTTTTGCGGTGCAATCAAATAACAAATTGTCCTAAATGATAGCCTGAGGACCATAATTCCACTCTGATCAGATTTGAGAAGAAGACAGGAAAATAAGGTTAATTTTGATGTTTTAATAGCACATCACAAATGCAGATTAACCATGGGGCTACTCAGGGGTTAATTAAAGGTCAAATGAACATAAGAGACTAAGAAGTGTGCGCACATCGACAGAATCCAAGTTTCACGCATTTTGAAGACGAAAATGGGACTGAAAACCCTAACTATCAACCCTACTTAAATTGAAAGGGTTTTTGTCAGGATAATGATGATAACATTATCATTAGCCATATCTAGCTTTATTTAGTCATATTCCATCATTAAATACTCCTACATAACCGTCAGAAGGCAGTAATTCATTGCACATCCTTTCTAAAAGAATAACAAGGAACCATGGTTAAAATTGTAATTTTACCATCCTGTCATGAATGCAAAACAACTGTGGGTTTTCCTAGGGGTTTATTAAAGGTCAAATATTCATAAATGTCTAATGAGTGGGTTAATGCAAATAGAAACAGGTTTTCATGCATTTCAAGAATTAAATGACATCTGAAACCCTAAAAATAGGCTTGCTTAATTAACTAAGGTTCTAGTCAAGATAAAGTTCATCTAAACCTTCTAAAATCATAGAAAAATATTCTCTAGGTTTGGCATCCTTGATTTGACCATCTAAACTCATTTTGACCTAAGGAGAGTCTCAAACAGATAGTTACCCTAATTTAGGTTTCTGTATAATTTAACTAGTCAAACTTGGTCAAAACCTAAATCCAACTTCACCATTGGATTCCTTAGGTATAAATTAGGATTTTACCAAAATTTGGATCCAATCAGAGATCATCTTGACCTAGTTTGATTTATGGTCCATTCTGAATCTTTTCTCTCACACACATGCCCCTAGGTTTCGAATTCTTTGCAAATTACCCCCAGCTTTGTTGTCTTCTTCACTAACAGGTCCCCGCCACCTGCAAATCCTAAACCTACTTCCCCAGCAACCTTTGATTGAAGACATCTCCCTGATTGATTGACGAAACTCTCCCAAAATAGAAAGGGGAATTCCTGAAGAAGTTGCCTTCCATTTGAGCCATGTATGAGGCTCTAATTCCTACTCTAAAGCTTGTGTGAACCTTTTGAAGGTTTCAGTCTCCTCCTTGTGCACAAGCTACAAGCTTCCAAGCTTGGTTTCCAAGCTTGGAAGGCCTCCTTGAGCCTTATAAATGGACCCCTATTTCATGGTCGAATTCCTTATCTAGGTTTGGGACCAAAAACCTCTTCTAAACCCTACCTCCGCCCTTCTCCCACCAAGTTTCGGCGGCCTTCTTCCCCGTCTTAGTAGGGGCAGTGAACGACAAAATTGGCCTACCCAACCTCTTCCTCATCTTCCTCCACGCCTCGCTAGTCAAATGGAGGGCTATCCTCCTCGTTCTTTGCCGCCATCCTTCTCAGGAGCATTCATCTTCCACGGCACCGGCAAGCCAAAACTAGTGCCAATTCTACCTCCTTCATCCCCGTAGAGTAGGTAGTTAGGTTTAGTTAGATCCTTAGATTAGTTTCCCTCACTCAAAGTCCAAAAATATCCCCTCAACACCACCACCAACCACCTTCGTCTCCACCTCTGATCGCCCTCCGGTAAGGTCATCTGCTCGCTACACCTATCGATCCACCTCTCCAACATTCCCATGAGCTCCGCCATCACCTCATGATCAAAGCCTCACTCTTGTCTTGCCATTCCATCCACCCAAACGTGCCCTCGAACAAACCCATCACGTACCTCCATTCCCGACTCCGTCCGGCGACCATGCACTTCCATCGACCACAAAACTACCATGGCTGCATTCACCATGGTCTAGCGTTTGCATGAGGCTATGAGGCTGTTTGCATGAGTTTCAAGTTCCATCGTTGTTCCACTATCGTGCCATTACCGCTGCCGAGTTCTTCGTGCTCAAGGATAAGCAATCCTCAGCTGCTACCTTCAGGGGCTGTGGAATCATCCTAGGACCGCACTTGGACCACCAATTGGGAGCGTTGATCACTCCCTAGGGTGAATTGAACGATGACAGTTATGGTTGAAGCTACACGCAAAAGAAGCTGTGGGATTAATCTGACATCGTTAGTTCACGAAGAAGCATGCAAGGATAAATTGAATTTGTGTCCGTGGCTTATCTCCTTAGACATGGGGTGAGGTCCCACTTACCCCTCTAACTTGATTACCCACCTAAACCTTCTCTCACACCTCGGCTATGTCACTCACACATGAAGCCTTGGTCCCGGGTACGCGCTTGACCCGAATACCTGATCCGATTGCATGGTTTCAGTGAAGAGAAGAGGAGGAAGAGAGAAAGAAAGAGAGAGTGGGGAAAAGGGGGGTTTTGCTCTGAGTTGGTTTCCCTACTCCACACTTAGTCGTGAAAAGAGAAGAAGAAAGAGGGCTTGTGCATAAGAAGAGAAGAAAAAGAGGGGTCATGCCTCTTAAGAAGACAAGGGCAGAAAGGCAAAAGAAGAAGAGAAAGAGAAGGAAGAGAAGCCAAAGAAGAAGCTAAGGAAAGAAGTTGGGCTAAAGAAAGACGAACAACAGAAGAAGAAGAAACACTGTAGAAACGACATTTAAGTCATCTGATAGTAAAATTAGACGTCTGGTCACTGTTTCTTTATTTGAGATAATTGAATCATTGATATACTTGTGCTTAGACTAATAATTGGTGATCCAAATCACCATTATTTTATCTAGATTTCTTTTTGTCCCTTCATATACTCATGCTATTCATTGAATATTAGTCTCTAAGTAATTAATTGTGCTCATTTATATTATTTTTTGAGATTAGCATGTGAATTTCATATTTGCTGTCTATGTTCGACCTCGGACTTCAATTCTAGATTTTAGTAATAAAGTGTATTTGTTGACAAGCGATTTTGGTCTATACTACAATATATCAATCTTAAACATCGATTTCACGCATTAAACAGATAAAATCAAACAAACCTCCCAAAATTCATGTAAAAATATTCGAAGAGATTTGGTACCTTTGTTTTGACCATCTGAATCCATTTTAACCTAGAATAGAGTTGTAGACGAGAATTTGCCCTAATTTGGGCTTCTGTGCAATTTACCCAGTCAAACATGCTCAAAACTCAAATCCAAGTTCACCATAATATTTCTTGGGTTAAATTAGGTTAACACCAAAATTTAGGCCAAATCAGACTCCATCTTAACCTAGTTTGCATTTTGGCCCCTAAAATCTCTATTCCTCTCAATCAAAACCCTAGGTTTCATGTTTTTCACAAAAATGCCCCTAACTTTCTTGTCATATTTACAAATAATTCCCTTCCACCATAGCCATGTGAACAGCTCCTCAGACCCAAGCTGTGATCATTCAATCACGGATTTCTCTCTGGTTTCTTGATCAAATCCCTCAAAACTTGGAGAGATTGATCTAAAGAAGTCCGATCTGTTGAACCCAATCGCAAGACCTATGATGTATTGAAGACCTCAGGTGAACACGTGAAATCAACAAGGATTCCTTATGATTTTTGTGAGGAATTCGCACTGATTTTGTGCAAATTGAGGCCTGATCAACATTTATTTAAGCTCTAGGAAGTCCTACGAACCCATTGAGTCCAGTTACAAGCCAAAATGACCTCTTCTTCCTCTTCTCTAACTACCTCCATCGTGACTTCGGTGAGCCTTCTCAATCTCCTTCCTTCGGCCACTCGACGACCAAATTGAGCAACCCAGGTTCTCCCTCACGCTCTTCTGCTCCTCGCCAGCCACAACCGAAGCTACCTACCATTCTCCTCCTCGCCAATTCCTTCATTGAAGGTATTCACCTTCCCCATGTCCGACAAGTCACACCGGCATGATTCCCACCTCTTTTGACTCAATAGCAAAGTTATCTCCCTTCCTTTCCTTCTCTAACTTTGATTTTGACCCTTATCTTCCCAATTCGACCACCATACCATAGCTCCCCCTCTCCGTCTTCTTCGCTGCCGGCAAAGCTATGACGAGCTTTGCACGGCCGCTACACTCAACCAAACTTGCAACCACCACCACCACGACCTTCCACTCACCTCTACGAGCAAAGCCCCTCAACCAATTGAGGGTTGTCCTCACTCAACACATCCACTAAACAACCCATAAAATTGCCACCTTTTCCATCATCGACCAAGCTCCACACACCTTCATTCACCAAATTAATGCCACAACCACACTCCTCACATCACAGCAATGTTCTTGAACCATTTAATCAAGGTGTTTAGCCCATGTTCTTGATTTTAGGAAACCATCGGAGCTACATTGTCACCGTTGTCTTCTCCATTGCAGATTACCATTGTCCGACCATCTTTGGCCCTTCTTCAGCTCTCAAGTGCTGTGGACTCATTTGGAGAAGGCCTATGGGCCTTCAATTGGCCATAGTAGCAACGATGACAACAGCAATCAAGAAACCTTGCCCATGCAGCTACGCGTGAGGAAGAATAGTGGGATTTAGTCCCACATCGTATATCCAAAGACCTAAACATTTCACGAAAGGAATTCTCCTCATTGCCTTATTGCCTTGAACAAATGGGGGTGAGGTCCCTGTTGCTACAAGGGCACCACGATTGTTCATTTTGATGATAACAAAACACTTGTTATTTAACATTTGCAACTTGAGTTTATGAGTTTCAGGATATTTGCAAATGGATACAAGGGTAAAGGGGTTCAAGCTCACGTCCATGGTGGATTGGAGGATGATGGAGGCATGTTTCGTGAATTAAAATTAGTGTTTGGAGGACCCGTCGTCGTAGCTCGCAAAATGCATCTATCAGATAAAATTTATAACCGAAACTCGAAAAGTGAGTCCCAGGTCAAACACGTGGAGGCAAAGGTTTAGTTTTGAAAGATACGTGTTTCGCTTTATTTCTTTTTTGCCATTTTTATCATTTGTTATTTTTTTGGTATTTTAATAGGGCAAAAGATCAGGTCGATGAATTTTTATTTAACTAATCTACATACAAAATATAAGACAGAGACAGAGAAACAATCACATATATTTTTGAAGCAAATGTTTTCTACAACTATGAAACCAGGAAAAACTACACTAGAAAGCGGCAAAGATAGATGGAGATGAGAAGAATCCCCCTCAACGATTGCTCGGAGGATGACTTGCTCTGACATCGCCTAGAGGAAGGTGGTAAGGAGTGGGACGAACGAGGATAGAGCTGGAGGACAAAGGGTGGGGCAGGACAGCGTCACAACGAGGATCTACCTCTCGAAGTAGGTGAGAGGACGACCACGGGATGCTCCACAAAAGGGGATGAGGGGAGGGAAAAATATTTGGTTTTCTACTCTAGAGGAGCATCTCGAGCTTAGGACAAGCTCTCTAGAGCGTTGAAGGTGGTGAAAGGAAGAAAGAAAGAGATGAAGAATGGGAGCGGTAGGGGTCCTTTTATAGTAGAGGAAAGAATCAAATTCGTATACAGGAAATTTAGTGACGGTTATAAACGTTGCTGAAGATCCTCCAGAAACGTCACTGAAGATCCCACGCTGACCCTCGCCCCCGCTGGTGCGTGCATCACGTGCCTCTTGTTGCACTCGCACTGGCACTACCTTATGCACTGTGCTACACTTGCGCATGCATGCACTCCGCTGCTGTGTGCGTGCGCATAGGCGGCCTGGGTTGTACCACGTGGCACGACCTGGGCTTCCATCTTCTTTTTGTTGTAGGGGCTACTACAGTGGTCAGATTGAGTCGATTTTCATGCTGTTGGGTTGCGATCATCGACCTGAATCCATCCACGTTGTTAGATTTGTCATTTAAAGCTCTGAATTATGTCACCTAGTCCCTTGGCCATTAATCTTCCATAGACTGCATATGGTGCTACAAGACTCCGATCAAGGTGATTTCAGAGGTGTTGAACTCAGATCGTCATCCTAATCAGATTTGTATGGTCAGATTGTCAATCTGAAGCTCCAAAGTAAATCTCCTTCTCTACTGACCATAAAAAAGGATACAATTAACCTGAAATACACATAACTACTTTAAATGTAGAATGATGCATACTATGCAATATTTATAATATGGAATGCAAATCTAAGCCTGGGAACATGCATAAATAGGCATTTTAACCTAAATGGATGTGTCTTAATTGATCGAGCACACCTCACGAATTAAAATCGGGGTTTGGAGAACCCATCATCGTAGCTCACAAAACATTTCTATCATATAAAATTTATAATCGAAACTCAAAAAGTGAGTCACGGGTCGAGCATGGGGAGGCGAACGTTTGGTTTTATAAAAATCCACACTTCACTTTTATTTGTTTTTGGTCATTTTTGTCTTTTTTAATTTTTTTGGTATTTTTAATAGGGTAAGAGATCTAGTTGATGAAATCTAGCTAATCTACTTGCAAAATAAAAAGAAAAGAGGGAGAGAGGAACAATCACATATATTTCTGAATCCAATGTTTTCTACAACTAAGAAAGCAGGAAAAACTGCACTAGAAAGCAGTAAAGATAGATGGAGATGAGAAAATCTCCCTCGATGGTTGCTTGGAGGACGACTCTCTCTAGCGTCGCCTGGGGGAAGGTGGTGAGGAGTGGGACGAAGGAGGATGGACGACGGAGGGTGGGGCAGAACGGCGTCCCGGCGAGGATCTTCTTCCCAAAGGGCAATGAGAGGATGGCCATGGGATGCTCCACAAATGGGGATGAGAGGTAGGAAAATATTTGATTTTCTACTCTAGAAGAGCATCCCGAGCTTGCGACAAGCTTTCTCTAGAGCTTTGGAGGTGGTGAGAGGAAGAAAGGAAGAGATGAAGTAAAATGGGACGGGTAAGGGTCCATTTATAGTGGAGGAAAGAATTAAATACGTATACAAGGCATTTAGTGACGGTCATAAACATCGCTGAAGATCCATTGCAAACGTCTCCGAAGATAGCCTATGCATCCACGTTGCAAATGCACTGGCACGCACTCCGCGTGCCTTCGTGCGCTACGCGCCTACGTTCGTTGTCGCTACACGCATGCGCGCTTGTGCTGTTGTGCAGGTGCGGTGGCGCATGCATGCGCATGGGTGGCCTAGGTTACATCATGTAGCGCGATCTGGGACGTCCATATTCTTTTCATTGTAGGGGTTGCTACAGAGGTCGAATTGAGTCGATTTTCACGTCGTTGGGATACAATCATCGACCCGAATCCATCCGCAAGGTCGGATTTGTTGTTTGAAGCTCTGAATTATGTCACCTAGTCCCTTGGCCATTGATCTTCCTCGGAATGCATATGATGCTATGGGACTCCGATAAAGGGGATTTCGGAGGTGTTGGACTCTGATCATCATCCTGATCAAATCCATACGGTCGGATCATCAAATCGAGGCTCCGAAATAAATCTCCTCTCATGACCACAAAATAATGCAACTAACCTAAAATGTACACAACTACTCTAAATGCAAAATGATGCATGCTATGCAATATTTATAATATGGAATGCAAATCTAAGCCTAGGAACATGCATAAATAGTCATTTAACCTAAATAGATTTGTCTATATCATACCCCTATGCCTATCTTTTGCTAGTCCCTAGCAAAATTAAAGTACATGCTATGTATAAAATCAAAATTAGGATTAGATTGCTTAGGCCTAAGTCAGTTATTAACAGTAGAAAATTTCAATTAAGGGCCTAAACTACGAAGACTCAATAGTACCCGGGTGTCTGCCAGAATGTAGATTGCCTAAGTCCTCGCCTTATTTGAAAAGGGAAGATACATTTTTTTTTTGGTTTTCTTCATTTCTAATTTTTTTGTACTTTTGGAGTTTGAGAGTTCCGGGATAACTTTTTATGGCTACTTGACCCACCCAAGACTCATAAGGACTCTAAGTGCTAAGCATCTAGTGAAAAGAGTGAAAGACTCATTAGGTGGCCGTTAAAATGGACTTCGGGTTTCTACGAGCCAAGGTTACCTTGCCTAGAGGTTTACCTTTTTGAACGATAGCTTTCTCCCTACTTCTTTTGTTTATAGGGTCAACACAAGGGTGAACCTAGTGTATATCTCCCCGGTTTATTCTACTTCCCTGCTTCTTCCCTAGGTGTTTTGGGAATTATTGTGTATTTTTGTGAGCTGGACTCTGGATAACCGGCCAATGGGCTGTTACCCACGACAGCTTACCAGCTATACTTGTGCGGTGAAGTGTGGTTTTATTTATTTTTTTCTCCTTTTTCTATATTTTTCTTTCTTTGTTCTTTTTTTTTCCTTTTTCTTTTTTCTTTTAAGTAGGTGGCTTTCCTGATCCAAGATTTACCTAAAGGCAGTACGACAAAAATGATCATGTGGCTGGGCTCTGGACAACCGACCAATGAGGTGTTACCACTGACTACTTGCCAGCCATACCACCCTAAATAGTTCATTAGCTACCCAATTTCCTAAGAAGCTGTCGAAAAGTGAGTCAGTGCAAAAAGTGTGTAGATGCTTAAACTTAAAGTCCCCTCAAATCAGATGGTGGGCTGATAAGTCGTATACTTATCACGCTAATTTATTTACTGAATTAAAATAAGATTGACTAGGTGAGGACTCGAGACTAAGTCCACATTCGAGTGGACACCGGGGCAAATTAAGCTCGAAGACCTGAAGAGTCTAAGTGTTTAGGTCCTCTCATATCATTTCCTAAATTTAATAATGCCTAAAAGTCTAAGTTCTCTTCCCCTAATTCTATTTTCTTTTTTTTTTATCTTTTTGAATTTTCATTCTTTTTTAAAAAAAAAGAAACTAAAAGAAATTCTACGGAGTTAACAAAATGATTTTAGGATAAAGTATCCACGGCCCCATGCCTAAATGATGCAATGTCCTCATTGTAAAAATAAAGACATGAAAAGGATGGAGTAAACAAAATATCACCTGAATTTTGTGACAACCCAGTCAACTCCACAGAGAGAAGAGAGTATACACACGCACTAAGTTTATTGCCTTCAGCTAGGCATAATATACATACAAAGAAGAAATTGAGAATTCACAAGTACGAGTTAGAATCAAAATAAAAATATTGAACCGCAGACCCGCCAATAGAATATGTCCATAGATGTGAACCAAGTTATGGTGCAGACACATGCCCTAGGGTTGAGTGGTTCTCTGCTCTGGATGAAAATCACCTAGAACCTAAGATTATTATGTTTGTGAGGCCAGGCCTACGATTTTGTGGTGTGCAATCCAAGACCAAAGTGTCGGACAATGGGTAAAGATGGTTCAATAGGTTCAGAAGTCCTCTTAACATATAGCTCAGAAAAATAATCAGTTATTTCGAGCTTAGGTTGCACAGAGAACGTGGAATATACACACGTGCTAAATTTTAATGCCATCAGCTAGGCATAATATATATAAAAAGAAGAATTTGAGAATTCACAACTGCAGGTCAGAATCAAAATCAAAAGATTAATTCTTAGACCCGCCAATAGAAGATGTCCACAGACATGGACCAAGTTATGATGCAGACCCACTCCCCAGGGTCGAGTGGTTCTAAGGTTTACGATGAAAATCACCTAGAACTGAAGGTTGTTAAGCTTACAGGGCCAGACCTACGGTTTTGTGGTATGCAACCCAAGACCAAAGTGTCAAACAACGGGTAAAGATGGTTCAATAGGTGCGGATGTCCACTAACATTCATCTCAGAAAAATAATCAGTTATTTTGAGCTTGAGTTGCACGTGAAGGATATCGTAAGGGTCCTGGTAGAAAGTAGGTGGTTTCAGGTCAAAAGGAACCCTTAAATCCAAACTTGTTTTTCCCTCAGAATTAACCTCCCAAATTTTCATTTCAACATTTCTATCCTACAACATCAAGTGCTTAGGCTTCGTGACCTCTAGCATACCGTTCACCCCATAAGATTTACTCAAGTCCAGAAATCGTGGCTAAATCAAGATTGGCTCGGGAACAATGATCTCAAAAGTCAACTCTTCTAGGTGCAGTTGAGGAATGGGGCTACTGATTGAATCATCAGGATTCGAATCATCCAAGTTGTCCCCAACCGAATCAGAATCTTCAATAGTCGAGCTATCAAATGGTTTATCAAATTCCTCAAGCCCGTTTGTCTCACTAAAATCATTCTCCTTAAGTTCATGTGAGACTTTACTAAGAGATTCCTCATCCTCAAAATCAAGGAATTCATGATCCTCATTTATATACATCTTAAAATGATGTCATTTTATGGTTCATGGAGGCATATTTTTCGTCACTCCTTGGCTTTGGGATCTCGGGTGATAAACTCGACTCATCCTTAATGGGTTGCTCTAGACCAACCTAGTCATCTCCAATCTCAGAATATGTATCCCACCCGACAGGCACTTAAACGGGTTCTGGGGGTTCATCTTGAGAATCATCCCAAGATTTGACTAGGGAAACCACAAATTTCATCCTCAACCTCGATAATTTCCCAAGAAGAAACTCACCCATGTCCCTATCCCTAACATTTTGGAGCAAATCCATTAGAGAACAATTAAGTTTATCAATCATTTTGATTATAGGCTCCAATGCTTCAGGGCATGGTGTTAGCTAAGCTTCTAAAGATTGTATTGTGTTCCTCAAATTAGCCAACACCCTATCCTGGATCTGGTTGACCTGATCCAACTGGTTCGCTTTAGGGTTGGGTGGGTTCAGGTTAAATCTAGGGGAGTCAAGATATTGAGGTTCTCGGGTCCCTCCTTGATAGTAGGTCATCTAAGGTTGTTCAAAGAATGGAGGTGACCTATATTCAATAGAATACTAGGGAGGGCAGATGTTATAATCATCATATCCTTCTCGATTATAGATTGAGTTGGTTTAATAATCAATGGATGGAGATCTATATTCATTGTAGCTCTGGGAAGGATAGTAATCATAGTCTTGTTGTTCAAAGCTAGGTCCTGGACACTAAGGTACGGATTCATACCCCCAATCAAAGTTATCCCGACTAGTGGATGGGTAATTACATGTCAAGTTGGGATACTAATCATTTTGGGGATAAGTGGTGGTAGGAGGATAGGATGTGAAATGAGTGTACGATGTGGAAGGATATATGGTAGAATAGAAGGTAAATCAGAAGAGAGAAAGGAGCCCTGCAATAAAAGCAATCAACCATGCCCTTAGGTGGGTTAGCCTAAAGACCTACAGACTCTCAGGACCTAACTTAAGATTATAAACGATTTGGTCGACTTCTATCCAGTCAATCCAACCAGTTAGAGGTAGGGGCTGGAGAGAGGGTTCCTCCTTTGGCTTACACCTCCGGTTCCTAGTGTACCCCCCAGCCGAGGTCGTTTGATGCTAGTCCCCTAGCTTGTCATCAGATGGACCATCAGAAGTAGATTAATTGAAGAAAATCTCAATCTAAGCCGCGAAGAGTGAATCAATCCTTAAGGCCAACGTCTACTCAGTTTTAATTAGGCTTGGGATGATTGTGCTCTTGGAATGTGATGGCCCCTTTAGAAGGGTTGTGCCCTTAGTGATCAATTCAAATGTGTGTGCATGCACAACCAGGGTTTGCAAACAAGGTCATTTGATGATGTGTCTTTTAGGGTTTAACCTGGTTTAATAGCTTTTAGGGTTTAATCCTTAGGTTGGTTCAATTAGGTTTAGTAGAACGCTCCAAGTTTTGAAAGCACTGGTGTAGATATATTCCTTTAAAAATCAAAAATAAAATGTGGAGTGCCTGGTTCAGCCCTAAAAATCAACCCTAAGTGGCAAGCTACTGATGAATCACTTTTATCTTAAGTGGTGCATCCCAAACAGTTCAATCAATTGGCCTTTTGCACCACTTAGTTAAGGCACACAAGAATGTTTAACTTATTTAGATTTCAACTCACTTATTTGTATTGAGTTGAAGTGTACCAGGTCCACAGGTTAGATCCCAGTTAAGTGCAAGAATCGTAGTGATTGTGCATCTTAGGATAAGAAGTTGTGGGTGTTAAGTGTGTAGCTTTCAACTAAATCCTACAAGAGAAGAATATTTTTTATATTATTTATATATGCGGGTGTGTGAGGTGAGTGTAGTAACAGTCAAACAACCAAAATCTTCCCTAGGGTTTATGCAAGAACCTAAGTTGATTTGGGTTTGAGTTATTAGGTTATTGAAAGAAAATTAGTGTGGGTGTGGTGGGGATTAACTTACAAAACCTTCATCCACACTTTACTCTGATCTAACCACTCTAGCCCGCCTCGTATGAGTACCTGCAATCACAGTAAGATTAGAGAAAAAGTGAGATAAAAGTTAGGTAAGGCAAAAAAACATGGGAAAAAAAATCAAAGAGCATTGCCTCCCCGGCAATGGTGCCAAAATTATGGAGGTGGGTTTTGCAAATTAAAATTAGGGTTTGGAGGACCTATCATCATAGCTCGCAAAATGTGTCTATCAGATAAAATTTATAATCGAAACTACAAAAGTGAGTCTCGAGTCGAACACGGGGGAGGCAAATGTTCGGTTTTAAAAGATACGTGTTCTGCTTTACTTCTTTTTTGTCGTTTTTATCTTTTGTTATTTTTTTGGTATTTTAATAGGGCAACGGATCAGGTCGATGAATTCTTATCTAACTAATCTACTTGCAAATAATAAGAGAGAGAGAAACAATCACATATATTTTTGAAGCAAATGTTTTCTACAACTATGTAAGCGAGAAAAACTACACTAGAAAGTAGTAAAGATAGATGAAGATGAGAAGAATCCCCCTCGATGATTGTTCGGAGGATGACTCACTCTGATGTCGCATGGAGGAAGGTAGTGAGGACCAGAATGAACGAGGACGGAACCGAAGGACAAAGTGTGGGGCAAAACGGCGTTGCGGCGAGGATCTACTTCCCAAAGCAGGTGAGAGGATGGCCACAGGATGCTCCACGAATGGGGATGAGAGGTGGAAAAAATATTTGGTTTTATACTCTAGAGGAGCATCCTACGCTTGGGACAAGCTCTCTCTAGAGCCTTAAAGGTGGTGAGAGGAAGAAAGGATGAGATGAAGAGGAATGGGAGGAGTAGGGGTCCTTTTATACTGGAGAAAAGAATCAAATTCATATGTAGGACATTTAGTGACATTTATAAACATTGCTGAAGATCTGCCATAAACGTTGCTGAAGATACCGTGCCAACCCTCTCCCCCACTAGCACGTGCATCACGCGCCCCTTGTTGCACCCGCGCCCGCACGCTGGCGCTGCCTTGCACGATGTGCTATGCCTACGAATGCATGCCTTCATGCACACGTGCACCCATGCTACTCTACGTGTGCTGTGGTGCGTGCGTGAGCATGGGCAGCCTGGGTTGTGCTACGTGGCGCTACATGGGGCCGTCCATCTTCTTTTCGTTGTAGTGGCTATTACAGAGGTCGTATTGAGTTGATTTTCACGTTGTTGGAACGTGATCGTTGATGTAAACATGTTCACACTACATAAGATGTCTATTTATGCATGCTCTTAAGCACAGAATTGCATTGCATACTATAAATATTACATAGCATGCATCATCTTGCATTTAAATTAGTTTAAATAAAATGGAGGTTAATTATCTCATTTTATGTTCAGGGACAGGGAAAATTTTTATCGGGGCCTCGGATCGATGATCCAACCATATAGATTTGATCAGGGCGACGATTGGAGTTCAACGACTTCAAGATCGCCCTAATCAGACATCTGTAGCATCAAATAGAGACTGGAGAACCCTAGAAGATCAAGGGCCAAGATGGTGTGAATCTACACTTCAAACTGTAGATTTCCCTACTAGGAGGGGGTGACGTAATAAATTACGGAAATAAAATATAAAACAATCTCAAAAAAAATTCAATCACACAATGTACACAATTATTTTTAGGTGGAAACCCAAACCGAAAGAAAACCACCACCTAACCCTCTCGAGTTAGGATTTTCCGATAACCAAGTTGATCAAATCCACTAAACGAATCACTTAAACGAGGGTGATTCAACCTCAATTACAGCCACGCTACTTTATACGAGGGTAGCGTACCTCAAACCCCCTCTCTTCACTAGAAGGATTTTGTCCTACGAAGGAGACGGGAATTCGCAAAGCGAATACCCAACCGAAGAACAAAGAAAAATAACAACAATCCTATAAAGCCAACAAAGATTTAAACCTAGCTTCTATAGGAATTAGGAAACACCCCTTTGATGGAAGTGCGTCGAATCGATGACGCAGGTGTATGAGCCATGCGACGGCGCAACGTCGCTCTTGTGAACTACGACGGGAGAGCGGGTGCGCAAAGGCTTGATGCTCTCAAGATGAAGAGCTTGAGCTTGGAGAGCAAGAGCTTTTCTTCTTAGGATCAAGAGACACAAAATGGTGTGAAAGTGTATTACTAGGTGTGTGTTGGTGTGCAAGAGGTTCTTCTCTATTTATAGAGGCCTTAGGAAGGCTTTGGAAGGCTTAGGAAAGCTCCCATAGCCGTTGGGTGCAAAGCCCAAGAGAATCGGGCTGAAATCAGGAAAAATCATTGCACTGACAGGGTTATCAGACGTCTGATCCTGGCATCAGATGTCTGGAAAACCAGTTTAAGACATCTGGGAACAAAGTCAGACGTCTGATTTTAGGCGGGTTTCTTCCTCACTTGAATCAGATCTAAATAGGGTTCTAGTGCAAGTCCATCGGACGACATATAGGACGTCTGGCACTATGTTTGGACGTTTGGAAACCTACTTTTTCTACGAGAATGGATTTCCAAGAGATTGCAATGACTATAAGATCTCTAAAAAGAGATTTTGGGTCAGCCGAGGCCAAATGGTCATTTATCAGACGTATGGAAAGGCTTAAGGACGTCTGATAAGGCTCTAACGGTCATATCTTCAGTGTTTGTTAAGCCAGCCAACGGTCCACTAATTGGACGTCTGGCAAAAACATCAGATGTCTTCTGAGACGTCTGGTCTAAGGTTTAGACGTCTGATTTCATCAGACAAAACTACCTAAGTCCAGCCTAAATGTTATCAGACGTCTTAAAACTCATTATCAGATGTCTGATTTTGGAATTAGACGTCTGAGAAAGCTGTTTAAACCTTATATTGGTTTTCTAAGTTGTCCACAGAAAACCTAAGAATCCTAGGTTTGTGTAGGTGTTCCTAGGACTATTGTTAGGGTACTTTGAGGCTCTTTAACATGATGTTCTAAGGAACAAAAAAAGAGGAAGGAAATAAAGACAAAAGTACATGAAAGAAATAAACAGAATTCTATCCTATTCTTCTTGTCCTTCCATCTTCAATCTATCGCTCCTCGCAAATCTCCTCTGTTCTCCATCAAGCTCCTCCAATCCATCCTAGATGCGAGCTCGAACTCCGTTTAATCACCTCTCCATTTGCAATTGACCTGAAATCTAATACTCCAAGTGCAAATGTTAAATGACACGTGTTTTGTTATCATCAAAACAAACGATCGTGGTGCTCTAGCACCAACACAAATGACAAATGCAACTGCACAGATGGATTCAGATCGACGATCGTAGCCTAACGGCGTGAAAATTGACTCAATCCGACAACCGTGGCACCATCTACATCATCTAGAAGATGAATGGCCAAGATGGCGCCATGTGGCACCATCTCAGCTGCTCAACTGGCCGCTACACCCATTGCACCCTCTCTTCTTCGACGATTCTGCGGCGTTGGATGCACATCCAATGGGTGTGGATGTGCACGCACGAATTGTAAGCACGACACAAAAGCGTTTGTAGCACGTTGGTCGAACGCACTTTCGCGAAGGGAGGACATGCGTTCGAGTTGTGAGGAGCAGGAGCTGAGGCGCGGCGAGCGGGTGCGATTTAGCACACGATCGTGACAGAGTGACTGTGCGTGATCGATAGCGCTCACACACAATCAGATGCGTGGTGAAGATGTTTGATCGCATGTGCGAGTGCGCGATGAGGAGGCGCAGCGAGGATCTCTCTCAGCTCTTCGATCTCACGATCTAACGGTCGAGATTTGAAGGATGTGAATGAGCATTGCACCTTAAGGAGGCGAGCGGGTGCGTGAGTGCCGCCCACTACGCCCACATTCGAACCTTTAGCGACGATTTTATCCATCAATAAAGGTCCTGAATTAATGTTTTTCAAATTAAAAAGATGAAATTGCCCTCA
This sequence comes from Thalassia testudinum, assembly GCA_037157565.1. NCBI lineage: Eukaryota > Viridiplantae > Streptophyta > Magnoliopsida > Alismatales > Hydrocharitaceae > Thalassia > Thalassia testudinum. The sequence goes on from JAZHRO010000063.1 coordinate 142,016,315, forward strand.
TTCGTTGCATCTATAAAAGGAGAACCCCTCCTTATGAAGTTTTCATCCCTTCCTTCTCTCCTCTACCTCTCCAAAGCTCAATAGAAGCTTATCCCATACTTGGGATGCTTCTCAAAAGATAAAGTCAAAATTTTGCCCCCATTTCGGAAGCGGATCTCGCGACAACGACGACATGCTACCTTATTCTCGTCCCTTCCGCTTTAACCTCCTTCTTCCCGCTCCGTCCTTCGTCTAGGCAACGGCACCAAAATGTTGAAGCTATGAGTTACTATGCTAACGTATTTGGTTTCGAAAAACCTATCGTCATAGTATGAAAGCGAAGAACTCATGTTCAACAAAAAAAATTTGTACCGAAATAGAAATCTCAGGTAGAACTCAAGGAGGCAGACGTTTGATTTAAACATACGTGTTTAATTTATTTGTCACAAAGTAGATTAATTGATTAGAAACTATCTATCTATTTACACTAAATAGAAGAGAGAGAATATTACAAACAAAAACCAAAAAGAGATGTAGAATGAACATGCAATTCATTATCAAAGAGATTGTTCATTACATTAAACATTATGACTAGAAAGTAGAAAATGATTACACTAGAAAGCAGTAAATCTACTCTAGAAAGCATTAAAAACAATGGGAGAGAAGTTATCCTCCTCGATGATCGCTTGGACGACGAGCCAAACGAGACGTCGCCTAGACGAAGGACGGAGTAGGAACAAGGAGGTCGAAGCAGGAGGAACGAGAATAGGGCAGCACGTCGTCGTCATCGTGGGATCCGCTTCCGAAATGGCGATGAAAATTTGACTTTATCTCTTGAGAAGCATCCCGAGTGTGGGACAAGCTTCTATTAAGCTTTGGAGAGGTACAGGAGAGAAGCAAGGGATGAAAATTTCGTATGGAGGGGGTCTCCTTTTATAGTTGCAAGGAATAAGGGCAATTTGGTCTTTTTAATTTGAAAAATAATAATTCAGGACCTTTAGTGACGGATAAACCCATCGCTAAAGGTTCGAACATGATGCTGCACACTACGCCCATGTTCAAACCTTTAGCGACGGTATTATCCATCAATAAAGGTCCTAAATTAATGTTTTTCAAATTAAAAAGACCAAATTGCCCTCACTCCTTACAACTATAAAAGGAGACCCTCTCCATACAAAATTTTCATCCCTTCCTTCTCTCCTCTACCTCTCCAAAGCTCAAGAGAAGCTTGTCCCACACTCGGGATGCTTCTCAAGAGATAAAGTCAAATTTTTGCCCCCATTTCGGAAGTGGATCCAGCGACGATGATGACGTGTTGCCCCGTTCTCGTTTCTCCTTCTTCGACCTCCTTCTTCCCGCTCTATCCTCCTTCATCCAGGAGATGTCTTGTCCGACTCGTCCTCCAAGCAATCACGAGGAGGATAACTTCTCTCTCCCATTCTTCTTTACAGCTTTTTAGAGTACAATTTTCCTGCCTTCTAGTGTAGTTGATTTTCAACTTTCTAGTGTTATTCTTCTTTGGTTTCATTATATAAATATTTTGAAATATTGAGTGCATGTTTTCTCTCTCTCTCATTTATTTTGATTGTTCATATTGCTTCATTGTAATTACATCGCTTCGCTTTTCAACAAAAACTCTAAAAGAAATATAATTGCGAATATAGATTGACGTAGCCCCCTGAGTTCGACTCGGGATTTGTATTCCGATACAAATTTTATTTGTTGAATAGAAGTTCTTCACTTTCATACTACGACAACAAGTTTTTTCAAAACCAAATACGTTAACGTAGCAACTCGTAGCTTCAGCATTTTGGCGTCGTTGCCGGGGAGGCAACGCTCTTTGATTTTTTCACATTTTACAACTTACGAATCATTTACCTCACTTCTCTCCTTTCTTATTGTGATTGCAGGTACTCTTTTGAGACGAGCAAAAGCGGTAGATTGGAGTAAACTGCTATTGAAGGTTCTGTAAGTTATCCCCCACCTCCCACCCATTAGTTTTCATTCCATCACGTAATAACACAAACATCAATCAACCTAGGTGTTCTTATAAACTCTAACGTTAGTTTTGTTTGTTTGTTTGACACCTACACCAGCTTCAACCTCCACCTTTAAAAAGAAAAAAATAAAAGAAATCTCACCGAGGTACACAAACTCATCTGATTTTCAAACGCAATCGGTAAACCGATCTTTGGAGCCGGTACACACATCCAAACACATAATTGAGTAGAAATCAGATTAGGTAATCACTTGTGTGCCTAATTAAGTGGTGCAATAGTCCAATTGTTTGAGTTGATTAGGCCGTACCATTTCAATTAAAATCAACTCATCAAGTAGCAACCGTTTAGGTTCAACTCTTAGAGATTTACCAAGCACTCCACATTCTTTTAAGCTTCAAAGGAAAACATCTTCACCTGTGCTATCAAAACTTGGTGTGCCAACAAAACTTGTTTGAAAATAACTAAAGTTGAATCCTAAAAGCTACTGAGCAAGATTTGAACCCTAAAATTCACGACATCAAAAATAAACTTGCTTGAAAATCACTGGTTGTGCATGCACACACACATCAATCAATCATTATGGGCACAACCCAGATAAAGGGCCCAACACATTCCAAAGCACATTCAAACCTAGCCCTAAATAAAATAGAGTAGACGTTAGCCTTAAGGATTCAACTCGCTCTTCAGAGCTCAGAACGAGATTATTTTCGATTAGTCTATTTCTACTATTCAATCTGATGTCTAGCTAGGGGAACAGAATCGAATGATCGTGGCTGGGGGGTACACTAGGAACCGGAGACGTAAGCTGAAGGAAGAACCTTCTCCCCAGTCCCTCCTTCTAATTGGTTGGATTGAACAGACAGAAGTAGATCAAATCATTTCTTTATCTTGAGACTGGTTTTGGGAGTCTGTAGTTCTTTAGGCTAGCCCACTTAAGGACAAGTTTGATTGATTGTATTACAGGGCACCTTTCTTCCTCTCGTCTATCATGAATCCTTCCACATTTTATATGCATTCTCGCTCTTTCCCTCCTATTATAAGTTATCCTTAACATGACGAGTATCCCGACTTGTACTATAATCAACCATCAGTTAATTGGGATAACTAGGATTGGGGATACAGTTTCGGACCTCCGTGTTTAGGGTCTAACCCTGAACACTATGATTGTGATTTCTATCCTTCTCAAAGCCACATCAATTTTAGATAGCCACCCATTCATGAACAACCTAATACGATCTACAATCAAGGAGGATACATTGATCCTTACGCATCCTTTGATTACACTACCTTTAAGTCATCACCACCTTTTGAACAATCTGAAATGACCTATTATCAGGAAGGGTATAACGAATCTCAATTAGTTAACTCCTCTACTCTGATCCCAAACCCGCCCAACCCTGAACCAAGTCATTTGGTTCAGGTTAACCAGGTTCAAGATAAGGCTTTGGCTAACTTGTGGAATATCATACAATCGTTAGAAGTTCAGCCAATACCTTGCATTGAAAGATTGGAGCCTCTGATTGAGATGATTGATGATTTGAATAAGTATTTGTTGGATTGGCTCCAGGATGTTAAGGATAAGAACCCGGGTGAGTTTCTACTTGGGAAGTTAGTGAAATTGAGGATGAGATTGTGGTTTCTTTAGTTCAATCATGGGATGATTCCCAAGATGAACTCCCTTCAAGATAGCCAATGTCAGAACCCGCTTAGGCACTTGTTGGGGGGGACACGTGTTACGAGGCTGACCAGATTGAATTAAAGTAACCAATTAAGGATGATCTGATTTCTTCACCTGAGATCCCTGAGCCAAGGTATGAGGAAATGTATGCCTCCCTGGATCAGAAAGTGACAGATAATTTTGGGACATACATTAATATGGATCTTGATTTTTATGATTCTAATGGTGAATATTCAAGTTGCAAAGTCTCACGTGAGTTTACAGAATACGATTTCTATGAGACGATTGGTCCTGAGGAATCTAATAAATCATTTGATAGCCCAATAATTGAGGAAACTGATCTTATTAGGGCTCACATTATGAATCCAGAATTGCATTTTTTGGAGGATTCAATCCAATGCCCTGATTACCAGTTACACCCCATTGAGCTTATCGATGATTTTGTTTTTGAGATAACTAGACCCAAGTCAATTCTGATTCAACCACATCTTTTAGACTTGGAAATTTCAGACAGGGTGATTAATATGCAAGAGGTCCCGAAACTTGACATTCTGAATGAGAACAGAAGCTGGGAAGTTTTGATTTGGGAAGCAAACTTTGGAGGAAAAAGAAGACTAAGTCTAAGGGTTCCAATTCATCTAAAAACATCAAACTAGGACCCTTACGACATCTATTCTGAGGATGTTCAACCCAAGTATACATTCATTGATTATCCTTTTGATATCGAATTCTTTGTAGCCTAACTTTTTGGTCTTGGGTTGCATCCTAATAAATTGCAGGCCTGACCGCGCTTGCATACTGATTTTAAGTTTTGGATAATTTTTATCCAAAACCTTAGATATTCTCGATTATGGGGTATGGGTCTGCACCACAATCTGGACCACATCTGTGGACATCTATTAGCAAGTCAGAGGTTTCTTCTCTTTAATCTGATTGTGATCTGTAGTTGTGAATTCTTTATTCCTCTTCTTTGTATAGTGTGCCTAACTGAAGGCACTAAACTCAGCATATATACAGTTTTTCTTTATCTCGGAGTGGACCCAACATTCACGCAATTCAGGTACTTTCTACTCTATTCCACTCTATTTTATGTCTTTTTAATACAATGAGGGCATTACATTAGATAGGCATGGGGGCGTGGATATTCATCTCTGAATTTATTCGTCAACTCCATAGATTTATTTTATTTTCTTTTAATTTTTGAATTAGGAAAGTGAACTTGGGTTTAAGAAAAATTTTCAATCTTAGGAAATATTACATTAAGATTTGAATACAAAGACCCTTCAGGCCTTCAGACTTAATCGACCCGTGTTTCCACTAAAATGTGGATTTATTTTTCGTGTCCTCACCAATCTTAATTCTATTGTAATTTGAGTAAATAAGTTTGGGTAATAAGTACATGACTTATCAACCTGTGCTCTGATTTTAGGGAACTTTGAGTTTTAAGCATCTACACACTTTCTTTGCACTGACTCATTGTTCGGCAGTTCTAACGGAAATTGGGTAGCTAATGAACCTTCTAGAATGATGTAGCTAGCAAGTTATCGTGGGTAACAACCCATAGGTAGGTTGTCTAGAGCCCAGTCACTAGACCATTCTCTTCTTGCTACCTTTAGGTAAATCTTAGACTAGGGAAGCCACCTACTTAAAAAAAAATAGAGAGAGAAAAAGAAAGTCAAAAAGAAAAGAAAAAGAAAAGGAGAAAATAAAAAAAAAGAAATAAGCCACACTTTGCCGCACGAGTATGGCTAGTAAGTTGTCAGTGGTAACAACTCATCAACCGGTTGTCCAGAACTCAGCTCAATAAATGCATTGAAAATTCCCAAAACACTTAAGAAGAAGCGAAGTAGAATAAATCGGGGAGATATACACTAGATTCACCCTTGTGTTGACCCCATAAAAATTAAAGTAGGGAGAAAGCTACCAGTTGTAAAGATACACCTTTAGGCATAATTCTCTTTCTAAGGCACCTAGAGGCGTAGAAACCCGAAGTCCGTTTTAACTGCCGATCAACGAGTCTATCACATTCATAATAAGATGCTTAGAACTTAGGGTTCTCATCAAATCTTTGGTGAGTTGAATGGCCATAGAAAGCCACTCTTAAATCCTAAAACTCAAAAATCCAAAAAAAATTAGAAAAGAAGAAAAAGGGAAAAAGAAAAATTTCTTTGAATAAGGCGAGAGCTTGAGGTGGTCTGCATTTTGGCAGATACTCAGGCACTGTTGTGTCTTTGAAAGTTCAGGTCCTAAGTAAACATTTTTGTAATGATTGAAAATAACTCATGTCCAAATAATCCAACCTAATTCTTTTATAAATAGCATATAATTTTTGCTAGGGATTAGCAAAAGATAGGCATGGGGGTGTGATGTAACCACATTTAGGCTACATAAGATGTCTATTTATGCATGTTCTTAAGCATAGAATTGCATTGCATACTATAAATATTGCATAGCGTGCATCATCTTGCATTTAGGTTAGTTTGAATAAAATGGAGGTTAATTGTCTCCTTTTATGTTCAAGGATAGGGAAAATTTTTATCGGGGCCTCAAATCGAAGATCCAACTGTACATATTTGATCAGGGCGACGATTGGAGTTCAACGACTCCAAGATCGTCTTAACCAGACATTTGTAGCATCAGAAAGATATCGGGGAACCCTACAAGATCAAGGGCCAAGATGGTATGAATCAGCACTTCAAACGACAAATCCGACTGCACGGATGGATTTGGATCGACGATCGCAGCCTAACGTCACTAAAATCAACTCAATCCGACAACCATGGCACCATCTACATCATCCAGAAGATGGATGGCCAAGATGGCACCACGTGGCACCATCTCAGCCGCCCAACTAGTCGCTACACCCGTCGCACCCTCTCTTCTTCGACAATTCTCCACCGTTAGATGTGCATTCAACAGCTATGGATGCATGCGCACGAATTGTAAGCGCGACACAAACACACTTGTAGCGCATTGGTCGAATGTGCTTTCGCGAAGGGAGGACGCGCGTTTGAGTTGCGTGGAGCGAGAGCTGAGGCACGATTAGCGGGCGCGGTTGAGCGCACGATCGCAATCGAGTGGCTGCGCATGCTCAATAGCGCTCACTCACAATCAGACGTGCGATGAAGACACTGGATCGCTCGCGCGAGCGAGTGATGAGGAGGTGCGATGAGGATCGCTCTCAGTCATTCGATCTCACAATCAAATGGCAGAGATTTGAAAGACGTGAGTGAGCGTTGCACCTTGAGGAGGCGAGCGGCGTGCGAGCGTCGCCCACTACGCCCACATTCGAACCTTTAGCGATGGTTTTATCCGCCACTAAAGGTCCTCAATTAATGTTTTTCAAATTAAAAAGATCAAATTGCCCTCACTCCTTGCAACTATAAAAGGAGACCCCCTCCATACAAAATTTTCATCCCTTCCTTCTCTCCTCTACCTCTCCAAAGCTCAAGAGAAGCTTGTCCCACATCCGGGATGCTACTCAAGAGATAAAGTCAAATTTTCGCCCCCATTTCAAAAGCGGATCCCACGACGACAATGACGTGCTGCCCGATTCTCATTCTTCCTGTTTCGACCTTCTTCTTCCCGCTGCATCCTCCTTCGTCCAGGTGATGTCTCGTCCAGCTCGTCCTCCAAGAGATCATCAAGTTAGATAACTTCTCTCTCCCATTCTTCTTTACAGCTTTCTAGAGTAGAATTTTCCTACTTTCTAGTGTAGTTGATTTTCGGCTTTCTAGTGTAATTCTTCTTTGGTTTCATTGTATAAACAATTTGAAATATTGAGTGCATGTTTTCTCTCTCTCTAATTTATTCTAATTGTTAATATTGCTTCATTGTAATTATGTCGCTTCGCTTTTCAACGAAAACTCTAAAAAAAATATAATAGCGAATATAGATCTACGTAGCCTCCCTGGGTTCGACCCGAGATCTCTATTCTTGTAGAAATTTTATTTGTTGAACATGAGTTCTTCTCTTTCATAATACGAAGGCAGATTTTTTCAAAACCAAATATGTTAGCATAGTAACTCGTAGCTTCAACAATCGTCGACCTGAATCCATCCACATAGTCGGATTTGTCATTTGAAGCTCTGAATTACGTCACCTAGTCCCTTGGCCGTTGATCTTCCTCAAACAGCATATGGTGCTATGGGACTCCCATCAAGGAGATTTCAGAGGCATTGGACTCCGATCGACGTCCTGATCAGATCAGTACGTTCAGATCGTCAATCAAAGGCTCCAAAGTAAATCTCCTTGTCTCCTGACCACAAAAATGGATGCAATTACCCTAAAATATATACAACTACTCTAAATGTAAAATGATGCATGCTATGCAATATTTATAATATGGAATGCAAATCTAAGCCTAGGAACATGCATAAATAGGCATTTTAACCTAAATGGATGTGTCTACATCAGCAGAGCTTGATGGAGGAGAAGGAGCTTCGCTTGGAGCAAGAGCTTGAAGAAGCATAGAGATGAAGAATAGGATAGAAGTTCATTCTATTCTTGTAATTTGTCTTTGTAGTTGTCTTTTTGTTCTTTGTTTTCATTTTCTTAGATCATTTGTTAAAGAGCCTCAAAGTAAAAAAATAGTAGTCCTAGGAACACTTACTCAACCATAGGATACTATGACTTCTCATAGAGAACTTAGAAAACCAAAATGGGTTTCAAATAGCCTGATCAGACTTCTAATTTCGAAATCAGACATCTGATCTTAGAATTTAAGACGTCTGACTGTTTGATTAGACATCCAAACACCTAGGCTGGACTTAGTGCTTTCTGTCTATTGATTTCAGATAACCAGCCCTTAGCTCAGAAGTCTTAGAAGATATCTGATGACCTTGCTAGACATCCAAGTAGAAGACCATTGGTTCAAGAAATCTAATCATTAAAGATTAACCCTTAATATGACTGACATTTACTTTTAGACTTCTGTAGTGTATCCCAGATGTCTGATAAGTAGACGTTAAGCTAAGATCTGCCCCTATTTACTTCTTCAGACCTTATAGTTGTTTAAGCCTTGGGAAATCCATTCCAGCAGTGATTTGTGTTTCCAGACATCTAGACCATATGCTAGACGTCTGATCTGTCATATGTACAACTTAGCCTAGAACCCTGTTTCAATCTTGACAAAATAAAAAGGAAACTTGTTTAGATTCGATGTCTGATGAGTTTCCCAAACATCTTAAAACACTTCTTTAGACGTCCGTCTTGACATAACCCTGTCCAGATCTTTTACCCTTTTAGATCAGATGACCAATCCCTAGATCAGATGATGGCCCAGACATCTGATAATAGATTCAGATGTCTAATAACCTTGTCAGATTCATTAATAACCCTAATTTCAGGCTGATTTGCCTTGGGATAATTCCCAACGGCTAGAAGAGGCATCTAAACCCTTCTTAGGGTCTCTATAAATAGAGGACCCTTCCTTTGCAATACACACCAAGTAATATTACTTTCTAAGACATTTGTGTCCAAGTAGAAGAAAATCATCTAGAAGAAGTTCTTGATCTATAAAGCCTTAGTCGACATCCTGAGAGCACCATCCTAGCTGTGCACCCACTCTCCCACCGTTGGATACAAGAGCACCGTAGTGCCATCATGTGGTTCATTTATCCGTATTGGTAGCCAACACACTTCCATCAAAGGGAAGTTTTTTTTTCCTATAGTAGCTAGATTAAAAACATTCTTTGTGGCTCCATAGGACTATTGTAATACTGTCTTTGTTTGGGTATTCACTTTGTGAATTCCCATCTTCCTCATGAAATAAAATACTCCTCATGAAGAAGAGTTTTGAGGTACGCTACCCTCGTTTAAGTAGCGTAGTTGTGAGAGATTGAGTCACCCTTGTTTTAAGTGACTCGATTTGTGGATTTGATTGATTAAGCCTATCGGGAAATCCTAAACCAAGAGGTTTAGGTGGTGGTTTTTACCTGAGTTTGGATTTCCACCTAAATATTCCTGTGTACTTGTGTGATTGCTTTTTGTGAGATTGTTATCTTATTTCTGCATTATTTATTTACATGCATATCTCACCCCCTCTTGTAGAACCTACAATCCCCGCTCATTATTGCCTCACACCTCACCTTCCTCACACACCGACAGGTCTAGTCCATATACCCAACCCGATTACTGACCCAATTGTTGATGAAGAGAGAGAGAAGAGGCTTCTGAGGAGGGAGGGGGAGCTTTTTTCACCTTGGGAAATGTGTATGCACACTCAACACTTACTAAAATTCTAGAGGCCTTGTGCTACTATGCTTAGTGACCTAAGTCGTCTACCTTGCATGCCTGATGCCTGGTTGTGACCTTGGTTGAGATTACAGAGAATTTATTGAGGCTTAAATCTGGCATCGATATGCTGTGCTGACATGGTTAAGTGGTTTATGACTACTATTGAAATATTTGACTTGGCTTGAGACATTGAGAAATTGATTGGGATTTGTGCCTAATTGTGGAGATTAATTGGTGGTTCAAATCACCATTTTTAGCTTCCATTTATCTTTTTATCCCATTGATTGTTGAGATACATTCTTCTTATTGAATATCTTTTTTAGGATTATTAATTACATATCTTTATCGTGAATTATTGTGCTCATTGTTTATTATTTCAATTAGTGGTTTGAATTCCATATTTGCTCCCTGTGAACAACCTCAGAACTGACGATTTTTCGAGCACTTATAAATTTAAATGTCGTATCGATTTTCATCACTATATTATGATGCAATATTTTCCTAAATATGATGATTTTTGAATGCAATAGGCACCTACACCTTGTAGAACCTCTTACTATTACAAGAAAGGGGGTTGAATTGTGCAACAAAATATAATTCAAACAATCACAACAAGAACACAGGTATATAGAGAGGAAAACCCTTACAGAAAAAAACCTCTACCTAGATCACCCAATTTAGGATTTTCCCTTAATTCAATGGGAATCACTAAACCACACCACTAATCTAAGGGTGGTGTTCCTCAAAATAATTCCCCTCTCATGGACAACCCCCAAGGAGAGTTTAGCCCCACTACTAAGAGGAAATGGGAAACCCACAGCTCGGGCACCTAAATAAACTAACAAAATGAAATAATGTAAACAATCCTATGAGCCTTGAAAGATGTAGAATATAAAGTAGGCTAAGATACTCCCTTTGCAAACCTATGTGATGTAGAAAATCAAAGTGGGAGTGATGTTGCTCTCAAGAATTTCTAAGAACAAAAGAGCATAATAGAGTATAATAGCTTTAGAAAGCCTAGAATAGGATAATAGAAAGTATTTAGCACTAGAATATTTCTTTTTTATATGTGTAGGACTAAAGCAACCCTTGGTGGGTATATATAGGTGTTGGAGGTTAGATTTAAGCATAGGTAGTTGTTGGGATTTGAATTGGAATGGAATAAATTAAGGTAGAACGGCTACAAAGCAATTTCTCAAAGTCTGACTGGATCAGACGTCTGAAAAGGCAAGATAGACGTCTAAAGGAGTCATTTTAGATGTCTGAGAATAAAGCTAGACGTCTGAAAAACTAAAGTGAGAAAGTAATTGTTACTGGATTTCGCAAGATCAATTATAGGGACATTTGAACAAAAACTTAAACATCTGAACCTATAGTTTCAGACATCTCAGAATAAAATAGGATGTCTGAAAAAACCTCAGAGTCAAAGTGATTGTTCCTGGAATGAGACTAGATACAAATAGGGATATAAAGACAAATGATTAGATGTCTGGTTAGATGTCTGGACAAAAGTGTAGGCATCTTAAAATGTATTGTTAGATGTCTGAATGAATGTAAAGAAGTATGAAAGCTTACAACGATCCAAAATCAAAGTGTAACAAATATAATCAATTGTGGTCAATTTGATCATTAGATAGAAAGTGAACGTTGGTCATTTCCAGACATCTAAAGAAGATAGAAGACGTCAACAAGATAAGAAAAATTATAATCATTGTTCTTCTGAAGTTAAAGAGATATCAAAAGCTCAAAGAGACGTCTGAAAGACAATATTAGAGGTCTGAAGTGGATCACAGACATCTGAAATCCTAGGTGACATAGGTTGAGAATTCTGGACAAGAATTTAAGTTTTGGATAGGATCTTAGATGTCTAAAGAAGTAGATCAGATGTTTGACCAAGCAGACTCAAACGTCTGAAGGAATCATAGGACGTCTGAAAAATCAATCAGAAACAAGGTCATGTATGCTGAATTAAAAGAATGAGGATAAGAAGGTTCTAAAGGTATCCTAAGGATAATTCAAGGCTCATTTACATTCTAAAAATGAAACAAACCTAATCTAACTACATCTCCTCATCTCCTTATATCTTCATCTCCTCATTTCCTTAATGCTCAACTCCTATCCTCATCGCCTCATTTCCTTCTTGCTCACTCCTTCTATCTTCCATAGAACTTGAGCTTAAGCTTTCATCAAGCTTCATCCAACCTTAACCCTGAAACATTCATCACCAAATACATTGTTGGATATGATATGTTTTGTTATCATCAAAATCAATGATCGTGGTGCTTTATCACCATCACAACCGACATACCAAATATCAGATAGTTGATTTGCCCGATAGTTTAAAGAGGAATGACCACCATTTCTTCTTTATTTCCAATATTGAAGACCACAAAATCCCTTATACTTGGCAAGGCCTACCTGATAGGGATCTGCCACCTAGACCTGGGGAGCTTGATCCATCTACACGGTCGAACGTTGACAAATTATAAACTTTGGGCCGATTGCCCTCTCGGAACTCAAGCGAGAAGACGTTCGAGAGGATCTATCATGGGTTGCAGACTCCTACCCCACGCCATGTAAGTAGGGGGAGGCAATAGCTTTAGTGGATGTACTACCTTTGCCTGTTACTTAACCACCTACCTTTTTTGTTGCAACCTTTCGATGGTTCACTAGACCGGAAAACCCCAGGCATCGAGGCAGTAGTTCCTCCCACCATAGGCACCATTATAGGGAGGAGAGGCCTGTGGAGTAGGTAAGGGGAGTAAATCCTTCCACTCTAACAAGTTGAAGAGGAAGGAGGATAGAAGCAAAGAGAAGATGGGAGAAGTCCCCCTGAAGTGCTTGAAGAGGGAGCCCGCTTCCAGGCTTCTTTTGTAAGAGCTGTCAGCGTCCACTCCTCCAAGTCCATGTGGGGCTGAGGCGGAGGATGCCCCAGTGGACCAGTTTGTCCCTTCTTTGTCAACGTAGACTGCCTGAAGTGATTGTCCTAGGCGACTGCCCACCTGAGGACCCGGTAGAGGTGGCGTAGATGGGGAGTACCAGTGTCTCTACCACCCTGTCCTGTTCTATTGGCTCCTTCACCAAGTTGGTGCAAGAGGTGCTATCACCGATGGTTTTCTAAGTGGTAGCATATTTGAGCAGTTGTACTGTAGGTGAAGCGTGACAGGGGCGAGAGTACTGGCGGACCCTTCCGGTCGAGGAGGACCTAGGATGATTGGTCAAATAGTAGGATCTGTCAAGGGATCCATACTAGAGGGGGATCATAAATGCCTCGTACCTAGCCGGGTGGCATTGGCTCAGGTGGGCATTTCGAGCAGTGCCCCCATCTTAGAAAGGTGGGTGCATCGGGACCTGTAAGATGCTCTATTTTGGGCTACCTCTCAGCTGAGAGGTATAAATTTCAACCACGTGTTCTTCTATTGCTTCTTTTTTACTTCTTCTTTGGCAAGAAACTTTCGCCTCACACCTCTGTCTATGGTCTTCGATAGGTTGAGACTCTTGGGACTACCTTTGTCTCACGTGGCAATGTTTCATCAGACATTGCTGAGCCTGGCGGCTACACCGAGGCAGATGATATGGTCACCAAATGGGTTGTGACGACCAAGGTGGAGCAAAGGAGTTTTGTTCACCTTATCGAAGAGGCCACTGTAGCCTGTGAGAAGGTAGAGAAGGTGGCGGAGGAGGCCACCCATAAGCTCCGTTCGTAGCAACAAGAGACAAATCAAGTGGCCCAACTGTAGGAGGAGCTGATCCTGGCCCGCCAAGGTTTGAGGAAGGCCATGTACCTTGGCGAGAAGATGGATGAAAGTCTCGTCAGGGGCCACAAGATTGAAGTCGTGGCTCTGTGAGACTTGTCCGAGTGCCTGCAGACCTCCTACCCCAACGATCTTTCACTGAAGGAGGAGGTGCAGGTGCTCAGGGTTGAACACTCCTTAGCTGTAGAGCAGTGTGAGGCAGCTCTTTGAGAAGAGCACCTTAGTTGGGCATGGCCATAGACAAGCTTGCCAATCTGATGGCAAGTCAAGAGAGGGCGGAGGCAGCTATGGAGAAGCTAAGAGCCAACCTTGCCAAGGCCTAGAAGCTCATGGAGGATAAGGGCAAGAAGGTACTCAAGCTAGAACATACTACATAGCCGGAGCTTGATCCTGAACCAATGATGGTGTTCTTCACCTCTGATCTGTCTAAGGACGAGAACTGGGAGATGGTCTCGAGGGAGATCGGGAAGCATACCCTGGCGGAGTCCCTTCTTCAGGGTAAGTAGACTTCAGTGGAGGAGCTATGCAACTAGTCCAAGGACAAGTTCTTATTCGAGTTTAACCATCAAAATGTTGGCGGTCGGATTGCAGACAAGGCTCCCATAGAGCCGCTTGTGGATCAACCAGGAAGCCCAGCACCTGAAGAGGATGCATACAAGCTGGGTCCATCAAGAGTTGTGAAACCTCCTATTCGGTTGGTTAGCCCAACTCACACCGTGTTGTTGCCTCCTTCAATGTCTGGAGCGAATATGTTCGAAGATTGGGAATGAAATCATCAACTCGTCAAAGATAGTGTTGCTGCTATTTTGTCTTTCTCTTTGTGATTTTTTTTTTTGGCCCATGTAATGGAAATGGCCTCTGAGAAATGTAACAAGAAACACAAATTTTGAATGAAAAAATTATATCTTTATTGACTTTGTTTGTCTTTATACATAATACAAACGTAAAGTGCTCGCATGCCAAGTACGAGGGATTTGCTTGCTGCTTAAGGTTTGTAATTTGTAAAAGTCGCCTGGACTATCTTTACAAATTTTATAAGGCCCTTCCCAAGGGGCATCTAATTTTCCTCCTGATTTGCTTAGCATGGAGACTTCGCTCTTCTGCAAGATCAAGTCTCCTTCAAAGAATGCCCGCATGCGAACCCTCCTGTTGTAGATGGCTATTGTCGCTTCCTTGTGCTTGAGCAATGCTTCTGAGGCTTTGTCCCTTAGTTCATCCATGAGGTTTAAGGCCAGGCTGACTTGGTCATCATTGGTGGTAGGATCATAGAGTTTTGTCCGATAGGTGGGGAGGACCATCTCTATTGGTAGCTGGGCTTCCATGCCGTACATGAGGATGAATGGTGTGTGGCCTATGGAAGTCCTATGGCAAGTCTTGTAGCCCCACAATACGTCTAGTAGGTCATCAGCTTATCTTCCTTTGTAAAGCAGTGCAACAAAAGGTGAAATACCCTCGCTTGTACAGTTGCCCCTTAATGAGGTGTGGCTCATCATAGCTAAAATGCCCAAGTTAAGTTAGAAACTAGGTTAAACACTATCAAATTAACATAATAAATCATTTAAGTGTGAGATTTAATAGAAATGACCTAAAACATCAAAGTTGGGTTAGAAATGCATAATTATGTCAATTAATGAGATATCCTATTCACAAATGTAAACTGATGATCAAATTGCAAATTGAACACTTGTTTGAGTTCAAAACTACAAATCAAAAGTTGAATTAACTTCTTGAATGTTCAATTAAGCTATCATAAAAAATTCATTGCATTTGGACATCACTAGGACCTTACATCAATGACTTTACACTTAGGTCCTTAGGCATTCACATTCTTAAGCATTAAACTAGTAGGGACATACTTGCAACCCACGAGGGACCTTTTTGCATCAAATCAGGGACTACTCTATAATCATTTCTTTCACTAATGGGCCCTTCTACAATTTTTGCATCGGTTCACTTTAAGAGCATCCTTGCAATTTTTCCAAAATTCTTGATACTGTTCACTCTTCTTCATTCACGGTTGAACCCAAACTTCCAGCTGTCATCGATCCTTGGTTCCATCAATCCAAGGGTGGATCTTGAACCATTCATCATGCTTTCTCATGCGAAGCTTCATTACTCTTCCCAAATCTGTTCCTCTAGTGGGATTTGCTCCTAAAACTTCCTGTGCCTCTTTCATAACCATATCCACCGTTAACCCTATATGTGATTAAACTCACATACCGGTGATTTGATCCACTCTCTTACCTACTTAAGCAGCTGCTCAATACTCGCATGGCCTTAATCAGCTCCCTCCCCTTTGAGTTGGCCCCTTCATTCCATCCCCTCAACTCTCCTCCCTCCATTCCTTGCCTACGGTGATAGAGTGGGCTCCTCTCTCTCTTTCAATCATGATTGGCTAGCGACTAGTGGACTTTGGACATCACCTTCCTCTATTAGATAGGATTTACTACTTTCCTATTGTAGTTTACTACTTTCTAGGTTAGAACTAATGCTTTCTAATTTAGCCTAGATTAGTTAGGAGTAGATTAGTTAGCTCAATGTATGGATTTGTTAGCTTAGATTAGGAGTAGAGTAGTTAGATTCAATTTCGTTCTCAACAATCAATTCAGATTGGACAGGTGTTTCCACGCATTCATATCGACTCATTGATCTTCCTTTATGTAATTCCAAACTTAGAGGGGGTGAGAAATGCGTGACAAAAAAAATGAGAAATTAAAAAGATAACAATCTCACAAAAATGAGCAATCACACAATAGGGAAAAGTATTTTTAGGTGGAAACCCAAATCGAGTGAAAACCACCACCTAACCCTCTCGAGTTAGGATTTCCTGATAGATCTAGTCGATCAAATCCACTATACGAACTACTTAAGCGAGGGTAGTTCAAACTCAAGTACAACCACTCAACAAGTATGAGGGTAGCATTCCTCAACCCCTCCTCTTCACAAGGAGGATTTTGTCCCTCGATGGAGACGAGAATTCGCAAGGAAAATACTCAAACCAAAGAACATTAAAAGTACAACAATCCTATAGAGCCACAAATATTAAAACCTAGCTTCTATAGGAGTTGGGAAACTTCCCTTTGCTGGAAGTGCGTCGATGTGATGACATGGGTACGTGAACCACGCTGCGGCACTTCATCGCTCTCGTAATCGTAGAGGGAGAGCGGGTGCGCAACTGGATTCAAGCTCTCTAGATGTGGAACAAATACTTGGAGAGCTAAAGCTTCTTCTAGATGATCTTCTACTTCTTTTTGACATAAGAGATGTGAAAGTGTGTTGGTTGGTGTGTCTTGGTGTTTTATACATGCCAAAGGGTCCTCCTCTATTTATAGAGGGCCTAGAAAGGCTTTGGAAGGCCATAGAAGGCTTCCATAGCCGTTGTGGTTGAACCCAAGTCAAAATAGGCCATAATCAGAATCAATAATGATTCTGACAGGGTCACTAGACATCTGGTCCTGGCATCAGACGTCTGGAAAACCTATTTAAGATGTCTAGGAACTAAGTCAGGCGTCTGATTCTAGGTGAGTTTCCTTCCTGACTTGAATTAGACCTAAACCGGGTTCTAGTGTATGGCCATCAGATGACATACAGGACATCTGGCACTAGGTCAGGACATCTGGAAACCTATTTGTTTAGCGGAAATGGATTCCCAAGAAAGGTAATGGCTAGAAAATATCTCAAAGGATATTTTGGGTCAGCTGAGGCAAAACGGTCACATATCAGACGTTTGGGGTCCTCTACGGACGTCTGATATAAGGCTAACGGTCATTTTCCTCATCGTTTACATAGGCATCCAATGTTCCACTAATTGGATGTTTGGCAAAGGCATTAGACGTCACCTAAGATGTCTGGACTAAGTTCTAGACGACGGATTCTAACAGACAGAACCTATTAAGTCCAGACTAGATGTTTTGGACGTCTGATCAAATAGTTAGACAGCTTTAAAGTCACTATCAAACTTCTAATTTCTAGATTAGACGTCTTATAAGGCTGTCTGAACCCTATTTTTATTTTCTAAGTTCTCTACAGAAAACTTGGGTATCCTAGGGTAGTGCAAGTGTTCCTAGGACTACTTTAAGGGTTCTTTGAGGCTCTTTAACATAAGACCTAAGAAAGAAATAAAGAGCGACATAAAGAAACAAAATTACATAGAACAAGATAAAAGGAAATCTATCCTATTCTTCATCTCCTTCCTTCTTCAAGCTTTCGCTCCTCGCGAAGCTCCTTCGGCTTTATCAAGCTCCTCCAATCTGCCATGAATGCAAGCTCGAACTCCATCTAAACCTGTCTCCATTTGCAATTTGACCTAAAAACTAGGACTCAAAAGCAAATGTTAAAAGACATGTGTTTTGTTATCATCAAAATAAATGATCATAGTGCTCTAGCACCAACACTTTACACCTCACCATCTGCATTCTAATGTTTTCCTCATATTTTGATTTGCAATTCACCACATCCATCCGAGCATATCTAGATTCGAAGTTCTAGGACTTCAAGATCTAGATAGTGCTCACAATCACCTGGGGGTCTTCCCACTCACTCCATATGATCACAAGGACCACCTATCTCATTTTGATTGACTTGATTATCTCTATTCTTTCATATTTGTGTTTCACGCCCAATCTCGCGATTTGGAATCAATTTGATTTGAAATAGATTTAATTGCACGAATTGAGTTTTTATTCACTTAATTGGGTGCAATGCAATGATTTTGAGATATTTCAAGTGGATTTGTACATTCAGATGAGCATAAGCCCAATTTGAGTTGCATTTTGGATAGTTTAGCCATGGAATCTCAGATTCACTGAGATGAGGCTTAACAATGACCCATCTAGTTTTTCTAGGATACCTGAGGTCCTAAACACTAATTGATAGTGTTTAGGAACTCTTGGTGATCAGATCATATGGGTGAATTGATCAAGTTTTTTACGTAATTTTAAAAATGCGATTTTAATAAGTCGTAATGCACAAAAATCGAGTCACTTTTAAATTTGTAAGACCTAGATAGTGGTGGTATTTAGGGTCATCCAAGGAGGCCAAATTGTTAATCACATGAGTGGTTCTCTCTCTTGCCTCTCAAATCCGCACTTTCTTTTTATGATTTTGATTTTTTATTGTTTTTAGGGTTTTTTGAAATAATCGGGTTTGAGATATGAGAAGAAGAAACTACACTACAACTAACCCTAGGTGACAAGAATGAGTCCTCTCTTCTAAGCTTACCCTAAGCAAGTGCACCTAGGGTAATTAGAAGAGAAGAGTGTGCACTACAACTATAAGAACAATATGGAAAACACACTAACTACAACATGAAAATTGGAAGGCGAAATAATTTTTGTATTACTAGTAGAGTCAAATACAAGTAGCTAAATGTTTCTAAAAGAAAAAGAGAAACTAAACTAGCAATGCAAGATAAAAGAAGATAAAGAAGAAGATGAATCCTGATCGCACGGGTTTCGTGTGTTTGAAATCAAGGTTAAGAGTAACCCTTCGTTGTAGTCGTAAAACTCATTTATCAAATAATATTTTACCAAAACTTCAAGGTAGTCTCAAGTTGAACACAGGGAGGCAACATTTACTTTGAATGAAAACTGCATTTCGATTTGTTTCTTTTTGGTGTTTTGTGGTTTTCTTTTTTTTTGTGCTTTTGAAATGAAATGACAAGCAATCACAAGAGAGAGATAGAATCGAATATGATATATTGCATGAATGTCAATTACAATAATCTAGAAAACATAAAAAGAGGGAGAGGTGAGAAGAAATCTCCCGAAGCAGTTGTTCGGTGAGACGACAGTGCCTGGCAGAAGCTCAGATGAAGGAATTAGGAAGCAGGACGACGGAGGTGAGAAGCGAGAGGACATTGGGTAGATGAAAGCTTTAACGCAACTCTGGAATGGAGGTGAGAAGGCAAAGATGATCTGCTATAGGAATGGAGGTAGGAGGAAGGTTCCAAGGTGACCTATGAATGGGGATGGGAAGAGGGAGGAATATTTGGTGAGGCAAAGGTTCGCTACACTAATAGGCACCTTGGAAGCATGAGAGTAAGCTCTAACGGAGCATTGGTAGGATTGCTAGAGCTTAAGGGTAGGTGGGAGTAGAGTAGGTAGAGATAGCTTGGAAGGGAGGGGGTGTTGGTCCTTTTATAGTCGATGAAAAGAGGCTAGAATAGGCATGGCACCATTAGTGACATCAAAGTCGTTGATGGAAGTGTCGTTGTAGGCAGCTTACACCTGCTCACGCTCGCAGCTGGCCTTGCTGGCATGTGCACAATTAGCAATGGCTGTAAGTGTCGTTGTATGTCTGCCAGGCTGTCGCTAAAGGCTGGCGCCAACCGTGCACGCGCTCACCTTATGCGCACAAAGGTCCTCTTGGCATGCGCGCTGGCATGCACTGCTGATGAGTGCTGGCGCTGCATTTTCGCTGTTGCTGCATGCACTGGTTGCGTTGCATACGCATGAGTTGGCTACGTTGCGTGTTGCTGGATTGAGATGGGGGGCTGCAGGGATTCAAACCCGCGCCCCTTCTTTGGTAGTGCCTCTCTCCAACCAATGTGCCAAGGCATCCAAATCGTTGCGCAGACGTCTTAACGCACACGGTGGAGAGGAATCCTAAGCCATTGGATCTTGATCCAACAACTGTGGTGGAGATCAGCGATGATGAGGAGGCAGTGCTGGGATTTCTGGCCGGTGTTGGGCAGCTTGGATGGTGCCATGTGGTGCCATCTAGGCTGTCCATTCTTCTTTCTGTTACAGAGGGTGCCACAGGCTTGGATCGAGTTGCTTTTCGCATTTTCGCACGACGATCGTCGCTTCGAATCCATCTATTTCGTCGGATTTTTCATCCGAAGCCTGTAAGGATGTCGCATTGTCCTCCTGGCCATTGATCTTCCTCAAACTTCATATGATGCTATGGGACTCCTATCTAGATGATTTTGGAAGCATTAGCCTCCAATCATCGTCCTGATCAGATCTATACAGTCCGATTGTCCATCTGAGGCCCTGAAATAAGTCCTCTCCTCTCCTAACCATAAAAAGGATGCAATTAACCTAAATTATATACAACTACTCTAAATGCATAATGATGCATGCTATGCAATATTTATAACATGAAATGTAAATCTAAGCCTAGGAACATGTATGAATGGCCATTTTATCTTCAATAATTATCTCTACATCATGCCCCCATGCCTATCTTTTGCTAGTCCCTAGAAAATTAAACTACATGCTATGTGTAAAAGTACAATTAGGATTAGATTGCTTAGGCCTAAGTCATTTATTAATAATAGAAACTTTCAACTAAGGTCCTAAACTACCAAGACTCAACAATACCTGGGTGTCTACCAGAATGCAGACTGCCCAAGTCCTCGCCTTATTTGAAAAGGGAAGTTACATTTTTTTTTCTTATTTTCTATGTTTTTTGTACTTTTGGAGTTTGAGAGTTCCAAGATAACTTTTTACGGCTACCTAACCCACCCAAGACTTGAAAAGGACTCTAAGTGCTAAGCATCTTGTGAAAATAGTAAAAGACTCACTAGGCAACCATTTAAACGAACTTCGTGTTTCTACGACCCTGGGTGACCTTGTCTAAAGGTTTATCTTTTCGATTGGTAACTTTCTCCCTACTTTTATTTATGGGCTCAACACAAGGGCTAATGCTGTGTGCAGAAAACTACGAGATCAAAGTTGGTTTCGAGAAACTCGTTGTTGTAGTTCGATTTGCAAGGAAATTCATCAACAAATAAATTTATACCTAAATTCCAAGAATTCTGTGTTGAACACAGGGAGGCTACGTCGATCTAAAATCCATGATTTATATTTTTTTGTGTTTTTGTTTGAAAATGAAATAATTACAATGGAATTGGTAATGGAATTGATATAAACAATAAGAGTGGAGAGAGAGAGAGAACAATCACTTGATATAATCAGAATGTTTTTACAACTACAAAGTGGGAAATGATTACAACTAGAAAGCAGAAAAGTCTATTCTAGAAAGCGATTAAAAAGAAGGGAGAGAGATGTTATCCTCCTCGACGAATGCTTGGAGGATGAGCCGGACAGAGCAATGCTTGGAAGACGAAGAACAGAGTGGGAAGAAGGAGGACGAAGCAAGAAGCGGGAACGGAGCAACACACCGTCATTGTTGCGGGATCCACTTTTGAAATGGGGGCGAGAAAATTGGATCTAGCTATAGAATAGCATCCTGAGTGTGAGATAAGCTTCTCCTAAGCTCTGGAGAGGGAGAAAGGTGAAGGAAGGGATGAAGAAGAAGTGGAGGATGGGTCTCCTTTTATAGTTGTAGGAATCGAGGGCAAATTTGTCATTTCAAGCTTAAAGCATTAATATCAGATCTTTAGTGACGAATTTATCCGTCGCTAAATGTCTGATCGTGGCCGACATGTGCGCACCTCCCGCCTTTTTCTCTCAAAATGCACGCAAATGTCATTCAAATCTTAGTCGTCCGATCGCGTGATCGAACGACTTAGATTTCTCCTCGCGCGCCTTCGTCTATGCCTTCACCGCCTGCCTGCGTGCCATCGGGCATGTGCGCTGTGCATCAAATTGCTCATGCATGCTATTGGCTGATCCGCGCTGCTCGCAGCCAATCACACAGTCGCGATAACTGGCCTGCGCATTGCGTATGGTGAGTCGAACGTGTGTCGCGTGCTCGTGCAACGCCACTCGACCATTGTGCTGTAGCGCTTACTTTGTCACAGTTTTGATTTCAGGCACGAGTGCTCGCAGGATCCAATGGCCCAGATCATCCATGCCCTTCGCCTTATGAGAGTGTGAGCGACTCATCTGGGTCATTCCTGGCTGCTGGATCAGGATCCAACAGCTTGGATCAAGCATTGGAGATCCTTAGGGCCGATTGGGTGGCTGGGATGGTGCCATGTGGCGCCATCTTGGCCATCCATCTTTTGTGTGTTGTAGATGGTGCCACGGATGTTGGATTGGACCAATTTTCATGCTGTTAGGCTGCAATCATCGATCCAAACCCATCTGTGCAGTCAGATTTGTCATCTGAAGTGCGAATTGGCGCCATCTTGGCCCTTAATCTTTAGGCTTCCTCGATCTCTATCTAGTGCTATGAATGTCCAATTAGGGCAATCTTAGAGTTGTTGAACTCCAATCGTCACCCTAATCAGATCCGTATGGTTTGATCTTCAATTCGAAGCCCCGATAAGAAGTTGCTCTATCCCTGACCATAAAAGGAGACAATTACTATACAATTTATACAACTTGACCTAAATGCATGATTATGCATGTTATGCAATATTTACAATGTATGATTCTAATATGACAGTAAGAAAATGCATTAATAGACATTTTTGGCTATTTAGATGTATGCACATCACACCCCCATGCCTATCTTTTGCTTGTGCATAGCAAAAACTACATGCTATTTATAAAAGAATTAGGGTTAGATTACTCAGGCACAAGTCATTTTCAACATTAAGAAATTTTTACTTAGGACCTGAACTTTCAAAGACACAACAGCCCGGGTATCTGCCAAAATGCAAACCGCCTCAAGTCCTTGCCTTATTAAAAGAAAGATCTCTTTTTCTGATTTTTGAGATTAGGGTTACAGGGTGTCTTTCTACGACTACTCAACTCACCCAAGACTTGATGAGAACCCTAAGTTCTAAGCATCTTTTTGTGAAAGTGATAGACTCCTTGATCGGCAATTAGAAAGGACTTTGGGTTTCTACGCCCTTAGGTGACTTTAAAAATGATTCTGCCTAAAGGTGTATCTATACAACCGATAGCTTTCTCCCTTCTTTTTCTTCTTATTGGGTCAACACAAGGGTGAATCCAGAGTATATTTCCCTAGCTTATTCTACTTCTCCACTTTTTCCTAAGTGTTTTAGGAATTTGTTGTACATTTCTTGAGCTAGTTTCTAGATAACCTACCAATGGGCTGTTACCCACAATAACTTGCCAGCCATACTTGTGCGGTGAAGTGCCACTTATTTCTTTTGTTTACTTTTTCTCCTTTTCTTTTTCTTTTTCATTTCTCTTTTTGGACTTTCTTTTTCATTTTTTTTAGGTAGGTGGCTTCCCTAGTCTAAGATTTACCTAAAGGCAGCAGGAAAAGAATGGTCCAGTGGGTGGGCTCTGGACAACCTACCAATGGGCTGTTACCTGCGATAACTTGCAAGCCATACAACCCTAGAAGGTTCATTAGCTACCTAATTTCCGTTAAAACCGTCGAACAATGAGTCAATGACGAATAGTGTGTAGACGCTTTAGACTTAAAGTTCCCTCAAATCAGAGGGCGGGTTGATAAGTCATGTACTTATCACCAAAACTTATTAATAAAATTAAAATAGAATTCATGATGGTGAGGACTCGATAGAGAATTCCACACTTTAGTGGATATCCAGGCTAATTAAGCCCAAAGACCTGAAGGGTCTTAATATTCAGATCCTACTGTAATATTTCCTAAGATTGAAAAGTCCTAATGCCCAAGTATTCCTTCGTAATTCAATTTTTTTTTGAGAGAAAACAAGTAGAATTTACAATAATTCCACAGAGCTGACAAATTGATTCAGAAATGAATCCACCCCCCATGCCTAGCTGATGCAACATCCTCATTGAGAATAAAAGACATGAAAGGAAGGTAGAATGTAGAGGATATCACCTGAATATGATGCTCAAGTCAACTCTGAGTCAAACTGTACAATTGCTGAGTTTAATGTCATTAGCTAGGCGAAGTCCAGCCAAAGAGATCACAACATGATGAGGGCAACCATGTCTGAGATGGTTTCTGGAACAATATGATCAATAAAAGGCTTTAGACGTTGACCATTGACTTTGAATGAATTACCCGTCTTTGGGCCAAAAATCTTAATGGCCCTGTTTGGAAAAATCTGATCAATGATGAATGGGCCATTCCATTTTAACCTAAGTTTGCCGGGAAAGAGCTTAAGTCGAGAATCGAAGTGTCAGACCTTTTGGTTCGACTCAAAGCTCTTACGGGATATCAATAAATCATGAAGAGCTTTGGTTCGAGCCTTGTAGATCTTGGAATTCTCGTACGTGTCATTTCTAAGCTCCTCCAACTAAGATAGTTGGAGTTTCCTAGTTTTTCCGGCTAAACTTAAATCCAGATTGCATTGCTTGATTGCCCAGAATGCCCTATGTTTAATTTCTACAGGGAAATGGCACGCCTTTCCATACACTAGACAAAACAGGGACATGCCAATAGGCATTTTGTATGCCATACAGTAGGCCCAAAGAGCGTTCTCAAGCTTTTGAGTCCAGTCTTTACAATCAAGCCTAACAGCCTTCTGAAGAATATTCTTGATCTCTCGATTGAAGATCTCAGCCTATCCATTCGTCTGGGGATGGTAAGCTGTGGAGATTCTGTGATTTACCCCGTATTTTGCCAATAAATTATGAAATTGGGCAATAGTGAAGTGAGAACCACCACCACTGATGATGGCCCTCGGAATCCCGAATTGGCTGAAGATGTTCTTCTTAATGAAATCAACGACCACCTTATGGTCATTGGTTCAGGTGGGAATGGCCTTGATCCATTTGGACACGTAATCAACAGCGATGAGAATGTACTGATGTCCAAATGAAGGGAGGAAAGGTCCCATAAAATCGATGCCCCAAGCGTCGAAGATTTCGATGGGAAGAATCAGGTTTAGGGGCATCATGTCCCTCTTGGTTATACTCCCAAGTGCTTGGCATCGAGAACACGACCTTAAGAATTCTTGGGAATCCTTGAATAGAGATGGCCAAAAGAATCCAGATTGCAAAATTTTTACAGCTATCTTTTTCCCAAAGAAATGTCCACCACACGTAGATGCTTGGCAGAAGTTGAGTATGCTTTTGAATTCACTCTCCGAAACACATCGATGAATAATCTGATCAAAGCTGATGCAATACAGTTCAGGGTCCTCCCAGAAGTAATATTTGGCCTCAGATTTGAGTCTATCTCGTTGTTGCTTGGTCCAATCCTGAGGGATTTGACCAATGAACAAATAGTTTACAATGTCTGCAAACCATGGAGTTTGGACACTTGAAACAGTAAGGATAGTCTCATCCGGAAAAGTATTAACAATCGGAATATTCAGATGAGAAGAATCACTCAGGAGTCTCGAAAGATGATCCACCACCACATTCTGTGCCCTGGATTTATCCTTGATTTCAAGATCAAATTCTTGTAGCAAAAGAATCCATCGAATAAGCTGGGGTTTAGCATCCTTTTTGGCCAAGAGATGTCTCAAGGCCGAGTGGTCAGTATAAATTATGACATAAGACCCTAAGAGATAAGTCATGAATTTTTCCAAAGCAAATACTATAGCTAGTAATTCCTTCTCAGTATTAGTGTAATTCCTCTGGGCCTCGTCCAGAGTTTTACTAGCGTAGTAGATGATAGAGGGCTTACTGTCGATCTTTTGACCCAAAATAGCCACGACCGTGTAATCAAAAGCACCAGTCATGATCTCAAATGGAGCTATCCAAATTGGTGGTTGCAACAATGGAGCACAAGTGACTGCCATTTTAAGAAAATCAAATGCCTTACGGCATGATTCGTTAAAATTAAATGGCATATCTTTGGCGAGAAGGTTGCTCAGAGGGCGAGCAACCTTAGAAAAGTCCTTGATGAACCTCATATAGAATCCCACATGACCAAGAAATGATTGAATTTGTTTGACAAATGTTGGAGGAGGAAGTTTAGAGATAACATCAACCTTAGCTTTATCAACTTTGATATCCTGTTCAGAGATTACATGAACCATGATGATGCCTTCTTGTGTCATGAAATGACTCTTTTCCCAGCTAAGGACCAGTCTTGTTTTGATGCATCTTTTAAGAATCATTTAAAGATTAGCCAAACAAGAATCAAACGATTCTCTGAAAATAGAAAAATCATCCATGAAGACTTCCATAAACTCTCTCACCATGTCTGAGAATATGGCTAGCATACACCTTTGAAAAGTCACAGGTGCATTGCATAAGCCGAATGGCATCCTACGGAAAGCAAAGGTTCCGTAGGGACAAGTGAAAGTCATCTTTTCCTGATCCTTGGAATGGCTAGGGACTTGATTGTATCCCAAGTAACTGTCAAGGAAACAGAAGTACTTCTGCCCGGCTAGTCTTTCAAGGATTTGATCGATAAAGGGCAAAGGGAAATGATCCTTTTTCGTAGCTGTGTTCAGCTTCCTGTACTAAATACAAACTCTCCAAGAAGAATCTGAACGAGTTGTGACTTGTTCCCCTTTCTCGTTAGTCACAATGGTAATCTCGGCTTTCCTGGGAATAACATTCACGGGGCTTACCCAAGAGTATTAGAGATCGGATAAATGATTCCTGCATCGAGCCACTTGATAATTTCCTTCTTGACCACTTTTTGTATATTTAAGTTTAATCTCCTCTACATTTGGCAAGAAGGGTGGGATCCATCTTCCAAAAATATTCTGTGATTGCAATAAGATGGCTCGATCCCCCTAAGGTCATGAATGGTCCAACCAATTGCCTCCTTGTATTCCTTAAGGACCTTGATCAATTTAATCTCCTGCTCCTTAGTTAATCTGGCACTAATAATCATAGGGAGCATCTTTTGAGGTCCCAAAAATTGATATTTTAAATTCTTAGGCAATGGTTTCAGTTCAAGCTGGGGCAGGTTTCGGATGGAAGGTAAGGATGATGTTATTGAAGATTCATCAAGCGGAAGAGGTTGAAAGTGAATAAAATCAATAACCTGTTCAGAATATGGCGGGTTTGCCACGAAGGGTTGCAGTTCAAATCTATCACAATAGGAGGAACTTTCAATTGCAGAAACTGCCATACAAGTTTCAATGTTCAAACTATCTTCCTCAAGTTCCTCTATAAATCCACAATCCTCGAATTTGTTAATCGCCTTAAAAATATCCAATTTCAATTTCTGATCCTCAAAGGTGATTTCCATGCTACCACTTTCACAGTTGATATTGGCCTTTGCAATAGCTAGGAACGAATGCCCCAGAATGATGGGCGTGTTCCATAGATTTTTAGGTACATCCATGTCAAGGAAAAGGAAATCTATAGGAAAATAGAAATCCTTAACCTTAATAATAACATCTTCAATAACGCCTCACAGATTTGTGACCGAACAGTCCGCAAACTGTAGCGTTACTGAAGTCGGCCGAAGTTGACCTAATCCAAATTTCTCGAAAGAGAAATTGAAATTAGGTTAATAGATGCACCTAGATCTAGAAGTGGTCTATCAAAAGTGTAATCTTGGATGACACAAGAAATCAAAGGAGCACCTGGATCTCTCTTTTTCTGAGGGAGGTGATGTAGGATAACAGAACTAGCCTACTCGGAGAGTACCACCTTCCTTGGAATAGATTCTCTCGACTTACACTTTTGTGTGCATAAATACTTCAAAAATTTAACGTAAGTCAGCATGTGTTTGATAGCATCAAGGAGCGGGATATTGATTTCGACATTCTTGAATATTCAAGAACTCATTACTATCAACAAGCTTCTTCTTCTTAGGTTTAATCAAGGCCTCAGGAAAAGGAACATGAGTCAGATCTTCGGAATCAAGTTCTTGAGCCTTGATTTCTTCTTCGGAGCTCTCCTTTCTCTCCTCAGACTTTCCAGGATTTGGTAGATTAGAACAGTGCAGCTGTGGATCCTGAGTTTGTTTTCCACTCCTCAAAGTAACTGAATTAGCAGATGCATATGGGTTTGGGTCTTGGGGAGGGTTAGGAAAGATTGGAGGGGCTTCATTAGCCAAGAACCTTTGATTTGAAGAAGTATAAGAGGAAGGACCCGGCTCAACCACCTGAGCATGTGCGTGTGGGTCCCTTTGATTCCCGTACCCTTGGGCTTGATTGCCTGGATTCTGGATATTATGTGGGTTGGGTACAGGGTTGAGATGGCAGAGATCCGAGTTGACGAGAATTAGTAATGAACCCATTCTGCAAGTTGTCCATCGAAGTTTTCATTAGCTGTATGAGTTGGAGAATAGATCCTTGCATTTCTACCATCTATCAATTCAAATTAGCCTACCCTACGGGTTGACAAGCATTCCAAGATGGCTGATTAACATGATTTGGGGGCAGCTAAGTGTAAACATGACCCTGACCCAATGATCTTTGCGGAGCATAATTGCTGGGTCAGAGTTGGGTGCTGCCCCAGTCTTTTCCTAGAGAAGTTAGGGTGGTTCCTCCAACCCAAATTATAAGCATTGGAGTAATGGTTGGACCTAACATTCTCCTGTACGGCATTAACATCCTCATAGGGTGAGGATGGAGAGAAAGAAAGTGAGGGATCAAAGAAACTGGGATCAAAGGCCCCAGTTTGGAACCGTGGGGTTCTAAATAATGCTGACTCATAAGTTGAGCCGCATCAAGTTGATTCACAAACTCTCGTCCAGAAGGGGCTCGTGATGAATGGAATCCCGAATTCTGGGATTGAGTGGATCGAGAATTGTTCATTGAATTTCTAGCCATACGCTCCATCCTTTTAGTAACCAAGTCCACCTTATCTATTTTATTGCAAATCAATTCCATATAAAATGAATGAGAGTCGTGGGCTTCATTAGCATTCGATCTGGGTTGTTGGGACCAGTTAAAAGTATCCATGGAGGCATGATTGATTGAATTTTCACACATTTCCTTAAACAAATCATGCACGCTATCTGCACCTTTGTTGAGGAAATTGCCTCCGCAAGAAGCATCCACGTGATTTCTATGTTGCTCAGTCAACCCATGGTAGATCTGCACGAGATGCCTTTTCGGCACCTCGTGGTGTGGACACCTCAGCAATAAGTCTTGGAATCGCTCCCAGGCAACATGAAACTGCTCCCCCGGCCACTGGGTGAAGGTAGTAATCGCCAATCTCAAAGCATTGGTATGTCCAACAGGGAAGAATTTCTTCAGGAAAACCGATTTCAAAACATTCCAAGTTGCAATTGGCCTTCCTATAGTCCTGTACCAATGAGTGGCTTTATCCCTAAGAGAATGGGGGAAGAGCCTCATGATCATCTGCTCCTCATTCACGTTTCATGCCTTGGTGGTCTGGACCAAAGTGGTCAAGTCCTCCAAGTGCTGAAACCAGTCTTCAGAGCCAATCCCATGGAAATGTTTGATCAGGTTTAACATCTGGGGCTTGATTTCTATGTCTTCGGTAGGAATTTGGATTCTGGGACATTCCCCATAGTTTGAAGGATCATAAAAATCCCTCAAGGGTTGAGCACCCTGCATTCTCTGGAACCATTCTCGCATTCTCTGCATTTGTTCCAGTTGCCTTTGAAATACCTCCTATGGATTGTAAAGTAGGGAAGGCTGTTGATCAGCCATGGGATCAATTTGGCCAAAATCCAATCTACGCCTCCTAAAATACTTTAGTGGTCCTTCCATTCAGGGATTCAATGACCTCCTTCCTAGCATAAACTAAGAAAAAGGTCGGAAGGACTAGGGATAAGAACCCTGCAGCACATTAAAACAAGCCTATCCTTAAGTGGGGTAGCCTAAGGATCTACAAGCTCTTAGAATCTGCCGTAAGATTATAAACGATTTACTTTACTTGCGTCTACTCAATCCAACCAGTTAGAAGGAGGGATTGGGGAGAAGATTCTTCCTTTGCCTTGCACCTCCGATTCTTAGCGTACCCCCTAGCCACGGTCGTTTGACGCTACTCTCCTAGCTAGACATCAGATTGATCAGTACAAGTAGGTTAATCGTAAACAATCTCAGACTGGACCCCGAAGAGCGAATCAATCCTTAAGGCCAACATCTACTTGATTTTATTTAGGCCTGGGATTGTAGTGCTTATGGAATGTGGTGGGCCTTTAAAATGGGTTGTGCCCTTAATGATCAATTAAGAATGTGTGAGTTCGTGCACAACTAGGGTTTTCAAGCAAGATTATTTGTGATGCGTAGATTTTAAAGTCAAATCTTACTTAAGTAGCTTTTAGGGTTTAGAATTAAGTTTAATTCAATCAAGTTTAAGGCAAACCAAGTTTTCAAGCATGGGTGACGATCACTTTCCTTTTGAAATCAAAAATAAAGTGGACTTCCTGGTATTGATCTAAATTGAAAACCCTGAGGGGAAACTACTTGGTGAGTTGATTTTAGGTTAAGTGGTGCGTCCCAAACAACTCAAACAATTGGCCAAGATTGCACCACTGAGTTAGGCACACAAAATGATTAACATAGACTGATTTCTACTCTTATATATGTTGATTTGTGTGTATTGGTTCTACAAATCAGAATCCGGTTGAGTAGAAGAAAATCAATTAGGCTAAGTTCCTTGAATGTGAGTGTATGTAGTGTGTATGTTGAATTACCCCACAAGAAATATCTTTTTATTGATCTTTTTATATGCGGGTGAGATGAATGTGAGTGGAAATCCAAGCAACCAAACTAACCCTAGTATTTATGCAAACATGTAGGTTAATTGGAGTTTGAATTAATGTGGTGAAATGGAATCTATGGAGGGGGAAGAATGGGGAGCACTTACAGCTGTCTTCAACTGCGCTTTACTCTAATCTATCACTTGAAGATTCCCTGTCAAGGTACCTACAAAACAATAGACAAGAAATAAAGCAAGTTAGAAAATAATAAAGTGCATGAAATGCGAAAAGAAAATAAAAAATCATTGCCTCCGCGACAATGGTGCCAAAATGTTGGGTGCGGAAAACTACGCAAGCGAAGTTGGTTTCAAAAAACCCATCGTTGTAGAATGATTTGCGAGAAAATCTAACAAATAAAATTATACCAAAATTCTAAGAATTTCAGGTCAAACACAGGGAGGCTACGTCAATCTAAAATCTGCGATTTATATTTCTTTGTGTTTTTATTTGAAAATGAAATAATTATAATGGAATTGGTAATGGAATTGATATAAACAATAAGAGAGGAGAGAGAGAGAAAGAACAATCAGTTGCTATAATCAGAATGTTTTTACAACTACAAAGCAGGAAATGATTACAACTAGAAAGCAGAAAATTCTATTCTAGTAAGCGATTAAAAAGAATAGAGAGAGATGCTATCCTCCTCGGCGAATGCTTGGAGGACGAGCTGAATGGAGCGATGCATGGAAGACAAAGGACGAAGCAGGAAGAAGCGGGAAGGGTAGCACGTCATCATCATCGCAGGATCCACTTCTGGAATGGAGGTGAGAAAATTGGATTTAGCTCTAGAATAGCATCCCAGGTGTGGGACAAGCTTCTCTTGAGCTTTGGAGGAGAGAGGTGAAGAAAGGGATGAAGAAGTAGTGGAGGTCGGGTCTCCTTTTATAGTTGTAGGAATCATGGGCAAATTTGTCATTTCAAGCTTAAAACATTAATATCAGGTCTTTAGTGATGGATTTATCCATCACTAAAGGTCTGATCGTGGCCGACATGCGTGCGTCGTGCGCGCCTCCCCGCCTTCCAAGCTCAAAACGCCCGTGCATGTCTTTCAAATCTTAGCTATCTGATCGCATGATCGGATGGATTAGATTTCTCTTCGCACACCATCATTTGCGCCTTCACCGAGCACCCAAGTGCGATTGGGCCTACGCATTGTGCGTCAGATCGCACGTACGTGGTATTGGCTGATCCGCACAACCCGCAGCCAATCACACGGTCACGATTACTCGCCCGCGCGTTGCAGATGCTGAGACAAATGAGCGTCACGCACTCGCACAATGCCGCTCGATCGCTGTGTTGCGGTGCTTATTTTGTCGCGGTTTTGATTTTAGGCACACGTGCTTGCGGCCATTGGATCAAGATCCAACGACCCAGATCATCTGCAGCCTTTGCCTTAAGTGAGTGTGAGCGACTCATCTGGGTCTTTCCTGGCTATTGGATCAAGATCCAATGGATAGGTTCGAGCGGTCGAGATCCTTTGGAGATGCAGCGGCGATCCTTAGGGCCGATTGAGCGGCTGGGATGGTGCCACGTGGTGCCATCTTGGCCGTCCATCTTTTTTGTGTTGTAGATGGTGCCACGGATGTCGGATTAGATCGATTTCACACCGTTAGGCTATGATCATCGATCCGAACCTATCCGTGTGGTCGGATTTGTCGTCTGAAGTGCGGAATGGCACCATCTTGGCCCTTGATCTTTAGGCTTCATTGATCTCTATCTAGTGCTACGGATGTACGATCAGGGCGATCTTGGAGTCGTTGAACTCCAATCGTCGCCCTGATCAAATCCACACGATTGGATCTTTGATCAGAAGCCCTGATAAAAAGTGACCCTGTCCCTGACCATAAAAGGAGATAATTACTATACAATCTATACAACTTGACCGAAATGCATGATTATGCATGTTATGCATTATTTACAATGTATGATGCTAATATGACACTAAGAATATGCATTAATAGATATTTTTGGCTATTTAGATGTATGCACATCAGCAAACCGAGTATATATCTCCTCGATTTATTCTACTTCCCTGCTTCTTCCCTAAGTGCTTTTGGAATTATTGTGCATTTTTGTGAGCTGGGTTCTGGACAATCGGCCAATGGGCTGTTACCCATGGCAACTTGCCAGCCATACTCGTGCGGTGAAGTGTGGTTTTGTTTATTTTTATTTTTATTTATTTTTATTTTTTTCTCCTTTTTCTATATTATTCTTTTTTCTTTTCCTTTTTTTTTTAAGTAGGTGGCTTCCATGATCTAAGATTTACCTAAAGGCAATACAATGAAAATGATCTTGTGACTAGGCTCTGGACAACCAACCGATGAGCTATTACCTCCGACAACTTGCCAGCCATACCACCCTAGAAAGTTCATTAGCTACCCAATTTCCGAAAAAATCGCCAAAAAGTGAGTCAATGCAAAAAGTGTGTAAATGCTTAGGCTTAAAGTCCCCTCAAATCAAAGGGCGGGTTGATAAGTCGCATACTTATCATCCCAAATTATTTACCGAATTAAAATAAGATTGACTTAGTGAGGACTCGAGACTAAGTCTACATTCGAGTGGACACCCAGGCTAATTAAGCCCGAAGACCTAAAGAGCCTAAGCATTCAAGTCCTACCGTATCATTTCCTAAAGTTAATAACTTCCAAATGCCTAAGTTCTCTTTTACTAATTCTTCTTTTTTTTATCTTTTTGAATTTTTAATTTTTGCTATTTTTTTAAGAAACTAAAAGAAATTCTACGGAGTTAACAAAATGATTTTAGGAATTGATTATCCACCCCCTCATGCCTAAATGATGCAATGTCCTCATTGTAGAAACGAAGACATGAAAAGGGTGGAGTAA
The DNA here is from genome assembly GCA_037157565.1 of Thalassia testudinum. NCBI lineage: Eukaryota > Viridiplantae > Streptophyta > Magnoliopsida > Alismatales > Hydrocharitaceae > Thalassia > Thalassia testudinum. The sequence goes on from JAZHRO010000063.1 coordinate 142,050,165, forward strand.
ACAAAATATCACTTAACCATCGGGAGAAATCCGATCAGCTTCACAGAGAACGTGAAATATAAACACGTGCTAAATTTAATGCCTTCAGCTAGGCATAAAATACATACAAGGAAGAAATTGAGAATTCATAATTGTAGGTCAGAATCAAAATAAAAATATTGATACTCAAACCCACTAACAGAAGATGTCCACAGATGTGGACCAAGTTATGGTGCAAACCCATGCCCTAGGGTCAAGTGGTTCTCAGGTTCTTGATGAAAATCATCCAGAACCGAAGATTGTTGAGCTTGCAGGGCTAGGCCAGTGGTTTGGTGGTGTGCAACCCAAGACCAAAGTGTCGGACAATGTGTAACGATGGTTCATTAGGTGCGGAAGTCCACCTTTTTTTTTTTGAAATTGAAAGGAAAGCTATCGTACTACGATAGCAATCCGAGAGAGCAATTTATTAATACTAAGAAATATAGAGAGTCTACAAATTGGATCCCCATCTATGTATGAGGGACCAGCACTCATTTACAATTTCTACACAATAAATTGGTCTCTCCATAAAAAGTCTTTGATTCCTCGCTCTCCACTTGCACCAGAGAGTCACCACCATGCGTAAATGTGGCTTCCCAGTTATCCCAAACCCATGCCATAAAGATTCCCTTGATGGAAGAGGCTCATTACAGATTTTTCTCCAAATTGTGTCAGTGACCAAACAAGAGGAAAACAAATGATTCAAACTATCAGTGTGCATCCCACAGAGATGGCATTCATGTAGACCTGTCCCCATCCTCCTGTGCCTAAGGTCTCCAGTTATCAGGCCATCCCTTCTATAGAGCCATAGGAATATTTGTACCTTGAGAGGGACCTTCAATAGCCATAATTTCTTATCAATAAAATCACCTCCCATACCACTGTTGGAACTCCTAATTTTTCCATAGGCTCGTTGCGTTGTATAGATGCCATCCCATGCATAAGTATCCTCCACACTAGGCCTCGGACAGCTGGTCTGCAAGTCTAAAATTAGGCACTACTGTTCTTCCCACAATCTAGTCCCCTCCCTACATGCCTCTGATTCAGTCAGCTACCAACATCTGCCAGATTCAGACCTGAAGTTATTTACCACCCCATCCTTATCAGTAGAAGCCGAGTAGACCCTTAGATAATCCTCCTGTTGGGTGCCCAATGACGTCCACTGCTCTTTCCCGAAACTGAAGTGTTTGCCATCTCCCAGAATTGACTGCAACAAGTGCCAATTATCTTTGATAGCTTGAATGACAGATCACCAAAATGACGAGGGTTTGGAGGGGTATAACCTGTTCAGAGAACTATTGGAGCAGCCATAGCCATCATGAATAAGTTTAGTCCATACCCTTTCCTCCCATTTAGAATTTTGATAGCCCATTTAATCAATAAGGCTTCATTAAACTCTTTAAGAGCTTTAATCCCCAGTCCACCTTCCTTGGGGTGACATAGATGCGCCCATTTTAGTGGTTGCATGAACTTACCCTCATGTCGCACACCTCTCCAAAAGAATTTCTTTCTCTTCAAATCCAACCGTTGCCAAATGGAATTCGGAGCTTTGAAGATGGAGAAGTAGAAAATCGGAATGGAGGTGATAATAGAATTTAACAAGATTAACCTTCCACCCTTAGATAGGAACTTACTGTTCCACCCTTCCAACTTAACAAAAATCTTGTTAAAGAGGGCATTCCAATCACTCTTCCATAGCTTTGAATACCTCAGTGGCAGTCCCAAATATCTGATTGGCAGGTTGGGCAGAGGAGTTCCCAGCATGGCTGATAGTGCATGTTGCTCCTGCTCATTCATGCTAAAACATATCAGGGTGGATTTCTCCCTGTTTAATCTCAGGCCTGATAGAACCCCAAAGATGTTCACCATATGTCCTAAGGCTTGGGCTACAGCAATTGTCCCCTCAACAAAGAATACTGTGTCATCTGCATATTGAATTATAAGGGCCATAGCTCTTCTGTTAGACAGTGAGTATCCTTTGATGACGCCAGCCTCAGCTAGCTTACAAGCATATCTGGCCAATCCATCCACAGCAAGGTTGAATACCAGCGGGGCTAATGGGCACCCTTGCCTAACACCACATTGTGGCTGAATCCATGCCCCACATGGTTTGCCATTAATTAAAGGAGAAAAAGAAGAGGTTGTGATATAGCGCTTCATCCATTGGATCCACAATGATGGGAAACCTCTTCTCTTAAAGAACTCCTAGAGATACGGCCATGAGATAGAGTCATAAGCCTTTCGGAAATCAACTTTCGACAAAAAAGCTTTACATTTCCTTCTGTGCCACCCACACACCATCTCTTGAGCCATCATAAATGATTCCTGCAAAGATCTATTAGGGAGGAATGCTGATTGGCTAGGATAAATCAAATTCTGCAAGACCAACCTTAACCTATTTGCCAGTATTTTGCTCACCACCAAATAAATTGAGTTTGAGAGTGAAATAGGCTTGAAATCAGAGAAACTCTCTGCTCCTTGGACCTTTGGTAACAGAAAAAGAAAGGACCGGTTGATCATATTAAAGCCCGAATTCCCTCCCTCAAATTCCTTGATGGCCTCCATCACCTCCCTGCCAACCAAGCTCCACAACCCCTTATAAAAGAAGACTTGGATGCCATCAGGTCCAGGAGATCCCTCACTGTTTAGCTCTTTTATGGCATCCATAGTTTCTTTCTCAGTTATGGATCCATCAATCTAGAAGCCTATTCCTCAGAAAGTTTACGTGCAACACTCACCATCATCCTCCACATACCTCTACTTGCAGCTCGTGAAGCATCCCTGTAGTATCTGATGGCTTCCAATCTAATCTCTTGCATAGAGGAGATTCTTTGACCATTCTTTACTATGGAAGAGATTTTGTTCATCCTTCTACAAGAGTTGGTTTCGAGGTGAAAATATTTAGTGTTGGCATCACCCTCCTTCAACCAAAGCTGTCTTGATCTCTCCCTCCAATCCATCTCCTGTTTCAAATCTTCCTCCGCCACAACTCCTTGCCACATTCTTTTATCAGCAAGTTCTTGATTAGATAGAGGTCCTACTGCTTCTTTTATATCCAAGCCCTTGATCTTCTCCAAAGCCTGCAAACGTCTTTGTTGTCTCAATGTAGATATCATAGCCGCATATTATTTAAGCATTTTATGCAAATCAGCTAGATTAGAAGCAAACTTGATAGTAGCTGATCCTTCCACTTGTTTGGCCCTCCACCATGTCTCAATCATCTCAACAAAACCCTATTCATGCACCCATGACCTTTTAAATTTGAAATAAGAGCCAGCCTGAATTTGTTCCCCACTATCCCAAACCAGGGGGTGTGATATGAAAAAGGGCATTCTAGCCCAAAAACTATTGAAAGATGGTGCATTTCAAGGAGATTGGCATTTCCAAAAAATCTGTCAATCTTTGACATAAGGCCACTACCATTTCTTGAAGTAAACTCAACACCAAAAGATGGGTATTCACTTAAACCTAGATTTTTGACCAACAATTGGAATCAAAGTGATGCACTATCCACTACACCATTTGGCTTGTCTCTTTCTGTAACACATAGTTAAAATCCCCCCCCACCAGCCAAGTAACCCCTTGTATAAGTTCTATAGTTGCAACCCAGTCATCCCACAATTCCTGCCTCATTGATGTAAGACATGGCCCATATACACCAGCGACGAAGTACACATCTTCCCCCTGACATCTTTTGAACTTACATGTCACCAAATGCTGGGCTTTATGCACCTCCAGCATCTGAATAGAAGCCTTTCTCCAACAAAGAGCGATCCGAACTGATCTGCCTTGTGCATTGATAGACACACATTTAGTCATCCCACATTCTTTAAGTCAGACCATGCCCTATCCTCTTCATTCTCAATGTGTGTTTCTTGAATTATGGCACAATCAACCTCCCACTCTCTCAGATACCTTGAGAGGGAAGCCCTCCAGCTCTTGTCGTGCAACCCACGCATGTTCCATGTGAGGACTCTCATCATCCTCCAAGGGACTCCCCCCTATTTGCACCCTAGGCCCTACCCACCTTCGTAATAGTAGCCACCGAGTTTTCATCAATTTTCACAGCCTTGGTTGATTTTCTTTGTCTAAGTCTATAAGGAGATCTACCCACCCCTCCTTTGGTACTTGTCCCAGCTCCAAATTTCAGACCTTCCATTGCATTTGACTTGGATTGGGGTTGCCCAGAAGTATTTGAAATCTCCTGCAAGATCCTCTCTTCCGCCACATCTGACAAAGGTTGAGTTGCTGCCCCATCCTCCACCATAGCGGGTTCCAATTGTGCCAACTCCATTACTTCCTCCTTCTCCCCAAGATGGTGATGATCCTTATGCTTCTTGGGCATAGGTGCCTCATCAGGGGTCATCCCACCCGTCTGCTACCCTGCAACCACATCAGTCACCTCCGCATAAGATGGCTTATCTTGATAATTCTCCCCCTCACTATCTCCCATTATGAAGCTTATTGCCAGAAGCTAGGAGCTCCCTCTACATTAGAGAGTTATCCGTTCTAGGATAGAACCTAATTCGAAGACATCCACCAAGACACTCACAACCCGCCCATCTCCCTCCATTAAACCAACAACCGCATCTTTAGCTAGAGTAGCAAATCCTACAACCATGGTCGCCACCACCTCTTTCAATCTCAGATGTAAAGGCAGACCCCTGATTCCTAGCCTTCCCGATCTAGACCCTGCCCTTTGGGGCGGTTGTTCAGGCAAGGATCCATCAAAAGGAGAAACCAGTGTCTAAATCACCAATAGTCCATTAGTAGAACTTGATAAAAAACACAGGCATTCAACATCCATCATTCCCAAATCAAAAAGCACAACCCGCATGGGGGAGAGAAACACAACCTTCGAATCATCAGTCGACAAAGATAGAGACCTTACCAACTGTCGGATATTGTCCAAGGACGGAGTGCCGATCATCACCTCTCCTACCAGAGCCCCCCGCAACACCAGTTCAGCAGTTTTGATTTCTTCCATCATGGGTACCTTAGCATCCACTGTATGACCCACATAGGTATGAGGAGGCGGCGGTGGTGGCCTCCTAAAGTTTGTTGCCCATGGATGCAGTTTGAACCCGTCTCTCTCCTACCCTCTATTGGTCACACAGGCATCCTGCTTGTGGCCATGTCCTTCACACGCAGGGAATACGATTAGATGTTGGCAAACCGCCACCATGTGCCTTTGGTGTCGGCATCTGAAACACAAAACCTCCTTGTCACCCTAACACCTCTCCCTGTTTGTGCTCTCCATACTTGCTCCCTATCTTCCAACATCCCCAGCTCCTCTTCTTTCCTTCCGTCTCCAAGCCTTGGACCTCTAGGTCATCCATCCTTCACCATCGCGATTCCTCCCTCCAGTCGCCCTAGGGTCGCCCGCCAAGTCCACTTAACATTCATCTCAGAAAAATAATCAGTTATTTTGAACTTGGGTTACACGTGAAAGATATCATAAGGATCCTGGTAGAAAGTAGGTGGTTTTAGGTCAACAGGAACCCTTAAATCCAAACCTATAGTTCCCTCAGAAGTGCTTCTCAAATTTTTATTTCCCACTTCCTATCCTCCAACATCAATTGTTCAGGTTCCAGAACCTCTAGCATATCATTCACCCCATATGATTTACCTAAGAAATTGTGGCTGACTCAGAATTCACTTGGGTACAATGATTTCCAAATCAAAATCAATTCCTTTGGGGTGTGGTTGAGAAATGGGGCTATTGATTGAATCTTCTAGTAAATGAGGATTCAAATCCTCCAAGTTAGCCCCAATTAAATCCAAATCTTCAATGAATGGGCTATTAAATGGTTCATCAGATTCCTTAAGCCTATTTGTCTCACTAAAATCATCATCCTTGTGCTTAAGTGAGACTTCACCAAATGATTCTTCACCCTCAGAGTCAAAGAATTGATGATCCTCATTTATATATGTCTTAAAATCGACAGTCATTTCCTGGTTCAAAGAGACATATTTTTCCTCGCTCATTGGCTCAGGGATCTCTGGTGAATCAATCAATTCATCCTCAATGGGTTGCTCTAGACCAACCTGGTTATCTCCAATTTCAGAATATGTATCCCTCCCGATAGGCACCTGAGCGAGTTCAGACATTGGCTCTCCTGTAAGGGGTTCTTCTTGAGAATCATCCCAAGATTTGACTAGGGCAACCATAAATTTCATCCTCAACCTCGATAATTTCCCAAGAAGAAACTCACCCAGGTCCCTATCCCTAACACTTTGGATCAAATCCAATAGAGAACTGTTAAGTTCATCAATCATTTTGATCATAGGCTCCAGTGCTTTAGTGCATGGTGTTGGATGAGCTTCTAAAGATTGTATAGTGTTCCTCAAATTAGCCAACACCCTATCCTAGATCTGGTTCACCTGAACTAACTGGTTCAGTTCAGGGTTTGGTGGGTTTGGGTTCAATCTAGAGGAATCAAGATATTGAGGTTCTCGGATCCCTCCCTGATAGTAGGTCGTTTTAAGTTTTTTAAAGGATGGTGGCGACCTATATTCAGTGGAATACTGGGAAAGGTAGGTTTTATAATTATCATATCCTTCCTGATTTTAGTTTGGGTTGGTTTTGTCATCAAAGGATAGAGATCCATAATCGTTGTAGGTTTGGGAAGGATAGTAATCGTAGTCTTCTTGTCTAGGGTTAGGCCCTAGACATTGAGGTCCAGATTCATACCACCAATCATAGTCATCTCGACTCGTGGATGGGTAATTACAGGTCAAGTTGGAAGAGTAATCATCTTAGGGATAAGTGGTGGTAGGTGGGTAATATTGGAAATGTGTGAAAGATGTGGAAGGATACATTGTAGAGTAGGAGGGAAATCAGAAGAGAGAAAGGAGCCCTTCAATACAATCAACCAACCCTATCCTTATGTGGGTAGCCTAAAGACCTACAGACTCCGAGGACCCATCTTGAGATTATAAATAATTTGGTCTACTTTCATCTGGTCAATCCAACCAGTTAGAAGAAGGGACTGAGGAGAAGGTTCTTCCTTTGGCTTACGCCTCTGGTTCCTAGTGTACCCCCCAACCGTGGTCATTTGATGCTACTCCCCTAGCTGGACATCAGTTAGACCAGCAAAAGTAGATTAATCGAAAAAAATCTCAGTCTGAGCCCCAAAGAGTGAATCAATCCTTAAGGCCAACGTCTACTCAGTTTTAGTTAGGCTTGGGATGATCGTGCTCTTGGAATGTGATGGGCCCTTAAGATGGGTCGTGCCCTTAAGGATCAGTTAAAATGTATGTGCATGCACAACCATGGTTTGCAAACAAAGTTATTTATTGATGTGTCTTTTAGGGTTTAACCTTGTTTAGTGGCCTTTAGGGTTTAATTCATAGGTTGGTTCAATCAAGGTTTAGTAGAACACTCAAAGTTTTGAAAACATAGGTAATGATATGTTCCTTTAAAAATCAGAAATAATGTGTAGTGCCTGGTTCAGCCCTAAGAATCAACCCTAAGAAGCAAGCTACTTGATGGATCAGTTTTAGATTGAGTGGTGCGGCTCAAGCAGTTCAAGCAATTGGCCCATTGCACCACTTGGTTAAGGCACAAAAAACATCTTAACCTAATCAGATTTCTACTCATTTGTGTGTTGAGTTAAGTGTACTGAGTCCACAGGTCAGATCTCAGTTAAGTAGTAGAATCGATATGATTATGGGACTTAGGGTAAGAAGTTGTGGGTGTTAAGTGTGTAGCTTTCAGAAAATCCCACAAGAGGAGTATATTTTTTTTTCTTTTTTTTTGTATATATGCAGGGGTGAGATGAGTGGAGGTGGCAAACAAACAATCAAATCTATCCTAGGGTTTATGAAAAGCACCAAAGTTAATTTGGGTTTGAGTTATTAGTGTGGTGAAACGAACTGGTGGGTGGGGAAGTGTGGGGGACACTTACAAAGGACTCTACCTGCACTTTACTTTGGTCTACCACACTTGGATCTCCATGCTAGGGTACCGGCACGACAGTATATCAAAGACAAGTGGGGCTAGTGCTATGTAAATTCAAAGAAGTGCAGAAAATAATAAAGTAAACTCTGTTGCCTCCCCGACAATGGTGCTAAAATGACCGCACGATTTTCACATGTTTGAAATCAGGGTTAAGAGTAACCTGTTGTTGTAGTCACAAAACTCGTTTATCAAATAAAATTTTACCGAAAGTTAAAGAGAGTCCCAGGTCGAACACAGTGAGGCAACATTTACTTTGAATGAAAATCGTGCTTCGATTTGTTTCTTTTTGGTTTTTTGTGGTTTTGTTATTTTTTTGTGTTTTTGAATTGAAATGACAAGCAATCACAAGAGAGAGATAAAATCGAATATGATATATTGCATGAATGTCAATTACAATAATCTAGAAAACATAAAAAGAGGGGGAGGTGAGAAGAAATCTTCCGAAGCGGCTGTTCGGTGAGACGACGATGCTAGATGGAAACTCAGATGAAGCAGTTGGGAAGCAAGACAATGGAGGTGAGAAGCGGGAGGACGTCGGGTAAACGAAAGCTTTAACGCAGCTCCAGAATGGAGGTGAGAAGGCAGAGATGATCTGCTATCAGAATGGAGGTAGGAGGACGGCTCCAAGGCGACCTATGAATGGGGATAGGAAGAGGGTGGAATATTTGGTGAGGTAGAGGTTCGCTACACTAATAGGCGCCTTGGGAGCATGAGAGTAAGCTCTAAGGGAGCATTGGTAGGATTGCTAGAGCTTAGGAGTAGGTGGGAGTAGAGTAGGTGTTGTGAACCGTAGAGCGCATATTTCATTAGAAAAAGCACAGTAGTATAGTGCGCAATACGATCAACAAAAATATTTATAAAGATAACGAAACTTGGAGTCCTGGTAGTTCATCTCTGGGAGGCATTTATGGAAATGTAGATTTGAAATCGATCTCTTTCACTCTACTTGCTTAAAATGTCATGCTGGTTTATGCTGATTTACATATTGATGTATGACATGTTAGTTGCCAAAAAGATAGTAATTAAGACATGCACCTTCAATCACACCAAAAGATGATAACTAGGCACATGGTTATTTTCAACATATATATTTATATATATAAAAGATGAGGATATCAAAGTTGCAGAGCTCAGGTAGAGGAATGCCTGTACAGGGAAATAAAACTACTTGCTACCAGAAAACGACCACATAAATGAATCTATGGGGGGATTTTGCATGCATCATTGAGGGAGAAGTAAGGAACTACACTATTAAGTAGTAAATAAAGCATGTAAACCTAAGAAGAACTATAATCTAATCTAGCAGAAATAAGGGCATTCAAAGGTGTCTCCGATGGCCTTTGAGTTGGTTGAGAGGAGGAGGGGCGGCCAATGGTGCTGAGGCTAGCCCTTGGAGAGAGGTTGGAGAGGTGATCCAACATCTTGGCATGGAGATGGTGGTGGCCATGGTGAAGCTACTTGTGAATGTGGAGTGGAGGTGGAATGAAGCTAAGCTAAAATGGAGCCAAGAGTGAATGAAGCCAAGAGTGGATGGGTGCAAGTGGCCACCCCTTAGGTCTTTCTATAGACCTAAGGGAAGCTCTCTAGAGAATTATGGAATTCTCTAGAGAGGCCTATGTTTGGAGCTGGTGGGAGAGTGAGAGAGAGAGGATGAATGGTGGTTTTTAGACCCACCAAATATGGATCTAAAAATTGAATGGCTCTTGGTTGCTAATTTTAGCAACTAAGGCAACAACACATTGTAGAGAGTTCTAGAGAACTCTAGGCTATTTATTTTTCGTGTCGATGGTGTGTGTGGGTGTTTGTGGGTTGAAACTTAGGTGGCTAGGTTGATTAGGTTAGGTTCTAGTGGGTTTAGGACAAGGTAGGTCTCAAATTAGGGTAGTAAACCCTAATTCACTAAGGTAAAGTGCAATTAAACTTAATACAAGTTTAATTGGGTGTGTGAAAACTTAATTGAGAGTAAAATAACTCAATTAAGTCAGGTCTAGGTCAATTGGACTCTCATTGAGTCCAATTGGGTAGTGTGTACTGAGATCAGGGCTCAATTGGACTCAATGAGTCCAATTGAATAAGTTGATGGAATTGACTAAGATCAAAGTAAATTAGGTTTAGTGAGGACCTAATTAGGTCCTTAGGGAGGTCTAGAGGTGATGTAGTAGGGTTAGGGCACCTTAATTTTGGTTCCTATGGGGTTGGAATTCGGCTTAAGGACCTAAAGATCCAAGATCAAGGCTTCAATCTCAAAATAGGGTCTGGAGGGCAGTTCTGGACGTCCAATAATAATGCCAGACATCTTATAGTGAAAAATCAGAAGTCCAGACTTGTTGTTTGGACATCCAATCAGGGTCAGGAGGGATTCAAGGTTCTGTCTTGGCTATTCTGTAGAAATTGGACGTCTGACCAAGAGTCTGGACATCGAATAACACTGCAGAAGTGGGTTTGAGGTGTGCAGGAGTTGGCAAGGGTTCTGGACATCTTATAACTTATTTGGACATCCAAATAAAGGCTAGAATTAGGGTTTTAAGGTTTCATAGGGTGTGGTGACCTAATCTAAGGGTGGCTAAGGCTTAGGGAAGCTTCTAGGCTATCCTAGGGTTAGGATGGTCCTAAGTTCTCCACAATTTATTGCTTTATTCCTACTTAAATAAAATAGCATGCCTCAACCCCTTACATTATTGTCTACTACATCTTATTCGAGGTCTTTTGCTCCAGCTCTACTACAACTCCAATTATTCTTTATTCTTCAGATCCAGCTTTAGATCTACCTTCTGGTCAGCTTATTACCTGTAATTGACATATTGCACCTAATCAGCACATTATAGCATTATTTTATGCATAGCTAAAAGAAAGCAATAAAGGTGCAAGTAATGCTTTTGCAAGCATGAGTTATCCTAACCTATGCTAAGTCCTAGCCTAATTTAGGTCAATTAGGACCTATGATTGCTGTGTAATCATACCCCCATGCCTAAACCTTGCAAGTCCCTAGCAAATGCAAGATTAAATTATTTATATACGGGTCCCTAAGGGATTGATTATTTTATCAAGTGTATGCCTGGAGATTTTTCTCATTTTTGTTTTCATCCTATGCTCTAGAAATCCAAACAATCGTGAAAATGTAGCTATGTAGCTTTTGCAACGAATTTGATTGAAAAGCTAATTCACCTCTAAAGCCTGTACTTGACCCCTAGTAAAAATTCTAGTGGGATAAGCAGACTTCTTCCCTCGGGGTATTCAAGATATTCTATGAATTCCACCCCAGCTTTATGCTTGGGTAGAGGATGTCTGAAAGATATGGGTGTTTATTTGGTGGCTCACTCTCACTTGGTGCTACATAGAGATTAGTATTTCAGAATCTAGATTCCTGGACTATCAAGTAACTCAACTCAGAGAAAGATGAGAAAAACTATGCTCTCTTCTAGTTCCTTTGTATTCATTATCTCTTCCTCTTTTTCTTTTTCTTTTCGTTTCTTTCTTTTTCTTAGAGCTCACAATCTCACCAGATTCACATATATGACCTATATTTGGTGGTCTCACTTGGCATTAACACTTTAATTGAGTTCCCATAACTCTAACACTAAGTCGGAATTCCTCAGCCAGTATTCGGGCGGTCAGAAACACAAGAAAGGTGGGTTAAGGTCATATTTGGTAGATCTCAAATTTATTTGGTGGTATTGCCCCAATGCAACTGAAATGAACCTTAAATATTCACTCTTTTTTTCTTTGCTTTTTCTTCCTTTTCTAATTTTTGTCAACTTTTCTTTCTTTTCATCATTATTTTTCTTTTTTTTTCTCTTTCTTTCTTTCTTTTTTTTTCAACATAACAAAACTAGCACACATCCATGAGCTTTATTGAGGAGGCATTATTGGGGATTGGTGGTACTCAAGAGACATTGGGTGGCTTATTTGCTGGAAGTGCCTACTCATAGCACCCGGAGAGATGGATAGGACGGTGTATTTCTAACCTTGACATCAATACCCTCCTTCAGCGGAGGATTCCGTAAAGAATGGATGTAACCATCCACCTTAGCCCTAGTTTTATGAAACTTGCTCTCCACGTATTTGCCTTATTTGGTGGCTCTCACAATTTGCACAAAAATGTATACATAGGAACAGAGAGCGAAAACTATGACTAATCTCTGAGTATCATCACCTAATTATCTAGGATTCTGGATTCCTTGCACAAATCTTAGAGGACCACTACTCTCTATTCTCATCTCACACAATTTGGTGGATTTTTGGAAGAAAATCTGCCTAGCTCCCAAAATACTGTCCAAGGGTTTAGGAAAAGAAGCACTGCTTCTTCTCAACAGATTAAAGATTTTTATCAGCCTTCACCGTGAATTCATTGCAAATTCTACGTGTGTGTGAAAAGTTGTACTGGATTCCAGATTACAGAAATAAACTAAAGGATAAAATCCCTAATGCATTCTCTTGATAAAAATCTTATTCATGAATGCAATATGTATATATGCTATAAACAAGTAACCTCATATAATTTGTACTTCGTAAAATTCTCGTATCAAGTTACATTCAAGTTGACCCTAAATTCAGAACACGAGGTGAACGAGTGAGTCGGAAGAGACTGTTGCAGACGATTTCTAGGTCCAATGCGAGCATTGGAGGTGGAGTAGATTGCTCTTATATTCAGGATCCTAAAGTACATGTAACATGCAGCTCCAAGGTGTTCCTAAGGGTTGGCATAAAAATTTTTAGTTTCGTTGTATCTACCCCGCCCCCCCCCATGCCTTAGTTCTTGCATGTCCTCATGCATGAATATAAAAGAAAATAAATATAGCAGGGAGTAAATGGGTAGAAGTCACCTTGAATTACTCCTGAACTTTAATGTTTAGCATCGGCCAACCTGACAATATGTAATACGCAGAAAGAAAACGTGCTAAAAGAAAAATATGCTACGTATAAAAATGAATATGTATAAATCATGGATGTGGAGTAGATGCTGAGTTTAACACCTCCAGCTGGGCGAAAACTCAATCAAATGTATTAGTTCTAGCATAGGAGCTAGTCAAGATTAAGAGAAAGATGTACTCGTGTGCTCCTAGAATCAGTGGTCCGGAGATGCGAACCAGCTGATTGTGCACCCCTACTCCAAAAAGTCTAGCTATAAGAAAGTGTGGAGTAGGGGTGGAGAATAGAGGATAATTAGAGGGTGGATCATGATGTTGATTCCGCTGATTTATCATGTCCCACAATTCAGCAGGAAGTTGCTGAGGGAGTAGATCAAAATGTATCTTAGAACCAGAATCTGAGTCATAGAGATCCTCGTAACAATAATTGACATCAAAGATCATGCCCTTTCCAGGCTCTGGATCATATAGGGGTATCCGTGAAAGTAAAAGATTAGTGGGGAGGTCACTGAAATCCTCATCAGAAATTACTTCGTCCTCATCAGTACTCATCTCTGATTCATTGGAGGCTGACTCTTCAAGCTCGGAGTCGAGCCATCCATTAGATTGACTAGGATGGTAGGTGTGTCCCCAGCTCATTCTGCTCAAAGTTTCACCCTCATATGCATTGGGTTCCTCAGTAATTCCTGCCTCAGGTAGCATATCCATTTCTTCGGTCAAAACATCCATAGCTACTTCTGGTCTTTGGATGTCAGGATCAGGGATAGAAAGTATCATCTTAGAATCTCTAACATCCGAATTAGGTATGTAGGTGAAAGAAGAAGAGTGCAAATCAGAAGATGTTGGCTCTAGCACAGGTTCACCTACAATGGGAAGTGGCCTAGACTGATCATTAGTGTCACATGTAATGTTTGCCTCAAGATCCATATCCTCAAATGGATCTACTTCCCTTATCATGGTTGGGTTATCTAACCCCAGATTCAGGATAATCTAATTGTGGCTCAGTCCTAGAGAAATCAGTCCTTTCCTCCTCAGTTTCCTGAATGGAGTTCTCAGGCGAACCCATTTTGAATATTTCCTACTCCTATCCCATATCAAAGTTGGATTCTTCCTCCCCTGAATTATCTTCTGGCATCTGCTCCCGAGAATCTTCTGTGTGTCCTTCCGGTGTAGTTGTTTCAGATTCATCAAGGTCTTCAAGGCTATTTTCCACTTGATATCTAAAAAGTAGTAGTTCTTGAGTTTCCCGATTTTGTCCAATTAGCCTTGTTATCCCTACTGTTCCCTGAAGGAGCTCCATCACAGCTTGTTGATACGGAATCCAGCTTGTCTTTGGTTCGGCTCAGTGATAGCTTGGATTTCGTGTAGGTAGAATGCAGCCTTCTCCTTAGCACTAGCTATAGCTCTCTGTATTCTATAATGCGATTGCATATGCACTGGTAGTTCTTCAGGGGTTCCAAGGGGTGAATCAGGTCTTTGCATATTCCATGGGTAAGAAGCAGGAGTATGAAATCCATATCCTAGGTTATAAAATGCAGTCCTTCGAGGGACCAGCTGGTATGGGTCATAATATCCAGGGTTAGGATATGGGTTAACCATTTTGGTAACCTGAGGAGAAGGATCAGGCGAAGGGAAAAGTCATCTTCGAAACCTTGGGTTCTGATCCCAAGGTTGAGCTGATTCAGTGACCCGGGCTCTCAGATAAGCTCGTGGGTCCAGTTCTTCTGGATCTTGATTAGGTCCAGATCCAGGGTTAGCCATTGTAGCTAAGTAGATAGAAGAAGAAGGTGGGGAAGAAGATGGCCCAGGTGAATTGACACACCTCCTTGGGAGCAGCTCCAAAGGTCCAACCAGTCGAGGTTTGAGTGACCTCCTTCCTCGCATACACTACCCAACCCCTGGGTTGGTGTAGCTAGGCCAGACAATGCTAAGGCCCTGTCAATCAGATGATTCTTATGATCGGATGACCAAATTTTTCATTTTAAGTTTGAATTCCTAAAGAAAAATTCATCATGCAACCAACTGGAAGTGATTCCTGCCTCTCAAGCTAACCTAGCCAGTCTGGTTATGAGGGGACTAAGGGGAAGGTTCTTCCTTCAGCTCACACCTCAGGTTCCATTACCCCTTAGCCGCAGTCATTTGACACTACCCCGCAGACTTAGTCACCAGGTTTGGTAAGAGAGATTGAAAACACCCAGTAGTATGACAATGAATTCGGGTTGCTTAGGTGTTTTAAAACTAATTTTAGCCTATTTTTCTTTAGTTGAGGTTTGTGGTGAGTGGCCGACAAGGTGACCAAGCTCACTGGCTAAACACTAGACTTGACTAAGTCTAGGTTAGCCCAAACGTGGTCTCTAGATTGTAACCCTAAAGATGTAACCTAGGGTTCATGCAATTCTAGGGTCTTTTGTTCTTTCTCATTCAACAGACCACTGAAATTAAGACCAATTCTTTGATAAAAATTGGAACCATAATAAGTTGAAATTTGGCAAGTAGATTCCTTTTTCAATTATCTTTCTAGAGAATATTATTTTGTAATTTTTACTATTTCAATCGAATTTCTAGAGATTTTTGAATGTCAGAGGGTCAGATCTAGAATTTTGACCCTTTATCGATTTTCAAATTGAAACAGTACTAATGACTTTCAAAAATTCAAGAAAAATATGGAAATTAAAGCCAATGAGATCAGCTTCTAAACCACACCATTTTTAGTCAAAATAGATTCCCGAATTGCTCGGAATTGCTTTTAGAATTTTGAAAATTTTCAAATCTGGGTCAGTTTGACCCCCTTGCACTTCATGAATTTTTTAAAATTTTGTACTTAGAATATTTTAAATTATTGATGCTGATTGAAAGATGGTTTGAAAATGAAAGTCTAGCCCAAAATTCATAATTTTTCGTTCACTAATTTTTTGGCAATTGAATTTTTAAATCAGAATGTGAACTATAGCCGAAAATCAGAGGGTGGTGGAGAAGCTTTTAAAAGGTGTTTGAATTTAAAATGCAAGCTTTCCACCATTTTTTTTTTCAAAAAATTTTGAAATTTTTTTTTTCAGGAAGGATATTTTTTTCAAAGGATTTTCAAATTCTTTTTTTTTGCTTTTCCAAAACTAGCCTAGGATTCAAAAAAAAACCTAATCTAACTACCTAGATTTTTTTTTTTTGATTTTTGTTTCACAAAAATAGATAGGCTTCTTTTTCTTTTCAAATAAATCTAACCTAGGGTTCAGAAAGGGAAATCCTAATCTAAGATGAGATGTGCACATAATTTTTTTAATCTATGCTCGTTCCATGCGTAAATTCCCATTTTTCCTATTTTCATACACATCAAAAGACAAGTAGAGGAAGATTTGCCAGTGATAGCTCACAAGATTGAAATAAAAAATGATGTTACCTCCCCGGCAACAGTGCCATTTGTTGTGAACCGTAGAGTGCGTATTTGATTAGAAAAAGCGTCGTAGTATAGTGTGCAATACGATCAACAAAATTATTTATAAAGATAACGAGACTTGGAGTCCCAGCCGATCTTCACTGGGAGGCATTTATGAAAATGCAGATTTGAAATCGATCTCTTTCACTCTACTTGCTTAAAATCTCATGCTGGTTTATGCTGATTTACGTATTGATGTATGACATGCTAGTTGCCAAAAAGATAGTAATTAAGACATGCAACTTCAATCACACCAAAAGATGACAACTAGGCACATGGTGATTTTCAACATATATATTTATATATATAAAAGATGATGAGGATATCAGAGTTGCAGAGCTCAGGTAGAGGAATGCGTGTACAGGGAAATAAAACTACTCGCTACTAGAAAACGACCACATACATGAATTTATGGGATGATTTTCCATGCATCATTGAGGGAGAAGAAAGGAACTACACTATTAAGCAGTAAATAAAGCATGTAAATCTAAGAAGAACTATAAGATAATCTAGCAGAAATAAGGGCATTCAGAGGTGTCTCCGATGGCCTTTGAGTTGGTTGAGAGGAGAAGGAGAGGTGGCCAATGGTGCTTAGGCTGGCCCTTGGAGAGAGGTTGGAGAGGTGATCCAACATCTTGGCATGGAGATGGTGGTGGCCATGGTGAAGCTACTTGTGAAGATGGAGTGGAGGTGGAATGAAGCTAAGCTAAAATGGAGCCAAGAGTGAACGAAGCCAAGAGTGGATGGGTGCAAATGGCCGCCCCTTAGGTCTTTTTATAGACCTAAGGGAAGCTCTCTAGAGAATTATGGAATTCTCTAGAGAGACCTATGGTGGGAGCTCATGGGAGAGTGAGAGAGAGAGGATGGATAGTGGTTTTTGGTCCACCAAATGTTGATCTAAAAATTGAATGGCTTTTGCTTGCTAATTTTAGCAACCAAGGCAACAACACATGGTAGAGAGTTCTAGTGAACTTTGGACTAGGTATTTTTTGTGTGGATGGTATATGTGGGTGTGTGTGGGTCGAAACATAGGTGGCTAGGTTGATTAGGTTAGGTTCTAGTAGGTTTAAGTCAAGGTAGGTCTCAAATTAGGGTTGTAAACCCTAATTCACTAAGGTAAAGTGCAATTAAACTTAATGCAAGTTTAATTGGGTGTCTTAAAACTTAATTGAGAGTAAAATAACTCAATTAAGTCTTGTCTAGGTCAATTGGACTCTCACTAAGTCCAATTGGATAGTTTGTGCCAAGGTCAGGGCTCAATTGGACTCAATGAGTCCAATTGAGTAGGCTGATGGAATTGACTAAGATCCAAGTCAACTAGGTTTAGTGAGGACCTAATTAGGTCCTTAAGGAGGTCTAGAGGTGATGTTGTAGGGTTAGGGCACCTTAATTTAGGTTCCTATGGGGTTGGAATTGGGTTTAAGGACCTAGAGATCCAAGATCAAGGCTTGAATCTCAAAACAGGGTCTGGAGGGTAGTTCTAGACGTCCAATAGTAGTGTCAGGTGTCTTATAGTGAAAAATTAGATGTCCAGACTTGTTGTCTGCACGTCCAATAAGAGTCAGGGGGTTTCTAGGTTCTATCTTGTCTATTCTGCAGAAATTGGACGTCTGGCCAAGTGTCTGGACATCCAATAACACTACAGAAGTGGGTTTGAGGTATGCGGGAGTTGACTAAGGGTTCTGGACGTCCTATAACGTATCTGGACATCCAGATAGAGGCTAGAATTAGGGTTTTAAGGTTTCCTAAGGTGTGGTGAACTAATCTAAGGGTGGCTAAGGCTTAGGGAAGTTTCTAGGCTATCCAAGGGCTAGGATGGTCCTAAGTTCTTCATAATTTACTGCTTTATTCCTACTTAAATAGAATAGCATACCTCAACCCCTTACATTATTGTCTACTACATCTTATTCTAGGTGTTCTGCTCCAGCTCTGCTGCAACTGCAGTTATTCTTTATTCTTCAGATCCAGCTTTAGATCTACCTTCTAGTCAGCTTATTACCTGTTATTGACATAATGCACCTAATCAGCACATAATAGCATTATTTTATGCCTAGCTAAAAGAAAGCAGTAAAGGTGCAAGTAATGCTTTTGCATGCATGAATTATCCTAACTTATGATAAGTCCTAACCTAATTTAGGTCAATTAAGACCTATGATTACTGTGCAATCTGTAGGTAAAGATGGCTTGGAATGGAGGGGGTGTTGGTCCTTTCATAGTCGATGAAAAGAAGCTAGAATAGGCATGGGACCATTAGTGACTTCCAAGTAGTTGCTGGAAGTGTCGCTATAGGTAGTTCACACCCGCTTACGCTCACATCTGGCCTTGCTGGCGTGCACAAAATTTGCGATGACTGTAAGAGTTGCTATATGTCTACCTGGCTATCGATAATGGTTGGCTCCAACTGAGGATGTGCCTGCCTCATGACGCAGAGGTCCTGCTAGCATGCACACACGCGCGCCACTGGTATGTGCTGGTGCTGCATTGCTGCTGCTGCTGCATGCACACACATGCGCTGGATGCATTGCGTGCCGCTAGATTGAGAATAAGGGGGCTACAGGGATTTGAACCCATGCACTTCTTTGGGAGTGCCTTTCTCCAACCAACGAGCCAAAGCGCCCAGATCATTGCGCGGACGTCTTAATGCACGTGATGGAGATGAATCCTCAATCGTTGGATATTGATCCAACGGCTGTGGTGCGAGATTAGCGATGATGAGAAGGCGGTGCTGGGACTACTGGCTGGTGTTCATTCTTCTTTCTATTGCAGAGGGTGCCACAGTGCTTGGATTGAGTTGATTTCTACATTTTCGGACTGTGATCATCGCTCCATATCCATCTATACAGTCGGATTTTTCATCTAAAGCCTGTAAGGATGTTGCATTGCCCTCATGGCCGTGGATCTTCCTTGGACTTCATATGATGCTATGGCACTTCGATCTAGACGATTTCGGAGGTGTTAACCTCCAATCATCATCCTGATCAGTTCCATACGGTCTGATCGTCCATCCGAGGCCCTAAAATAAATCCTCTTCTCTCCCAACCGTAAAAAGGATGCAATTAGCCTAAGTTATATACAACTACTCTAATTGCAGAATGATGCATGCTATGCAATATTTATAACATGAAATGCAAATCTAAGTGTAGGAACATGCATGAATAGGAATTTTATCTTCAATAATTATGTCTACATCAAATCCTATGTAGAAGTTTAAACGAGCCCTTGCTCAAAGTGCAGTCACCTCGCACTTGAAAAAATTCTTCCTTAGCTTCTTCTTGTAGTTGTCCTCATCCAGGCAATCTCTCCTCAAGGTGGGCGTCAACCACCTCAAGTCACCTCCCCTTGCCTGGCTGTCCCTGTAGTGAGGATCTCCTCCTCCTTAGCATGGGTAAGGGAAATGAGGGAGAGGAAGAAGGCACCAAGGGGGTAGGTAGGTTGCCCCCTTAATATTCTTCTCTCCTTCTTCCTTGGTATTGAGATGGGGTAGAAGATGGTGAACCTAACTAAGGGAGAAGATATGTTTTTGGTGATGATTATGGTGCGTATTTATAGAGGTAGATGAGGGGTGGTTGGCATGGGCTTAGGTGTAGGGCTAGGATTAGGTTTGGTGGGTAGCTAGTGGTGGTTATGGGGATCCTAGGGTTAAGACTAGTTGGCACCATCTTTAAGGGTGTGAAGAGAGTAGTTATGGTGGTGGAGAGGTTCATGGAGTTGGAACAACCATAGAGGGATGCCATGGTTTAGCGCCACCTAAGGGGGCTTCTAGAAGGTCGGTAGGTGGATGGCTAGGATGTGTTGTAAGGGTAGGTGTAGGGTTAGGATGTAGGGATTTTTGGTACCAAATGAGAGGGGTAGTTAGGGTGGTTTCTGGTGCCAAAGGAGAGCGGTCTTTTGGTGGTGGAGTGGGGTCGAAGGTTTCCTATAGTTGGTGCCAAAATTAGGGTGGACTAGGTAGCTTGGGTGGACTTAGCATTAGGGTTATTTGGTGGTGCTATTTATGGAGGGTTTTAGGGTTAGGTGTTGGTGCCAAGGAGGTGACTAGCTAAGCTAAGCTAGCTTAGCTGGCATAGATAGTAGGGAGTCAGGTTGAAGGCATTTGGAGCTAGAGTTTTGGGGGAGAAGAGCTGGAGGTAGTTATCTTGAGCTGCACTGGAGATAGTGGCTACTGAAGAGAGTCGCAAGGAGCTATCTGAGCTGGCTTAGCTTGCTAGTTCTTTGCTGGCTGCTAAGCCTAGATAAGATGGGCCGGCTTCTACTGATGTGAGTTGAGGTGAGCTAGGTCTGATATTCCCAGGGAGGACCTAGCTAGCTGGAGTAGGTAAGGTAGGTTAACTCAACTAAGTTGAGCTAAGTGAGTCCCCAGGAGCTGAACTTGGGATGGCCTGAGCTGCTTAAGGTCATCTTCAGCTGACCAAGTCTACCAAGTTAATAGTGGTAGGTAGTCCTAGTCAGATTGAACTTCTAGTGAACTCTTCTAGTCTGGAAAAGCTAGAATGGAGCTGGGATCAATTGTCTTCAGCTAGTTTGAGTTGCCATCCAGCTGAGGTGAGCTGAATGGAGCTAAGGTGAACTAGCTAGCGCTACCATTCGGCTAAGAAGATCTGAATGGAGCTAAGGGTGAGCTGATCTAGCTAGAAAGAGTTGGGATCTAGCTGGGATTCAGCTGAAATGTGTTGGATCTAACTGGGATCCAGCTGATAGGAGCTTCTCCTTCATCTTTTTCCTTTCTGAGTGCAAAGATGTGTGGGATCTGACATTCTACCTAATCCTGACACAGATAAATGCATCAAAAATACATTAAAATGCAATGCATGCCTATCCTAGGTAAATGCCTAAATGCAGCCCAAAAACCCATTTGTAGAGTTAAAACCCTAAAAGCTAAGTTAATTTTGGGGCATAACAATGATGATAAACTAGTGTTTATCATGATTTCAAAACAAAAACCCAAATTAGGGCAACATGTTGATCGTAAAAGAGAATTATAAGTTCAATCTCATTTCCACGGTTTGAAGGAATTTTTAAGGAATTTTTAGGAGGTTTTGATTCATGTTGAAAATGAATTTGATGCTTAGTTTGGTCTATTACCCTTACATTGTCTATAATGTAAGGTAATGATCAAACTAGAGTAATTGAGGTTTTGGAACATAAGATCTGGATTTTGAGAGTCTTCTAGTGGTTTTTACTCCCTGATTTTAAGTAAATTGATGAAGAATTTGGATTGTCCAAAATTGGTATCATTTAGATCTGATTTCCTAGATCTTAGGATGACTTTCGAAGATTTTAAAGCATGCATATTAGGCTTGAGTTTATGATAGCAGCATGTGCTATTGATTTATTATAGCAACAGTGGCAGTAGTAGAGTTGGCCTGAGGTGGTTTTAAGGAATTTATTGAGTGGATTTTTGGTTTCATAAACCTCAGATCAAAGCAATTTAATCTAAGTTTCAGATTTTAGTAGCAGCAACAACAGCAATTCTGAACTGCTACAAAATTTGCAATCATTGTATGGGATTGTTTTGAAATTGATTTAAAGGTTTTAATGGGCTAACATTGTATTGCGTTGTTAGAACTTCATGAACAAGCATGTATCTACAAGTTTAGACTTCAATCTATTTGAAATAGGTTGTAATTTTTGTATTTAATTCATCTCAGCTACATGTCAATGTCTTCACTGCTCAAATTGGGGATTTGAGTGAAATTTAATGTCTAAATCTTGATTAAATGTTCAAACACCTTCCCTATGTTATATGGAGAGTTTCCGAATGCTTACTCATTTTCTAGCCAATTGAACTGAATCTAAGGCTTAGGTTCTTCGTTGAACATATATTTAACCCTCATTTGTGTGAATTTGTAAAAATAGGAAGAATATAAAAAAAATGTTAAAAAGTACAATAAACCTGTCTTGAGTAAGATCAGGTATTTGTTTAGGAGCTTACAAAGGATTGGTAGAACATACCAGCCGACGGTTTGGTTTACTTTTAATTTAATAAAAGAATCATATTCAAAAAAATACAAAAAGAAGTTTTTCTTCCATTATTTCACACTCTCTCTCTTTTCTCCTACCTCTATAAAACATAAAATGATCATAAAAATCTGGAAAATTTCAAAAATACAAAAAAATACCTTCTATATAGAATTTATACTTGTAAATATGGACTATTTAATAACTTAAATGTAAATACTGAAATATATGTAAATAATGTGCATAAATAACTTATAAATGTATTATATATATTTAAATAAATATTTATGTTGAGTTATTGTATATGTAACTTTATTATGTAATTATATACTAACTTATAGTGAATTATATGTATTTAAACTAAGATAATTGTAACTAAATATGTATACTTGTATAATTGTATCTATTACTGTATATAAATATTTAAATATGTATTATATAATGTATGATACGTGCATATTTATTTATTTATGTATTTATTGCAGGTTATTAAGTTAATAAGTTAAATATCTAAGTTATTACGTTAAAATAAGTAAATTAGTAAATTAAGTTATTACCGAGGTAATTTATATTGTATACTTGTATATTATTATTTCAATTCTTTTAAATTATTTGTAATATATTTATATTGTACCATACTATTTATACCATAATTATGGATACATCAAATAAAAATGTGTATAAATGTACATAAATTAAAATAAATGTTCTAAAATAATTAAAAATATATAATAAATACCTTATTATTTTAATTAAATAATTATAAGGTCAATTAACTTACCAATTCATTAATTTGTACATTAATTAAGTAATTAAACCCTAAATTAACGTGTACAAATCAATAACTTTAAGTCATTTTAAAATATAATTAAATAAGTTATTTTTGTAAATTAACTACATAATTATGTAGCTGTATATAAGGGCTTTCTACCGATATATTTTATTATGAAATTGAACTTCAATTAGGCACTCAAATCAAGGCCAAAAATCAGATTCAACGCACGCTATTGCGCTCCAATTAAGCATCGAAACAAAGTGCCACATCATGTGGCAGCAACCTAGGCAACGCTTTAAAAGCCTCACAAATGGTCACTCGCCTGGAGCACTTGTATTGTATACCCATTACCTTAAACATATATTGAGAATACTATGTGTGGGGCTGGGAGCCTGGTCTAGTCTGGGCCAAATTTAGCTTAGCCAGGTCTAGGCCTAAGCTATACACTATAAACCACCTAACTAAAAACTAGGGCTCGTTCATAGTAGCAGTTTGGTCTCACCTGAGAGGGTGCTGTGTATCCCATGAACCAAACCAATTCACTTATAAAAAACCCAACTTTTTGTTAGGTGAGGGCTAAGTGGTAAACCACTGTGCTGAGTGTTAAACCTAAAAGTGCCTACGTGTGTTGTGTGTGCCTTAGGGTGTGCGTGAGTGAGCTATGTGTGTGAGTGTAGTGTGCATATGTGTACATGTAATCTTGTATATTATATAAGTATAATATGGATACTGTGTACGTATGTATAGTATATATATAACTAGAGTAAAATAGTAATGTATACATATTGTTTGAGCCTTAAGTGTATATATAAGATTTCCTAAGGCTTTAGTGACATTTTTATCTGTCACTGTAGGTGTATATATATGTTAGTAAATATAGTTCTTTTGCCTTATTTTTTGTATGCATGTTTTATAAGGCTATAGTAACATTTATATATGTCACTATATATATGGTATATGTTACTAAAGATGTCAGTGTATGTTAATATAACATACTATAGTACATATTAGTAGCTATTTTTGTACCTATACATAGGTATTAATTAGGATAATTGTATATAATTAACCTAGAGTAGTCAAAATGGTTTTTCATGCCTGTTTGATTGTAAATATGTTTAAGGTATTGTAGTTAGAATTAATTAAGTCTTTTGTATATAGTTAACCTAATTCATTCATTCTTTGATTAATTGATTCATTATGTATATATAATTGACATTTTTGAAATAAAAGTGCATTTTTGGAATATAGAGAGAGATGTATATCAATATTTGCATCCCAGTCAATGACCTGGAATAAACTAGTAAAAATTATGTAAATAAATAAAATGACACGACATTTGTTTGCATTGTGACATTATACTACAACAACAACATAATTAAATAACCATTTTTATGCAACATGGAATGTCCTTAGTCACCCCTCTATTAAGGTGTACCTAGAGGCCTCGGGTTGAGGCTCCCTTGGTGGTAGCTCACCAAAGTTCAAGTAGGTGATGTTGAATGAATTTCCATTGGATCTAGAAATGCATCGTAGTATAGTAATGGAAAATGAGTCAACACTTAAACTTTGTAAAGCTCAAAAAGGCTTAAGCTTCCAAGGTCGTTCACAGGGAGAAAAACAAGTGTAATTCAACCACTAATTGAATAATATAAAGGTAAGCACAGTAATCAAGTCACAAGAGATTGTAGGCAAGAATAATCAATCATCAAAATATATAAGACAGTTGAGTTTTCTAATGAGTCAAAAAGAAATAACTAAGAGGTTAAAAAATTGGTTTTTACACTTGAGCATAAGCTCTGAATAACTACGCACACTTAACCAAATTATCACATTACTCCTCACCACTCATAATCAACTCAACTCAAACTCCTCTTTACACTTAGTCAAATTAGACCCTCAGACTTCACCCAATTGGATGCCTCAAAGAGACCTCAGACATCTTAAATTCTTAAAGTAAAGCTTCGTAGTGCAAAACACCCCTCCACTCTCTCTCAGAACTAATCCCTTCCTCCCTCTCTCTCTCTTATTTCTCTAATTGGGTAAATGGATCCAGAGCCCAAGGCCGCGTGGATGTGGGCACGAGTGAGGGTTTGTGCGATATGTGTGCATGGGGACCTGACCCACGTGTTCTGAAAGAGGGGCTATTGGGAGTAAAACATCATATACGAGTTTCCAAATTAAATGCCCATAATGTTGGACTATATCATTCTCCCTGTTCTTTACGTGTAGTAGCTGAGCAGCTTCGAGCAATTGGTGATGTTACTCTTGTGCCTCTATCAAATTGAAGCCCTAGAATGCTTCCTCGTTGGTTCCGCTCCTCTACAAGGTGGAGGCGAGTCGGTGGTGGTCGGATGCTCGTTGATGGAGACAAGGAGGATGACGACGACAGCGATGGTGACCTGCACAAGGAATACAGCCTAGAGCCTAATCAGTATGCTCAGGAGCTTTGCCGTGGTGCGGACAAGTTGGTGGTGGTTGTAATTTGGTAAGTGTATGGATGTGGTCAGACAATAGAGCTTCAAGAAGATCTGGCAAATGGAGTCGGAGAAGGAGTTGGAGATGTGGTGTGATGAAATTATGTTGGGTGAAATACTTGTGAAGGTGAGGGGGTTCTTTCTCCTAGGTTAATTGAGGCGGAGGAGGGCGGATGCAGGCCGACAATGAAAGTGGTTGGCGGATGTGTTGCCAACATCAGAGAAGAAGAAGGAGAAGGAGAGGGAGATTAGGTCTATGACTCTACCTAAATCTAATTTGGAGGATGAGGAGAAGCCTTAAAGTCATTGTAAGAGACAATGTGAGTAGAATGTCACTGGTGTTGGTAGTTGGAGATGATGGGGGGTAAATTCGGACATGAATAAGTTGAATTGGAGGTTGAAGCTTTGGACGAGGCTCTGTGAAAGAGAGCGGAAGGAAACCCCTCTGCCTATTGTTCTTGGCAGGGGGTGAAGACAAGGGAAAGAGAAGCTCTGGTGGTGTGGCAAAGCTTAGCCAGAGAAGAAAGGAAGATTTTAGTCCAATTCACGCACAGCCTGAACTTGTGGACATAGGGAACTTTATATAGGAGAAGAGTGCTCAATTAAGCTCTAAATTATAGGTTGGACTTGCGATTTTGGCAAGCTTTGAGCTCGCCAACCTCGAGCACGCCAGAGGCAATTTTATTCATGATTGAACTTGTGAGGATGCTCAATTGATTCGGGATGATTTAATGATCAATCTTGCCAAATTTAATGAGATTTGGTGAAGATTTTCTGCTCCAATTCCATGATTGAAAGTCGGCTTAGTGGGTTTCCTTTTGTGCTACTGCTGTTGTTGTTTGGAATTGAAGGAGAAGGAAGATGGGGACCTATTTGCAATGTGCATCGCAAAGTAGCAGCAATTATGCAATAAATAGAGAGTTATGGACTAAAATGTAAACTTTATCAAAATGGACTCTGATTAGGCCCAAATTAGGTTAACACCAAAATTTGGGCCCATAGAAGCTAATGGTGAACTTAGATTTAGGTTTTGACCATATTTGACTAAGTAAATTGCACAGAAGTCCAAATTAAGGTAAATTCCTGTCTGAATCTCTATTTTTGGTCAAAATGTGTTCACATGGTCAAATTGAAGATATCAAACCTCTTAGAATATTTTTCAATGATTTTAGGAGGATTAGGTTGAATTTACTTCTACCAAAACCCTTTCAATTTGAGTGAGGTTGATAATTAGGGTTTTTTTGTAATATTTTAATCTTCAAAATGCTTGAAACCCTGATTAGTCAATGTAAGCCCACTTCTTGGATATTTAAGTTCATTTGACCTTGAATTAAGCCCTATATTAATC
Source organism: Thalassia testudinum (assembly GCA_037157565.1). Lineage (NCBI taxonomy): Eukaryota > Viridiplantae > Streptophyta > Magnoliopsida > Alismatales > Hydrocharitaceae > Thalassia > Thalassia testudinum. The sequence continues at coordinate 142,076,999 of JAZHRO010000063.1, forward strand.
TGCATTTATGATTGGATGCTAAAACAACATAATTAACCCTTTTTTCTATCTTCTTAATTCAGTTCAGCACGGAATTACGATCCTTATACGATCATTAAGGAGCATTTAACACTTAATTATGACTAATTTATGTTAGTTATGACAAATGATGGTGTTAACATCAGGTGATGATAGGCGTCATCCATGAAGTGGATTGCTTTATCGTGAACATCTTGGGAGTAAGTACACTTGGGGGATTGCAGTAGCTAGTCGAGCGAACATGTCTGTCAGGGGGTTGTTAGCTTGGGGTATCCACCTGAACGAAACAGTTTTGAAGTCCAAAAGCTCCTCCTTAACCTTATCAGCATACAGGATCATGTTTGGACCCCAAGCTTGGTATTCGCCACAGATCTGATTGGCGACCAGCTGGGAATCCATGTAGAATTCCAATGATGAGACACCTCTTGACTTGGCCACCCAGATACCTGCTAACATGACCTCGTACTCTACCTAATTGTTGGATGCATGGAAGACCAATTTTATGGCATACATATGAGTAGCGTTGTCTGGGGCGATTAGTGCTATGCCAGCCCAAGATCTGACTGTCATGGACAAACTGTCAGCATATAACTGCCAAGGTAGAGTGAGGGAGGTATCTGGGTCTGTAAACTCTGCCACAAAGTTTGCCAAGACTTGTCCTTTAATGGATCTCCTTGGTTGGTATTGGACGTCAAATTTCGCCAGTTCCATAGCCCATTTGATCTGCTACGCTAACCCCGTGGGCTTGTGTAGCATTTTCCATGGGGGGTAGTCTGACAAAATCATAATTGTGTGGGCTTGAAAGTATGGGCGTAGCTTTTTGGTGGCTGTGACCAAGGCTAGCCTAGGATTCTCAATGATTGTATACTTAGCTTCTGCATCTTGATAGGTTTTACTAATAAAGTATACTAGTCATTGTGATCCTTCTCATTCACTGACTAACATGGCACTAATGGTGGACATAGCTGCCGCCAGGTACATGGAAAGAGCTTCCCTGAGCTTACGAGCCTTCAGGATAGGGGGACTTAGAATTGGTTCCTTGATGTCCTCTAAAGCGTTTTGGCAATGAGGGTCCAATGGGAAACAATATAGCCCTTGCCCTTTTTGATACACTCGAAGAACGGAAGGCACTTATCAGAATATCAAGACAAGAATCAGCCTAAAGAGGTCATTTTGCCAACTAATGACTGCATTCCATTCAGAGTACTTGGCAGTTGCAAATCCATGATCGCTTGGATCTTGTCGGCGTTGGCTTCGATCCCTCTACTAGAGACCAAGAACCCCAGGAATTTCCCAGCTGAGACCTTGCATACACATTTCTCGGGGTTTAGGCGAAGGTGGGTTTTCCATAAAACCTGAAACACCTCTATTAAATACTGCAAGTGTTGAGGGAAGTTTGATCCCTTCACCAACATATTGTCTATATACACTTCAAATGATTTTATTATTATATTAGAAAAAATCATATTTACACGATGATGGTAAGTTGCTCCAGTATTTTTCAAGCCAAAAGGCATGACTTAATACTGAAATAGACCCGTATCTGTTATGAACGAGGTATGAGGTCTATCAGCTGGACCAAGGTTGATCTGGTGATAATTGCTGTAGGTGTCTAGGAAGGACATGTGAGATTGTCCACTGAAGGAGTCTACCAGATCATCCACCCTTGGTAAGGGAAATTCATCCTTCGGGCAGGCTTCATTGCGGTGGTTGAAGTCCACACACATGCACCATTTGTTGTTGGATTTCTTTACCATCACCACATTTGAGAACCAGGCCAGGTACAAAGATTCTTCAAAAAAACCAACTTCAAGAAGCTTCTGGACTTCAGCCTCAGCTACTTGCCATTGCTCAGTTGACTTGTGCCGGCGCACTTGTTTGACAACACTGGTGCCCGACTGAATATTGAGATGGTGTTGGATCTGGGATGGGTCCACTCCTGACAGATCATTGGTGGACCAAATAAAGACGTCCGCGTTGGTCCTGAGCAGGAGTAGCAACTCCTGGACTTCGAAGGGATCAAGGTCCGCTCCGACCTGGATGAGCTTGGTAGCATTGTCAAGGTAAAGTTGTATAGGCAAGGCTAAAGAGCTTGACTAGATCCAGAAGTCGCTAGCAGATCAGTCGGATTTACTTCCTGCTGGATCGCCTAGACTTGGTTTCTTTTCTTCCTCCATTTTTGTGGCTTGGGGGGTCATGGTTTCATGGATCGTTCCAGTTCAATCCTCAGGAGCTCACACTCGATCATTTGATCCCCATGAACTATTCCCACCCCGTAAGGAGATTGGAGAAACTTGAATTGGAAATATGAAGAAGAGATTAGGTGGAAGGCATAGGTTGTCGGGCGGCCGATGATGCTGTCAATTGCTATTGTAAACCTGGCCACTATGAATGTGGTCATCTTGTTGAGGTGCCTGCCCCCATCATAGATAGATAGGTGAAGGCTAATCTCTCCTTTTGGCATCACTTTATGATTGCCAAACCCCACGATCGAGTGATTTGACAGGGAGAGGTGCTCCCCTTTGAAGCTCAGCTTGTGTAGAGTCTTCGAAAATAGAATGTCAACGGCACTACCTTCATCACTAAGAGCCTAGACTGTAACTACCCTGCCAGTAGGAGTATCACCAAGAGTGAGTCTGTATGTTTTGCCGGATTAGGTAGAGAGGCAAATAGCCTGAAGGATATCGGGGCAATGCTGGCATCACTGCCAAGACTTGGTGGTGGTTCTCTGCCAGGGTTAGCCAGGGTGACACTGCCTACTCGATCGAATGGGCTATGGACCTATCTGTCTCCTGGTCTATGATGAAGATCATGTTGACCCCCTGGAGCAGTTGAAACTTTTCTTTATGGTAATCCTCTGGGCCCTCCACGGGTCTCTTCCCCTTATGTTGGCCCTTATTTCACTTGATGAAATGGACCAAGTTTCCATGCCAGATTTTGGACTCAATCTAGTTGCAGAGTGTTAATGGCATAAATCACGTAAAGAAGATGAATACATCATAGTGTAACGTGAAATACATCCCAACAAATAAATTTTAACAAAATAGGTGAGTCTTGGTCGAACTCAGGGAGGCAGAAAAATTTTCCGATTTCATAACTGAATTAAAATGCTAACTAGAGAATATACCACTAATTGCAAACTAATCTAAATATATATCACAATTTGTATATCATGCAAATAGTCTGATCATGGATTGCAAAAATATAAGTATGACTAGGACAAGCCTTGCTATCTATCTAACTAGAGCATAAATCAAAATTACTATGTAGCAGAATAAGGGCACCACGGGTAGTCCGTGGTGACCTTCTGGAGAGGTTGGGGAGACCAATGGTGGTCCACCAAGGTGGCTTGGTTGGCGTTTCAGAGGAAGAGAGATAGAGACAGAGAGTGCCATAGAAGAAGGTCTAAAGAACTGAAGAAGGTTTGGAGGGGTTGGTGGAAGATGATCCTTCCAGGGGGCCCTGGGCCTTCTTTTATAGCTTTTATGAGAATCAAGATGAGCATTTCAGCCCCCAAAATCATGCAGCAACCTTCTGGTGATCAGATCCATCGATCGGGAGATCAACAAATCAAATCACACCTTAAAACACTTTCATTTGCACCTTCATCGCACAGATTTGCTCTCAGGCTGACATGTGGTGGCCTCTGGATGCTTGGATCATGATCTGATGCTCCAACGCTAGCCACGCCAATGCCTAATGCCCGCTCATGCTTTAATCGTGCCTAATGCACCCTCTAAATATCAATTGTCTGATCATGAGATCAGATGGCTTAAAAGAGCTATAGCATCTGCCTTTGATTTTCAAAACGCCTGCGCACGCGTCATCACGGACGTCGTCGCCCAAAGCCAGCTAGCATGCCACGCGATTGCATCTTTACTGCCCAATGGCCATCCAACGGATGGATTTCATTTGCACCTATGCCTTAGCTGATTTCCTGATGATCGCGAGTTAACCCTACATCCTACGCTCCTTCGCTAGCGCGTGAGCCAATGCATTAGAGGCACATTTTGTTGCGGTTTCCTTTTCACGTCTATTTATCCTCAATCATTGGATGGAGATCGAATGGCTGAGGTTTCTTCTTTCCTTGTTGAGGCATTCCTAGAGTAGCGATGTGGCCACATTGTGGCCATAGGATGATGATCCAATAGCCCACAGCGCTCGGGGTGAGCATCTTCAGAGGTTGGGCGGTGAGGGGTGACTGTGATGGCACCACGTGGCACCATCATGGCCATTCATCTTCTTTCTTTTGTAAATGGTGATGTAAGCCTCCGATTGAGATGATTCTTACACTGTTGGACTACGATCACTAATCCGGATCCATCCATGCGGTTGAATTTATCATTTGAGGTTTGAATTTTCACCTATTTGCCTCTTGGCTCTTGCTCTTTTATAGACTCGATAGGATGCTACGGGAGTCTGATCGATGTGATCTTGGAAGCATTAGACTCACGTGGTTGTTCTTAGTAGATCCGTAAAGTTGGATCAGTCATCTGCAGCCTCAAATTACCTGCAGTTGTTAGTACCTCTCAATTAGCACATAATATGACATTAATATTTATAAACCTAATAACTCGGCTATGATGTAAAGTATGATGTGAATGCATGCAGAATGCCTAAATTAAGCTTGGTTCTAACTTAATTCAGGTAGATTAGGACATATGATTACTGCACAATCATACCCCCATGCCTAAAACTTGCTAGTTCCTAGCAAATGCAATAGTAAATGCATTCCATCAAGAGTTTGACTAGAGATTTATTTCTTTTTATTTCATCCAGAAATTTAGAATCCAGATAACTGTGATGGTGTAGTGGTGTAGCGTCTGTAATGGATCAAGCGAAAGGTCAACATACATCTAAAGCTCATACTTGATCCTCAGTAAAATTCTGTTGGGATAGGCAAACTTCTTCTCTCATGGATATAAAATATCCTTTGGTTTTAGCCCCGTCTTTTTGGCTTAGGTAGAAGATGTTTGAGTTAAATGGATTTGTATTAGGTGGCTCACTCTCCGCTAGTGCTACATGGAGACTAGTATTTCAGAATCTAGATTTCTAGATTATTAAATAAATCAACTTTAGAGAGAAGCAGAAAAACTATGCTCTCTTAAGTCTTTTGTACGTTTTCTTCTCTCTCTTTTTCCTTCTTTTTTCTCTCTTCTTTTTTTTCTCTTTTTTTTTCTTTTTTATATACCAATATAATGCCATATCTACTAACACAGCGTAGCATAGCATACATACTTTTAGTGACGAGGCATTATTTGGAATTGGGGGTGTTCAAGAGGATATCAGGTGGCTTATTTGGTGGAAGTGCCTAGTCTCAACACCAGGAAGGGAATGGATAGGACAACGTATTTCTGACCTTGATATCAATACCCTCCTTTAGCTGAGGATTCTGTGAAGGACAATCATGACTATCCACCACAGTCTTAGTTTTATCAGAACCCGCTCTCTATGTATTTGCCTTATTTGGTGGCTCTTAGAAGGATTTTCTCAAAGAATTTGTACGCAAAAACTGAGAGCAAAAACTATGCCTAACTCCGAGAATCATTATCCAATTATCCAGAATTTAAGATTCCTTACACTAGTCTTAGAGCACCAGCAGAGTCTCTACTCTCACCTCACACATGTCTTTGGTGGATCTACTAGAAGATGGTTCACCTGACTCCCTGATTACTGTCCAAGGGTTCAGGTGAAGAAGAAATGTTTCTTCTTGACAAACTAAAGATGTCTATCAGTCTTCACATTAGATCCATTAAAAATTCTGCGTGCAAGTGTGAAATTGTACTGGATTCTAAGTTCAGGAATCTACTACTGGATTCTAAGTTTAGGAATCTACTAAAGAATAAATCCCTAATAAAACCTCTTGATAAAATGATCTATTCCCCCCAAGTTTTGGAAGAAAATTTTTAATTTATATGTACTACCCCCCTGCCTATGTTCTTGCATGTCCTCATGCATGAATAAAAGAAATTAAAATAAGGTAGGGTGCAAGTGGTTAGAAATCACCTGGAACTGCTCCTAACTTGTCATTCAGCACATGCCAACACTACAATGGTAATCACAATATGCAGAATACAATGCCAGAATGAAATATGATATATATAGAGGATATGTATATATGTATAAGTGTAAATGTGATGCCTAAATGATGCCTAAATGCTAACTCTAAATGCTATTCCTAACTGCTATGCTGAGTTTAACGCCTCTAGCTAGGTGAAACTCCATCAGATGGATCAATGATTGCAGGAGATAGAGTTAGAATGGTAAGCAACTAAAGTTCTGCTATCACTAACGGGCCAACAATGTAGAGTAGCTACCCATGAATACCAAGGCCACAAAGTTGGTAGAAGAAAATCATAAGGCCTGGAACCGGTTGTAGGCAGGTGCTACAAGAGGAATGAATTTGGGTGCCAAAGTGATAGGAAGCTACTGGCAGCCTTGACAGGTGGTGCTTGAGAAATGCAGATGAGATCGATGAAGAGTCAGGAGTAGGAGGTCCTGAAAGTGGTGAAAAATGAATGGAGGGACCTGAGTGGTGTAATCTGAAATGGTATAAACAACCATTTTGTGAGTGGGTCTAGATGTTTGTGGTCGTAGAGTAGGTATGTCAAATAAGATTTTGTGTTGCATCCTAACAGCTTTATTCTCATCCCTAGGTTGATCAGAAACCTCATACGGATTGCCCAAATTCTACTCATGGTGGAAATCCTCAAATGTACTGGGCAGCAATTTATTTTCCCCAAGGTGTGGAGAATCAGAATATAATAAAGCCTCAAATTCTTTCATTTTCTGCTATGTGGCTTCTATGAAATCCTCGATATCCAAGAGCAAAGATGCGAAAGAATCTGTCATAAATTCATCTGACTCCAAATCTAAAAATTTCTCCAGATTTTTCAGATTACTCTGACAATCGGAAATGGAGTTTTTACTAGATTCTTTCTCAACTTCGATAGGATTCTTTAGTAATTCATAATCACCCTCATGGATTTCAATGTATTTATCATCTAATCTTGTCATGAGGGTTTTAGGTAATTCCACTCTATATCTCTTAGAAACATGTGTCTTATTGATTGCCTTTGGCCAATCAGTGTCCACCACAGTGTTCAAATCAATGAGCCTGACAGAAGCTGTGCAGAGTTACTTCACCAAGAAGTTTTATGTTCCCACAGTGTTCAGGTTCATCATTATCTGAGTCCTCCTCGATAAAGTTGCAATGTGGGTTCTTATTTGCCCTGAAAATATCCAATTGAAGTTTTTCATTCCCCAGGGCGATCTCCATACACCCAGATGCACAGTTAATGTTAGCCTAGGAGGTCTTTAAAAATGGCTATCCTAAAATAATAGGTGCATCATGGAGACCAGGGGGAATGTCCATATCCAAGATGAAGAAATCAACTGGGAAGCAGAGCCCATGGATTTTCACAATGACATTCTCTACCACACCTCGGGACATTTTGATTGATCTGTCAGCTAACTGGATATCGACCGAAGTGGGTTTTAGCTCCCCAAATTGAAAGTGGTCAAAAATAGCATTGGGGGCTAAATTAATTGCTGAACCTAAATCAAGCAAGGCTTGGTCAAAAGGAGCATCCTGTAGTTGACAGGAAATGAGTGGGGCTCCCAGGTCTTTCTTTTTAGGTGGCAAGTTAGACAAAATGACTCACTACCTTCCATGGACATTACCACCTTATTGCTTTTCCTTGGTTGTCGCTTAGGCGTACAATATTCTTTAAAGAATTTTGCGACAATGGGGATGTGATCAATGGCATTGAGGAGGGGAACCTTAATGTGAACATCTTTGAAGATTTCCTTTAAGTCCTCATTGCTTTTGATTCCCTTTATCTTTCCTTTAGGTTCACGAGTTAAGGCTCCAGGGAAGGGTAAAGGGATGTCGATGATCCCAATGATTGGTTCCTTTTCTTAGGCTACTCCTTTGAAGGGATAGAATAGGAAGATGAGCTAGCCTAAGAAGTATCAAGACTCGCCTGCCTACATGGGGGGTATTTTGTAGCTTTTCCACTCCTTAGTGTGACAGCATTTGCATCGACATACTGTCTCTGTAGTGGGGGCAGAGCAAAAGGGCCAGAATGGGTAGGATTTGACAGTAAGGGTGGCTGACCTTGCCCATACCAGGTGGTGTAGGAGGTGCTTGTAAAATAGCATGCACCTGTCCCTGTGTTGCCTAGAACCTAGGCATGGCACCCTAGTTTTGCACATACCTTAGGTTTGGGACAGGTTGGGAGGGCAAGGCTCCCTATGATCTATGCTTCTGTAGTAATTGGTTCTATGTATTTTGAATGTTTTGAATCTGATCCTCCATCGTTTTCATGAATTACAAGTTGTCATAGTTCGATTGACGCATAGATTCCTTCAATTTCTCTCTTAGTGCCTCGAAAGGGTCAGCCTACCTGGAAGGGTGACTGGCAGCTTGATGTAGCGGCTGATAGATAGAATGGGGCTGCTGCTACTAAGACAGGAATGGCTACTGCCTTGGGTATGTGTTTTACACATTCCTTCATTGTCTAGTCTGGTAGTGTGGATTTGGCCTCTATGAGTTACTAAACCAGGAGAAGTTAGGATACTAGTGCCAACTAGGATTATACGTCTCGGAATAGGAGTTATTACGCTTGTAACCTTGGATAGCACTAACATCTTCGTAGGCCGAGGATGTCTCAAGCGTAAATTCATCAAAAGAGCATTCGAATTGTCATGTGGTGTGTAACCCTAATTGTACGATGCCATATCCAGATTACTCATGATCACCTAATATGCAAGATCCCACGGAGATGGAAAAGAAACATCCCGAGTGAAAAGATGTTCATGAGGAGGAGGGGTTCGGGATGCAATAGAGGAGTGTGATGCAGTTAAATTGCCAGGAAAACTAGATCTTGCTCGCAATAATTCATGAAGTTTTTCATCGAGCAAATCCACCTTGTCCAGCTTCTTAGTGATAATGTCCATATCAGCTCGGGTAGATTCGGCATGAGCTTCATGGATATTAACTCATTCTTGTTCATGTCGCTGGAATTGGTTCATAGAGGTGACAATCATCGAGTTCTCTGCTAAGGATTCAAACAGTTTGAATGCGCTATTCTCATCCTTCGCAAGGAAATTCCTGCTGGTAGATGCATCAACCAAGTACCGATGTGTGTCATCCAGCCCATGGTAAAAGACTTGTGCAAGATGCCATCTAGGTACACCATGGTGCAGGCACATCATGAGAAGATCGTGGAATCTGTCCTAGGCATCATGTAGTTTCTCTTCGGGGCCTTGGGAAAAGGTTGTGATTGTGCACCTCATAGAATTTGTTCAACTAATCAGGAAGAACTTTTAGAGGAATTCACGACGTAATTCCTCCAAGGTTCCAATTGGCCTCTCGATAGTCTTGAACCAATAAAAAGCTTTATCCTTAAGAGAGAAAGGAAAAAGCTTCATGAGAACAATTCTAATGTCTATATTCCTAGGTCAAACTGACTCTGCAATTCGACTCAGATCTTCTATATGCTAGAAGGGGTCCTCATTCGAGTTTCCATGGAAATGAGTCTGAATTAGACTTATGATGTTCGACCTTAACTCGAATGTGTCTCCACCTATGGGAATCTAGACATGAGGTGCTATAATCATCGCCATAAGATCGTAGAAGTCTCGCAGTTGTTCTCCGCGTGGTGGATGCTGCATCCTATCTAGCATTGTGAGGATCCTATCAATGCTCTACTCATATCTTTGCTCATACTCCTCGACCCTGGCTTCCAGATGAGCCATTAGGTCTTGATTCTTAGGGCCCTGACCAGCTCTATGACTGGGATTAGCCATTTCATCTAATCAAGAGGAAGAGGGTTGGGAAGAAGGTTCAGGCAAGAGTTGCCTTTGCTGCCTCGGGTTTGGGTCCCAAGGTCCAACAAGTTTAGGTCTTAATGACCTTCTTCCTTGCATACAACAACATAAAGGGTTAGTGTAGTCAAGCCAAACAAGGCTAAAGCCTTGTTAATCAAATTGGTCCTTAAGATCAGATGACCAGATTTTTCCTTTTAAGTTCAAATTCCTGAAGAAAAATTCATTGTTCAATAGACTGAAGGTAATCCCTACCTCTCATGCTAACCCGACCAGTCTGTGTACGAGGGGACTAAGAGGAAGGTTCTTCCTTCAGCTTTCACCTCCGGTTCCTTTGTACCCATTAGCCATGGTTGTTTGACACTACCTCGCAGGCTTAGTCACTAGGTCTAGCAGAAGAGGTTGAAATCACCCAGTAGTATGACAATGAATTCATGTTGATTTACGTATTTTAACAATTTTCTTAACCCTTTTTTCTTCAGCTGGGGTTTGTGGTGAGTCGCCCATAAGGTGACCAAGCTAACTTGCTAGCCACTAGACTTGATTTAGTTTAGGTTAGCCCAAATGTGTGTGTTGAATGCTCTGAATCAGTGTTTTAAAAGTAATGCGATGTAGCATAGTTGATAAATTGCATAGAACACTTAAAATTTATAACTCAGAAAAGTTCGAGGTCGAACATAGGGAGCAATATGGCAATTTATCTCAAGATCACAATTTTAAGCAAGAATGTAACAATGTAGTAGCCATTTCAAGCACAAATGATATAGATATAAATTCAAAAGTCATTGTGGCAAAAAGATTAGGGTAAAAAATGGTGATTTGAATCACCAAATTCCCTATTAGAATTCTACTTGAATAATTCAATAGTGTCAATCAACCAAATTCCACATCAACTTAAGTGCTACAGTATCTCAAAACCAGCACACAGAGGCAATGGCCTCTCTTTCTCAAGCCTTAGGGAGAGGCACAGTAGAGCACAGCACCAACACCAACAGAGGCGAAGACCTCTTCAGAATTTTGCTAAGTATAGAGAAATAGGCAACAAGGCAAAACCCCCCCTCTTACTCTCTTTCCCTTTCTTTCCTTCCTTTCTTTCCCTCAAAGACCCAAGGTTAACCGGGAAATCGGGTAGGAATAGTAACCAAATTCGGGAGCAGGGCTGCGGGTGTGAGGTCACAGCTGAGCAGTGAAGCAGGTCGGGTCGAGTCAAGTGATCGGGTGCGGGGTGCAGGGACCTCACCCTTGGTGTTTTGAGGCAAACACAGGTATCAGAAAATCAACTTAAATGTTATCAACTGCTTTTCTGTGACCAATGTGGGACTAAAAAGTCCCCTCCTTTATGCGTTAGCTACAGTAGGTAAAGGTGTCAATTAAGGTCGAAGGAGGAGGCCATGTCAATTGACCATCTGGGATGCTTCCTAGGACTGGGCTGCGTGACCTAGGGCACTCTCATGGAGTGGATGCTTGAAGAATGTGGTAAGAGCTCTCTTGAAGCAGCTGCATCAATGGCGCTGGGGCGCGAACACCTGCAAACAGAAAAAATGGCTCGATGGCCATGTCAGAGATGCTCAAAAGCTTCGCTACGGCACGGTGAGGGAAATGGTGGTGGTGATGAACTGTGAGACGGGTCGAAGAGGGCTGGCGAAGGTGTACTGTGAACGTGATGGTGGTGGTGTTCTGTAGGTGGTTAGGGCAAGAAAACCCCTCAATTTCTTGAGGGATTTTTCTTCTATGGATGAGGTGATGCTTATGAGGTAGGTGGCAAGGCTTATGGTGTGTTGTAGTGGATGGAGAGCCTCGCCGGAGTGGTTGCTGGAGTGGAGGAAGATGAAGTTGCAGACGGTGTAGGAGAGGTCGACATAGTAGCGTAGTGGCACGGTGATGATGTGTAGAAGATAAGGAGTTGAGGAGACTAAGTGGTGGTCGATGAGGGGAAGGAGCAACGTCGGATCAGGTGTGACTGGCATTGGATACGAAGAAAGATCTAATGGGAAAGAATCGGTGACGACGAAGGGGATTAGGGCACCCACTGGCATGGCGCGACGCAGAAGAGGGAGAAGAAGAATCCACCACTAGTATTGCGAGCAAATGATGAGAGTGGTCCAAGGAAGTCGCCGGACATCATGGAGCATTTTGGCTGGAGAGGAGGGAGGAAATAAAGGGATTCCAGCCTAAAACGAGAGTAAAGAGGAGAGTTTGTCCTCAATGGTCTTTAAATAGGCCTTAGATTGAGGTTTGAAGCTTGGAAACCAAGCTTTCAAGCTTGGTAAGTTTGTCGGAGTAGGACACACACATCTCTCATGCATTCGCATGAGAGATTGGGAAAGAATTGGAGACTTGGACATGGCTCAATAAGAAGGAGATTACCTAACGAATCTCCCTTTCAATTTTGAGAGGGATTTGTCAAGTAATCACTGAGTTCTTACCAAAAGAAGCTTGCCGAAGTAGGATTCCTCCATGATAATGGCAAATGTACCTCTTTGCAAAGAGTGACGGAAAAGATAGGGGGTATGTGCAAGGAATTTGAAAAGCTGAGGGGTTGTGTGAGAGAGAAAGAGTCAAATTGGACCAAATTGCAAACTAGGTCACGATAATCTGTGATTGGGCCGAAATTTTGACATAAACCTAATTTGGACCTAAGGAATCCAATGGTGAAGTTGGATTTTGGTTTTGACCTAGTTTGACTGGGTAGTTTATGCAAAAACCCAAATTAGGGCAGTAGTCTGTCTAAGACTCTATTTAAGGTTAAAATGGGTTCAGATGGTCAAATTAAAGATATCAAACCCTAGATGATATTTTTCTATGATTTTTAGAGGGTTTAGATAAATTTTATCCTGACCAAAACCTCAACTAATTAAGCAGGTCTATTTTTAGGGTTTAAGATACTCATTAATTCTTGAAATGCGTTAAAACCCATTTTTGTTTGCCTGGACCAACTTATTAGTCATTAATGACTAAATGACCTTCAATAAACCCCTAGCGTACTGTTCACATGGCGACATCGATGTTTAAGTTAATCACGTTGTAGTATAGTCGAAATCACTTTGAAACAAATATAATTTTTAATACTCGAATAAGTTTCGAGGTTTAACACAGGGAGCTATATGAGATTTAGAAATCAAGATCACAATTCAAATTGAAAGAAATTGCAATAATATCAGTAGTAATGTGCAAAAATATGGGAGTAAAATGATGATTTAGATCACCTAATACTCCTACAATATCACTAAGGAACTCAATGTAAGTGTATGGATATGAGAGCTAATTCTATTGTCTGCTTCTTCTTCTTCTTTTCTTCTTCTCTTTCTCTACTTCTTTCTTTTTCTTTCTCTGTCCTTGCTGTGTCCTTCTCTTCCTCTCTTCTTCTCTTCAGGCCTTCACCTCTTCTTCTCTTCTACTTCTTCTACTCTTCCTTTGCTTTTTCTGTCTTGTCCTTTCTTCTTCTTCTCTTTCTCAACTACAACCTCTCCAAGCTTTCTTCTTCTTCAGCTTCTGCCTTGGCCACCTCTTCTTCTTCTTTGGTTTTTAGAATTTGGCTAACTGTCGGTCAAAGGTTCCTCTAGCAAAACCCTCCCCCTACCCGCTCAACTCTCCTTTCTTCTTCTCTCTTAGGATCCGCTCCCCCAGAGCCACAGGTATCCGGGTTATCAGGTCAGGCATATACCCAGGTCCTAGCTCACCGGCGTGTGGTGGTGAGCAAGGAGTGTAGGTCAGGTCGAGTCAGGCCTAGTCCACGAGTGTGGTGTAACGGACAAGACCGGCTGAAGGTTAGAGCGACCTCACCCCGTGGTAATTGAGGCGAATAGCTACTGGCACTTTTGCAATTTAAGCAGGTGTGGGGGCCTCTTCGTATCTGAGGTGGGACTAAATGTCCCACCTTCCTTCCATGCAGCGCAGCAGGGAGCATCCTTCACAATTGCCTCAGCGACTGAGGTTCGTGACTGCAATTGAAGACCTAGGTGCATGCACAAGCTACTTTCGCATGTACCAGGCTTCAACCTGGGACAGCAAGCACCTGGGGCAGCCTCAAGCAAGCTTTGAGCTTGCTCGCCAATGGTGGACAAGTTCTGGTACCTAAAATCAGTAGAAAGGCCTCTCGACCATGTCAGAGCACTCAAGGAGCATCACTGGAGCACAACGGATGTGATGGGGGTGGTGGCGATGAGCGACAGTGGCTGTGAGTGCGTACCTAGGTCAAACTGTGTGCGTGTGTGTGGGTGTGTTCGGGGGATGACTTGGGTGGATGGTGAAGTGAATAAAGAGAGGGGAAGTGATCAGTGAGGTGTGCTGAAGGTTTTGCAAGGGTTGACGAGTGTTTTGGTGGCCTGTGGAGGTGGGATGGGCTCGTTGGAGAGGATGCCCAAAGATGGAAAAGATGGAGGTGCGAAGGGCGTCAGTGGTTGGTTTGAAGTGGATTAAATGAGGAAATAAAGTAGAAGGGATAGAGGACTTAGCTAGGAATTCAATGGACGAAGGAGGATAGTGGGGGCGTCGGGTCTGGTGTGGCTGACATCGTAGACAAAGGTGGCTTCGGTGACGTTGGAACGGCGAGGATGAAGAGGAACGGGTGTCTGCTGGTACGGCAAGATGTGGTGAAGAACAGGGAGGAGGAATCCACCATAGGTATGGCAGACGGATGACCAGTAAGAGCAAGCGGGATCGCCGGACGTCGAGGAGCCTCGGACCATGATGGAGAGAGGAATTTTGAGGGGATTCACAGCTGAATTCGAGCATGATGAGTTCGGGGCATCTGGGCTTCTTTAAATAGGGATTTCAGTGGCAGTTAGGGCTTGGGAAGCAAGCTTCGTAAGCTTGGAAGGTTGCCGAACATGGGAGATGTTAGGATACCCAAATCTCTCATGTATTCGCATGAGAGATTGGGAGGGAATCAGAGCTCATCAATGGGTTCAAACTAGAGAGAATTTCTCAGAGGATCTCCCTTCCAATATTGGAAGATTTTCTCCAAGCAATCAAAGAGATATTTCCTGTGAAAGATCGCTGAAGTAGGTTTCCTCCAGGATAATGGTGGAGGGACCTACTTATGATGACGATGAAGAAGCTAGGGGGTTGAATGCAAGGTTTTTGAAAGTTAGGGGTAGAAATGTAATCAAATAGGACCTTTTTGCAAATTAGGTCAAGGCAAACTCATCTTTGGTCAATATTTTGGTACAAACCTAATTTAAACCTAAGGAATAAAATGGTGAAGTTGGATTTTAGTTTTGACCACGTTTGGTTAGGTAATTTATGCAAAAACCTAAATTATGGCAAATATCTATCTGAGACTCCATTTTAGGTCAAGATGGGCTCTGATGGTGAAATTGAAGGTACTAAACCATAGAGAATATTTTTCTATGATTTTTAGAGGGTTTAAGTGAATTTTATCCTGACCAGAACCTTGGTTAATTAAGCTAGTCAATTTTTAGAATTTCAAAATTCATTTAATTCTCGGAACACATACAAACCCTTTTCTATCTAATCCAACTCAGTTGTTATCTTATTATGACCATTTGACCGTTATTCAACCCTTGAGAAAACCCATGGTTGTACTACACTGATGATAAGCTGGTAAAATTATAGTTTTAACCCTAATTTCTTATATTTCTCTCAGAAAGGTTTTACAATGAATTATGACCATCAATTGGTTATGTAGGAGCATTTATTGACTTCATTGGGTCAAAATGAGCTAGTTAGGGCTCATAATGGTGTTCCCATCATACCCCCATGCCTATCTTTTGCTTGTCTCTTAGCAAAATTTCAAGGTATTAACTTTAATTCTAGACCATGAAATATTTTGATACTCAAAACTTTGATGTGTGCTTCCTTTTATAGATTAGGTTAGAATGCCGATAGTAGGCCTAGAAGTACTCATGTACCAACCAAGATCTGGCCTTGATCAGCTCTATCCTCAGTCCATCGCAAAGGTTTCTAAGGCTCACAGGAACTATCCTATGGTTCGTTGAACTCCGCGGTTAAAGCACCCGTGCCTGTAACATGTTTTAGCCTTGGTTCAGTTTGCAGTGCATTTTTGTTAGAGTGAGACAGAGGAATTTTTCTTTATTTTTAGAGAGTTTTCCCTCTCCTTTCATTTTATTTCTAGCTTCGGATTGGCTTCACAACATGGTCTATATCAGATTCTTAGTCCCCATCGTCAATCCTTGAAGGGTCCCTGGCAATCGATGCTTCAAGATAGCACCACCCATGGCAACCCCTAGAACCTTGGCTTTCGAGATTTCGAGATAATCCCGCTCATGGTGTTCTGTAGCTAAATCTAAATCCTTGTAATCAACATTTCGGGATAATGTCACCCATGGCATCTGAACCAGCACAGGGTGCTTACATGCCCCTGGTAGGATATGTAGATATCCTGGGAGACAAGCACCGAGGAGATGATATGCTATTGCTCATCTTCGAGGGAAATTTCCTACCTCTCTACACTGGGAACTCGTCCAAATCAACTTGTGTTGATCAGCCGCTCCTAATCTAGGTGACTTTTTCATAATGATTTAAACGCATTTGCATGATTTTGATACTTAAGCACACTGAACCAGACTGTGTGTGGATTGGGGTGCTTAGGTTACCGAGTCCTGCATACC
This sequence comes from Thalassia testudinum, assembly GCA_037157565.1. Lineage (NCBI taxonomy): Eukaryota > Viridiplantae > Streptophyta > Magnoliopsida > Alismatales > Hydrocharitaceae > Thalassia > Thalassia testudinum. Next base: position 142,093,441 of record JAZHRO010000063.1, read on the forward strand.
AGAGGTCAATTAACGAGGTCGAATACTCCCTAAGCCTTAGACCTAATACTTAAGCTTCGCATTTTCCCCATCCTCTTGAGGACTATCTAGATCTTAGCGGATACTTGAATTTTTAAGCCTAGGATCACAACCCAAAAGGCCTAAGATCAGCATTCCTACTAATCTCTTCTTTGTTTCATTAGCACTTTTTGCCTTTCATTTTCTTTCTTTTGATATGGTCTAGAACTAAATCAAATTCCTTAATTTATTACCAATGACTATCTCTTTTTCTTTTCTTTTCAACTTGCACTCCTTGTTGACATTTTTATCTCTCCTTTATCTCAAAATTTGATATGCCATCAAAATTTTCTCTCCTCTCATTTTTTTGTTCTTTTTCAAGATTTTTTTTTTGTAATTTTGGAATATGTTATTTTTTTGATGAAACCCTTTCTTGTGAGATGATTTTCATGGTGTTTTCCACTTTAATACCCCCCATGCCTATGATTTGGAATGTCCTCAATGTAAATCAGGTGGGTTTGAGTTCAGCTTAGATTATTCATTAGAACAAGTTTCGGGTGGGTGAATGGGTTGGGATGACTGTTGCGAATGATTTCAAGCTCGAGTACGTGTACCAGAGGTGGAGTCGACTATTCTAATGGATAAACCCTAAAGTGCAATATGAGTTCAGCATAGGATGTGTCAAGAAAGGTTTTGGGTTTTTCAAAAATGACAGGTTACCTCCCATTAAGCTTTGAGTTTAATGCCATCAGTCGGGCGCAATGAGCTTAGGAAGAATGGAGGGTAAAAGATATCTTAGCCAAATTTGTATCGGTAAGTTCAATGAATGGTTTGAGTCTCTGACCGTTCACGTCAAAAAATTCTAAATTGTGGCTAAGTTGACTGATTTCGACGGCTCCATTTCCAAAGATTCATCGGATGAGGTAAGGTTCGATTCATTTTGATCTGAGTTTTCCTGGGGATAGTTTAAGTTTGGCATCAAAGAGTTGGACTTTTTGACCAGGGAAACAGATCTTTCTAGATATGTGCATGTCGTGAAAGGCTTTAACCTGATCTTTGTAATTTCTCGAGTTCTCATACACGTCATGGTGTAATTCATCGATCTCACTCATTTGAAGCTTTCTGTGGGTTCCTACCTTGGAAAGATTGAGATTACAGTTCCGTACTGCCTAATAGGCTTTGTGCTCCAATTCGATGGGGAGGTGACATGCCTTCCCGTACACTAATATGAAGGGAGACATACCTAATTGGATTTTGTGGGCGGTCCTATAAGCCCACAAAGCTTCCGGAAGTGTAGATGACTAGTCTTTCCTGTCAGGTCGAACAACAACCAGGAGGATTTTCTTGATCTCCCGATTTGATAGCTCAGCTAGACCGTTGGTTTGGGAATGATAAGGAGTAGAGATTCGGTGTGACACCCCATATTTGGTCATCAGTGACCTAAACTGAGCATTGTGAAATGGGTCTCTCCATCAGAGATGATAGCATGTGGAATCCTGAACTGAGAGAAGATGTTCTGATGGATTAATTTGATAACCATCTTATGATCATTGGTTCGGGTCGGAATGGCTTTGATCCATTTGGACTCATTGTCAACAGCGAGCAGAATGTACTCGAAGCCGTCTGAAATGGGAAAGGGTCCCATAAAGTCAATCCCTCAAACATCGAAGATTTCGCATATGAGAATTGACTGTAAGGGCATCATATCACTGTGGCTCATGTTGCCTAAGGTCTAGCAATGAGTGCATGCCTTACAGTGATTGTATGCATCTTTGAAAATTGTGGGCTAATAGAAGCCGCATTGGAGGACGTTTGCTATGGTTTTATGACCAAAGAAGTGTCCACCACATGCCTGGTCTTGGTAGAAGGACAAGATGTTCTGAATTTCCACTTCCAAGACACATCATCGAATGATTTGATCAGCACCGATGCGGAAGAGATATGGGTCTACCCAAAAGTAGTACCTGGCATCGGAAAGCAATTTGTCTTTCTTGGCCTTTAGATAATTGGACAGGATCTGATGTGATGCCAGGTAGTTTACTAGATCAGCAAACCATGGAAGGCCCATACTGATAATCAGGAGGTGCTCATCAGGAAAATGTTCCATAATGGGTCCGAAAGGGTCAATTATATCAGAAGGAAGGCGGGACAAGTGATTAGCTACCACATTTTATTTTCCCACCTTGTTACGAATCTCGAGGTCAAATTCATGCAACATCAAAATCCAGCAGATTAGTTGAGGTTTCGCGTCCTTCTTCACAAGGAGACGCCTCACAACTGTGTGATTAGAGTAAATGATAACACGGGAACCTAGAAGATATGATCTGAACTTTTCTAGGGAAAATACTACGGCTAGCAGCTCTTTCTCAGTAATTGTGTAGTTATGCTGAGCCTCGTCAAGTGTCTTGCTAGCGTAGTACATGACCACGGGTTTCCCATCAATTTTCTGCCCCAGTACTACTCCTACAGCAAAATCAGTTGCATCGCACATGATCTCAAAGGGTTAAGACCAATCAGGGGACTGTAGGATCGAAGCTTGGGTAACTCGATCACATAGGATTTCAATGCTTGAGTGCATTCCTTGGAAATTTCAAAAGGAACATCCTTATATAGTAGATTAGTCAGGGGGCACGTGATTTTCGAGTAATCAAGAATGAATTGACGGTAAAAACTGACATGCCCCAGGATAGATCGAATGTATTTGATCGAGCTAGGCATAGGGAGTATGGAAATCAGATTCACCTTGGCTCGAACACCCTGGATGCCTTTTTCAGAGATGAGATGTCTCAGGACAATTCCTTCATGCACCATGAAGTGGCTCTTTTCCCAAAAAAGAACTAGATTCATGTCAATGCACCGCCTGAGGATCTGGACCAAGTGCAGGAGGAAATCATCAAATGATTTGCCAAAAACTGAGAAGTCATCCATGAAGACTTCCAGATAATCACCTACTATATCTGAGAATATAGCAAGCATGCACCGCTGAAAAGTAGCAGGTGCATTACAGAGATTGAAAGGCATCCTTCAGAACAAGTATGTCCCGAAGGGGTAGGTAAAAGTGGTCTTCTCGTGGTCCTCAGGATGGATTGCACCTGGTTGTAACCAGAGTACCCATCCAAAAGGCATAAGAGTCTATTTCCCGATAGCATTTCGAGGATCTAATCAATAAACGGTAGTGGGAAATGATCCTTCTTCCTGGAGGTAGAGTCTTCTGTAATCAATGCAAATCTCCATGAATTTGCTACACAGGTCGGTATGATTTCTCTGGTCTCAGTCGTGATCACGGTGAGTCCTACCTTCTTAAGCACAACCTGGATTGGACTCACCCATAGAATATCAGAGATCAGGTAAATGATCTCAGCATCTAACCATTTAATAATCTCCTTTTTCACGACCTCCTTCAGATTAGGATTTGGATGTCTCTACATTTCATGGGAAGGTCATGTGCTCTCTTCAGTATAGATGTGGTGTGTGCAGTAAGAGGGGTTAATGCCAGTCAAATCATCGAGAGTCCATCCAATGAGTCTTTGATGTTGCTGGAGAGCAGAAATCAGACGGGATTCCTAATCAGATGTGAGTCCAAAGTTGATAATCACAGGAAACATCTGATTGGAACCCAAAAAGACGAACTTTAGATGATTGGAAAGAGGCTTTAGTTCCAAAACAGGGTTATCAGGAGCAGTGGGTGGTTCAGGGTGGGTGTTAAGAGCAAGGGAAGGAGTTATGGGTGTGTCTAGGTTGAGTTTGGACTCCATTAATTGTTGGTTTTGAACCTCTTGTGGTTGATCAGAAGTAGTCAGGTTTTCCTCGATATATTGATCGTCAACCATAGCCTCAATGTCACATATTTGTTCTATAACACCGCAATTAATCCCTTATTGGGCCTTAAAGATGTTGATCTTTAGTGTTTGGTTCCCAAATTTTAGTTCAATTTGGCCCACTTCACAATTAAAGTTGGCCCTAGAAGTGGCCAGAAAGGGTCTCCCTAGTATGATTGGCATGTTCCTCGGATTTTCTGGAGCATTCATATCCAAGACTACAAAATCCACCGGCAAATCTAAATCCCAAACCCTGACAATGACATCCTCAAGAACTCCTTTAGGTGACTTAATAGATCGATCTGCCAACTGTAATGTCACCTCTGTTCGTTTGAGCTTAGATTCCTCAAGATGGTCAAGTAGGGATGTAGGTATTAGGTTTATGGAGGCTCCTAGATCTAATACAGCTCTATCAAATTGGATATCACCAATTGTACATGAAATCAGGGGAGTACCAGGGTCTTTTGCCTTAGGTGGGAGTTTGCTCAAAATGATAGAGCTGGCTTGCTCCAACAATACGACTGGGCTCCCACTTTTGGTTCGTGGCTTACGCTTAGGTGTACACACATCTTTCAGAAATCATGCATAAGCCGGTACATGGTGAATCGCATCCATCAAGGGGATGTTTATACGGACCTATTCAAAGAGCTTGAGAAGGTCCTCTTCTGGTGCCACGGGTTTGGTTGTCCTCTTTCCCATGGTCAAGGCCTTGGGAAATGGAACCTTGGATGGTTCCTCTAGAATAGGTTTAGGTTCTTGATCTAGGACAGGGTATCCTAGATGACTATCCTAGGGTTTGTGTTACTACCAGGCTAAAAGTGGCTTAGGTAAGGTGGGTCCTGTGTTGCTTTGCCACTACAAGTTGTAACTGAATTCAGTCTTGCCTAGTTTAGGTTTGGTGTAGGTAAAATAGGTGGCTGCTACTGAAATCCTGAGTATGATGTCGAAGCATCCATCCCATCGGGTGATGAAGCAGAAGGGGCTTGAAAAACCATGTGGGCTTGGCCTTGATTTGGGTTCACAATGCCCCTCTGGTTCAACACGTAATTCGGATTTGGCAGAGGTTGCGAAAGGGAGTGTACTAGGTTGGCAGGAATTCGCCATCTAGACGAGTTGATTGCGAACCTCTGTGATCTCATCTTTGTGCTATTTTTGCATGGCTGCATTCGTCTTTTGAATGTCAGCTAGAGTATGAAGGATAAGAGTCATTTGATCTATCTGAGTTGGCCCAGATTGATAGGTGGGGTTGGGCCAAGGCTGAGGCGGCTGATATGGACGAGAAGCATGTGGATGGGGTTGATATGGTGGTTACTGATTCTGATTATTTCCCGTCCACATGAAATTACGATGATTTCACCATCCAGGGTTATAGGTATTAGAGAATGGGTCATTCTGGATGGCATTGAGGTCCACGTAGGATTGAGGAACCTCAGAAAAGTCAAAGTATGAGGGTTCAGAGTTCCCCCAACTAGAATAGTTAGGATTGGAGCTTCCTCTAGCCCTAGAGTCAAATGAGGGTGGATACTGGTCCATCCCCTGAGAAGATCAGTGGTAGATGTTATGCACAGTTTCCCTCCCAGTGGGCGGCTGTGCGAATGGGTTTTGTGTAGAGGTGGCTCACTGTAGATGTCGAGTTAGCTCATCTACCTTCTTCTCAATAATAGAGACCTTGTCCAACAGACTGGCCATCAATTCCAAGTCGACGGATGAGGACAAGCCTTACATCTCATGTGCCCCCCTTGGATTCATCGATGCACGGGAATTCATTCGGTCGAATAAGCCCATGAAGTCATTATTGATGGAGTTCTCGCACATATTCTCGAGAATCTCCCACATTGTGTCTTTGTGTTGACCCATGATATTTCCTCCGCAAGTTGCATTGACGAATAATCGGATATCTTCATGAAGTCCCTGGTAAAAAGACTGGGCTTATTCCCTTTTAGGAACTCTGTGATGGGGGCACTTTCGCATGAGATCCAGGAAACGATCCTATGCTTCATGAAGTGGTTCTCCAGGCTATTGCGTGAAGTGCATGATCTGGTGTCGTAAAGCATTCGTCCGACCAACTGGGAAGAACTACTTCAGAAACTTGGATTGTAGTTCAACCCATATGTTGATTGGACGTGTTTGAGTCTGATACCAGTGAGCTGCTTTGTCTATGAGAGAGAAGGAGAACATTTTAATGAGAAGAATATCTCGATTTTGTACATCTGACTCGAAGGTCTAGGCTAGATGCTTGAGCTATTTAATGTGCTGGAAAGGATCCTTGGAATTGAGCCCATGAAATTTTGGAATAACTATAATCATGTTGGGCTTGAGTTCAGTATCAGGACCTCCAGCTGGGATTTGGACTCGAGGTTTGATCGCCACCGCAGTGGGATTGTAATGATCTCGCATCATAGGATGCTGCGGTTGATTCACAAAGGCTTGGAATAAATCATTAGGCCACTGCAGTTGATTCTTAAGGTTATTCTCCTTTTCTACTGGTTGTGCCATGATGATGGATGAAGGAGAATTAGGCTTAGATGAATCAAAAGAGATGTCTATGTGATGGGGTTGGTGCACAAACACGGAAGTAGAGGCCCAACCTCAATGAGAGTGAATAACTAAAGGAGGCCTCAAGGATGGTCTTAAGGACCTCCTACCAAACATGCATCGATGGAATGGATGAGAATAGAATGTGATGGTCCCAATCAAGACACCCAAAAATTTTGGATGACTATAGAGGTTTGGGGCGGATGATACCCCTAAGTCAAAAAGCCATCCACCTGAGAATTACCTGGGCAGCCTGAGAGGGAGAGTCCTACGAAGACCCCTACACAGTAGAGTGCCCCCACGGGTTACAGGGTTTCCCCCACCCGACTACTCTTGTCACTAATGTTCCAGGTAGACCAAAATGGGGACTTGACCTCTTATGTGTACCAGTTTTAATTAAGAGCAAGGGTGTTTAGAATTTCACTTGAACTTTAAAATGTATTGAGTGCAAAAAGTGACCTAATTTAAAGATTGGTTGACCCAACAAGGTGGGCCAACTTCACCTATTTGTCCTTGAGAAGTTTTAGGTCCCTCTTTTAGGATTCAAGTGAGATTAAGAGCCTGATTTTTAGGGTTTGCTTGAATAGATCAATTAAACCAAGGCTTAGGCACACATTGTTTTGGAAAGTTGATTCTTGCTTATATAAGTGTGTCTCTAAAATCCTAACTTGGAATCCTTAATTGGCTCTAATTTTGGTCCAATTTAGTTTGCCAAATGTGGTATCTAGGGCTCAAACAAGAATGTGATAACCCTAGTTACCTTAGATGGGTGCACAAATCAGGTTTTGTTGTTGAAATCAAATCAGCCAACTTGATGAATTATCTAAGAATGGAAAGCAAGTAGTCCTAATTGATTTCATCCTTTTTAACCCTTTTAGAATGAGGGGCTTAAGAGAGAGAGTAATCAGAATTTACCTGCCCTTGGCAAGTTTGATGTGTGGCTATTCTTCCTTGAATGTATCTTCTCCCTGAAACAGTCACAGCAAAAAGAGATATAGCAAGTTAGTGCCAAATCAGGAATTGCAATCAAGAATTCTAAATTGCCCATTGCTCCACGACAACGACGGCAAAATGTTCGCAAGGCGAGATCGATGTTTAAAATAATCACGTTGTAGTATATTCACAATCGCTTTGAAATAAATACAATTTTTATTACTCGAATAAGTTTCGAGGTCAAACACAGGGAGCTATATGGGATTTAGAAATCAAGATCACAATTCAAATTGAAAGAAATTGCAATAATATCAGTAGCAATGTGCAAAAATATGAGAGTATAATGGTTATTTAGATCACCAAATACTCCTACAATATCACTAAGGAACTCAATGTAAGTGTATGGATGTGGCAGCTAATTTTGTTGTCTACTTTTTTTCTTCTGTTTATCTGCTTTTTCTTCTTTCTCTGTCCTTGCTATGTCCTCTTCCTCTCTTCTTCTTCTCTTCAGGCCTTCACCTCTTCTTCCTCTCTTTCACTTCTGCTCTTCCTTTGCTTTTTTTGTCTTCTCATTTCTTTTTCTTCTTCTCTTTCTTAGCTACGACCTCTCCAAGCTTTCTTCTTCTTTGGCTTCTACTCTAGCCTCCTCTTCTTCTTCATTGGCTTTTAGAATTCGGCTAAGTGTCGGCTAAGGGTTCCTCTAGCAAAACCCTCCCCCTACCCACGCAACTCTCCTCTCTTCTTTTCTCTTAGGATCCACTCTCCCAGAGCCACAAGTATCTAGGTTATCGAATCAGGCACATACCTAGGTCTAGGCTCATTGGCGTACGGTGGTGAGCGAGGAGTGCAGGTTGGGTCAGGTCAGGCCAGGTCTGCGGATGAGGTGTTGCAAACAAGACTAGGTGAAGGTGAGAGGGACCTCACCCCATGGTAACTGAGGAGAACAGCTACTGGCACTTTTGCAATTTATGCGGGTGCAGGCGCCTCTTCATATACGAGGTGGGACTAAATGTCCCACCTTCATTTCATGTAGCGCAGCGGGGAGCATCCTTCACAATTACCTCAACGACTGAAGTTCGCGACTACAATTGAAGACCTGGATGTGTGTGCAAGCCACTTCGGCATGCACTGGGGCTTCAACCTGAGATAGCAAGCACCTGGGGCAGCCTCAAGCAAGCTTTGAGGTTGCTCACCAATGGCAGACAAGGTCTGGTACCTGAAATCAGTAGAACAACCTCATAGCCATGTTAGAGTGCTCAGGGAGCGTCGCCGGAGCACGGCGGATGTGATAGGGGTGGTGGAATGTAGTGAGAGTGGCTGTGAGTGCGTACCTAGGTCAAACTGTGTGTGTGAGTAGGTGTGTTCGGGGGGTGACTTGGGTGGATGGCGAAGTGAATAAAGAGAGGGGAAGTGATCAGTGAGGTGTGGTGAAGATTTTGCGAGGGCCGACGAGTGATTTGGTGGCCTGTGGAGGTGGGATGGGCTCGCAAGAGAGGATGGCCGGAGATGGATGTGTGGAGGGTGTTAGTGGCTGGTTTGAAGTGGAGTAAATGCGGAAATAAAGTGGAAGGGATAGGGGACTTAGCTAGGAATTCAATGGACGAAGGAGGACAGTCGGGGCATCGGGTTTGGTGTGGCCAATGCTGAAGACGAAGGCAGCTTCGGTGAGGTGGGAACGACGAGGATAAAGAGGAACGGGCGTTTGCTGGTATGGTGAGACGCGGTGAAAAATAAGGTGGAGGAATCCACAGTAGGTATGGTGGATGGAAGACAAGAAAGAGCAGGGGGGATTGCCGGATGTCGAGGAGCCTTTGGCCGTGAGAGAGAGGAATTTTGAGGGGATTCATGGCTGAATTCGAGCGTGAGGGGTTTGGGGGGATCTGAGTGGTAGTTAAGGCTTGGGGAGCAAGCTTCCCAAGCTTGGAAGGTCACCAGACTTGGGAGCTACTACGATACCCAAATCTCTCATGCATTCGCATGAGAGATTTGGAGGGAATCAGAGCTCATCAATGGGTTCAGACTGAAGAGAATTTCTCAAAGGATCTCCCTTCTAATTTTTGAAGAGATTCTCCAAGAAATCAAGGAGATATTCCCTGTCAAAGATCGTCGGAGTAGGTTTCCTCCACAATAATGGCAAAAGGACCTACTTATGAAGACGACAAAGAATCTAGGGGCCTGAATGCAAGGATTTTTGAAAGTTAGGGGTAGAAATGTAATCAGACAGAACCCTTTTGCAAACTAGGTCAAGGAAAACTCATCTTGGGTCCAAATTTTGGTACAAACTTAATTTGGACCTAAGGAATCCAATGGTGAAGCTGGATTTTGGTTTTGACCATGTTTGATTAGGTAATTTATGTAAAAACCTAAATTAGGGTAAATATCTATCTGAGACTCCATTTTAGGTCAAGATGGGTTCTAATAGTCAAATTGAAGGTACTAAATCCTAGAGAATATTTTTATATGATTTCTAGAGGGTTTAAGTGAATTTTATTCTGACTAGAACCTTGGTTAATTAAGTGGGTCTATTTCTAGGGTTTCAAAAGTCATTTAATTCTCAGAACACATACAATTACTGTCTAATCAAACCCACTTGTTTTCTTATTATGACCATTTGACCTTTTTTCAGCCCTTGAGAAAACTCGTGGTTGTACTGCATTTATGATAAGTTGGTAAAATTACAGTTTTAACCCTAGTTTATTGTGTTTCTCTCAGAAAAGTTATGCAATGAATTATGACCTTCAATTAGTTATGTAGGAGCATTTATTGACTTCATTGGGTCAAAATGAGCTAGTTAGAGCTCATGATGGTGTTCCCATCGCATACCTCTTGGTTATTCTGTATTTATGATAAGATGATAAAATTGCATAAATAACCCTGTTTTAATGTTTTCTTCTCAAAATAACTCATTTGCTCAAGAGACCTTCAAACTGATATGTAGGAGCTTTTATTGACTTTATAAAACCAAATTGAGCTAGTTATAGCTCATGATGGTATTCCCATCAGTGTGGTCTTGATTGTGCAGCAATCATAGGTCGTAATTGTACTAGATTAAGCTAGGACTTAGCATAAGTTAGGGTTATTCATGCATACATACGCATTATCTGCATCTTTACTGCTCTTCTTTAGCTATGCATGAAATGATGTTATAATGTGTTGGTTAAGTATATTATGTCAATTGTAGGGAATAAGCTGATCAGGAGCTTGATCTGGAGCTGGATCAGGAATAACAGGAGTTGCAGCAGAGCTGGAGCAGAAGTCTTAGTTTAGATATAGGAACAATAATGTAAGGGGATTAAAGGTTTTCTATTCTATTAAGTAGAAATAAAGCAATAAAATGTGAAGAGCTTAGGTCCATCCTAGCCCTAGGATAGCCTAGAGACTTTCCCATGCCTTAGCCACCCTTAGATTAGGTCACAACACCCTTCGAAGCCTTAAAACACTAGTTCCAACCCTTATCCGGATGTCCAGATAAGTTATAGGATGTCCAGGACCCTTAGCCATCTCCTGCACACCTTAAACCCACTTCTACAGTGTTTTTGGACGTCCAAGCACTTTGTCAGATGTCCAATTTCTACAGAGTACCCAAAACAGAACCTTGACTTCCCCCTGACTCAAATTGGATGTCAAGAATTGAAGTCTGGACTTCTGATTTTTTAGTATAAGTCATTTGATCCTATTATTGGACATCTGATACAGGTCTCCAGTCCCTGTTTTGAGATTCAAGTCTTGATCTTCGATCTCTTGCTCCCTAGACCTAATCCCAACCCCATAGGAACCTAAATTAAGGTGTCCTAACCCTAGTACATCACCTCTAGAGCTACCTAAGGACCTAATTAGGTCCTCACCAAACCCAATTGACTTAGATCAAGTCAATTACCTTCACCTAAGTCAATTGGACTCATTGAGTCCAATTAAGCTTTGATCTCAACCCACACAAGTTCAATTTGACTTAGTGAGAGTCCAATTGACCTAAACCCAACCTGATTGAGTTATGTCACCCTTAATTAGGCTCACACTCATTCAATTAAACTTAGGTTAAGTTTAATTGCATTTTCACTTTACCAATTAGGGTTTGTAACCCTAAAATCAAGACCTACACCTATACAAACCCCTTAGGACCTACCATAAGCCACCTAGCCATGTAGAGCACGACCACACACACACACACACACACACCCATTCATGCACACACTTCTCTAGAATTCTCTAGAGTTCTCTTGAGATGGCGCGGCCTCTTGGTTGCTAAATTTAGCAACCAAGAGGCATTCAAATTGAGATCCACAATTTTTGGATCTCAAAGACCACCTCCACCCACATGTGGCCGGCCACTCTTGGACTCTCTCTAGAGAGTTCCAAACCTCTCTAGAGAGAATCCATTAGGTCTATAAAAAGACCCCATGGGCGGCCAAACACACCCATTCACATCCTTGGCTTCCATTTGCACTACTCAATTCATTAGCTCCATACACGCCCACCTTCACTTAGGTCAGCTACTCCACCTCCATGAGCTCACCACCATCATGGAGGACATCATGCCGAGATACTGGATCAACCCTACCTCTCTCCAAGGGTCAGCCTAAGCTACATTGGCCGCCCCTCATTCTCCTCCCGACCACTCCAAGGCCATCAGGGACCACCCCTGAATGCCCTTTTATTCTTCTAGAGTTAATTCATGCTCTTCATAATTTTATTGCTTTTATTTACTGCTTAGTAGTGTAGTCTTACTTCTCCCCCAATGATGCATGTAAAATCCCCCCAACGATTCTTGTATGCGATCATTTTCTAGTAGCTAGGTTTAATTTTCAAGCATTTATGTACAGGCTTTCCTCTAGATTCCTTGGGAAAATAACTCCCCAATGAATTAATGAAAATGCATTTATATATATATATATCTTTATGTGTTTGAAATCACCACGAGCTTAATAATTATCGTATTTACGTGATTTAAGTGCCTGCTCTTTAACTGTCTATCCATTACGCACCAGCATGTTGTTTCCTAAGGATATTGAAAATATAACAATAGACTCTTTCTCCATAAATAGTCACCACCTCACTAGAATTGTGCGCACAGAAACTCACACGTTCACTTTTGTAATTTACTTGACGCATGTGCATGTGATCTAAGTTAATAATAGTAGTGGTGAAGTTTTAGTTAGGAGATTGAAAATTGGCATGCATCTTTAAATGAAGTAGAGTAGTAAAAAGATCATTTTCAAAAGTGAAAGCAATGCCTCCTAGAGACGAATGACCAAGACTCAAGTCTCGTAATTTTTGTAAAATAATATCTTTGTTGGATGGTACTTCGTGACTAGACTACAACACTTTTTTCTATCAAATATGCAATCTACAACTTTCCCAGCAGGTCTCTAGAAATTTTGAGACTAAAGGTATAACCTAGGCTTCATGCAGTTCTAGGGTTTCAGCAGACCAACAAGAAAGAAATAGTTCTCTGATATGCAAATGGAATCCAAATAATTTGAAATTCAACAAGCAAATTCCTTTTTCAGTTGTCTTTATATAGAATATTTTTTTGTAATTTTTTACTATTTTGATCGAATAAATAAGAATTTTAAATGTCAGGGGGTTCGATTTGAAATTTTGACCCTCGGTAGGTTTTCCAATTTGAAACAGTATCAAGAAAACTCCAAAAATTTGGTAAAAATATGGAAATGAAAGCTACTTAGATCAACTTTTAAACCATACCATATTTTTTCAAATCATATTCACAGATTGTTCGAAGCTACTGTTTGAAATTCAAAAAATTTCAAATCTAGGTCAATTTACCCCCTTGTAATTCAAAAATTTTTTAAAATTACACAATTTGAATTTTCTCAAATAAACGGTGTCGTTTGAAAGATGGTTTGAAAATGAAGCTTTTCCCAAATTTTAGAATTTTTCACTAAATATATTTTCAGAAAATGAATTTTTAAATTGCTCCTTGAAATCAAGCCGAAATTCAGGGATGTGGTGGAAAGGCTTTTGAAAGGTTTTGAAATTCAAATTTCAAACCTTCCAACTAAAATGATTTTTTTTTTAAAAATTTTTTTTCAAACTTTTTCAAAAAAATTTTGCGGAGGGAAAAACTTTTTCAAATTTTTCTCTCTTTTTTGTTTCAAGCAACTACTAAACTATGGTTCAAAAGGAAATCCTAATCTAACTACATAATTTTTTTGTTTTTGAGAAAGCAAAATCTAACTACAGTTCAAATCTAACCTGAGATTCAGATAGAAACCTAAAAATAATGTAGAGAAGATGTGCACCTGATTTTTTTAAAAATCCACTCTTTATGTGTGCGTAGATTCTTGGTTCATCTTGCACAAAAAAGAACTAAATCAGTTATGAAATCAAAAATCGTCATGCCTCCCCGACAATGGTGCCAATTTGTTCGCGGCATAAATCGCATAAAGAAGATGACTATATCGTAGTATAGTGCGAAATACATCTCAATAGATAAATTTTAACAGAATAGGTGAGTCCCGGTAGAACTCAGGGAGGCAAAAAATGTTTTCGATTTCATAACTGAATTAAAATGTTAACTAGAGAATATGGTACAAATTGCAAACTAATCTATCTATAGATATATCACAATATGTATATCATGCAAATAGTCTGATCCTGGATTGCAAAAATATAATTATGACTAGAACAAGTCTTACTATCTATCAAACTAGAGTAAAAATGGAAATTGCTATGTAGTAGAATAAGGGTACCACGAGTGGTCCGTGGTGGCCTTCTGGAGAGGCTGGGGATAGCAACGGCAGTCCATCAAGGTGGCTTTGTGGGCACTGTAGAGGAAGAGAGCCAGAGACAGAGAGAGTCGGAGAAGAAGGTTTGAAAAACTAGAGAGGGTCTAGAGGAGTTGGTGGAAGATTATCCTTCTGGGGGCCCTAGGCCTTCTTTTATAGCTTTTATGAGGGGCAAGATGGGCATTTGAGCCCCCAAAATCATGCAACAACCTTCTGGTGATCAGATCCGTTGATCAGGAGATCAACGGATCAGATTGTACCTTAAAACACCTTCACATACCCCCTCATCATGTAGATTTTCTCTCAGGCCAACACATGGTGGCCTTTAGATGCTTGGATCGCGATGTGACACTCCAACGCTCGCTGCGCCAACGCCCAACGACCGCTTGCACCCGCTCACGCTTTAATCGCGCCTAACACACATCCAAATATCACGATCAGACAGCTTAAAAGAGTCGCAGCATCTGCCTTTGATTTTCAAAATGTGCGCGCGTGCAGGCGTCATCACAGCGTCGTCACCCAAAGCTAGCCAGTGTGCCACGCGATCTCGTCTGCACTTCTTGATGGCCATCCAACTGATGGATTTCATCCGTGCCTATGCCTTTACTGATTTCTCGCTGATCGCTAGTCGACCGCGCGTCTTGTGCTCTCCCACCAACGCATAAGCAAACGTGTTGGAGGCGTGTTTTGTTGAGGTTTCCTTTTCTCATCTATTTGTCCTTAGTTGTTGGATGGAGATCCAACGGCTGAGGTTTCTTCTTTCCTTGTTAAGACATTCCTGGAGTACCGACATGGCCATGTTGTGGCCATTGGATGATGATCCAACAACCCACAGTGCATGGGGAGAGCCTCTTCAGAAGTTGGGCGGTGGCGAGGGGCGGCTGCGATGGTGCCACATGACGCCATCGTGGTCGTTCATCTTCTTTCTTTTGTAAATGTTGATGTAGGCCTCTGATTGAGATGATTCTTGCATTGTTGGACTGTGATTGCTGAATTGGATTGGTCAGGCGTGTTTCACGAGTTTGAAATCGGGGTTACAAGTAACCCGTTGTCGTAGTTGCAAAACATGTCAATCAGATAAAATTTATACAGAAACTCCAAGGGAGTCCCTGGTCGAACACAGGGAGGCGACATTTACTTTAGTTGAAAGCTGTGCTTCATTTTGTTTATTTTTGGTATTTTACAATTTTGTTATTATTTTTGTATTTTTGTAAGAAGAAAACAAGCAAACGAATCACAAGATAGAGATGTGAAGCAAATCCGATATATTACTTCTGATGTTAATTACAATAAATTATGAAAGCATAAAAAGAGACGGGGGCCAGAAGAAATCTCCTGAATCGGCTGTTCGGTGGGACGACTGCGCCTGGCAAAAGCTTGGACGAAGGAGTTGAGGAGCGGGATGTCAGAGGTGAGATGTAGGAGGACGTCAGGTTAAGGAAAGCTTCGGCATGTCTTCGGAATGGAGGTGAGAAGATGGAGATGATCTGCTACAGGAATAGAGGTGGGAGGATGGCTCTAAGGCGACCTATGAAGAGGGATGGGAAGTTGGAGTATTTGGGGGGGCAGAGGTTCGCTACACTAATAAGAGCCTTAGGAGCTGGAGAACAAGCTCTAGTGGAGCATTGGTAGGCTTGCTAGAGAATGGGAGTAGGTAGGAGTAGAGTAGGCAGAGATGGCTTGGAAGGGAGGGGGTGTAGATCCTTTTATAGTGGAGGAGAGGAGGCAAAAATAGGTATGAGACCATTAGTGACATCCAAGCCATCGTTAGAAGCGTCGCTATAGGCAGCTCATGCCTACTCACACCCATAGCTGGCTTTGCTGTCATGCGAAGAATTAGCGACGGCTGTAAGAGTCGCTATAAGTCCAGCTCATGCATCGTTTTAGGTCCAGCTCATGCATATCTCGCACTGCGCTTCCCCTCCTATGCCGTGTGCGCGCGCCTACGCGTTGGCACTACACTATACGCATGCCTGCCTGCGTGCGTGCGTGCTCACCTGCTTTGCTGCGTGCATGTGGTGGTGTGTGCATGCGCGGGGCGGCCTGGGATGCACCACGTGGCGCAGTCTGGGCCGTCCATCTTCTTGTTGTAGGGGCTACTACAGAGGTTGGATTGAGTTGATTTTCACGCCGTTAGGCTGTGATTGTCGACCCGAATCTGTCCGCGTGGTTGGATTTGTCATTTGAAGCTCCAAATTATGTCTCCTAGTCCCTTGGCCGTTGATCTTCCTCGAATTTTATGTAGTGCTACAGGATTCCGATTAAGGCAATTTCAGAGGTGTTGGACTCCGATCGTCATCTTGATCAAATCCATACGGTCGGATCGTCAATCCGAGGCTCTGAAATAAATATCCTTCTCTCCTAACCACAAAAAGGATGCAATTAACCTAAATTATATACAGCTACTCTAAATGCAAAATGATGTATGTTGTGTGTTTGTCGAAAGTGAAATCAAGTTTAAAATAATTGTGTCGTAGTATAGCCAAAATCACTTTAAAAATAAATGAAACTTTATTACTCAAAATATAAATTCGAGGTCGAACACAGGGAGCAAATTGGGATTTAAAGACCAAGAATACAACTTTTAAATTTATAAAATGTAATGACTAATCAAAGTTATGAAGCAAGAAGTTGATATCAATGTATGTAAAAGGTCAAAATGAAATAAGGACGTCTAATGTAAAAATAAGATGCCTTAAGTGTTCAATGCTATAGTGCAGTGCTTCTTCAATTTCTCTTTAGCTTTCTCTATCTCTTCTTCTTCTTCCTTCTTCCTTCTCTGATTTCTGGCCTTGGCTTCTTCTTTTTTTATTCTTTGTCCTTTGTTTCTGACTTCAGCCGAGCCTTCTCAGACTTCTGCCTATCTTCTACATTTGGCTTTCTACTGAGGCTTCCTTCTTCTGCTTCCTCTTCAGCCTTCTTCTTCTTTGCGACTTCACCCTTAGCTCCTGTTGTGGCTTCCTTCTTCTTCTTCCTTGTCCCTGAGAGCAAACCCTACCCCCTACCCTCCCAGCAAACTCTCCTCTCTTTTCTCTCTTAGGCTTTCTCTCCCAGGCCTTCTCGAGTAAACGAGACAGGTTAGTATGCCCGAGACTAGGCCCACCAGCATGTGTGGTGGGCGAGGAGTGCGCGGATAGTCGGGTCAAGAACCAGGTCCGTGGAGGCATGGGTCACGGACCAGGCGTGGGGATGAGTGGGACCTCGTCCCGTGTCAGTAGGCGATAAGCCCCTCGCACTTTTGCAACTTATATCAGTTCACCCGCTCGAAGACTTCCGAGGTGGGACTAAATGTCCCAACTTTTCGCGCGCACCCGTAGCAGGTCACGCACTCAATTGCAGCAGATGCGAGGGCGTTGGCTTCCAATTACTAGGCGTGAGCTATTCGCGAAGGGAGTCTGCGTGTCTGGGACCTGGAATCCTGAAGCTTGGGGCATTGAATGAAGCTTGCAAGCTTCTTCAAGCTTGCTCCAATGGTTGCCAAGGCTTGAATCTGCCCACTAACAAAACGGCCTCACGGCCTCGTTAAATCACTTAGAAAGCTTCGTCGTGACACGACGAAGGTAGCTCGATGGTTGGCGTGGCGCAGGGCGGCCTAGGCTTGCTTGCCTAGGTCGTCCTATGGCTATGGAGATGGGTGTGTTCAAGGGAAGTGTGTGGAGTGTGTGGCGGTCAATGAGAAGGGGAAGATGATCAGTGGTATGTGGAGATGCTTTTGAGGTGGCTGGCGAGGTGGGTAGGTGCGTGGAATGGTGGAAGCAGCTCACCTGTGGTCTACCAGAGGTGGAGAAGGTGACAGTGTTATGTGAGCATCGAGGCGTGAAATTAGAAATGGATGAAGGTAAAATAAAGAGTAGAGGGAGAGGACTTATCTGCGAGGGGATAGGCGAAGGGGGAGCGGAGGAGGCGGACGGCTCGTATGTGCCGTCACCGGAGACGAAGACCCAAAGAGAGAGACGGCAACGATGAGAGGGAGATAGGCGCAGGCGCAGGTGTGGCGCAAAGCGGACGAAGGAGGTAGAGGCAACTCTGCTGCTAGTATGGTGCTAGAGCGACAAGAAGACGAGGTAGGAGTCACCAGAGCTTGTTGGGCTTTTTGGCTGGAGGGGAAGAGAAGATTGAGGGCTTTCTTAGGCCAAAACAAGCATGAGATGAATGGGAGGATCTGGGGTCCATTTTATAGACTCAAGCAGAGGGCCTTGTGCTTGGAAGGTAAGCTTCCAAGCACGACAACCTCGTCGGACTCGGAAGGTCGGCAAATACCCAAATCTCTCAAGCGTTCACATGAGAGATTAGGTGGAAATTAGAGCTCAAGATCGGGTTCACATGAATGGGAATTCCTCAGAGAATCTCCCTTTCAAATTTGAGAGGGATTCTCTGAGGAATCAAGGAGATATCCCCCTCGAATCCTCGTTGGAGTAGGATTCCTTCGTTGCAATGGTGGAGGGACCTAATTGTAAAGAATGATG
The DNA here is from genome assembly GCA_037157565.1 of Thalassia testudinum. Taxonomy (NCBI): domain Eukaryota; kingdom Viridiplantae; phylum Streptophyta; class Magnoliopsida; order Alismatales; family Hydrocharitaceae; genus Thalassia; species Thalassia testudinum. Next base: position 142,111,936 of record JAZHRO010000063.1, read on the forward strand.
AGGAAGTTAGGGGGGTGTCTGCAAGAGTTTTCAAAAGCTAGGGGTCTAAAAGTACTTGGGTTGGACTGTTTTGTAAAGTAGGTCAAAGTGAACTCCCCTTAGATCCATATTTTGGTGTAAATCTTATTTGGACCTAAGAAATCCAATGGTGAAGTTGGATTTTAGATTTGACCACATTTGATTGGCCATTTTGCACAAAAGCCTAAATTAGAGCAAATATTTGACTAGGACCCCTTTTTAGGTCAAAATAGGTTGTAAAGGTCAAATTGAAGGTTATAAACCCTAAAGGATATTTTTTCATGAATTTTAGAGGATTTAGTTGAATTTTATCCTGACCAAAACCTTGTTAAATTTAGTGGGTCTGTTTTATTGTTACAAGAAGTCATTTAATTTCCAGATTTCACATTAACCCTTTTCTGTTTGAACCAACCAACTTTTTATCTTGTTAAGACCATTTGACCTATATTTAGCCCCTGAGAAATCCCATTGTTACACTGTAATGGTAAAATTGCAATTTTACCCCTTGTTTCTTATTTTTCTTTCAAACTAGTTACTCCTTGAGTTAGGCCCTTCATTTGGTTATGTAGGAGCTTTTGTTCTTTTTCCTAAGTCAAAATGAGCTAGTTAGGGCTCATGATGGTGTTTCCATCATACTCCCATGCCTATCTTCTGCTAGTCCCTTAGCAAAATTTTAAGGTTTTAACTTCTATTTTAGACCATGAGTTCCTTTCACATATTATGATGAGTGCTTTTTCTTTTTCTTTTTGATTAGGTTAGAATGCCAATAGTAGGCCTAGAGGTACTCAAGTACCAACCAAGATCCAGACCTAACCAGCTCTAGCCTCAGTCCTCCGCGAGGGTTTTTAAGGCTCGCAGGAACTATCCTAAGGTTCATTGGACTCCACGGTTAAAGCACCCGTGCTTGAGACATATTTTTACCTCGGTTTGGTTTGCAGTGTGCTTTTTGTAAGAGAAAGATAGAGGATTTATTTTTTTGGAGAGTTTTCTGTCACTTTTCTTTTTATTTCTAGCTTCAAATTGGCTTCTTAACACGGTCTGTATCGGATTCCTCGTCCCCATCATCAATCCTCAAAGGTCCCTGGCAATCGATGCTTCGTGATAGCACCGCCCATGGCAACCCCTAGAACCTTGGCTTTCGAGATTTCAAGATAATCACGCCCATGGTGTTCTGTAGCTAAATCCAGACCCTGGCAATCGACATTTCGTGATAATGCCACTCATGGCATTCTGAACTAGCAGGGTGCTTACATGCCCCCAGTAGGATATGTAAATATCCTAGGAGACAAGCACTGAGGAGACGATATGTTACACATCTTCGAGGGGAATTTCCTGCCTCTCAATGCCGGGAAGTCATCCAAACCAACTTGTGTTGATCGATCTCTCCTAATCTAGGCAACTTTTTTCAGAACATTTAAATGCTTTTGTGTGATTTTGATAATTATGCGCACTGAACCAGACTGTGTGCAGATTGGGGTGCTTAGGTTACCGAATCCCGCAAATCAAAGGTCAGCTAACGAGGCTGAATACTCCCTAAGCCTTAGACCTAATACTTAAGCTTCGCATTTTCCCCAACCTTTTGAGGATTATCCAGATCTTAGTGGATACTTGAATTTTTAAGCCTAAGAGTCTAGCCCAAAAGCCCTAAGATCAGCATTCCTACTAATCGCTTTTGTGTCTCATTAGCACTTTTTCCTTCATTTCTTTTTTTCTTAATGTGGTCTAGAACTTCAGTTAATCCCTTAATCTCTTACTAATGACTCTTTTTCTTTTTCATTTTGTACTCCTTTTTTTGGCATTTTGCTCTTTTCCGCTTCATTTTTTCCTTCTGATTTGTATGGCCTCAAAAATTTTCTCTCCACTAAGTTTTTTTGTTCTTTTTCAAGATTTTTTTTCATTTTCTTGGTGTTTTTTTTGTGATATGTGATTTTTTTTTTTGAAACCTTTTCTTGTTAGATGAGTTTTCATGATGTTTTGCACTTTCATACCCCCCCATGCCTACGATTTGCTATGTCCCCATTGTAAATTAGGTGGGTTTGAATTTAGCTTAGTTCATTCATTAGGATAGGTTATAGGTGGGTGAACGGGTCGAGGTAACTGTTGCGAACGATTTGTAGACTCCGGTACGGGTACCTGAGGTGAAGTCGATTGTTCTAATGGATGAACCCTAAAGTGCAATATGAATTTAGTGTAGGAATGTCAAGAAAGGTTTCGGGTTTTTCAAGAATGACGAGTTGCCTCCTGTTAAGCGCTGAGTCTTACGCCATCGGCTAGGGGCAATGAGCTCAAGGAGAATGGAGGGTAAAGGATATCTTAGCCAAATTTGTATTGGTCACATCAATGAATGATTTGAGTCTCTAACCATTCACGACAAAAGGTTCAGAATCATGGCTAAGTGGACTAATCTCAATGGCTCCATTTCCAAAGATTCGTCGGACTAAGTAGGGTCTGATCCATTTTGATCATAGTTTTCCTGGGAATAGTTTTAGTCTGGCATCAAAGAGTAGGACCTTTTGACTAGGATGGAAGATCTTTCTAGATATGTGCTTATCGTGAAAGGCTTTAACCTGCTCTTTGTAAATTCGCGAGTTCTCATACGCGTTGTGGTGTAATTCATTGATCTCGCTCATTTGAAGCTTTCTATGGGTTCTAGCCTTAGAAAGATCTAGGTTGTAGTTCCATACTGCCTAATAGTCTTTATGCTCCAATTCGAAGGGGAGGTGACATGCCTTCCCGTACACCAATATGAAGGGAGACATACCTAATTGGGTCTTGTGGGCGGTCCTATAAGCCCACAAAGCTTCCGGAAGCCAGGATGACCAATCCTTCTTGTCAGGTAGAACAGTAACCTGGAGGATTTTCTTGATCTTTCGATTTGATAGCTCAGTTAGACCATTAGTTTGGGGGTGGTAAGGAGTAGAGATTCGGTATGACACCCTGTATTTGGTCATCAGTGACCTGAATTGAGAGTTGGTGAAATGGGTCCTTCCGTCGGAAATTATAGCACGTGGAATCCCGAACCGTGAAAAGATTCTCTGATGAATGAATTTGATAACAACTTTATGATCATTGGTTCGGGTCAGAATGGCTTCGATCCATTTGGACACATAGTCAACAACGAGTAAAATGTACTCAAAGCTGTCCGAGACAGGGAAGGGTCCCATAAAAGCAATCCCCCAAATGTCAAAAATTTTGCATACCAGAATCGGATGTAAAGGCATCATATCACGATGGCTCATGTTGCCCAAGGTCTGGCAACGGGTACATGCCTTATAGTGAATGTAGGCATCTTTGAAAATTGTGGGCCAATAGAAGCTGCATTGGAGGACTTTTGCTGCAGTTTTATGACCTGAAAAATGTTCACCGCACTCCTGATCTTGGCAGAAAGAGAGTATGTCTTGGATTTCCGCTTCCATGACACATCGTCAAATTATCTGATCAGCACCGATGCGGAAAAGATACAGGTCTTCCCAGAAATAATACTTGGCATCGAAAAGCAATTTGTCCTTCTTGGCCTTCAGCCAATCAGACGAGATCTGATGTGATGCCAAGTAGTTTACTATATCAGCAAACCATGGAAGCCCTGTATTGATAGTCAGAAGGTGCTCATCAGGAAAATGTTCCGTGATGGGTCTGGAAGGGTCGATGATTTTAGAAGAAAGGTAGGACAAGTGATCAGCTACCATGTTCTATTTTCCTACTTTGTTGCGAATCTCGAGGTCAAATTCTTGCAACAGCAAGTTCCAACGGATTAATCGAGGTTCTACATCCTTCTTTGCAAGGAGATGCCTCACAACTGTGTGATCCAAGTGGATGATAACATGGGAACCCAAGAGATAAGATATGAATTTTTCTAGGGCAAATACTACGGCTAGCAGCTCTTTCTCAGTGACTATGTAGTTACGCTAAGCCTTGTCAAGTGTTTTGCTAGTGTAGTAGATGACCACGGGTTTCCCGTCAATTTTCTACCCCAGTACCGCTCCTACAGTGAAATTAGACGCATCGCACATGATCTCAAAGGGTTGAGACCAATCAGGGGACTGTAGATCGAGGTTTGGGTAACTCAGTCATGGAGGATTTCAAATGCTTGAGTGCATTCCTTGGAGAATTTGAAAGGTACATCCTTAGAGAGAAGAGTGGTCAGGGGGCAGGCGATTTTCGAGAAATCAAGGATAAATTGATGGTAGAAACCGACGTACCTCAGAAAAGATCAAATGTCCTTGATTCAGCTAGGCATAGGGAGTTTGGAAATCAAGTTCACCTTGGCTCGATCGACTTGGATGCCTTTTTATGAAATCAGATGTCCCAGGACAATTCCTTCAAGCACCATGAAATGGCTTTTTTTCCAGGAAAGAACCAGATTCACGTCATTGCACCGCTTGAGGATTTGGACCAAGTGCAGGAGGCAATCGTCAAATGATGCTCCGAATACTAAAAAGTCATCCATGAAGACTTCTAGATAATTAACTACCATATCTAAGAATATGGCCATCATGCACCACTGAAAAGTCACGGGTGCATTGTAGAGACCGAACGACATCCTTCAGAATGCGTATGTCTCGAAGGGGTAGGTGAATGTGGTCTTTTCTTGTTCCTCAAGATGGATTGCCACATAGTTATAACCGAAGTCCAGAAAGTAGAAGAACCTATTACCTGTTAGTTTATCGAGTATCTGATCAATAAATGATAGTGGGAAATGATCCTTCTTCATGGAGGAATTGAGTCTTCTGTAATCATTGCAGACTCTTCACGAGTTAGCCACATTGGTTGGTATGACTTCTCCGGTTTCAGTCATAATGACTGTGAGTCCTGCCTTCTTAGGCACAACTTGGATTGGACTCACCCACCGACTATTGGAGATCGGGTAGATGATCCCTGCATCTAACCACTTAATGATCTCCTTTTTCACGACCTCCTGCAGATTAGGATTTAAACATCTCTACATTTCCCGCGAAGGTTGTGTGCCCTCTTCAGTGTAGATACGGTGTGTGCAATAAGAGGGGCTGATACCGGTCAAATCATTGAGAGTCCATCCAATGGCCCTACCATGTTGCTGGAGAGCAGTAATCAGATGAGATTCCTGGTCAGGTGTGAGTCTGGAGTTTATAATCACAGGAAATGTCTGATTGGAACCCAAAAAGATGTATTTCAGATGGTCGGGAAGAGGCTTGAGTTCCAGAATGGGGTTATCAGTAGCAACAGGCGGTTCGGGGTGTGTGTCAGGAGCAAGGGAAGGAGTTATCGGTGTATCTAGATCAAGGTCAGACTCCTCTATTTGTGGGTTTTGATCTTCTTGTGGTTGATCGGGGGTAATCAGGTTATCCTCGATATACGATTCATCAACCACGACCTTGATATCACAGATTTATTCTATGACCCCACAATTAATCCCATGTTGGGCCTTAAAGATGTCAATCTTCAATGTTTAGTTCCCGAATTTCAATTCTATTTGGCCCTCCTCACAATTTATATTGGCCCTAGCAGTGGCCAGAAAAGGTCTCCCTAGTATAATCAGTATATCCCTTGGGTTTTCAAGTGCATCCATATCCAAGACTATAAAATCCACCAGGAAGTAGAAATCCCATACCCTAACAATGACATCCTCGAGTACTCCTTTAGGTGACTTAATGGATCAATCAGCTAACTGCAACGTCACCTCTGTCGGTTTAAGCTCAGATTCTTCAAGGTGGTCAAGGAGGGAAGTAGGTATTAGGTTTATGTAGGCACCTAGATACAATAAGGCTCTGTCGAATTGGCTATCACCAATAGTACATGAAATCAAGGGATTACCTGGGTCTTTAGCCTTAGGTGGGAGTTTTCTCAAAATGACAGAGCTGGCTTGCTCTGATAGTACGATCGAACTCCCACTTTTGGTTCGTGGCTTACACTTGGGTGTACACACGTCTTTTAGAAATCGTGCGTAAGCCGGTACATGGTGGATTGCATCCATCAAGGGGATGTTTATATGGACCAGTTCAAAGAGCTTGACCAGATCCTCCCCAGGTGCCACGGGTTTGGTTATCCTCTATCCCTTTGTCAAGGCCTCGGGAAATGGAACCTTGATTGGTTCCTCTAGAATAGGTCCAGGTTCTTGATCTAGGATAGGGGTGTCCTGGATAACTATCCTAGGGCTTGGGTTACTACCAGGCTTGGAGTGGTTTGGATAAGGTGGATCTTGAGTTGCTTTACCACTACAAGTTGTTACGGAGTTTAGTCCTGCCTGGTTTTGGTTTGGGGTTGGTAAAATAGGTGGCTGCTGTTGGAATCCCGCGTAAGTTGTTGAAGCTTCCATCTCGTCGAGTGATGGAACAGAAGGGACCTGATAAATCATGTGGGCATGGCCCAGATTTGGGTTCATAATGCGCCTCTAGGTCGACACGTTATTTGGATTTGGTAGAGGTTGCGAAGGGAGTGTGCCAGGTTGGCAGGAATTCGCCATCTGGGTGAGTTGATTGCGAACCTCTATGATCTAATCCTTGTGCTATTTTTTTATTGCCGCATTCATCTTTTGAATGTTAGCCAGAGTCTAAAGGAAAAGAGTCATTTGATCTACTTTGTTTGGCCCAGATTGATAGGTGGGGTTGGGCTGAGGCTAAGGCAACTGATATGGATGAGGTGCTTGTGGACGGGGTGGATAAGGTGGTCTTTGATTTTGATTATTTCTCGTCCATAGGAAGTTGGGATGATTCCACCATCCAGGGTTATAGGTATTGGAGAATGGGTCATTCTGGATGGTGTTGAGGTCCTTGCAGGTCTGATGAGCCTTAGGAAAATCAGAGTACGAGGGTTCATAGTTCCCCCAACTAGAGTAAATCGGATCGAAGGTCCCTCCTGTCCTGGAGTCAAACGGGGGTGGATATGGGTCCATCCTCTATGAAGATCGGTGATAGATGTTTTGCACAATTTCCCACGCAAGAGGTGGCTATGCAAATGGGTTTTGCGCAGTGGTGGCTCGTTGTAGATGTCGAGTCAGCTCATCCACCTTCTTCTCTATGATAGAGACCTTGTCCAACCGACTGGCCATCAGTTCCAAGTCGACGGATGCGGACAGGCCCTGCGTCTCATGTGCTGCCCTAGGATTCGTCGATGTGCGGGCATTCATCCGGTCAAATAAGCCCATGGAGTCATCATTGATGGAGTTCTCACACATATTCTTAAGAATCTCCCACACCATGTCTTCGTGTTGACCCATGATGTTTCCTCTGCAGGTTGCATTGATGAACAATCGAATGTCTTCACGGAGTCACTGGTAAAAGGACTGGATTTGTTCCCATTTAGGAACTTCGTGGTGGGGGAACTTTCGCATGAGATTCAAGAATCGGTCCCATGCCTCATGAAGAGGTTCTCCAGATTGTTGAGTGAAGCGAGTGATCTAGTGACGCAAGGCAGTCATCCGACCAATGGGGAAGAACTTTTTCAAAAATTCAGACTAGAGTTCAACCCACATGTTGATCGAATGTGTCTGAGTCTGATACCAATGAGTTGCCTTGTCCATGAGGGAGAAGGAAAACATCTTCATAAGCAGAATATCCTGATTTTGTACATCTGACCCAAAGGTCTGGGTGAGATGTTTGAGTTGTTTGATGTGCTGGAAGGGATCCTTGGAGTTAAGCCCATGGAACTTTGGAATAGCATGAATCATGTTGTGATTGAGTTCAGAATCAGGACCTCTAGCCGGGATTTGGACTCGAGGCTCAATCGCCACCGCAGTGGGATTATAGCAATCTCACATCATAGGACGCTGCGGTGGGTTTACAAAGTTCTGGAATAGATCATTCAAACACTGGAGTTCGTGTTCAAGGTTGTTCTCTTCTTCAATTGGTTGTGCCATGATGGAAGAAGGAGAACTTGGTTATGATGAATCATAGGAGAGGTCTATATGGGGGGGTTGCTGCACAAACACGGCCGTCGAGGCTGGGCCTCGGCGGGAGAGGATTTCTAAAGGAGCTCTTAAGGATGGTCTCAAGGACCTCCTACCAAACATGCACTAATAGATTAGATGAGATTAGAATGTGCTGGACGCAATCGAGACACCCAAAAAATTTGGATGACTATAGAGGTTCGAGGCAGATGATACCCCTTAGTCAGAAAAGTTGTCCACCTGAGAAATACCTGGGTAGCCAGAGTGGGAGAGTCCCACAAAGACCCCTACATGGTAGAGCATCCGGACGAGTTACAGGGTTTCCCCCACCCAACCTCTCTTGCCACTGAGATTCCAGGTAGACCAGAATGGGGACCTTGACCTCTTAAATCTACCACTTTTAATTAAGATCAAAGGTGCTTAGGGTTCCACTTGAACTTTAGATATTTTGAGTGCAAAAGTAACCTAATTTCAAGGTTGGTTGACCTAAGGGGTCAACTTCACCTCTTTATCCTTTGAGAGCTTTTAGGTCCTTTCTTTTAGGGTTCAAGTGACCTAAGAGCTTGATTTTTAGGGTTTTTCTTCGATAAGTCTTTTCAATCAAGGCTTAGGCACACCTCTTTTTGAAAAATTTGATTCTTGCTTAGAGAAGATGTGTCTCTAAAAACCGTAGATTGGAATCCTTAAGTTGGCTCTATTGGTCCAATTTAGTTGCCACAAAGATGGTATCTACGGCTCAATCAAGAGGGTGGTAGCCCTAGTTACCTTAAATGGATGCACAATTCAAAATGTGTTGAAATCAAAATCAGGCAACAGTTGTGGATTAGATAGGTATGGAAAGCAGGTAGCCCTAAATCAATTTTTTTCTTTGTTTTTCCTTTTAAGAATTCAGGGGATTAAGAGAAAGGGCTAATGAGAGATTTACCTACCCCGGGTGTGGTTGATGTGCGGCTATCTTCTTTTGAATTTTCCTCCCTTGAAACAATCACCACAAAAGAAATAGATCAAGTTAGTATTGAATCAGAAGTTGTGATCAAGGTTTCTAATTTGCCCGTTGCTCCCTGGCAACGGCACCAAAATGTTTGTTGAAAGCGAAATTGGGTTTAAAATAATTGCATCGTAATATAGCCAAAATCACTTTGAAAACAAATGAAATTTTATTACTCGAAATATAAATCCAAGGTCGAACACAGGGAGCAAATTGGGATTTAAAAACCAAGAATACAACTTTCAAATTTATAAAATGCAATGAGTAATCAAAGTTATGAAGCAAGAAGATGATATCAATGTATGTAAAAGCTAAAAATGAAATAAGGACGTCTGATGTAAAAATCAGACGCGTTAAGTGTTAAATGCTACAGTGCAGTGCTTCTTCAATTTCTCTTTAGCTTTCTCTATCTCTTCTTCTTCCTTCTTCCTTCTCTAATTTCTGGCCTTGGCTTCTTCTTTCTCTTTCTTCTTTCTCTTTCTTTGCTTCTGACTTCAGCTGAGCCTTCTTAGACTTCTTCCTATCTTCTTCCTTTGGCTTTCTGCTGAGGCTTCCTTCTTCTGCTTCCTTTTCATCCTTCCTCTTCCTCTCTATGGCTTCACCCATATCTCTTGCTGTGGCTTCCTTCTTCTTCTTCCTTGCCCCGGAGAGCAAAACCCACCCCCTACCCTCCCTACAAACTCTCCTCTCTTTTCTCTCTTAGGCTCACTCTCCTAGAGCATTCTTGGGTAAACGGGTTCAGTCAGCACGCCCGGGACCAGGCCCACCAGCATACGTGGTGGGTGATGAGTGCTTAAGTAGTCGACTCAAGAACAAGGTCCGCAGAGGTGTGGGTCGCAGACGAAGCATGGGGATGTGTGGGACCTCACCCCATGTCAGGACACGCTAAGCCCATGGCACTTTTGCAACTTATATCACTTCCCTGCTTGAAGACTTCCAAGGTGGGACTAAATGTTCCACCTTCTTTTCGCGTGCACCTGCAGTAGGTCACGCACTCAATTGCAGCAGATGTGAGGGCGTTGGCTTCCAATTGCTGGGTGTGAGTTGTTTGCAAAGGGGGCCCATGTGTCTGGGACCTGGAATCCTGAAGCCTGGGGCCTTGAATGAAGCTTGCAAGCTTCTTCAAGCTCACTCCAATGGCGGTCAAGGCCTAAACATACCCACAAACAAAATGGCCTCACGGCCTCGTTAAATCACTCACAAAGCTTCGCCGTGACATGACGAAGGTGGCCCAGTGGTTGGCGTGGCGTGGGGCAGCCTGGGCATGCGTGCCTAGGTCGTCCTGTGGCTGTGGAGATGGGTGTGTTCGGGGGAAGTGTGTGGAGTGTGTGGCGGTCAATGGAAAGGGGGAAGATGATTAGTGGGATGTGACGATGCTTTTGAGGTGGCTAGCGAGGTGGGTGGGTGCGTGGAATGGTGGAAGCACCTCACTGGTGGTCTGTTGGAGGTGGAGAAGGGGACAGTGTTATGTGAGCGTTGGGGCATGAAATTAGAAATAGATGAATAGAAACTAAAGAGCAGAGTGAGAGGACTTATCTATGAGGGGATAGATGAAGGGGGAGCGGATGAGGCGGACGACTCGTATGTGTCGTCACCAGAGACAAAGACCTAGAGAGAGAGATGGCGACGATGAGAGGGAGATAGGCTCAGGAGCAGGTGCGACGAGATGCGGACAAAGGAGGTAGAGGCAACTATGCCACTGGTATGGTGGCATAGCGAAGAGAAGAGGAGGTAGGAGTCACCGGAGATTGTTGGGCTTTTTGGTCAGAGGGGAAGAGAAGATTGGGGGTTTTCTCAGGCCAAAATAGGCATGAGATGAACAGGATGATCTGGGGTCCCATTTATAGTCTTAGGCAGAGGGCCTTGTGCTTGGAAGGCAAGCTTCTAAGCACGAAAACCTTGCTGGACTTGGAAGGTCGAGAAATACCCAAATCTCTCATGCGTTCGCTTGAGAGATTGGGTGGAAATTAGAGCTCAAGATCGGGTTCACATGAACGGGAATTCCTTAGAGAATCTCCCTTTCAAATTTGGGAGGGATTCTCTGAGGAATCAAGGAGATATCCCCCTCGAATCCTTGTTGGAGTAGGGTTCCTCCTCTATAATGGTGGAGGGACCTAATTGCAAAGAACGACGAGGAAATTAGGGGGTGTCTGCAAGGGTTTTCTAAAGCTAGGGGTCTAAAAGTAATTGGGTTGGACTGTTTTGCAAAGTAGGTCCAAATGAACTCTCCTTTGGTCCAAATTTTGCATAAGCCTTATTTGGACCTAAGGAATCTAATGGTGATGTTGGATTTTAGGTTTGACCATGTTTGACTGGGCATTTTACATAAAAACCTAATTTAGGGTAAATATTTGACTAGGATCGCTATTTAGGTCAAAATAAGTTCTCAAGGCCAAATTGAAGGTTCTAAATCCTAGAGGATATTTTCCCATGAATTTTAGATGCTTTAGTTAAATTTTATCCTGGCCAGAACCTTGTTAAATTCAGTGGGTCTATTTTAGGGTTATAAGAAATCATTTAATTCCCAAATTTCACATTAACCCTTTTCTATTTGAACCAACCCACTTTTTATCTTTTTATGACCAATTAACCTATGTTTAGCCCTTGAGAAATCCTGTTGTTGTACTGCAATGGTAAAATTACAGTTTTACCCCTTGTTTCTTATTTTTCTTTCAAAATGGTTATTCCTTAAGTTAGGCCCATCATTTAGTTATGTAGGAGCTTTTGTTCTTTTTTCTATGTCAAAATGAGCTAGTTAGGGCTCATGATGGTGTTCCCATCACTGTGCAATATTTATTATATGAAATTCAATTCTAAGCCTAGGAACATGCTCGAATTGGCATTTTACCCTTAATAAATGTGTTTATATCATGGATCCATCCATGCGATCAGATTTATCATCTGAGGTTTAGATTTTTACCTATTTGCCTCTTAGCTTTTGCCCTTCTGTGGACTCCATAGGATGCTACGAGAGTCTAATCGATGTGATCTTGGAAGCATTGTACTCCCATCATTGTTCTGAACGGATCCATAAAGTTGGATCGGTCATCCGCTGCCCTGAATTACCTACAATTTTTAGTACCTCTCAATTAGCGCAAAATATGACATTGTTATTTATAAACCTAATAACTTAGCTATGATGCAAAGTATGGTGTGAATGCATGCAGAATGTCAAAGTTAAGCTAGGTTCTAACTTAATTCAGGCAGATTAGGACCTATGATTGCTACACATTCATGGAGATCTCGGCAATCTTCAGTGGCATGAACCCAAGCCCTGTGGTACTTGTAGTGGGACTCAGAGTTAGCCTTCTTCTTCATGGGTTTAGGCAGGAGTATTAGGACCTTATCTATGGACCATACCTCTGCCAGCACATCTGCCTAATTCATGGCCAAGGGAGTGTACTCTTTAAAGAACTCCTACCTGGGTTGGTGAGGTCCATTGTTTCGACCCTTCGTGGGTCTATTAATGGGAACACCATCACAGGCCCTAACTAACAACATTTAATCATGTTTGATTGGTTAAAGCTCCTACATAACATTTGAGGGTCGTAATTTCGTATTATTCTATTTCAGAGAATGAGTAATTAGGGTTAATTCTGTAATTTTAATAGCACATCATAAACACAGATTAACCATGAGATTTTTCAAGGCTTAACTAAAGGTTAAATGAGCTCAAAAGTCCAAAAAGTTGGTCAACATCGACAGAAGAGAGATTTCACGCATTTCGAGAACTAAAATAGCACATAAAACCCTAATTTTCAGACCCACATAAATTGAAGAGGTTCAAGTTAGGATAAAATTCATCTAAATCTCCTAAAATTTATAGAAATTTATTGCAAGAGGTTTGGTACTGGTTAGCCCATAGTTGTGGGCTATTTAAGTATTTAAGTGCCTAGACATTAGGTTAATTCTAACATTTATTTAGCATAAATTAGGATGTAAATAGATTAATTCATATTTTTAGTTTAATTACATAATCCATGCATTGCATTCATATTTTAAGTGCATTTAGAATTAGCTTAGAATGGCATTCATCTAATTAGTTAACCAATTAGGTACATTGTTTTAGTTAACATAAAAGTTAAGGGTCTGTATATAAATAATAGTAATATTTTAACATTATTTTCTTTATTCTTCTTCTTGCAGGAACGGCTGCATTTCCTTCAATTGCCGCACCAATGCCACCAGCTGCTGCACTGAAGCCTACATTCAAGGACGAGCAGAGAATGTGGATCTGCTCTCGCCTCTCTATTCAAATCTATGCAAGCGGCTACAAAAGGAGGAGAGAGGCAGCCGAGCCTAGGAAGCCTTTACCACCAACCCACCACTGTGCAGAGAGATCTTCTCTCTTCCATTCCACACCGCCAGCCTCAACCGTGGCGACGAGTCTCCAGCACCGTGGGCGTGTGGTGTGACAGGCCACACCGCCATCCGGAGCTCGTCCGCATTACCATGAGCACCTCGCCGTGCACTGCCCTCGCCATCGTCATCAACAACCACCGTCGCTGCAATCACCTTCTCAGTCAGTTAAGATGTCCGGGAAATTTCCCGGACGTCTGAAGCCACCTCCCCACTTCAGCAGCAAGCACCGTCCGCCCACTTCACCTCCAGCACCTGAACCGCAACCTCACCCGCTCACTCCCACACCCACTCCAGGCCACGCATCGTCTCCAGCTACACGCAAGCCGTGCATAGCCTGCAGTGCCTCATCGCTCACGCCCGCTCACCTTCCGCCTGCAGTCGCACCCGCACAACCACACTCGCCCGCTCACCCGCATGCCTGCAGTACTTCACCCGTGCCCTCCAGCCTTCGCAACCACCCGCCCACGCACACCTACGCATGCAACTTCACCTGCGCTCACCGCCAACAAGCTGTGTGCGCTCCCACGCCCTCCAGCCAGTGCGTAGCAGTCCTCACCGCTAATAGGCCGCGCGTGGTCTCGTGCCCTCCAGCCAGCACGCAGTAGCAGAGCCAGCAGATCCGCTCTTCTCCCACGCCTGCACCACCTCCCGCGCTTGCAGCATCGTTCGCCAGCAGTCTCGCACGCACCACACGCCAATAGCAGCTGTAGTACTGGCTGCAGCCACCTCTACTGGAGCTCGTCCGGCCGGCTCTATCTACCGCGCGACATGCCGCCACCACCGCTTCGAAGCCCTCGGTCCAAGAACTTCCTCTGAGCTTCCTGCATCCAGCCGTCCACTCCTCGTCGCGCATGGCAAAGGGAAAAAATGTCCCCTATTTTGCTACAGTAACATGGCCATTAAAAATTACATTTTCTACCATTGTCAATTTTTAATAATATTTTATTGATTCTGCATTGCGACAAATATCCTCTAGTTACTCGAAATTTCTATTTCAGCAAGATTTCTTGATTCAACCTTAATTTGAAGGTAATTTTGGCTTGATTCTTGTCCAAACTAACTACGAACAAACGTTTTTAACTGGTGCGAATTTAAATACATCATTGCCTCCCTATGGATACGACCCGCTCTTCTGCGAGTGGTTATTTCTTTTTAAATATTGATTAGTCGATTTTTCCACCACATAAAACTACAAACGACTTTAAAGCGAACAATCGACTTGTCAAATGGCACCGTTGCCGGGGAGGCAGCAGACGCAATAATTTCACTTGATTTTATTTTGATTATTTGTCAATTGCACAGTGATTTGACCATTTATTATTTTCTTTTCTGTGCAAGAAAATTTATGCAAGAATCAACCATTGTGAGAGGTGACCCTTGACGTTGCCAGAGGAGAATTGGACGAGCTATTTTGGAAAGGAGGAGAAGGATGAGGACACGACGGACATCATTGTATATTTAGTCGCTAGTTTGATTAGAATAGAATTAAGACTTTAGATTTAATTTTTCATTGCATTTTGTTTGAGACCCTTGTTCTGGGGTATATTTTGAGGGGTTTGTTCCCCGATTTTGTTTTGGGCCCGTGTTGGGTAATTTTTGGGAGCCTGTTCCCTTTTATTTAGATTTAGGTTTTTAGTTTATTGATTACTTTTATTTGCTTGTGCACAGGTAGTTAAAAAAATATAAAAAAAAAATGAGCTGCCTGCTAGAAGCTGCCTGCCCTAGGACGAACCATTTAGGTCTGTATGAGTAGCCTCTAGATTTATTTCTCTGCATTGCGTGCATTCTTGCATCGTTGATTGTTGGAAGCAAGGTACGCATTCTCTTACTTTGCATCCTATTCTTGATCATGCATTGCATTTGGATTTAATTCAAAGACCACAAAGTTTGTCTTGAAGCGATGTAACAAGTGGTCACATATATTCGAAAAAAGGAATAATTAAAAGAGGGACATCTAAAAATCAAGGACTTGATTGTAAAACATGGTGTGCGATTCAAAATTCAAAATCCTTTTGCAGTGAATGCACATTTATATCTGTTGCACCACAGCACTCATTTAGACACTCCTAAGTCTTGAAACGACTAGGATAAGAGCCCTCCTATTGTTGAATTCTGAAGTGTTTGGAACTTGAGATCAAAGGTTTTGTAAATCCAAAGAGGGGGATACCCTGTCACAGATTTTTGGGGGTAGTTGAGAAGCACCGCGAAAGCACAGCTTCAATGGAAGGCTTAGGCCTACTTGCATCCATCGATCTTCCGTCTTTGGATTTACTTGACCATTTGAGATTTAGGGAAGAATACCTAAGCTCCAACTAGGTCTTTTTAGGCATTTCGAAGGTTGACAATAGGCATGTAATTGATTGGGCAACTTGTTTTGTCACCTACAATTTGAACTAAAGTCAAAAGCCTAAATTTGTAAAGACCAAAGAAGTCCTTTTGAATTATGTTTGTAGTGCATGCTTGGTAGGCATTCTCTTAGGAGACAACTTGTATTTGATCCTGAACCTGAAAGAATCCTAAGAAGAGACCTTCCAAGGGTAGAAATGGCTGGTCAAAGGAGCCTTAAGGAATATTTCATCCCAACCGATCAAGCTGGCCTTGCACTACGTAGACCTGGAGGGGACAATCCGTATGAGATCAAAAGTACTACCATATCCTTGCTACCCTCCTTTTCTGGTACTACTAGGGAAGACCCTTAGAGGAATATTGAGGAATTCACCGAGGTCTATTCCATGGTGAAGCTGCAGGGCATTACTGATGACGCTCAAATGCGGACCCTCTTTCCCTTCTCCCTAAAGGATAAAGCCAAGTATTGGTATCACACCCTTGATAATATAAATACTTGGGATGCCCTGAAGAAGTTCTTGAAGAAGTACTTCCCCATGAGCAAAAAAAATCACTTTAGGAGGGAAATTATGAGTTTTGTTCAAAAGGATGGGGAAGCATTCCATGATGCGTGGGAGCCATTTAACGATTTGCTGAGACTTTGCCCACATCACCAGGTGCCTAAATGGCAACTGGTTGAAAGGTTCTACACCAGACTTAATGATTCGCATAGGCAAACTGTGGATGGTGCCTGTGCAGGAACCTTTCTATCTAAGACTAAGGATGAAGCTTGGAACTTATTTGATATTTTGAGTGAGAATTCTATTCACTTGAATTCTGCCTACATGGATAGAAAGCCACTCTCATGCAAAGAAAGTTGGAGGCAAATGAGGCAAGGGACACTCAGAATTTAGCCTATCAAATTCAATTTTTGAATCAAAACATTGAAAGGCTTATGTCGAACCTGAGTTCATTCGTACCTAACACCTCCACATCCCAAGCTTCCGAATGCTTAATTTGTCAAGGCAATACACATGCTACTGTGGATTGCCACTTGGCCTCCCAATTCCTTAAGCTTGTACAAGCGGATTTGAATGCCGCTCAAGGGTTCCATCCAAGACCTCGTAATGACCCTTTCTCCAACACTTATAATGAGGGATGGAGGAACCGCCCAAACTTTTCATGGAGACAAGGAAATGCCTCAAATTCAGGGAATTACAAACCACAATCCTTTCAAAACCATCAAATGAACCAACCTCAGACCTTTGGCCAACCTAAAACCTCTGAGATGGATGAATTGAAGGCGATGTTGAAACCTATGCAAGAAAGTCAAAGTGCCATCATCCAATCTCATGACAAGGCTATACATGAGATGAAATCACAAATTGGACACCTTGTCGAGGCCATTAGACAGAGGGAGACTGGGAAGCTCCCTAGTGCTGCTGAGGAAAATCCAAAAGGAAAAGGGATTGTCTTTAGGGAGCAGGCTCAGGCGGTGACTATTCTGAGAAGTGGGAAAGAAATTTCCAAACTCGATGCTCCTATAGTCTCACCCCCTAAAAAACCATCCACCCCAACTGTCACCCCCACCGGAGAAGACTTGCCCAAATCTTCTTCGCTTGAAATCACCTCACCGGAAGAAGTTGCCCCCGTTCCACCCCTTACTCGACATGACAACCCTTCCACCCAGAGATCGAGAGTGCCTTTTCCAGAGCGCTTATCCACCTCTGGGCAGACTTTTGCTGGCTCATCTGGAGCCAAAGATAAGACGGATGAGATTATGGAAACTTTCAAGCAAGTGCAGATTAACCTACCTTTGCTTGAAGCTATCAGGCAGATTCAGTCTTATGCCCGCTTCTTAAAGGACCTGTGCATGAAAAAGCGCAATCTAGAAAACAGGTCCAATCAAAAGTTGTCCTGCCTGATTCTGTTAGCTCAATTGTTCAACATGGCACACCCCCGAAACTTAAGGACCCAGGAGCCCCATACATCTCTGTAGTTATTGGTGACTTACAAATTGATGAGGCTTTACTTGATCTGGGTGCGGGGGTGAACATCCTTCTGAGCTACGTGTATGAACAACTTGGGCGAGGAAATCTGAAGCCTAGCCCTATAATCCTTCAAGTTGCTGATCGATCACTTAAGACACCACGAGGAATTTTGGAAGATGTCCTCATAAGAGTGGGGGATTTCTTCTTTCCCGTTGACTTCTTTGTTTTGGACACTAACCCTACCAACAAGCCAACCAAGCCCTCCATCATTTTGGGCCGCCCCCTCCTTGCAACTTCACATGCTTCAATCAATTGCAATACTGGGGCATTGGAAATGGGCTTTGGGAATAGGAAAATCCAGCTTAATGTTTTTGATGCCTACAAACAAGCCAGACTTGAGGATTGTTCTCAAGTTGAAGTGATAGATGACCTGATTGAAGAGGCAACTCCTGCAATGTTATGTGATGACCCCCTTCAGCATGTCATGCTAAATGAGCATTCCCATCTCTTGGAGGAATGTGAAGGGGATATACTAGAACTAGAGGAATTGCTAGGAGTTTCTACTGAGTCTCCTCCCCCATCATTTCAGCTGAAGGTAGATTTGCTACATGAGATGGGGACGTCTATTATGAAACCCTCAACCATACAAGCCCCCGACTGTGAGTTGAAACCCCTTGTTGAACGTGCGAATCGCTACTCTAATGTGTTCGATTTTGGAAAACCTGTCGTTGTAGTTTGAAAGCGAATAACTCGTGTTCAACAAATAAAATCTATACCAAAATGAAAATTCCAGGTCGAACATAGGGAGGCGGACGTTTGATTTAAAAACTACGCGTTTCTTTTTATTTGTCACAAAGTAATTCAATTTAAAATTATTTAATTATTTACAATAAATAGAAGAGAGAGAAAGGGTAAGAGAGAGACAGAGAATATTACACATAGAAATCAAAATGAGATGTATAATAAATAAAGAATTTATCATTAAGAAGATTGTACATTACACCTAGAAAGCATAAAACAATTGCACTAGAAAACGATAAATTTACTCTAGAAAGTATTAAAAGAATGGAGGGAGAAATGTCCTCCTCGATGATTGCTTGGAGGACGAGCAGAACTACATTAGAAAGCAGTAAATCTATACTAGAAAGCAGTAAAAAGAATAGGGAGAGAGAAATCCTCCTCGATGGTCGCTTGGAGGATAGCCGGATGAGACGATGCCTGGACAAAGGAGGACGAAGCAGGACGAAGGATGATGAAGCAGAAGAACGGGAACGGAGCAGCACGCCATCGTTGTCGCGGGATCCACTTTTGAAGGGGGACGAAAATTTGGACTTTATCTCGCGAGAAGCATCCCGGGTGTGGGACAAGCTTCTCTTGAGCTTTGGAGGGGTAGAGAAGAGAAGGAAGGGATGAGAATTTCGTATGGAGGGGGTCTCCTTTTATAGTTGCAAGGAGTGGGGGCAAAATGGACATTACAACTTTAAAATAATAAATGAGGGGTCTTTAGTGACGAATAAATCCGTCACTAAAGCCCCCAACGTGGGCGTAGCTCCCGCGCCCACGCACGCCTCCACGGCTACCCGCTTCTTCAATGCATATGCACGTCCATCAGCTCTCAGCCGTCCGATCGCAAGATCGGATGGCTTAAGATGCATCTCCGCTCACTCGTTATGTGCCTGCCTGGCGCGTACGATCGCGCATCCATGCCGCGCGTTCAATCGCACGTGAACGCTATCGAGCGTGGGCTGCCGTCCGATTGCAATCCAACGCCCGCCCACGCTCAATCGCCTGTGCCTTCCAGCCCTTCGCTGCAGCTCGAACCTGCGCCTGCCGCTCGTGTAAGTGTGCTTGACCGCTGCGCTACGGGGTGTGGATGGTTGAGCGGACGCTTTTAGGCGCTATTGACCACAGCCATTGGATCAAGATCCAATGGCAGAGAGCGAGTAGGTGCGGGGCTTCATAGAATGTAAGCGGCCATTTGGGCGGCCGAGATGGCGCCACGTGGTGCCATCTTGGCTATCCATCTTCTGGAAGTTGTAGATGGTGCCACGGATATCGGATTGACTCGCTTTTTGTGTCGTTGGGCTGTGATCGTCGATCTGAATTCATCTGTGCAGTCGGATTTGTCATCTGAAGTGCGGATTTACACTATCCTGGCCCTTGATCTTCTAGGGTTCCCCGGTCACTATCTGATGCTATGGATGCCTGATTAGGGCGATCTTGGAGTCGTTGAACTCCAATCGTCGCCCTGATCACATCCATACGGTTGGATCTTTGATCCGAGGCCCCGATAAAATGTTTGCCCCATCCAAGCACATAAAAGGAGACAATTAACCTCCATTTTATTCAAACTACTCTAAATACAAGATGATGCATGTTATGTAATATTTATATCATGAAATGCAATCCTATGCTTAAGAACATGCATAAATAGACATTTTAAGTAGTGTAAATGTGTTTACATCATACCCCCATGCCTAGCTTTTGCTAGTCCCTAGCAAAAACTATGTGCTATTTATAGAAGAATTAGGTTGGATTATTTGGACCTGAGTTATTTTCAACCATTAAGAAATTGTCTACTTAGGAATTAAACTTTCAAAGACACAACAACACCTGCGTATCAGCCAAAATGCAAACCGCCTCAAGCCTCGCCTTATTCAAAGAAAATTTTCTTTTTCTCTTTTTACTCTTTTCTAATTTTTTTTTTTTTGATTTTCAAATTTTAGGGTTTAAGAGTGGCTTTCTACGACCATTCAACTAACCCAAGATTTGATGAGAACCCTAAGCTTTAAGCATCTTATTGTGATTGTGATAGACTCGTTGACCGGCAGTTAGAACGGACTTCGGATTTCTACGCCTCTAGGTGACCTCAAAAAGAATTCTGCCTAAAGATGTATCTTTACAACCGGTAGCTTTCTCCCTACTTTTATTTTTTACGAGGTCAACACAAGGGTGAATGCAGTGTATATCTCCACGGTTTATTCTACTTCTCCGCTTCTTCCTAAGTGTTTTGGGAATTTTTAGTGCATTTACTGAGCTAGGTTCTGGACAACCGGTCGATGAGCTATTACCACCGACAACTTGCCAGCCATACTCGTGCGGCGAAGTGTGGCTTATTTCTTTTTGTTCTTTTCTCCCTTTCTTTTTTATTATTTTTTCTTTTTTTAAAGTAGGTGGCTTCCCTGGTCTAAGATTTACCTAAAGGCAGCAAAAGAGAAAGGTCCAATGACTGGGCTCTAGACAACCTACCTATGGGCTGTTACCCACTATAACTTGCCAGCCATATCACCCTAGAAGGTTCATTAGCTACCCAATTTCCGTTAAAATCGCTGAACAACGAGTCAATGCAAAGAATGTGTGTAGATGCTTAAGACTCAAAATTCCTTCAAATCAGAGGGTGGGTTGATAAGTCGTGTACTTATCACCAAAACTTATTTACTCCAATTAAAATAAAATTCAGGTTGGTGAGAACTTGAAAAATAAATCCACATTTTAGTGGATACACGGGCTGATTAAGTCCAAAGACCTGAAGGGTCTTTGTGTTCAGATCTTAATGTAGTATTTCCAAAGATTGAAAATTTTCTTAAACCCAAATTCTCTTTCCTACTTCCGATTTCTTTTTAATAAAAGAAAATAAAATAAATCTACGGAGCTAACGAATGAATTTAGAGATAAATATCCACCCCCCATGCCTATCTAATGCAATGTCCTCATTGTATTAAAAAGACATAAACAAGAGTGGAAAAGCATAGAAAGCACCTGAATTGCGTGAATGTTAGGTCCGCTCTGAGATGAAAACGAAAAAGAACTGTATATGTGCTGAGTTTAGTGCCTTCAGCTAGGCACACTATACAAAGAAAAGAAATGAAGAATTCACAAGTGCAGGTCAGAATTAAAATAAACAGAAGAATCCTCCGACCTGTCAATAGGCGTCCATAGATGTGGACCAGATTGTGGTGCAGACCCATCCCCCATAATCGAGAATATCTTAGGTTCTGGATGAAAATTACCCAAAACTTAAAATCAGAATGCAAGCGGGGTCAGGCCTGCGATTTATGAGGATGCAACCCAAGACCAAAAAGTCGGGTTACAGAGAATTGAAGTTTAAAAGAATAATCATTGAATGTGTGCTTGATTTGACATCCTCGAAACAAATGTCGTAAGGGTTCTGATTTGATGGTTTCAGCTTAAAAGGAACCCTTCGACTCAATCTTCCATTTCCTCCAAAATTAACTTCCCAAATCAGAACTTCCCAGCTCCTATCCTCCTCATTCCGAATGTCGAATTCCAGGACCTCTTGTATATTAATCACCCCATCTGAAATCTCCAAGTCTAAATGATGTGGCAGAATCAAAATTGACTTGGGTCTAATTATCTCAGAATTAGAATCATCAATAAGCTCAATGGGGTGTAACTGACAATCAGGGCATTAAATTGAATCCTCTAGAAAATGTAATTCTGGATCCGTAATGTGTGCCCTAAGATCAGTTTCCTCAATTATTGGGCTATCAAATGATCTATCAGATTCCTCAGGCCCAATCGTCTCACAGAAATCGTGTTCAGGAAACTTGCGTGAGACTTCGCAACTTGAATCTTCACCATCAAAGAAATTAGGATCCGTATCAATGTATGTCCCGAAATCATTTGTCACTTTTTGTTCCAAGGAGACATATGTTTCCTCGTAACCCGGCTCAGGGATCTTAGGTGAAGAAATCAGATCTCCCTTAATTGGTCGCTTTAATCCAATCTGGTCATAACACATGTCCCCCTCAACAGGTGCCTGAGCGGGTTCTGTCATTGGCTTTCCTGAAGAGGGTTTATCTTGGGAATCATCCCATGATTGAATCAAAGCAACCACGAATCTCATCCTCAATTTCTCTAATTTCCCAAGTAAAAACTCACCCGGGTTCTTATCCTTAACATCCTGGAGCCAATCCAACAAAGACTTGTTTAAATCATCAATCATCTTAATCAGAGGCTCCAATCTCGCATGCAAGATATTGGCTGAACTTCTAAAGATTGAATGATATTCCTCAAGTTAGCCAGAACCTTATCTTGAACCTGGTTAAGCTGAACCAAATGAGTTGGTTCAGGGTTGGGCGGGTTTGAGCTTAATGCAGGGGAATTAATGAATTGAGATTCGTTATACCCTTCCTGATAATAGGTCATTTCATATTGTTGAAAAGATGGTGATGACCTAAAGGCAGTGAAATCAGAGGATGGGTAAGGATCGGTGTATCCTTCTTGATTGTAGATCGTATTAGGTTGTTCATGAAAGGAAGACGATCTATAATCGATGTAGCTCTGAGAAGGATAGAAATCAGAATCAAAGTGTTCAGGGTTAGACCCTAAACACCGGGCTCCGGAATTGTATCCCCAATCTGAATTATCCCAACTGACTGATGGTGGATTGCAATACAAGTCGGGATAATCATCATGTTGAGGATAATTCACAACAGGAGGGAAAGAGTGGGAATGCATGAAATATGTGGAAGGATTCATGAGACACGAGAGGAAGAAAGGTGCCCTGCAATACAAACAATCAAACCTGTCCTTAAGTGGGTTAGCCTACAGACCTACAGACTCCCAAAACCCATCTTGAGATAAAGGAACGATTTGATCTACTTCTGTCTATTCAATCCAACCAGTTTGAAGGAGGGACTGGGGAGAAGTTTCTTCCTTCGGCTTGCGCCTCCGGTTCCTAGTGTACCCCCCAGCCACGATCGTTTGACTCTGCTCCCCTAGCTAGACATCAGATTAAATAGTAGAAACAGACTAATCGAAAATAATCTCGTTCTGGATTCTGAAGAGCGAGTCCAATCCTTAAGGCCAACATCTACTTTATTTTATTTAGGGCTAGGTTTGAATGTGCTTTGGAATGTGATGGGCCTTTAAATGGGTTGTGCCCTTAATGATTGATTGATTTGTGTGTGCGTGCACAACCAGTGGTTTTCAAGCAAGATTATTTTTGATGTGTTGAATTTTAAGGTTCAAATCTTGCTTAGTAGCTTTTAGGATTCAACTTTAGGTATTTTCAAACAAGTTTCATTGGCACACCGGGTTTTATAAGCATAGGTGAAGATGTTTTCGTTTAAAGCTTAAAAAGAATGTGGAGTGCTTGGTAAATCCCTAAGAGTTGAACCTAATTGGCAGCTACTTGATGAGTTTATTTTATTTGAAGTGGTGAGGCCCAATCAACTCAAACAACTGGCCACAAATGCACCACTATGATAGGCACACAAAGATGGTTAACCTAGAATGATTTCTACTCTTTTATGTGTTGCTTTATGTGTGCCGGTTCCACAGATCAGAACCCAGTTGAGTAGAAACAAATCAATTCGGTTAATTGCCTTTGAATGTGGGTGTACGTTGTGTGTTTGTTGAAAATTGCCCCACAAAATGATCTTTTTATTTATTTTTATATAAATGAAGGTGGAATGAATGTGAGTGAGAATCTAAACAGCCAAACTATTCCTAGGATTTATGCAAACACCTAGGTTAATTAGAATTTGGATTCAATGTGGCGAATGAAATCTATGGAGGGGGAAAGAATGGGGGATAACATACAAAACCTTCCACAGAACTTTACTCCAATCTACCGCTTTTGGTCGTCTCAAAAGAGTACCTGCAATTAGAATAAGAAAGGAGAAAAGTGAGGAAAATGATTTGTAAGTTACAAAATGCGAAGAGGAATCAAAGATCACTGCCTCCCCAGCAACGGTGCCAAAATGTTGAACGTGCGAATCGCTACGCTAACGTGTTTGATTTTGGAAACCTGTCGTAGTTTAAAAGCGAAGAACTCATGTTCAACAAATAAAATTTATATCGAAATGAAAATTATGGGTCGAACACATGGAGGCGGACGTTTGATTTAAAAACTACACGTTTCTTTCTATTTGTCACGAAGTAATTCAATTTAAAACTATCTAATTATTTATAATAAATAAAAGAGAGAGAGAGGGTAAGAGAGAGAGAGAGAATATTACACATAGAAATCAAAATGAGATGTAGAATAAACAAAGAATTTATCATTAAGAAGATTATTCATTACAACTAGAAAGCATAAAACAATTGCACTAGAAAGTGATAAATTTACTCTAGAAAGCATTAAAAGAATGGAGGGAGAAATGTCCTCCTCGACAATTGCTTAGAGGACGAGCAGAACTACAGTAGAAAGCAGTAAATCTATACTAGAAAGCAGTAAAAAGAATTGGAAGATAGAAATCCCCCTCGACGGTCGCTTGGAGGACGAGCCGGACGGGACGACGCCTGGACGAAGGAGGGCGAAGTAGGATGAAGGAGGATGAAGCAGAAGAATGGGAACGGAGCAGCACACCATCGTCGTCGCGGGATCCACTTCCGAAGGGGGACGAAAATTTGGACTTTATCTCGCGAGAAGCATCCCGGGTGTGGGACAAGCTTCTCTTGAGCTTTGGAGGGGTAGAGAAGAGAAGGAAGGGATGAGAATTTCGTATGGAGGGGGTCTCCATTTATAGTTGCAAGGAGTGGGGGCAAAATGGACATTACAACTTTAAAATAATAAATGAGGGATTTTTAGTGACAGATAAATCCATCACTAAAGCCGCCAACAAGGGCGTAGCTCCCGCGCCCACACGCGCCTCCACGGCTGTCCGCTTCTTCAACGCATACGCACGTCCATCAGTTCTTAGCCGTCCGATCGCGAGATCGGACGGCTTAAGACGCATCTCTGCCTGCTGATTGTGTGCCCGCCTGGCGCGTGCGATCGTGCATCCATGACAAGTGTTCAATCGCGTGTGAACGCTATCAGGAACGCGCGGTCGTCCGATCGTGATAAAACACCCGCCCGTGCTCAATCGCCCGTGCCTTCCAGCCCTTCGCTGCGGCTCGAACCCGCGCCCGTAGCTCACGTAAGCGTGCTCGACCGCTACGCTACGGGGCGTGGATGGTCGAGCTGATGCTTTTAGGTGAGCTGACCACAGCCGTTGGATCAAGATCCAACGGCGGAGAGCGAGCGGGTGCGGGGCTTCATAGAATGTAAGCGGCTGTTTGGGTTGCCGAGATGGCGCCACGTGGTGCCATCTTGGCCGTCCATCTTTTGGAAGTTGTAGATGGTACCACGGATATCGGATTGACTCGATTTTTGTGTCATTGGGTTGCGATCGTCGATCTGAATTCATCCGTGCAGTCGGATTTGTCATCTGAAGTGTGGATTTGCACCATCCTAGCCCTTGACCTTCTAGGGTTCCCCAGTCACTATCTGATGTTACGGATGCCTGATTAGGGCGATCTTGGAGTCGTTGAACTCCAATCGTCGCCCTGATCACATCCATATGGTTGGATCTTTGATCCGAGGCCCCGATAAAATGTTTTCCCTATCCAAGCACATAAAAGGAGACAATTAACCTCCATTTTATTCAAACTACTCTAAATGCAAGATGATGCATGTTATGCAATATTTATATCATGAAATGCAATCCTATGCTTAAGAACATGCATAAATAGACATTTTAAGTAGTGTAAATGTGTTTACATCACCCCTCCCTAACACTCTCAAGTATGTTTTCCTAGGTGCCAATGATACACTCCCCGTTATCATTTCGGCTGTGTTATTTGAGGCACAGGAGGGAGCCTTGATTGAATGCCTGTCTAGGCATAAGGAAGCTATTGCTTGGAGCATTGCTGACATTAAGGGTATAGACTCTATACTCTGCATGCACCACATTTATACTGATGATTCCATCAAGCCTTTTAGAGACATGCAGAGACGTCTGAACCCTAATATGAGGGAGGTTGTAAAAAAGGAAATCCTGAAGTGGTTGGACGTCGGGATCATATATCCCATTGCTGATAGTAAATGGGTCAGTCCCATTCATGTGGTGCCAAAGAAGGCAGGCTTTACTGTGGAACTCAACGACCAAGGTGAACAAGTTGTCACTAGACCCTCAACTGGATGGAGGGTCTGTATTGATTACCGCAAGCTGAACACAGTTACCCAGAAAGATCACTTTCCTTTGCCTTTTATTGATTAATTTCTCAAAAAATTGCTAGGGAATAAGTATTATTGCTTTCTCGATGGATATTCTGGGTACAATCAGGTGGCAGTCTTTCCTGATGACCAGGAAAAGACAACATTCATGAGTCCTTATGGTACTTTTGCATTTAGGCGTATGCTGTTTGGATTATGTAATGCCCCTGTAACTTTCTAGCGGTGTATGATGTCTATCTTTTTGGACATGATTGATGAGTGTGTTGAAGTATTTATGGATGACTTCTCTATTTATGGCTCGTCTTTCGACCAGTGTCTCCTGCACCTAGAGAATGTGTTGAAACGATGTAAGGAGACTGGTTTAGTCCTCAATTGGGAGAAGAGTCACTTCATGGTACAGAAAGGAATTATACTTGGGCATGTTGTATCCGAGCAAGGTTTGGAAGTAGATAAACCCAAGATTGATTCTATTTCCAAACTTCCATTGCTTACGAATGTCAAATAGATTAGATCCTTTCTGGGCCATGCTGGCTTTTACAGGCGCTTTATTAAAAATTTTAGTAAGATTTCTAGGCCACTTTGTGACTTGTTGGCGAAGGAATCTCCCTTCAGTTTTGATTCAAAGTGTGCCGAGGCCTTTCAAACTCTAAAGGAGGCCTTGATCTCTGCGCCTATTCTCCAAGCTCCTGATTGGACACTCCCATTTGAGCTTATGTGTGATGTTTCGGATTATGCAGTGGGAACAGTCCTTGGACAAAGGGTTGAGGGAAGACCTCATGTGCTGCATTATGCAAGTAAGACTTTAACCGAACCTCAGCAAAACTACACCGTCACTGAAAAAGAATTACTTGCTGTATTTTTTGCTCTGGAGAAGTTTAGGTCTTATCTACTTGGGTCTAAGGTGGTTATTTTTACTGATCATGCAGCAGTGAAACATCTCATTGCTAAGAAACATTCTAAGCCACGTCTGATTAGGTGGATCTTACTCCTTCAAGAATTTGACTTGGAAATATGTGAAAAGAAAGGAGTAGAAAATATTATGGCTGACCACCTGTCTCGCCTCCCTCTTAATGACTCTCTTTCTGGAGACATTCGCGAGACATTTCCCGATGAAACTCTGATGGCAGTAACACCAACTTTACCTTGGTATGCAGACACTATAAATTACTTGGTCACTGGACAAACTCCTGGCTCTTGGGATGAGCAGAAAAGAAAGAGATTCATTTCTCAAGCAAGATATTTTCATTGGGAAGAGCCAGAATTATTTAGAATTGGACAAGACCAAGTATTGAGACGTTGTGTGCCTGAAGAGGAACAACAAAGTGTGCTGAGTTTCTGCCATGAACTTCATTATGGAGGACACTTTGGTGCTAAGAAAACTACTTTTAAGGTTCTCTAGTCTGATTTTTGGTGTCATTCATTATTTAAGGATTCTCATAATTTTGTTAAGGCCTGTATTACATGTCAACAGACTAGAACGATTGGGAAGAAGAATGAAATGCCTCAACATCCTATTAAATCTGTTGAAAATTTTGATGTGTGGGGAATTGACTTTATGGGCCCCTTCTTGTCGTCCCATGGTTTTGAATATATCTTGGTGGCAGTTGATTATGTCTCTAAATGGATAGAGACCATTCCTACGCGCACAAATGACCACTCTGCAGTTTTGAAATTTGTGAAGGCCAATATCATATCCCGTTTCAGCTGCCCCAAGACTATTATAAGTGATGGGGGACCTCATTTCCGAAACCACCACTTCAATCGGTTAATCGAGAGTTTGGGAGTGACTCACAAGGTTGCTACCCCTTACCACCCTCAGACAAGTGGCCAGGTTGAAGTATCAAATAGGGAGATAAAAAATATTTTGGAAAAGACCGTTAGACCTGATAGGAAAGACTGGTCCCAAAAGTTCGATGATGCTTTGTGGGCTTATCGAACGGCCTATAAGATCCCTTTGGGTACTTCTCCCTTTCGGATTGTGTATGGAAAAGCATGCCATTTACCTATTGAGTTGGAACATAAAGCACTTTGGGCTATTCGAAGTGTTAACATGGATTTAGAGAAGGCAGGTAAGGCATGACTTCTAGAATTAAGTGAGCTTGAGAAGCTGAGGAATGATGCTTCTGACACCTCTCAAGCTTATAAAGAAAGAACTAAGGTCTTGCATGATAAGTTTATTCTTCGAAAGACCTTTGAGCCCAACCAACAAGTCTCGCTTTTCAATTCCAAACTTAAGCTTTTTCCTGGGAAGTTAAAATCTCGTTGGGATGGGCCTTACATAATCACCAAAGTATTTCCGCATGGAGATGTGGAGATAAAAAATCCTTCCTCTTCAGCAACTCCCTTTATTGTCAACGGTCAACGGTTAAAACCTTACATAACTTTAGATGGCCATCTGGTTGACGAAGTCACTCTTGAGGAGCCTTAGCTCCTACCATTCTCTGCCTCAGGTAATATCTTCCTTTAGCTATTTTTGTTTTCAATGAGGACATTGTTTGAACTAGGCATGGGGGAGAGGACCTGAGGCATTTTGTTTATAGCATGCATATAAAAAAAAAAGAGAAAATGACAAAAAAAAAAAAGTTTTGAGCTTAACTGGCTAAGTCCTGCATTCTTAAGCAAATCAGAACTCTAGGGTAGACTAAATTAATTCCAGGGTCAAACTTTAGAAGCTAAATGAGCTACTAGCTTTAGACCTTTAGGGTCCTTTGTGAACTTAAAAACTTAAGTAGGAGTTAAGTTGCAGACCATTCCTCAAGAGGTTGAGGAAGGGAAGCTAGGGTTTGAGTTAAAAGGTGGGGTAGTACGTGGAGTCTTGTTCTACATTTTGGTTTACGGGTCCTTGTAACCCAAGCATACAAATTTCACACACTTGGTCTGGTAATTAACTAAAAAGAGATTTGATTCTCTTAGTTTTGGCTTAGGAGAGGCTTGAAAGCACATTTTGATTGGAAGAGTTCCCGCAGCAGGAGAGGGGAGTATATACTCACCTTGAGGATGCGATGATAACATATTACCTCCTCGGCACTTGTCTCTTAGGATATCCATCCTACTGGGGGCATGTAAGCGCATTGTGTGGTTCAGGTACCATGGGCAGCCCTATCTCGAAGTGCCGATTGCCATAGGCCTGAATTCGCTTAAGAAATCCATGGGCGATACTATCTCGAAGTGTCGATTGCCAGGAGTTCTTGGGGTCATTATGGGCGGTGCTATCTCGAAGCATCGAAAGCCAGGCACCCTTCGTGGTATGGTAATGGGGACAATGAATCCGACACAGATCGTGTTGATAGCTAATCTGAGGTTAGACTTAGAAGAATCAAACAAACAAAAAATATATATATATATAAAATTTCCTTTAACTTAAATAACTCAGACCAATCCACAGGCACGGATGCTTTACTCTCAGGGATTAATAAACTTTAGGGTAGAGTCAGAAATCAGGAAAACTTGTGCTGCAACTCGTCTTTAGCCAACCTAGTCTGTAACTTAGCAACTACTTAGGAACCTTGGGTCTAGAGTCTGAACTTAATATGCTTCTGAAGGAAGACTAACTGAGTTGACTAGTCTACTTAGAGTGCTAGGTTTTGCTTAATTTTGCTAGGGACTAGAATAACTAGGCATGGGAGTATTTGATTTGCCCATAGTTGTGGGCTATTTAAGTATTTAAGTGCCTAGACATTAGGTTAATTCTAACATTTATTTAGCATAAATTAGGATGTAAATAGATTAATTCATATTTTTAATTTAATTACATAATCCATGCATTGCATTCATATTTTAAGTGTATTTAGAATTAGCTTAGAATGTCATTCATCTAATTAGTTAACCAATTAGGTACATTGTTTTAGTTAACATAAAAGTTAAGGGTCTGTATATAAATAATAGTAATATTTTAACATTATTTTCTTTATTATTCTTCTTGCAGGAACGGCTGCATTTCCTTCAATTGCCGCACCAACGCCACCAGCTGCTGCACTGAAGCCTGCATTCAAGGACGAGCAGAGAATGTGGATCTGCTCTCGCCTCTCTGTTTAAATCTATGCAAGCGGCTACAAAAGGAGGAGAGAGGCAGCCGAGCCTAGGAAGCCTTTACCACCTACCCACCACTGTGCAGAGAGATCTTCTCTCTTCCATTTCACACCGTTGGCTTCAACCGTGGCGACAAGTCTCCACCACCGTGGGCGTCTGGTGTGACAGGCCACAACGCCATCCGGAGCTCGTCCGCATTACCGTGAGCACCTCGCCATGCACTGCCCTCGCCGTCGTCATCAACAACCACCATCGCTGCAATCACCTTCTCAGTCAGTTAAGACATCTGGGAAATTTCTTGGACGTCTGAAGCCACCTCCCCACTCCAGCAGCAACCACCGTCCGCCCACTTCACCTCCAGCACCTGAACCGCAACCACACCCGCTCACTCCCACATCCACTCCAGGCCGCTCATCGCCTCCAGTCGCAAGCAAGGCGTGCACAGCTTGCAGCGCCTCACCGCTCACACCTGCTCACCTTTCGCCTACAGCCGCACCCGCACAACCACACTCTCCCGCTCACTCGCACGACTGCGGTACTTCACCTGTGCCCTCCAGCCTTCGTGACCACCCACCCGCGCACACCCATGCTTGCAACTTCACCCGCGCTCACCGCCAACAGGCCGCGCGTGCTCCCACGCCCTCCAGCCAGCGCACAGCATTCCTCACCGCCAACAAGCCGCACGTGCTCCCGCGCCCTCCAGCCAGCTCGCAGCAGCAGAGCTGGCAGAGCCACTCTTCTCCTGCGCCTGCAGCGTCTCCTGCTAGTAGTCTCGCGTGCACCGCTAGCCAACAGTAGCTGCAACCACCTCCGCCGAAGCTCGTCCAGTCGGCTCCGGCAGCTGCGTGACACGCTGCCACCACCGCTTCAATGCCCTCGATCCAAGGAACTTCCTCTGAGCTTCCCGTGTCCGACCGTCCACTCCTTGTCGTGCACGGCAAAGGGAAAGAAATCTCTTGTTTTGCTACAGTAACATGGCCATTAAAAATTACATTTTCTACCATTGTCAATTTTTAATAATATTTTATTCATTCCGCATTGCTACAAATATCCTCTAGTTACTCAGAATTGCTATTTGAGCATGATTTCTTGATTCAACCTTAAACTGAAGGCAATTTTGGCTTGATTCTTGTCCAAACTAACTACGAACAAACATTTTTAACTGGTGCGAATTTAAATACATCGTTTCCTATCTGTGGATACGACCCGCTCTTTTATGAGTGGTTATTTCTTTTTAAATATTGATTAGTCGATTTTTCCACCACATAAAACTACAAACGACTTTAAAGCGAACAATCGACTCGTCAGGTACCTTTGGTTTGATTATCTGAACCTATATTGACCTTGAATAGAGTTTCCGATGGGATTTTGCCCTGATTTGGGCTTCTACATGGATTATGTAGTGAAACTTGGTCAAAACTCAAATCCAACTTCACCATTAGTTTCCTTATGCCGAAATTAGGTTAAGGCCAAAATTAGGGCCTGATGCATCGGAGATTCATCGTGAAAAGGTTTTAAGTTTGGAAACCCGTCGTCGTAGTTTCAAGAAAATCGTCGATCAGATAAAATTTACAGCCAATACTCGAAAAGTGAGTCCTAGGTCAAATACAGGGAGGCGAATGTTTGGTTTTGAAAATCGCATTTCGCTTTATTTCTTTATTATCATTTTTTAACTTTTATAATTTTTTTTGTATTTTTAATAGGGCAAGAGATCAGCTCGATGAAATTTTATTTAGCTAATCTACTTGCAAAATATAGAAAAAGAGAGAGAGAAAAATAGTTATATATTTTGAAACAAATGTTTGTTACAACTATGAAAGCAAAAAAACTACACTAGAAAGTGGTAAAGATAGATAGAGATGAGAACAATCCCTCTCGACGGTCACTTAGAAGATGACTCACTCTGACGTCGTCTATAGTAAGGTGGTGAGGAGTAGGACGAACAAGGACGGAGCCAGAGGGCGGAGGGTGGGGCAGGACAGCGTCACGGCGAGGATCTTCTTCCCAAAGGGAGGTGACAGGATAGCCATGGGATTCTCCTCGAAGGGGGATGAGAGGCAAGAACAAATGTTTCTTTTCTACTCTAGAGGAGCATCTGGGCTTGGGACAAGCTCTCTCTAAAGCCTTGGAGGTGATGAGGAGAAGAAAGGAAGAGATGAAGAAAAATGAGTGGGGTAGGGGTCCTTTTATAGTGGAAGAAAGAATCAAATTCATATACAGGACATTTAATGACCGTCATAAACGTCGTTGAAGATCCTGCTCACGCGTCACTATTGCCACACCGTTGGTGTGCACTCCACGTGCACACGCTATGCACCCACGTGCCTTGCACCCATGCGTGTTGCTGCTACTGCAGCTGCCGCTGCCTTTGCGCTGTGTTGTTGCTCCTGTACACGTGCATACGTTCTCGCATGAGCATACGCCCGCGCTACTGTGCATGTGCGGTGGAGCATGTGTGTGCATGGGCTGCCTAGGTTGAGCCACATGGCTTAACCTAGGCCATCCATCTTCTTTCCTTTATAGGGACTGCTACAAAGGTTGGATTGAATCGATTTTCACACCGTTGGGCTGCAATCATCCACCCGAATTCATCCATGTGATTGGATTTATCATTTGAAGCTCCGGATTGCATCAACTAGTCTCTTAGCCTTTAATCTTCCTCAGACTGCATATTGTGCTACGAGGGTCCGATTAAGGCGATTTCGAAGGTGTTGGACTCCGGTCATTGTCCTGATTAGATCTGTATGGTTAGATCGCCAATTTAAGGAGCCAAAATAAATCTCCTTCTCTCATGACAATAAAAAGGATGCAATTAACCTAAAATATGCACAACTACTCTAAATGGAGAATGATGCATGCTATGTAATGTTTATAATATGGAATGCGAGTCTAAGCCTAGGACCATACATAAATAGGAATTTTAACCTAAATGGATGTGTCTACATCATACCCCCATGCCTATCTTTTGCTAGTCCCTAGCAAAATTTAACTACATGCTATGTATAAAAATAGAATTAGGATTCGATTGCTTAGGCCTAAGTTGTTTATTAATAATAGAAAATTCCAACTAAGGACTAAACTACGAAAACTCAACAGTACCTGAGTTTTTGCCAGAATGTAGACCACCCAAGTCCTCGCCTTGTTTGAAAAGGGTAGATACATTATTTTGCATTTTCTTCTTTCCTAATTTTTTTGGACTTTTGGAGTTTGAGGGTTTTGGGATAACCTTTTAAAGCTACTTGACACGCCCAAGACTCTAAAAGGACTCTAAGTGCTAGGCATCTAGTGAAAGGGTGATAGACTCAGTAAGCGTCCTTTAAGACGAACTTCAGGTTTCTACGACCCTAGGAGACCTTAAAGATTTCTGCCTAGAGGTTTATCTTTCTGATGGCAGCTTTCTCCCTAATTTTTTTTATGGGGTCAACACAAAGGCAAACCTAGAGTATATCTCCCAAATTTTCTTTTTATTTTATGGGGTCAGCAAAGAGTAAACCCAATGTATATCTCCCCAATTTTCTTTTTATTTTTACGGGGTGAACACAAGAGTGAATCCAGTGTAAATCTCCCCGATTAATTCTATTTGTCCACTTCTTCCTAAGTGTTTAGGAATTATTTGTGCATTTTTGTGAGCTGAGCTCTGAACAATCGGCCGATGAGTTGTTACCATCGACCACTTGCCAGCCATACTCGTGCGGTGAAGTGTGGCTTTATTTTTTTTTTATTTCTTCCTTTTTCTTTTTTTTTCTTTTTCTTCTTTCATTTTGGGTACTCTTTTTTTTTCTAAGTAGGTGGCTTCCCTGATCTAAGATTTACATAAAGGTAGTATGAAGAGAATGGTCATGTGGTTGGGCTCTGGACAACCAGCTGATGAGTTGTTTTCACTGATAGCTTGCCAGCCATCCACCCTAGATAGTTCATTAGCTACCCAATTTCCGTAAAAATTGTCGAAAAGTGAGTCATTGCGAATAGTGTGTAGATGCTTAGACTTAAAATTCTCTCAAATCAGAGGGCGGGTTGATAAGTCATGTACTTATCATCCTAAGTTATTTACCAAACTAAAATGAAATTTACTTGGCAAGGATTCGAGACTAAGTCTACATTTGAGTGGACACTCAGGCTGATTAAGTTCGAAGACCTGAAGAGTCTAAGTGTTTACGTCCTAAAGTATCATTCCTAAAGTTAATAACTTCTAAATGCCTAAGTTCTCTTCTCCTAATTCTATTTTTTTATTTTTTTTTGTCTTTTAGAATTTTCATTTTTTTCAGAAATAAAAGGAATTCTACAGAACTAACGAAATAATTTTAGGATTAAGTATCCACCCCCATGCCTAAATGATGCAATGTCCTCATTGTAAAAATAAAGACAAGAAAAGGGTGGAATAAACAGAATATCACCTAAATTTCGTGAACATCCAATCAGCTCCGCAGAGAACGTGGAATATACACACGTGTTAAATTTATTGTCTTCAGCTAGGCATAAAATACAAACAATGAAGAAATTAGGAATTCACAAGTGAAGGTTAGAATCAAAATAAAAATATTGATCACAGGACTTGCCAGTAGGTGTCCATAGATGTGGACTAGATTATGGTGCAGACCATTGTCCCAGGGTCGAGTAGTTTTAAGGTTTTGGATGAAAATCACCCATAACCTGAGATTGTTGAGCTTGTAGGGTCGAGCCTACGATTTTGCAATATGCAACCCAAGACCAAAGTATCGGACAATAGGTAGAGATGGTTCATTAGGTTCGAATGTCCTTTTAGATTTCAACACAAAAAGATAATCAATGATTCTGAGCTTGGGTTGCATCTCAAAGAAATCATAAGGGTCCTAGTGAAAAGTTGGTGGTTTTAGGTCAATAGGAACCCTTAGATCCAAAATTGTGTTTCCCTCTGAGTTAGCCATCCAGATTTTCATTGCCAAATTCCTATCCTCTAAAATCAATATTTTCGGGACCTCCAAATTGTTGTACACCCCATCTAAAGTACCCAAGTCCAACATTTGTGGTTGAATCAGGATTGACTTGGGTGTAATGATTTCCAAATCAAAATCAATCCCTTTGGGGTGTGGTTGAGGAATGGGGCTACTGATTTAATCTTCTAGTAAATGAGGATTCGAGTCATCCAAGTTAGCCCCAACCGAATCCAAATCTTCAATGAACGAGCTATCAAATGGTTTGTCATGCTCCTTGAGCCCATTTGTCTCACTAAAATCATCTTCCTTAAGCTCAAGTGAGACTTCACTTAAAGATTCCTCACCCTCACAATCAAAGAATTGTTGATCCTTATTTATATATGTCTCAAAATCATATGTCATTTCTGGTCTATAGAGACATATTTTTCCTCGCTCCCTTGCTCGAGGATCGTGGGTGTAGCAATCGGTTCAACCTGAATCAATTACATTAGACCAACCTGGTCATATCCGATCTCAGAACATGTATCCCCCCTGACAAGTGCCTAAGAGGGTTCAGACATTGGCTCTCTTGAAGGGGATTCATCCTAGGAATCATCCCAAGATTGGACGAAGGCAACCATGAATTTCATCCTCAACCTCAATAATTTCCCAAGTAGAAACTCACCCAGGCCCCTATCCCTAACATGTTGGAGCAAATCCAATAGAGAGCTATTCAACTCATCAACCATTTTATCATAGGCTCCAATGCTTTTGTGCATGGTATTGGCTGAGCTTCTAAAGATTGGATGGTGTTCCTCAAGTTAGCCAACACCCTGTGTTAGACCTGGTTCACCTGAACCGAATGGTTCGGTTCAGGGTTGGGTGGGTTCGGGTTAAATCTAGGTGAGTCAAGATATTGTGGTTCTCGAGGTCCTCCCAGATAGTAGGTCATTTTGGGTTGTTCAGAAAATGGTGGTGACCTATATTCAGTGAAATATTGGGGAGGGTAGGTGTTATAATCAACATGTCCTTCCTAATTGTAGATTAGGTTAGGTTGATCATCAAAGGGTGGAGATCTATAATCATTGTTGGTGTAAGAAGGACGATAATCATAGTCTTGTTGTCCAGGGTTAAGCCATGGACATTGAGGTCCGGATTCATATCCCCAATCAAAGTTGTCTCGACTAGTGGATGGGTAGTCGTAAGTCAAGTCGAGATAGTAATCATCTTGGGGATAAGTGGTAGTAGGAGGGTAGGATTGGAAATGAGTGTGTGATGTGGAAGAATACATAATAGAGTAGGAGGGAAAACAGAAGAGAAAAAGATGCCCTGTAGTACAATCAACCAAACCTTTCCTTATATGGGTAGCCTAAAGACCTACAGACTCCCAGGACCCATCCTAAGATTATAAATGATTTGGTCTACTTCTATCCAGTCAATCCAACCAGTTAGAGGGAGGGGCTAGGGAGAAGGTTCTTCCTTTTGCTTGTGTCTTCGGTACCTTTGATACCCCCCAACCACGGTCAGTTGATGCTACTCCCCTAGCTAGACATCACATGGACCAGTAGAGGCAAATTAATCGAATACAATCTCAATCTAAGCCCTGAAGAGCAAATCAATCCTTAAGGCCAACATCTACTTACTCTTAGAATGTGATGGGCCCTTTAGATGGGTTGTGCCCTTAATAATCAGTTAAAATGTATGTGGGTGCACAACCAGGGTTTGTGAACAAGGTTATTTGATGATGTGTCTTTTAGGGTTTAACCTTGTTTAGTAGCTTGCAGGGTTTAATCTTTAGGTTCATTCAATCAGGTTTAGTAGAACACTCTAAGATTTGAAAACATTGGTGATGATGTATTCCTTTAGAAATCAAAAACTAATGTGGAGTGCCTGGTTCAGCCCTAAAAATCAACCCTAGGTGGCAAGCTACTTGATGAATCAATTTAAATTTAAGTGTTGAGGCCCAAACAGCTCAATCAATTAGCCAATTGCACCACTTAGTTAAGGCACACAAAAGCTCTTAACCTAGTCAAATTTTCTACTCACTTGTTGGTGTGTTGAGTTAGGGTGTACCAGATTCGCAGGTCAGATTCCAATTTAGTGGTAGAATCGATGTGAAGTGGTGCACCTTAAGTCAAGAGTTGTGGGTGTTAATGTGTGTCGCTTTCAGAAAATCCCACAATCAGATAACATTTTTTTATTTTTTAATTTATGTGGATGGCTAGGTGACTAGAGTGACAAACAAGACAAACAATTTCTATCATAGGGTTTCTGAAAAAACCTAAGTAGATTATTCCTTGATTATTAAGGTGGCAAAATGATCTAGTGGGTGGGGAAGTAGAGGAGAACTTACAAATATCTCTACCCGCACTTTACTCCAATCTACCACCTTCGGCTCCTCAACCATGTTACTGCAAGACAATAAATTCAAGAAGAAAGATAGCTTAGAAAAATATGTAAGTAATGTGGGAAAACACAAAAAAACCAAAGGGCATTGCCTCCCTGGCAACGGCACGTGAATGGGTTTCGGATTTGGAAAACCTGTCATCATAGTTCGATTCGCGACAAAATTCGTCCATCAGATAAAATATATAATCGTAACTCGAAAAGTGAATCTTAGGTCAAACACAGGGAGACAATCATTGGGTTTTGAAAAATACGGGTTTCGCTTTATTTCTTCTTTGTCGTTTTTTATCTTTTATAAAATTTTTTTGTATTTTTAATAGGGTAAGAGATTAGCTCAATGAAATTTTATCTAGCTAATCAACATGCAAAAGATAAAAGAGAGAGAGAGAGAGAGAAATAGTCATATTTTGAAACAAATGTTTGTTAAAACTAGGAAAGTAGGAAAACTAAACTAGAGAGTGGTAAAGATAAATAGAGATGAGAAGAATCCCCCTCGAC
This sequence comes from Thalassia testudinum, assembly GCA_037157565.1. NCBI lineage: Eukaryota > Viridiplantae > Streptophyta > Magnoliopsida > Alismatales > Hydrocharitaceae > Thalassia > Thalassia testudinum. Next base: position 142,150,274 of record JAZHRO010000063.1, read on the forward strand.
AGTTGCTTGGGGGATGACTCGCTCTGACGTCTCTTGGAGGAAGTTGGTGAGGAGAGGGACGAACGACGATGGAGCTGGAGGTCGGAGGGTGGGGCAGGATGGCGTCGCAACGAGGTTCTTCTTCCCAAAGGGAGGTGAGAGGACAGTCGCAGGATGCTCCACAAAGGGGGATGAAAGGCGGGAACAAATGTTTGTTTTCTACTCTAGAGGAGCACCTTGGGCTTAGGACAAGCTCTCTCTAGAGCGTTAGAGGTGGTGAGGATAAGAAAGGAAGAGATGAAGAAAAATGGGAGGGGTAGGGGTCCTTTTATAGTGGAAGAAAGAATCAAATTCATATATAGGACACTTAGTGACGGTCATAAACGTTGCCGAAGATCCGCTGCAAATGTCGCTAAAGATCCCACTCACACGCCCCTGCTACCGCACTGCTGGCACGCGTTCCATGCGCCCATGTCAATGTGCATGCGCGCTATGCGCCCACGCACCTTGCACCCGCTCATGCTACTATTGCTGCTGCTGTCGCTACCTTGTGTGCATGCATGGTTCTACCCATGTGCGTGCACCTGCACTGCTGTGCTCATGCAGTGGCGTGTGCGTGTGCATGGACGGCCTGGGCTGCACCACATGGTGCGACCTGAGTCGTCCATCTTCTCTCTTCTAAGGGTTGCCATAGAGGTCGAATTGAGTCAGTTTACATGACGTTGGGCTATGATCATTGACCCAAATCCATCAGTGTGGTAGGATATATCGTTTGGAGCTCCTGATTGTGTCACGTATTCCTTTGACCATTGATCTTCCTCGGACTACATATGGTGCTACAGGACTCCGATCAAGGCGATTTTGAAGGCATTGGACTCCGATTGTCACCCCGATCAAATTCGTATTGTCGGGTCATTAATCCGAGGCTTCGAAATAAATCTCCTCTCCTAACCATAAAAAGGACACAATTAACCTAAAATATACACAACTACTTTAAATGCAGAATGATGCATGCTATGCAATATTTATAATATGGAATGCAAATCTAAGCCTAGGAACATGCATAAATAGGCATTTTAACCTAAATGGATGTGTCTACATCAGGGCCCAATCAGAGTCCATCTTGCCTAGTTTGCATTTCATTCCCTTAAATCTCTATTTCTCTCAATCAAACCCCTAACTTTTCATCATTCCTCTCAGAATGGTCCCTGCTGCCAAAAGAGTCTAAAAAGGATCTTCAAAACTTCTCAGCTGACATTTAATCAAAGATTTGATTATATAGATCTCACCGTAAAATCCTAAGACTTGGTAGAATTGATCCTCAAATCAATCTGCAATGATTAGGGTCCTTTTCAAGCATAATTATGGAAGGAATTTGCACTGGCGAGCTTGAGAAAGTTGATATTTTCAAGCGGTGAAGGCACCTGCCCAAAATGCCCAGCTTGCTTTGATTGAAGCTCAGACTTGGCTTATTTAAAGTCCTACTCATCGCTTTGTCTTCCCTTATGCAATTCTAGCCAATTTTCCCCTATATTCTTCTTCCTCGCCAATTCAGAAGACCGACCTTCGGAGCTTCCTTGATCCCTCTCATCGCCCTTAGCCAACTACAATAGGCTTGGGGTTTTTCTTCCCCATTATCTCTGAAGCATCTCGCGAAGCTTCACACTCGGACATGCCTTCCTCCGCTCCGGATTCCTCATCGTCTTCCTTAGCTCTGGCATACCTCCGAGAGCATCTACTCTGCCTCCTTCCTCCAAATTAGCATAGGGTTTTTACTCCCCTCTTCCTTAATTTCAATTCTAGAGCTTCTCAACTCCTAACTCCTCCACCTACACCAACGCCGACGACCTTTGCTTTGACCACCTTCACCAACTCTCCCTCTCCGCCTTGCTACGCCCTAATTAAGTTAGGTGAAACGCTCCCCACACCTTCATCATCTCCGCCAACTCCATTCATTGGAGCTTCTTGAAGCTCCTTCGTTTGCCCACTACACTCACTCTTTCACCAAATCACCACCATCACTATGTTTGTCATACTTCGGCGACGCTTCAGAACTTCTTAACTAGGGCTAAAGGCCTGTGTTATTCTTGTAGGTACTCATCATCGCCTATCATCTTCTCCAACTCCATCAGCCATCATTCAATAACCCTCGACCTTGCCCCTGCTCCCAATCAATGCTACTTCGGGTCCTGAAGATTTTTAGACCTTCATCTTGGCAACAGTAATGCAATGGAGCACCAATTGAATGACACCTTCGGCTGCTGGCGCACATAGAGGAAGAAGACCCTCTTTAGTCCCACATCGTGTGGGGGAGAGCTACCCGCAGCGCATAAGCTGAATTCGTGGCGTAGCCTCATTACCTCAGTGAGCATGTGGTGAGGTCCCATCTCTCTCCACATGCCATGCATGAGCCCTTATTGGTCATGTATGTCGGTAGGTCTAGGCTGGATCGTTCACCCGATTATGTGGGTTCGATTTGGTTCTGAGTAAGGAAACTCTAAGAGGGATGAGTGGATTTTTCATTGCTTCCTCGAGAATCATGTCCCCCCTCGCTCAACACTTAGGCTTTATTAGGCCCTTGTGCGTTGGTATGCTTCTATTGTTGGCTTAGCTAAGGATCGTGAGGTTAAGGCATCTGAAGATCTTCCTTGATATCTGAGGCATTGAGTTGGTTCTGATCTACTGGTTATTGTGGATACATTTGCCTTACATTTGATTGAGAGTACTATTCATATATTTGAGTTGATTGTTGAGCTTAAGATTAGGGCTAAATTGGTGGTTCAAACTTCCATTTTAGCCCCATCTTTTTGCACTATATTTCCTAATCTTATTATAATATTATTCTGATTTATATTGAGCAATATTTTGATTATATTTGCATATCTTTCTTGATAATTGTAATTAGTGATTGAATTGCCAATTTGTTCCCTGCAAACAACCTCATACTCATTTCTTGATTTCGAGTTTTATAAATTAAAGTGTGTTGTTGCGATTTTTGTCTTATACTACAACGTGTATTTCTAGAAGACGATTTTCATGACAACACCTGTTGCTCCATTGGTCATGGAAAGTAGCCTCCATTTGTTGAAGCAACTACCTCCGCGAATGGATACAAGGGTAGGTTCTCTTGAAATCCTCCTTTCCTCCATGAGACTGGCATCGTCGTTTTATCCTTCTGCCAACCAGCTATGGGAGCAGAAGGAATCATCCTGCTCTGTAAATCTTGTATCCCTGTCCCACAACTCTGCCATGTCTCTAGGCGGGAAATCATTGATGTCATACTAGAACCTCTAGGTCAGGAGACTCGACTTGAAGTACTAGATGGCTATGGCATCGTAAGGCCTCTTAAAATTGAAGTACTAGGCCTTGAACCAATCCAGGTAGCATTGGAAGGACTCAGTCTTCCACTGTCTAACTTCTGACAACCTTTCTAGGTTATCTCTATGTTACAACCCGAATCCAGCCCCTCTAGGAACCTGGAAATATCTCACCTCGACTAACCCTGAGACCTTGTTGTCCAATGAGAGACTATCCCAAACGTATCAAACAAACCACAAACCATGCATGCAAGTAGCTAAGCAATTTCAATAAAGCCAACAGCAAAAATTTAAATTAGATTCAAGAGAGATAACATGCCATTGGCAGAAAACATAGTCACTAGCCATCACAACTAGGGAAAAAAGGCATAACAAAAATAGTTCTCAAGATAAAATGGAAGTACTCACTAACAACACAAGTAGCAGAAACAAAAAGGAACAAGTAGAACTATGGCTAGGCTCGATTGGGCCCAGCACTTTGTGCAGCTAGTGGTACTGGCTCCTCGACTCCCTGACCTGTACATGGTTATATATGATAGTGGTCAGCTAACGCTGAGTAGAGTAGTATATTTAAAGAAATTATAGCACTTAAAAATAGTAAAGAATAGTATTTTTATGCATGCATTTATCCAATTATCAAATCATACGGTTAATTTAACTACTATGTGTTAATGAGCCGGTTCTCTAACAAAGATCCACAGTGTCTCTTAATCTTCCTGTTCCCATAGGGAACGATCTTGATTGTAGTTTTTCCCGCGATGCAAGATGTACACGTGGCACTCTCCTGGTCTGGAGAGCACCCCGTGGTAGTCCTACACCCAATCTACCACCCCAAGGTCACGGTTGCGACGTAGCGGAGACTATGGCATGTGCGATAAGCGCATGGGTAGATACCCCGCACTGGCACGTAGTCCGTCATTTCCACTAGTAGGTACGCCCAAGCGTACAACACAAAACAGAACAGGGGTCTCGCCCCTCAACAGTCTACATACCCTCGCCCGACTATCCCGATTTGCCTAGTGGGATGCAACAGGAGTCTGTGTTGGGGGACCAGTCCTAACCCCAAGCCCCATGGGGCGGCTAGATCCCCCCTTACACAAAAGGAAAGTAGCTCCCCTCGATACCATGTACACGAGGGCCAGCTCACTTCCATACTAAGGGACAGTTGCTCTCCTTGGTGCCATGTACACGAGGGCCAGCTCACTTCCCTTACTAAGTCCTAACAACTATTTGTAGGCAACATGTTCTACCATTATAGAGATTTTCCACATCACAGTTTCAGTTTCCTTTTAAATTCCCCCATAGGGTTCATGCATAGATTTCCGTATTTCCGTAGCATCCATATATTTCTATTCATGTCATGATTCATTAAATACATGGCAGGTAGCTCATGGTTTCACAATCCGGTAATTATCTCATCCATCAATTATAGAGGATACAACATGCATTTCAGTTCAAGTCATGATTCAATAATTATAACAAGCAGCTCATGATTTACCTCATCCAGGAAACATCACAACAGATTAAACATTCAAATATTGCGTATTCCTCTATCTCAGCCCTAGGGTTCATTGTACATCCTAGGGGTTCAATCAATAGTTGTAATGTAACATGCACTTCAATTATGTAATTCACAGGACATAGCAAAACCACTCTACTAGGGTAATTGGGAGATGTGGGGGCACAAACGGTGGATGTCGCAGCCACCGCAGGTCTCGTGCACACCATGAACGGATGACTTATTTAACACAAATGGTCAAACCACACATTACTAACATCTCACATGACAGGAAAGCACTCAAAACAATTACAACAAAGCCCCATCACAATGGAAAATCCGACAGAAAGCCAATGGTACTTCGTTTACCAAAAACTGACCTCATTTGGACCCTAAACTAGCCCAAACACACTTCCCAGTTCACCTGAACTAGACCAGGCAGGCTGGCCTACTAGATCAGCTACCTGATACCTGGAATATTCCAACGAGGTTGATATGAGATGCCTGGAATAGCTTCCAGATGTCTTAAACTACACCAATATGCTCACCTTGTGCTCTGCACTGAAAATGGATGTCTGGAATCCCTTACAGTCGTCCAGGGGTCCTTCCAGATGTCTGGCAATGCACTCAGTCATCTGGAGAGACATCCAGACATCCTAAAGTGTCTAGGGAGCCACACCTATGCCTCTTCCCAATAGGCCTGCATGAGCACAGTGATGTATAGTCACTCGCAGACAAACGTATGAAAAATACAGGTGGATAGGACCTTACCGTTCAAATCTGCTTTATTGGACGTCTGGTGCTACATCCGGACATCCAGTCAGACATTCGTTCAGAGATACTGATGTCTGATCTACGGAGAAAATTTCTCCCGGAGCCCTTTGCAAGCCTTCCTCTCCTCGCAGAAAGTGCCCATGCCCTGTGCAGCACACACATATCAAAGTGCTCAAACTGTGCAGAGAGGAATATGCCAAACATCACGTACAAGTCTTGAACAGGGCGTTACCTCAGATTTTGCGCGGTATCAAATGTCCGGTGATAGCTCCAGACATCTGCTGGACTGCCCAGACGTCTGGTTCTGCAAAAAAATGACTCTGCAGAACCGCTCGTGGGCCTTTTCTCCTTGTAAAAACACTACATCCCGCCACACCAAGAGCTACAACAGCAACACCACCCTCTCTTTCTCGATCTCTCTTGATCTTTGGGACTCCTCTCTCTTCTACCGCTTGCAGAGGAACGAAAGGAGGGTGGCACTGCTGGAAGAGGGAAATGGGAGAAGGTAGGTGGCTCGGGAAGCAACACAAGGGTTTAAATAAATTAGCGGTGTTTAGGGGTGTGGGTGTGCATGAGTGTGGGTGGGGTTGGGTCATTTTGTAAGAAATGCCCCTCAAGAGCCTCATTTATCCGCACAACCCCGAAAATAAGAAAACTAGGGTTATACAAATTACAGCAACCCCCCATAAATTTCAGAAAATGGCCCCATGACCCTTGGGAAGGGTCATTTCAACATAACAAACTAGAAGGAAGTTTCGACTCTGAAACTTAGGTCAAACCAGGATGCAGGTATAATCCACATCCGCATAATAAACTTAAAGAGGATCAAACTAGGTCAGAGATAATGTACCCTCAAAGAGCTCCAGGTACCAGCCTCGCATTGCCGCCTCGAGCTCCAAAGTTGCCTCCGTGTGCCACTGGCTTCTCCACAGGACCTTCACTAGTGTCACCTCCTTTCGTCTTAGACTCCTAACGGCTCTATCTAGTATCTGAACTAGTCTCTCAAGGTAGGTCAAGTTGTCTCCCACCTCAATGCTCATATGGCTCAGAACATGGCTGGGATCGACGATGTATCTCCTGAGGTTGGACACATGGAACATGTTGTGTACTTTTGAAAGTTGGGGAGGAAGGGCAAGCCAGTAAGCAATGGGTCCAACCCATTCCAAGACCTCAAAAGGTCCCATAAACCTCAACGGGAGCTTCCCCTTCACCCTAAAATGCAGCAGGCCCTTCATGGGCGAAACACTGAGAAAGATGTGATCCCCAACCTCGAACTATACCTCTCTATGCTTCAGGTTAGCATAGCTCTTCTGTCTGCCCCTGACTGTGTAGAGTTTCCTGTGGATCCGCTCTATCACCTCTTGACTCTAATGGATCAGCCTGGGACCAACCTCCCACTTGGTCCCCACCTCAACCCAACTCAGGGGTGCCATACACCTCCTCCCATACGGAGCCTTGTATGGTGCCATGCCATTGCTCCAGTGGTAGTGATGAGAGCCTCATCATGAGCCATAACTAGCTCATTTTGAACCAATAAAGAAGATAAAAGCTCCTACATAACCTAGAAGAAGGCCTAACTGAAGGAACAAGTGCTCTGAGAAGAAAACATGAAATAAAGGTTAAAACTGCAATTTTACCATTGCAGTACATAAGCGGGATTTCTCAAAGGCAAAACATAGGTCAAATGGTCTAAATGAGATAAAAAGAGGGTTGAGTCAATCAGAAATGGGTTCTTGTGCAATCTAGGAATTAATGACACTTGGTAACCATAAAACAAACCCGCTTTAATTAACAAGGTTTCGATCAGGATAAAAATCAAGTAAACCCTCTAAAAATCATGGAAAAACATCCTCTAGGGTTTAGAACACTTACTTTGGCCTTTGGAACCAAGTCTGACCTAGATTAGGGTCCTAGCTCCTCAATTAACCTAATTTGGGTTTTTACGTAAAATGTCCAACCAAACGAGGTCAAACCTGAAATCCAACTTCGCCATTGGATTCCTTAGGTCCAAATTAGGTTTATACCAAAATTTGGACCTAAGGGGAGGTCATCTTGACCTACTTTGCAATTTAGTACACCCAAATCACAAATAGGTCCCTATCTTTTGAATATCCTTGCAAAGAGCCCCCCAAGTCCTTCGCCCCCTTTGCAATCCGGTCCTGCCGCCATTGTTAGGGCAGAACCGAGCTCCGGCGAGGTTCAGAGAGGGATTGCTCTCTAATCCCTCAGAGATTCCCTCCCAGAAATGGAAGGGGGATTCTCTGAGGAATTCCCTTCCTTATAAAGCCAATTACAATCGCTGGTGTGAACCCAATCTCTCATGCGAACGCACGAGAGATTTGGGTATCCACCTTCCTTCCAACACCGGCAAGCCGGCAGACCTAATTGCGCGCTATCCACGTGCTGATAGGAGCGGTTAGCACCTATAACACACCCCCAGACCCTGCTGCAGAAGGCGAGCTTGATTTGGCCGAGTGTCCACCCCCAATTCGTCTCCTCCTACCCGGCCAAAAGTCTAAGCAAGCTCCGGCGAGCCCCCCTCCCCTCCCTCTTCGCTCTGCCACAAAACCAGTGGCAGAGTTAGCTTCCTGACTTCCCTCCGCGTCGCGCAGTACCCGCGCACGCCGCCTCAGCCTCGTCTTCGCTGCCGTTCTCCCCCACTGGGCATCATCTTCTCTGGCGATAGCAGGTACTGCTGTCCGCCTTCCGTCCCCTTTCGTCCTTACAATTAGGTTAGAACTCCTCTCCATCCTCTCCTCTCTCTTTTCCCCCTATTATCTCATCTGATTACCCCTCGACCGACGCTGACCACCCTCATCTTCCACATCACCGACCGACCTCCGGCGAGCCGCTTCCACCATTCTAGCCCCCCACACGGCTCGCCAACCACCTCAAGAGCTCCGCCTCACCACCAGGAACTCGCTCCACCCCACAACTGCCACTCCAGACCTCCATAATCACCCCCCGAACATCCCACCATCTCCGGCCACAGGTTGACCTAAGCACGCACGCCTAGGCCGACCTGCGGCCTGCAGCATCGTCCACCGCCTTCGCCGTGCCACGACGAAGGTCTCTAGCTGATCTGATTGGGCCGAGAGGCTCATTTTGTGCATGACAGTGTTTGAGCTCCTGCCGCCATGGACGACCTCTGATGAAGCTCCAACGAAGCTCCAGGCACCCGGTCTCCCAGGCTACAGGTGTTGCATACTCGCGCGAGTGTCACAAGGTGAGTGAGTCCAGCATGGAGCGCCAGCAGAGCTAGCAGCTGTGGCATTTGCACGTAGGTCTACGGGCGCGCGCAAAGGCAGGGTGGAACCTTTAGTCCCACATCGTGGAATCGCGAGGTGGGGGCATACCATAAATTGAATTTGTGTTTTACTCTCACTGCCTCCGTAAGCACAGGGGTGAGGTCCCTCACTGACCCCCCACCCGCCTCGTCCGCGACTTGACCACGCGGATCTGGTGGATCCGACCCGACCTAAACCTATGCACTCCTCGCGCATTACACCACCTGCAGGTGCGCCTGGTCCCGTGTACGATCCAACCTGATTATGGCTGTGGCTCTGGGAGAGCGTCCCTGAGTGAATTGCTTGAGAGAGAGAGACGCGTGGGTAGAGGGAGGAAGGATAGGTTTTGCTCTGTGTAGGCACAGGCTGAACATTGAGGAAGAAAGACTTGGTCACGAGAAGGAAAAGAAAGAAGGAAGAAGGAAAGGCAGGAAGAACAGAGAGACCAAAGAAGAAAGAAAGAAGCCTTCATAGGAGAAGAAGAAGGAGCAAGACAGAGAAGGAGCAAGGCAAAGAAGAAGAAGAAAGAAAGAAGCCTTCGCAGGAGAAGAAGAAAGAGAAGAAAAGAAAGCAAACACAGCAGCAGAAAAAGAAGAAACAGAGAGACTGCTGAGGAAGAAGAATAATCAAGAAGAAAAAGGAACATACTTTTAAGACGTCTGATCACAAGATCAGACGTCCAATTTCATTTCTTTTTGTCCTAACTACTTTTAATCGCGTACATTCATAGTTGAATTGATATTTTGAGTAAATTAGAGTGTTCAATTACATTTTGACTAGTAGTAAATTCCATTTGCTCCCTGTGATCGACCTCGGATACTCCGGTTTTCGAGTAATAAAATTCTTTATATTTGTTTAAACATTTTGTCGGTTGTACTACAACGTGATATACTTTAAACCTGCACAAAATGTTGACAACATTTTGGCGCCGTTGCCGGGGAGCAATGCTCAATTTACCACTAGTCTCTACATTCTTTTTATCATATTGAACAGTAACTTGCCCTACTTTGCTTTGATGTGATCTTGCAGGTCCTTCATGAGAAAATCTCTCCCGCAAGTCAACCACTCCAGGGCAGGTAATTTCTTTTCTTCCTTAATCATCCCCTAATCTTTGAAAGACAAAAGGAAGAAAATCAATTTAGGAATCAATTTCCTTCTTTATATAGTAATCACCATCTCTAAGGCAAAACATTTCCTGATTTTGCAAAAATTTCTGCAAATATTCTTGAAGTTGGAGTGATTTTTTTTCCATCCCACAAATTCTTGTGCCTAATTGAAATAACGCTTAATCTCGGCGGACCACACACTTCTTATTTATAAGTCCAAAGAGAACTTTTGAAAAAGAAAAAGTGGATTGGAAATAGAACCAAATTAGGGTTTCCACATTAGGGTTTTGAAGCGCTAGTCACACATGCCTGTGTAAAAGGAAATAAACCCTCCCGCATCAGTGTGCTACCCAAGCCCTTGATTGAAGAAAGCTAAATAAGACAAACCCGAAAATTGAGCTCTAAAATCACTTGAATCTTAAAATTTTTTTTTTTTTTGACCTAATAACCTGGGAGTCAAATCAGGGTGATCTCTAGGCTTCGAGCTTAGAATCATTTTGCCATCTATAGGACAGGTCAAGTGAAGTTGACCCCTTGGGTCAACCAACCTCTAAATTAGGTCACAATACCAAAAACATCTAAAGTTCAAGTGAGAACCCTAAAAGAACCTTTGAAATAAAAAGTGATAGACTTAAGAGGTCAAGGTCCCCATTCTGGTCTACCTGGAATCTCAGTGACAAGAGAGGTCGGGTGGGGGAAACCCTGTAACCCGTAGGGCCGCTCTACCGTGTAGGGGTCTTTGTGGGACTCTCCCTCTCTGGCTGCCCAGGTAATTCTCAGGTGGACGATCTTCGGATCCAGGGGTCCATCCACCCCGAACCTCCATAATCATCCAAACATCTTTTGGGTGTCTTGATTGGGTCAAGAACATCTCCAGTCCTGCATCTTTTCTCTTTAGAGCACACACACTCATTTTCAATGGGACTCGTTATTCAGATCTGATCGCTTCAGAACACATCTTGAGTCAAACTCTGCTCTTGATTCGACCACCTGATCCAAGTTTGCAGCTTAACCACCTAGGACTACCATTCAAGAAACCTGAATACTGGAGATCCATGAGAGATAAAATGATTGAGGATGCCATGAGATTTTATGAAAATGAAGAAACCTCAACAACAGTAGGAAACATTCATGTTGATGTCCCAACAACCACAACCTTTGTCATAACTTGTGCCCAAGTACTATTAGCAGAAGCCAACAAAGGATCAACCCGTGACTTGCTCATTACTGCATACATTGAGATAGAAAAATTGCACAATAGTGAATACCTTCAATGTATGACAAATCCTCGACTTTGGAAGCAACACCAAGATAGTCTTGAAAAATGGGAAGAGATAATGAGATTAATAAAATAAGTGATTGATCAGAAATACCCGTACATACCACCAACAGAGGATGAGCTATCTTGGAACAACATCGAGGATAAATCTGACCTCGGGTTTGAGGCACAAAATGGTTGTGGATTCCCAACCCAGATGGAATATAATGCACCTGATATTGAAGAAGGTTGGGAAGCTCCAAATGCAGGAAAAGACCATGATGAGCCCATTTTAGAATCCCAAGACTCCTACAAGTATGAGAGTAGAACTGAACCTCTCGAGGGTGTAAATTTCGTCCCTTATTCTGATAAGGTGACCCTCGAAGGTTATTCAGACCTAAACTCTAGTAATTCAACCCACATCCTAAGCCTAGAACCTAGATCTGAAACATATTTTGAAGATTTCAAGGCCCCAGATGAAGAAAATCAATCTCTTAATGAAGAATATGATTTTGGGCCTCGATTTGATGAATATCCCTCGTCAACCTCCTCAGAGGAACGAATCGATTTTGCGAAAGTCATGCCAATCTATGACACAGAAATCGAGGAGTTGGACGAGCAGGGTTTCAATTGGATCTGCCCTACTAGCTTAGAATCTGAGCCTTTACCAGATAAGGATACCCTTTTAAGCTCAGAATTAACATTTAGGCTAGATAACAGTCAGGCTGCTGAATATACAACATATGATTTATTCTATGGTGGAACTCATGATCTAGAATCTCATTCAAACTTTGATTTTCGCAAACTCTCCGACGATCTCGAATCTGACCATAACATCGGAGAAAATCTGCCTCCTGATTATAACATGTCAATCTTCTTTGAAGCCACCTGCTCCACATATACAGAACCAATCAAAACCCATTCCCCACCCTGACCCGCAACCGGACTCAATTTCTATTCCGATTCACCTCTCACTGAGCCGTTTGCAGATGATTCAACTCCATATCTAGACCAGGTATCGGGTACTGATCAGACCACAAATCAGGAGCCTCCATCCTTTGATCACCTCTGTAGGGATTCCACACCTTACATGGATAATTTTTCGAAACCCTACTTTGACCAGGCTGATTCGACTCAGCCTAAACCCGAGTTTTCACTTCCATATCCATCAGAACGTCACTGCATATGGTGGGTTCCGCATCTGCTGATCTACATATATCAACCCACCAGACTTATTGGGTTTGGGCTGCATCATCAGTCCACTGATCTGAACAAGTACCTGGTTGGACCAACCAGGCTCTTAATCAAGGTGCTTGTTTTCCAAAACTCCATTGATTTGACCACTCCCTCTCCACCCCATTTTCTGCTCGGCTGAAGGCATTAAATTTAGCGCTTAACGAGAGGCAACCCGTCATCCCAAACACAGAGACCCGTCTGATTATCCATCTAGACTCCACGTCTCTTGCACCTTGAGTCCAGCCTTAGGCAGATGATCCCACCTCTAGTACACATATCAGAGCTTGAAATCATCCGCATCAGTCATTTACGACCCATTCACCCACCCGATATATCCTGTTCTAAGCCCCTGACCTCAACACTAATTCCCACCCTCTGTTTACAATGAGGACATTGCAAAACTTAGGCATGGGGGGTGATAAAGTGCATACATACAGAACCAAGAAAAAAATCAGGAGTCTCACACACAAAAAAATTTTGCATATGTCAAAAATGCAAAAAAATTGAAAAAAATTAAGAAAAGAACAAAAAAATGGGGGGAGGGAGGAAATTTTGCGAGCCACTTAAGCATAAGGAGGAGAAAAAGAAGAAAAATGACAAAAAGGAGCACAAAATGAAAATGAAAAGAAATAGTCATTAGTAAAAGATTAAGGGGTTAACTGAAGTTCTAGACCGAATCAAGAAAAAGAAAAGAAAAGTGCTACGGAGATATAACAAGAGATTAGCGGGAACGCTGGTCTTAGGCCTTTTGGGCTAGATTTGTTAGCTTAAAAATTCGCATATCTGTTAAAATCTGGTTAATCCTCAAGAGGTTGAGGAAAATGCGAAACTTAAGTATTAGGTCTAAGGCTTAGGAAGTATTCGGCCTCGTTAACTAACTTCCGATTTGCGGGATTCGGTAACCTAAGCACCCAAATTCACACACAGTCTGGTTCAGTGCGCATAAACATCCAAATCACGCGAAAAGCGTTTAATGTTCTGAAAAGGTCACCTAGATTAGGAGAGGCCAATCAAGGCAAATTGATTTGGACGAGTTCCCAGCACGGAGAGGCGGAAAATTCCCCTCGAAGATGCGTAACAACATATCATCTCCTCGGTGCTTGTCTCTTAGGATATTTAAATATCCTATTGGGGGCATGTAAGCACTCTGTTGGTTCAGATACCACGGGCGGCATTATCACGAAATGTCGATCGCCAGGGGCTGAATTCGACCATGGAACGCCATGGGCGGGATTATCTCGAAATCTTGAAAGCCAGGGTTCTGGGGGTTGCCATGGGCAGGATTACCTCGAAATCTCGAAAGCTAAGGACCCTTGAGGATTGATGATGGGGACGAGGAATCCGATACAGACCGTGTTGAGAAGCTAATCCGAAGCTAGAAAACAGAGAGGAAAGCTCTCCAAACAAATAAATCTTCTATCTCTCTCTTACAAAAAAAAACTCACTGCAAACTGAATTTAGGCTAAAAATGTCTCAAGCACGGGTGCTTTAACCACGGAGTCCAACAAACCCTAGGATAGTTTCTGTGGGCCATAGAAACCTTTGCGGAGGACTGAGGCTAAAGCGGAACAGGTCTGGATTTTGGTTGGTACTTGAGTACCTCTAGGCCTATTATCAGCATTCCTACCTAAATCACAAAATAAAAGGAGAAGCACTTATCATAATTGTTGACAGACACTCAAGGTCTAGAATGGAAGTTAAAACTTTGAAATTTTGCTAAGGGACTAGCAAAAGCTAGGCATGGGGGTATGATGAGAGCCTCATCATGAGCCATAACTAGCTCATTTTGACCCAATAAAGAAGATAAAAGCTCCTACATAACCTAGAAGAAGGCCTAACTGAAGGAACAAGTGCTCTGAGAAGAAAACATGAAATAAAGGTTAAAACTGTAATTTTACCATTGCAGTACATAAACGGGATTTCTCAGAGGCAAAACATAGGTCAAATGGTCTAAATGAGATAAAAAGAGGGTTGAGTCAATCAGAAATGGATTCATGTGCAATCTAGGAATTAAATGACACCTGGTAACCCTAAAACAGACCCGCTTTAATTAACAAGGTTTCGGTCAGGATAAAAATTGAGTAAACCCTCTAAAAATCATGGAAAAACATCCTCTATGGCTTAGAACACTTACTTTGGCCTTTGGAACCTAGTCTGACCTAGATTAGGGTCCTAGCTCCTCAATTAACCTAATTTAGGTTTTTACGCAAAATGTACAGTCAAACGAGGTCAAACCAGAAATCCAACTTCGCTATTGGATTCCTTAGGTCCAAATTAGGTTTATACCAAAATTTGGACCTAAGGGGAGGTCATCTTGACCTACTTTGCAATTTAGTACACCCAAATCACAAATAGGTCCCTATCTTTTGAATATACTTGCAAAGAGCCCCCCAAGTCCTTCGCCCCCTTGGCAATCCGGTCCTGCCGCCATTGTTAGGGCAGAACCGAGCTCCGGCGAGGTTCAGAGAGGGATTGCTCTCTAATCCCTCAGAGATTCCCTCCCAGAAATGGAAGGGGGATTCTCTGAGGAATTCCCTTCCTTATAAAGCCAATTACAATCGCTGGTGTGAACCCAATCTCTCGTGCGAACGCACGAGAGATTTGGGTATCCACCTTCCTTCCAACTCCGGCAAGCCAGCAGACCTAATTGCGCGCTCTCCACGCGCTGATAGGAGCGGCCAGCACCTATAAAACACCCCCCACACCTTGCCGCAGAAGGCGAGCTTGATTTGGCCGAGTGTCCACCCCCAATTCATCTCCCCCTGCCCGGCCAAAAGTCCCAGCAAGCTCCGGTGAGCCCCCCTCGATCCCTCTTCGCTCTGCCACAAAACCAGTGGCAGAGTTAGCTTCCTGACTTCCCTCCGCGTCGCGCAGTACCCGCGCACGCCGCCTCAGCCCTGTCTTCGCGGCCGTTCTCCCCCACTAGGCATCATCTTCTTCGGCGACAGTAGGTACTGCTGTCTGCCTTCCGTCCCCTTTCATCCTTACAATTAGGTTAGAACTCCTCTCCATCCTCTCCTCTCTCTTTTCCCCCTGTTATCTCATCTGATTACCCCTCGACCGACGCTGACCACCCTCATCTTCCACATCACCGACCGACCTCCGACGAGCCGCTTCCACCATTCCAGCCCCCCACACAGCTCGCCAACCACCTCGAGAGCTCTGCCTCACCACCAGGAACTCGCTCCACCCCACAACTGCCACTCCAGACCTCCATAATCACCCCCGGAACAACCCACCATCTTCGGCCACAGGTTGACCTAGGCACGCACGCCTAGGCCGACCTGCGGCCTGCAGCATCGTCCACCGCCTTCGTCGTGCCACGGCGAAGGTCTCTAGCTGATCTGATTGGGCCGAGAGGCTCGTTTTGTGCATGACAGTGTTTGAGCTCCTGCCGCCATGGACGACCTCTGATGAAGCTCCAACGAAGCTCCAGGCACCCGGTCTCCCAGGCTACAGGTGCTGCATACTCTCGCGAGTGTCGCGAGTTGAGTGAGTCCAGCATGGAGTACCAGCAGAGCCAGAAGTTGTGGCGTTTGCACGGAGGTCTGCGGGCGCGTGCAAAGGCAGGGCGGAACCTTTAGTCCCACATCGTGGAATCGCGAGGTGGGGGCATACCATAAATTGAATTTGTGTTTTACTCTCACTGCCTCCGTAAGCACAGGGGTGAGGTCCCTCATTGACCCCCCACCGACCTCGTCCGCGGCTTGACCACGCGGATCTGTCGGATCCGACCCGACCTAAACCTACGCACTCCTCGCGCATTACACCACCTGTAGGTGCGCCTGGTCTCGTGTACGATCTGACCCGATTATGGCTTTGGCTCTGGGAGAGCATCCCTGTGTGAATTGCTTGAGAGAGAGAGACGCATGGGTAGAGGGAGGAAGGATAGGTTTTGCTCTATGTAGGCACAGGCTGAACGTTGAGGAAGAAAGACTTGGTCGCGAGAAGGAAAAGAAAGAAGGAAGAAGGAAAGGCAGGAAGAATAGAGAGACCAAAGAAGAAAGAAAGAAGCCTTCACAGGAGAAGAAGAAGGAGCAAGACAGAGAAGGAGCAAGGCAGAGAAGAAGAAGAAAAAAAGAAGCCTTCGCAGGAGAAGAAGAAAGAGAAGAAAAGAAAGCAAACATAGCAGCAGAAAAAGAAGAAACAGAGAGACTGCTGAGGAAGAAGAATAATCAAGAAGAAAAGGGAACATACTTTTAAGACGTCTGATCACAAGATCAGACGTCCAATTTCATTTCTTTTTGTCCTAACTACTTTTAATCTCATACATTCATAGTTGAATTGATATTTTGAGTAAATTAGAGTGTTCAATTACATTTTGACTAGTAGTAAATTCCATTTGCTCCCTGTGATCGACCTCGGATACTCCGATTTTCGAGTAATAAAATTCTTTATATTTGTTTAAACGTTTTGTTGATTGTACTACAATGTGACATACTTTAAACCCGCACAAAACGTTGACAACAGGTAGATATTGTATGCAAATTCTGCCAGGGGTAAGTGCTCCTCCCAAGAGCCTCTTCAGTCCAACATGCAAGCACGTAGAAGGTCCTCCAATGTTTGAATGGTGCGCTCTCACTATCCATTGGTCTGGGGGTGGTAAGCAGTATTGAACCTCAGATGGGTCTCCAAAGCTTGTTGAAACTCTATCCAGAACTAGGAAGTGAAGCAAGTGTCTCTATCTGAAATAATCTCACAAGGGACTCCATGAAGGTACACCACATCTCTGATTAACACTATGCCAACTATGCTGGTCCAAAAGTGACTCGGATCAGCAGAAACTGTGTTGTCTTCGTTAATCTATCCACTATCACCCAAACTTCATCATGTCCTCGCTGTGTAGTAGGCAACCCCACCACCAAGTCCATAGTGACACTCTCCCACTTCCACTCTAGCACGGGAAATGGCTGTAACATCCATGCAGGCCTTTGGTGCCCGGTCTTCACCTGATGGCATACCAAGCACTGCTACATAAATCTACCATCATCCTGTTTCATCCTCCTCCACCGGAAGTCACATCGCAGATCGTGGTACATCTTTATATTCCCAGGATGTATGGACAATCTTGAACCATGTGCCTCGATCAGGAGCTCTCTTAACAGCACCTCATCCTTAGGAATGCACAAATGTCCCCTCATACACAGGACTTCGTCAATGAAAGTAAAGTCTCCTGGGTGCCCTATCATCACTCTATCTCATAGTGCCTGTAGGTATGGGTTGGCCATCTGTCCATCAATGATGCAGTCCAATAGCTCTGGTCGTGTCTGTCTTGACACTGTCATAGCCCCGTAGTACCCTCGTGGATTCAGAGGTTGCCAATTGCCCAACTCCTCCAAAAGTCTCCAACTCTATGCCTGAAAACTAGCAAAGTGGGCAGGTGCCTTCCAGCTCAAGGTGTCAGCCACTACATTGGCCTTCCTTGGGTGGTAGGAGATGCTGCAGTCGTAGTCCTTCAGGAGCTCCCACCAACATCTCTATCTCATGTTGAGCTCCTTCTGATTAAACAGGTACTTGAGGCTCTTATGGTCCATGAAGATCTCAAAAGTCTCACTGTATAGGTAGTGCCTCCAGGTCTTCAGCGCGAAGACAACTGCTGCCAACTCCAAGTCATGGGTGGGGTAATTAGGCTCATAGCGCTTGAGTTGCCATGAGGCGGAAGCGACACGTGGCCCCGCTGCATGAGCACACCACCAAACCCCTGCAATGAGGCATCAGTGTAGACCACAAACCCACCACTACTGTCTGGGATGGTGAGTACAGGAGCTGAAGTCGACCTCTCCTTCAACTCTTAAAAGCATGACTCACACTCTTCTGTCCAAGTGAAAGGCACATCCTTCCAGGTCAACTGAGTCATAGGACGTGTGATCTGAGAGAACCCCCTAATAAACCGCCGGTAGTAGCCTGCCAATCCCAAAAAGCTACGTATCTCTATCACTGTACGTGGTCTCTCCCACCTGAGTACTACCTCAACCTTGGCTGGATCCACAGCCAATCCGTCTCCTGTGATCACATGCCCAAGAATGTAACCTGTCTCAACCAGAACTCACACTTGTTGTACTTGGTGTATAGCCTACGCCTTCTCAGGGTATCCAAAACCATATGTAGATGCTGTTCACGCTGTGCCTAATCCCAAGAGTAAACTAGTACATCGTCGATTAATACTACCACAAACTGGTCTAGGTACGGTCTGAAGATGTAGTTCATAAGGTCCATGAAAGCAGCGGGGGCATTGGTCATCCCAAATGGCATGACCAGGAACTCATAGTGACCATACCGCATATGGAAGGCTATCTTGGAGACATCTGTCTCCCTGACCCTCAGTTGATGGTAACCCAACCTTAAGTCTATCTTAGAGAACACCATGGTGTCTCTCAGCTAGTCGAAGAGATTGTCAATATGAGGCAGTGGGTACTTGGTCTTCATAGTGACCCAATTTAGCTATCTATTATCAACGCAAAGTTGAAGGGTACCGTCCTTCTTCTTCACGGATAGCATAGGGGCTCCCCATAGGGACGCACTGGGAATCATGAAGCCCTTCTCCAATAGGTCCTACAACTGGGACTTGAGCTCTCACAGCTCAAGTGGAGCCATCCTATATGGTGAAGTAGAGATGGGGCTAGTCCCCTGTATCAGTGAGATCTCAAACTCGATCTTGCGCTCTGGCGGAAGTCCTGGTAACTCCTCTGGAAAGACATCGGGGTACTCACAGAACACTGGAACATTATGAAAAAAAGTCACTGGGCTGGGCTCCGCTATAGCATAAGCTAGGAAACCCTCGCACCCCCGACTCAGTAGCTTCGTTCCCCAAAGTGCGGAGATACACTTGAACCCTCTGTCCACTGGCTGATCGTGGAACTCAAAGGGAGGAAGCTCAAATATGGAGAATACAATCTTCCTCTCGAAGCAGTCCACCAGGGCGTAATAAGCAGACAACCAGTCCTTCGCGAGAATCACGTCGAAATCCTCCATCTAGATCACAATTAGGTAGCAGGAAGATTGTGTCCCCCTATGGTGACCTCACAGTTTGAGTAAAACTCCACAGCCATGAACAATTGCTCACCTAGGCCTCTGATCAAGAATGGATTCTCTAACAAAGTGCTGCCCATCCCCAAACTAACAACAAAACTCATGAAGATGAAGGAGTGTGTGGCCCCAGAATCAAAAAGTATGTAAACAAGTCTGCCAGAAGTTGGAACCATACCTACCACCACGGAGCCTGAAGCTCTTACATCTCTGAGTTAGGGCATTGACACACCCATCAGCTCTGGGTGTGGAAGACGCCACCATGCTTTTGACCAGATGAGTAGCAGCTGATTGGTATCCTCCTCATGCTGCTATCGTCCCCCACGAGCCTAGTAACCATGGCCACTGGATTGGCCTCCAGTTCTTGGAGTGAGAAGCATCTGGTGTGCTCCAGCCCTAAATAGGCAGTCCCTCCTCATGTGGCCCGGCTAGCCACATTGGTAGCAGAGAGGGGTGTGACCTCCTCCCTCGGTTTGTCCCTGCTAGTAGCTGGGCCTGGGTCTAGTGCAGGCAGTCGGCCCCTATCTAGGGCCACCAAAGGCCACTGGTGGCCCCATAGAGTGGGTCGACTCCCCCGCAGGCACCACGTGCCTCCTCTCCTAGCAACCTTGACAGTGCTCAGGCTGGTAGGGCTTCTTCCATCCTCCTTCATCAATGTCTCACATGGGCAGGTTGGTCTCCTCAAAGGTCATGGCCTCTTCGACTACGCAGGAGAAGGTGGGTAGCTTCAGGGGCTTCACATACCCCCAAATAACCGGTCGAAGGCCCTCAGTGAACTTCCACAAGTGCTCCTCTATAGTTGCTGCTAACGGGGTGAAACATGATAGCTCTAGAAAACATGTGTACTACATGCTGACTGCCATTGCCCCCTGGTGGAGAGTGTGGAACTCTCGCCTCCTCTGGTCCTACCAAGTCTGTGGAAAGTACTACTCTCAGAAGAGCACCACAAATTGGTCTCATACTAGCTCTACCCCCTCCTAGCCTCTGATCGCCCTCCACCACCTATGGGCTGTGCTCTCCAGCTGATACGTGGCGAAGTCCATGCGGCACTCTACAGGAGGGTGGAGTGTGTCGAATATCTTATCCATCTGCTCCAGCCAGTCCTCAGCCTCAGACGAGCTCTCCTCGCCCTTGAAGGGGGCTTTAGTTTCTGGAGCTCAGCTAACAGGTCGTGGTGGAGTCGCAACACAGGTATAGGTATGCCTCCTGACAGGGAGGACTCATGCTTAGAAGTGTCTAATGGTGGTAGGGGTGGTGGAGGATCACCCCCTCCCCCTTCAGCTCATACAGCGCTGTGGCGACTCACCTACCTCACAGAGGACTCTCCCTCCTCACTGTCAGGAGGAGGTGGTTGAGGAGGAGGCTGCTGGAACTCCTCCTGAACGATGTCGCGAATCAATTGGGCGAGGTCCTGAGCTTGGATGCTGAGAAGGAGGGGTAGATCGACTCCTACACCAGGCCCTACATGCCCACCTCTGCGACCACATCCACGGCCACGACCACGACCGACTCCACGAGCTCTGTGACAAGGCATCTCCTACATGGAGATGGAACAGAGACAAATAGAGATTTTCAAAGATGCAAGTTCAAGATAAGGCTCAGATGCGTAATTCAAGGAGACATGTTGTGATGGCTATCCTACCTACATGCACATGTGTGGTTATTTTCAATCCGTGGGTTATCTCTTGGGATGACCTTGCTCTGATACCATCTTGTTACGACCTGAATCTAGCCCCTCTGGGAACCTAGAAATAGCTCACCTCAACTAACCCCATGACCCAGTCGTCCAACGAGAGACTATCCCAAACGTACCAAACAAACCACAAACCACGCATGCAAGTTGCTAAGCAATTTAAATAAACCCAACAGTGGAAATTTAAATTAGATTCCAGAAAGATAACATGTCATAAGCAGAAAACACAGTCACTAGCCATCACAACTAAGGCAAAAAGGCATAACGATAGTAGTTCTCAACATAAAATAAAAGTACTCACTAGCAACAAAAGTAGCGGAAACGAAGAGGAACAAGTAGAACTATAGATGGGCTCGACTGGGCCTAGCACTATCTACAGCTAGTGGTGCTAGCTGCTCGACTCCCTGACCTGTACATGGTTATATATAATGGTGGTCCACTAATGCTAAGTAGAGTGGTATATTTAAAGCAGTTATAGCATTTAAAAACAATAAAGAATAGTAGTTTTATGCTTGCATTTATCTAGTTATCCAATCAAATGGTTAATTTAACTACTAAGTGTTAATGATTCAGTTCTCTAACAAAGATACACGGTGTCTCTTAATCAAACAGCTGCTTTTCCCATGATGTAGGATGTACACGTGCACTCTCCTGGCCGGAAGAGCACCCTGTGGTTAGCCTACACCCGGTCTACCACCCTGAGATCACGATAGCGACGAAGCGGTGACTATGGTATGCGCGATAAGCGCACGGGTAGCTACCTCGCACTGGCACGCGATCAATCATTTCCCCTAGCAGGTACGCTTAAATGTATAGCAAAGAACATAACAGGGGTCTCACCCTTCAACAGTCTACGTACCCTTGATCGACTATCCCAGTTTGCCTAGTGGGCGTCAATAGGAGTCAGTGTTGGGGGGCCAGTCCTAACCCCAGGCCCCATGTGGCCGCTAGCTCACACCCTACACAAAAGGAACAGTAGCTCTTCTCGGTACCATGTACATGAGGGCTAGCTCACTTCCCTTATTAAGTTCGAACAACCGCCCATAGGCAACATGTTCCATCATTCCATAGATTTTCCGCATCATAGTTTCAGTTTTCTTTTAAATACCCTCATAGGGTTCATGCATAGATTTCCTTATTTCCATAGCATCCATATATTTCTATTCATGTCATGATTCATTAAATACATGGTAGGCAGCTCATGGTTTCACAATCCGGTAATTATCTCATCCATCAATTATACAACATACAACATGCATTTTAATTCAAGTCATGATTCAATAATTATAACAAGCAGCACATGATTTACCACATTCAGGAAACATTACAACAGATTAAGCATTCAAATATTGCATATTCCTCTATCTCACCCCTAGGGTTCATTACACATCCTAAGGGTTCAATCAATAGTTCTAATGTAACATGCACTTCAATTATGTAATTCACAGGGCATAGCAAAACCACTCTACCAGGGTAACCGAGAGATGTGGGGACACAAACGGTGGACCTCGCAGCCTCCGTAGGTCCCGTGCACACCATGAATGGATGACCTATTTAACACGAATGATCAAACCACATATTACTAACATCTCACATGGTAGGAAAGTGCTCAAAACAATTAGAACAAAGCTTCACCAAATTGGAAAATCCAACTAAAAGCCAATGGTACTTCGTTTGCAAAAAACTGACCTCGTTTGGGCCCTGAACCTACCCAAAGACACTTCTCGGTTCACCTGAACCGGACCAGGCAAGCTGGTCCAACTGGACTGGCTGCTTGATACCTAGAATATTCCAACTAGACTGATATTAGATGTTCGGAATAGCTTCCATACATCTTAAATGACACTAGATTGCTCACCTTATGTTCTGCGTAAAAAATGAACGTCTGGAACCCCTCACGGTCGTCCAAAGGTCCTTCCAGATTTCTGGCAGTGCACTCGGATGTCTGGGATGGGTATCAGTCATCTGGAGAGACGTCCAGACGTCCTAAAGTGTTTGGGGAGCGGCGCTAACACCTCTTCCCAATGGCTCGACATGCTCATAGTGACGTATAGTCACTCACAGACAAATGTACAAAAAATACAAGCGGATAGGACCTTACCATTTGAATCTGCTTTATCAGACGTCTAACACTACCGCCGGACGTCTGGTCAGATGTCCGTTGAGAGATACAGACATCTGATCTGCATAGAAAATTTCTCCTAGAGCCCTTTACGAGCCTTCCTCTCCTTGCAGAAAGTGCCCACTCTCTGTGCAGCACACACATTTCAAGGCACTTAGACTGTGCAGAGAAAAATATGTCGAACATCACGTACAAGTCTAGAATAGGATGTTACCTCAAATTTTTCATAGTATCAAATGTCCGATGACAGCTCTAGACGTCCGACCAGACATCTGCTGGACTCCCCAAACGTCTGGTTTTGCGGAAAAATGACTCCGCAGAACCATTCGTGAGCTTTTTCTCCTCACAAAAACACCGCACCCCTCCACACCAAAAGATGTAGCAGTAACACTGCCCTCGCTTTCTTGATCTCTCTTGATCTTTGGGACTCCTCCCTCTCCTACTGCTTGCAGAGGAACGAAAGGAGGAGGGTGGTGCCTCTAGAAGAGGGAAATGGGAGGGTAGGTGGCTCGGGAAGCAAGGCAAGGGTTTAAATAGGGTAGGGGATTTAGGGTTTAGGGGTGTAGGTGTGCGTGAGTGTGGGTAGGGCTGGGGCATTTTGCAAGAAATGCCCTGCAAGAGCCTTATTTATCTGCAAAACCCCCAAAATAAGAAAACCAAGGGGTTACAAATTGCAGCAACCCTCCTAAATTTCAGAAAATGGCTCCACGACCCTTGGGAAGGGTCATTTCACTCTAACCCTTTGCTGCTTGGCAAAATATTGGCAGAACTTGTCTGCCAGCCCTTCGAAGCAAGTGATTTGTCCAGATGGTAGTTCATTGAACCACTCATTGGCTACGTTGAGCATATATGACAGGAATACCCGGTAGAGTACTCTATCTAGGTAGTCGTGCACCAGCATCATCTAGTGATAACTCCCAACAAAACTATTGCATTCCACAGTCCCATCATAATGAGCCATGGTGGGCTACTTGAATTTTGCCGGCTGAGGGGCCGTCATCACCTCCTCAGTAAATGGGTAGGTGGTGACCTACGCATGTAGGCATATGCCTCTCATTGCTTGAGTGGCCTGACAGATGATTTCTGGTATAGAGCGCTCGCCACTGGTGGACAAAGGGTGAGCCCTTGACTACACCCCCGACGAAGGCGGGCGTGGAGCATTTGGTGGGCTGGGAGGAACTTCCCTTTTCTGGCTACAAAGGTACCATTTTAGTTTTTTGAGATGTTTGCACAGACAAGCATTCTCTTCTTCCACCATGTGACGCAACTTCAGTTGCTCATCTTCAGGACTAGAACTTTGGAGCTCCTCCTACGGGATCTTATCGAGCTCCTTGATATGTTTGATCATGTGGAGTTTGTCAGTGATGGATTGATGCTCCGACTTCAGAGCCGCTAGCCTGGCCTCATACTCCTCCCTTGCCTGCATCTTGAGGAAGGGATCCTATCCAGGGACCTCGAGTAGCTGGAAAGGTTGGGCTGACTTCTCTTCACTGGAACCAGCATGCTAAGGGAATCCCTTGGACACTGAGACGCTTGATACCGCCTACGCTAGCACCTTTAGGATTAGCATGAGAGGAGTTGCTAGTTGTAGGGGCCACAAAAAAGATTGAAAGTAAGAAAACATTATCCAATGATAATCGCTTCCCACAACTGGTGCCAATTAATCGAAGGTTCTAAGTAATCAGAGGATCTGACTTAACAAATCACAAGCAAGCAATCGTAAGAAAGACAAGGAGATTGGTGACCCAGTTCCACTGCAAGGGGTGTTGATGGGAATACCATCATGAGCCTTAACTATCTCATTTTGACCCAGAAAAGAGAACAAAAGCTCCTACATAACCAATTGGAGGTCCTAATTCCATGAATAACCATTCCGAGATAAAAGTAAGACACAAGGGGTAAAACTACAATTTTACCATTGCAGTACAACAACAGGTTTTCTCATGGGCTAAACATAGGTCAAATGGTCTTAACAAGATAAAAAGTAGGTTGGTTCAAATAGAAAAGGGTTCATGTGAATTCCGAGAATTAAATGACTTCTTGTAACCCTACAACAGACCCACTTGATTTAACAAGATTCTGGTTAGAATAAAATTCACTTAAACCCTCTAAAAATCATAGAAAAATATTCTCTAGGGTTTAGAACCTTCAATTTGGCCCTTGGAACCTATTTTGACATAAATTGGGTTCTCAGTCAAATATTTACCCTAAACTGGGTTTTTACATAAATTGGCCAATCAAACATAATCAAACCCAAAATCCAACTTCACCATTGGATTCCTTAGAACAAAATTAGGTTTGTACCAAAATTTGGACCTAAGAGGAATTCATGTTGACCCACTTTGCAAATAGGTCCAACCCAATTGCATTTCTACATCTATCTTTCGAAAACCTCTTCAGAAACCCCCTAGCTTCTCCTTCATTCTTTGCAATTAGGGAATCCTACTCTGGTGAGATTTTGAGGGCAAGATCTCCCTGATCTCTCAGAGAATCCCCTTCAAAATTGAAAGGGAGATTCTCCAAGAAATCTCCTCCAATATGAACCCAATTTGAGGCTCTGTTTGGTACCCAATCTCTCATGCGAATACATGAGAGATTCGGGTCTCCTCCAAGTTGCCCTCTCCGGTGGGCTTGCCATGCTTGGAGTCTTGGCTTCCAAGCACAAATCCATCCTTCAGGGCCTATGTAAGCAAACCCAAGCCACCTCGCATCTCCTAAGCTTGAAATTGGCTGGAAAATCCCTCAAATTCATCTCTTCCTCCTCTGGCCAGTGACCCAGCAAGCTCCGGCAACCTCCCTCTCTCTCCCTCATCGCCTAGACACTACCAGTGGTAGAGTCTTCTTCCTCCTATTCGTCCGCATCGCGTCGCACTCGTCGATGCCTCTGCAGCCCCTTCATAGTCGCCATCCTCCCCCCACTAAGTGCTTCGTCTCTGGTGACTGTAATACAAGCCGGCTGCCATCCCTGCCTCCCCCTTCATCTCTTTATGCCTAGATAAGTTCCCTTTTCCCTTCTAATCCTTTTTCCCTCTTTATTTCTTGAAATCACCCTTCGACGCACTCCACCACCATCACCCCTTCCAGCTCCTGCCAGACCTCTAGTATTCGCACCTCCATCCGCCTTACCAACCATCCCAAAAGCTCCGCAACACTTCACTGAACATAAACCCTCACTCCATACACTCCATCACTCACCCACAAGAACCCCCGAACACACCCACTCACACGCACACAAGGTGCCCTAGGCACGCACACTCCAGCAGCCCCACACCACGCCGACCCCCGCAGTGCACTCGTCGTGCCTCGGCGAAGCCTCCTGAGCATTCTGACGTGGCCACGAGGCCATTTGTGTGCTAGCAGGTTCGAAGGGTGGCCACCATTGACGACAGCGACGAGCTTGCTTGCAAGCTCCCTCCAAGTCTGCCCGCTGTAGGCCAATAGTCCTAGGTTGCACAGATTCCCTTGCACATAGCTCTAGGTAGCCAATTGGCACTGAAGGTTGAAGCATCAACTGTAATCAAGAGAAGTTCCCTGCTGCGGACGCATGCGAAGGGTGGTGGGAAGATAGTCCCACCTCGAAAAATCTTGATCGCCCGCAGTAGGATAAATTGAAAAACTGCGTACTGCTTATTGCCTCATAACCACGGGGTGAGGTCCCACTCACCTTCACCCGCTTTGTCCGTGCCTCAATCTCCGCGGACCTGGTGTGAACCGTATACCTAACCCAGCACATGTCGACCACCACCACACGTCAATTGGCCTAGTCTCGGGTGTGTACTGGACCCGATTACCCGAGACAGTGGCTCTGGGAGAGCGAACCTAAGAGAGAAAGAGGAGAAGAGAGCACGTGCGGGTAGGGGTAGGTTTTGCTCTTACAGGAAAAGGAGAAGAAGAAGCCAAGGAAGAAGAAGGTGAAGGTCGAAGAGGAAGAAGCTAATGCCAGAGGAAGCTAAGGAGAAGACAAGGCCAAAAAAGGAAGAGTTGAAGAGAAAAAATAGAAGGAAGGACTGAAGGCAGAAGAAAGGTAGGTGCCGCTAGAGAAAGAAAGAAAGAAAGAAAAAGAAAAAGTAGTTGAAAGAATCAAAGGTAGAGGAAAAGAAGGCGAAAAAGGCTAAGGCACAAAAAGAATAGAGAAGAAAAGAAGAAGAAAGTGATTAGAAAAGAGAAGGAAGAAAAGCACAACATTGTAGTAGCCATATTTTAAGACATCTGATTTGTCCAATTTTTGTGCTTGTCTTCATAAATTCATTTCTTTATTCTTCTGTGCTTACATTTTTGCACTATAACTCTGGTTTCTATTGCATATTATATTAAATTTCTCAAGTTGTGCTCTTGATTACTAACCCCTAATTTTCTCCCTATGTTCGACCTCGGACTTAAAACTTCGAGTAATAAAATGCATTTGTTTTCAAAGCAATTTCAACTTTATTACAATGCATTACTTTAAAAATTGATTTTTCTTTGACAAACAGGTGTACATCTGGGAGGAGGGTAGTGCTCCTGAATATCCACTAGCAAATAGCATTAACACAATTTCTCTTAGTTTCTCTCTTTTGGATAGTGTAAAGAGAGCCCCGAAAGGTCTCTCTTCCCTATTTGTAATACAGGAAGTATTAGAACAACGTAAGATCTTCTTCAATGGTCTTTTCAAACTCTCTGGCACGTCCATTATTGGGGCATGTCCATTGTCAGGGCACGTCCATTGTCAAGCTATTAGTAGCATTAGTAATGCCATCATTACTGCCAAGTCAGCATCGTGGGCATTACCACCACCTCTCTGACTTTAGCCAAACTAGGTCCTCTGATGGGTCGAGCTTGTCCATATCCACCTAGAAGAAGGTGGAACTAGATTCACCTGAGCGTAGGTGGGACAGGTAGAGCTAGATCCACTTATTTACTCTGTATCCTGGTAGCTGGATCCTTTTTCAGGCTTCATGAGGAGTTTTGAGTCCGAGGGCACGATTTGCACCTCATCAAGCGCTAAATTACTATTGATGTTATTTTAATAATTTGGCACTCTCTTGTATTAGGAACCATGAAGAACCCATTTTTTCTCAAGTTAGCGACAGTTAGGAGAAGTGTTGTAAGTTGTATGATAAGATCTCATCTTTGATAAACACCAGTTTATCATCATTCTTATTCACCAAAACAAACGTAGCTCTTAGGATTTTACTCTGCAAATGGGTTTTTGGGCTGCATTTAGGCATGCATTGCATTTTCTTTTGTTGTTTGAATGTGTTTTTGTGAGTGTTAGGGATGAACAGATATACAACTCCCTAAAACCCTAGCACTCAAGAAGGTAATTGGTGAAGAAGGAACTCAAACTAGCTGGAACTCAGCTTAATCCAGCTCACCACAGTTGGAACCTAGCTCACGTGGACTAGGGTTAGCTCATCCCAGCTCCATTCAGCTAATCTCAGCTGAATGGCACCTCAAGAGAGCTCATCTTAGCTCACCCTAGCTCAGGTCAGCTTAGATCTAGCTCAACTTAGCTGAGTCTAGCTCATCTCAGCTCCTACTAGTCCATAGGGAGCTCTAGCTAGCTCAGCTGAGATGACTGGAGTTCACCCTAGCTCAGATCCAGCTACATCTAGCTCCACTCAACTCCAGCCAGCTGAAGAAGAACACATCCCAGCTTAGGAAGCTCAAGTCCAGCTCCTGGGGACCCAGCTTAGCTCAAGCTAATTGAGCTAAGCTACCTTAGCTGTCTCAACTAGCTCAATCCTCCCCGGGAGCACCAGACCCAGCTCACCTCAGCTCCATTCAATAGAAGCCAGCTCACTTTAGCTTGGCTTAGTAGCTAGCAAAGAACTAGCAAGCTAAGCCAGCTAGAGTAACCCCATGTTGATCTCTTCAGTAGTTGCATGCTCCACTTCAGCTCCAGATTCTTCAGAACCAGCTCCTCCCTCCAAACCTAGCTCCAACACCTCCTCCTCTACTCCTCCATTAGCTAAGCTAGCTTAGCTTAGCTATGCTCCAGCTTCATTGTCTTGTACCACCCAAAAAACTCTACCTAACAACTCCACCAACTAGCTCCACCTAAGCTCCACATAAGCTAAACCTACTTGGCGCCAACCTAGCCTACCCACCACCTCCAAAAGACACCTAAAATTGGTGCCAAAACCACCCTAACTACCCCCTTGTTGGTGACACTTTTCCCTCCAAAAATCCCCTTCATCTCCACCACACATCTCCCCTTAAACCCATCTCCACCCTCCACATAATCCCACCTTCTAGAAACCTCAAAGTTGGCGCCAACCCATGGCACCTCTCCATGGTTGGCGCTACTTTTATGTGCCTCTTCACCAACCCTAACTACCCCCCTTACACCCCTTAGGTGGCGGCAACAACCCTTAACCCTAGGATCATCTAACCACCTCCATCCTTCCATTTAGCCCTCCATTTCAATAGGCACCTTAACCCTTGTTCCGACCCTATAAAAAGACCACTACCCACCACCATTCAAACCATCCTTGGCTACCAAATTCACTCTCATATTCTACCTAGAGCCCACGCCCAAGAGAGAAGATGAAGAAGAAGATTAAGGGGATTTTCTGTCTCCTTGGTGCCTTCCCCTCTTCCCTTATCTCTTGAGCCACACCAGCCAAAGGAGAAGCCAGGCAAGGAAGATCTTTGGAGGAGATCTTGAAGGTGGTCCACGCCACCTTGGAGGAGCTTTTGAGGGTGGTGCATGACAGAAATGCCATTTTCGCGCATTTGGAAGTCATCGGAAATCGTACTATAATCGCTAAAAAACGTTCGTCAAAAATTGATTTCTAAAGATAACGAGACTTGAGTCTCGGTGGTTCGTCTCTGGGAGGCATTGCCCTTACTTTTGAAATTGATCATTTTGCCGCTCTACTTTGTTTAGAATCACATGCCGGTTCGTGATTATTACGTATTTACGTACGACTGCTTAGTTGTAAGAATATTAAGAGTTAGAAACAGGCAACATTAATCACGCAAAAGATAATAGTAATCATTAAGGTCATGGTGATTTCAAACAGATAGAGATATATATATATATAAATGTGTTTTCATTCATTCATTTGGGAGTTGTTGCACAAGGAATCTAGAGGAAAGCTTGTACATAAATGCTTGGAAATTAAATCTAGCTACTAGAAAATGATCGCATACAAGAATCGATAGGGGGATTTTCAATGCATCATTGCGGGAGAAGTAAGACTACACTACTAAGCAGTAAATAAAAGTAGTAAATATACCAAGAGTATAATCTAAATCTAGCAGAATGGAAGGGCATTCAGGGGTGGTCCCCGATGGCCTTTGAGTGGTTGAGAGGAGGGGCGGCCAATGAAACTTAAGCCGGCCCTTGGAGAGAGGTTGGGGAGCTGATCCAGCTTCCTGACGTGGAGATGGTGGCCTCCATGGTGGTGCTCAACACGTGGAGGGTGAGTGGAGATGGAAGTGGCTATTCTAGGTGTAATGGATGCTAAGGAAGTGAATGGGTGCAAATGGTCACCCAATGGGTCTTTTTATAGACCTAAGGGAAGCTCTCTAGAGAATTATGAAATTATCTAGAGAGGACTATGGTGGGAGCTCGTGGGAGAGTGAGAGAGAGAGGGTGGATGGTGGTTTTTAGATCCACCAAATGTGGATCTAAAAATTCAATGGCTCTTGGTTGCTATTTTTGGCAACCAAGGCAACCACACATGGTAGAGAGTTATAGAGAACTCTAGGCTAGGTATTTTCGTGTGGATGGTGTGTGTGGGTGTGTGTGGGTCGAAACTTAGGTGGCTAGGTTGATTAGGTTAGGTTCTAGTGGGTATAGGTCAAGGTATGTCTCAAATTAGGGCTATAAACCCTAATTCACTAAGGTAAAGTGCAATTAAACTTAATACAAGTTTAATTGGGTGTGTGAAAACTTAATTGAGAGTAAAACAACTCAATTAAGTCAGGTCTAGGTCAATTGGACTCTCACTGAGTCCAATTGGACAGTGTGCTGAGATCAGGGCTCAATTGGACTTAATGAGTCCAATTGAATAGGCTGATCGAATTGACTAAGATCCAAGTAAATTATGTTTAGTGAGGATCTAATTAGGTCCTTAGGGAGGTCTAGAGGTGGTGTACTAGGGTTAGGGCACCTTAATTTAAGTTCTTATGGGGTTGGAATTGGGTTTAGGGACCTAGAGATCCAAGATCAAGGCTTAAATCTCAAAACAGGAATTGGAGAGCAGTATCAGACGTCTAATAATATAATCAGACGTCTTATACTCAAAAATCAGAAGTCTATACTTGTTGTCTGGATGTCCAATCAGAGTCAGGAAGGATTTCGGGTTCTGTTTTGGGTATTCTGCAGAAATTGGACGTCTGACAAAGTGTTTAGACATCCAATTTCACAGCAGAAGTGGGTTTGAAGTGTGTGGGAGTTGGCTAAGGGTCCTGGATGTCCTATCTGGACGTCCAGATAAGGGTTGGAACTAGGGTTTTAGGGCTTCCTAGGGTGTTGTGACCTAATCTAAGGGTGGCTAAGGCTTGGGGAAGTCTCTAGGCTATCCTAGGGCTAGGATGGACCTAAGCTCTTCACATTTTACTGCTTTATTTCTACTTAATAGAATAGCAAACTTTTAACTCCATTACATTATTATTCCTACATCTAAACTAAGCCTTCTGCTCTAGCTCTGCTACAACTCCTGCTATTCCTGATCCAGCTTCAGATCCAGCTCCTGATCAGCTTATTCCCTGCAATCGACATAATGCACTTAATCAGCACATTATAGCATTATTTTATGCATAGCTAAAGGAAAGCAGTAAAGATGCAGATAATGCGTATGCATGCATGAATAACCCTAACTTATGCTAAGTCCTAGCTTAATCTAGGTCAATTAAGACCTATGATTGCTGCGCAATCAGTGCACGCCCACCCCTTGGAGGAGACCATTGAAGGTGGTAGCATCCACCTTGGGGAAGCTCTCAAGGAAGGAGAAGAAGGAGGCCCTCTTTTCAAGTAAGGAGCAGCTAGGCTTGGAGCAAGAAGACTCCCTTCTTCACCAATTTTTGCAAGAGGATTTGTGCTTCTTTTATTGCTTTTGGATTTTTTAATTTCTAGTAGTAGCATTCCTCTATTTATCTTGGAAAAAGAACATAAATTCTAGTTAATCAAATTGCCTTCTTTTTACTTTCTATTGCAATTGTTGTTTTGGTTCTAGCACTTGTTTCACCTCTTCTTCCTAATTACTCTAGGCCTCCACTTTCCTAGAGTGAGCTTAGGAAGAGGATACATCTATCTCTTAAGTTTTAGTTAAGTAATTATAGGTGTTAGTACTTTCCGCTACAATTCGCACTTTGCCCGTATTATTTCAAAACACAAAATATATATATATTTAAAATACCAAAAAGAAGGTTGAGATGTAATTTTAGCAAGAGAATTGAATTGCAATTTTTGCCTCTATGGACGACCCTATATACTCCCCTATCTAGGATATAAATTTAAAAGCGTATGCAAATTCACGTGTTACAACGACATTAAAAACCCACCTTTGCAAATCATGCATATTTCGTATCACATTTTGGCGTCGCTGTCGGGGAGGCACGGCTTTGCATTAGTCAATTTTCTCTTGCTTGAAGTGGATCTCATCCCTTTCTCTTTCTTTCTTTCGTGTGTGCAGGAATTATAGTGGGAAAGTAGGAATTTGGAAGCGGAAGCTTAAAGTTCCTTTCTCCCATGGATTTCAGGTTGGTTCCCCATTTCTTGTCACATTTAACCTAAAAAACTACCAAAATACACTAAACTTGCCTTTCAAGACCCTAAATAACTTAATTAAGTGGAGTGGTGCATTTTAAAATCCATTATTTTCTTGAATGTTTCTTTAACACCACTCCATTGTAAGTATTGGTGTTCTATTTTTCGGGTCCAGATTTCTATCCAGACTTGAAAAATCGATTCCTAACACCACAGCCTCCAAAAAATCATAAAATTTCATACAGTGATTCCAAATTCAGTTAGGAACATCTGTTCCAAATTTTAGATCAATTGCTTTGTATTTAATTTTTAAAAATTCGTGGACTGCAGAGGGGTCACACCATCTAATCTTCCTATTTTGCTACTATCTGTGAATTTTTGGAATTTATATACTCATCCAATTTTTATGGAATTGATCTTTCTAGAATCCTTGTGAAATTTTACACATCATATAAAATCACCAAAATTTTCTGAGGTCGGTGATAATACTGAAAAGTCTAAAATATCCACAGGTATCATTTCTGGACTTTGACACCAGTACAATTAAAACTTCAAAACAATTATCAAACAAATTCCTAAAATCTTACAAAAATCTTTTCTAGAATCCTTGTTTGATTTCACTTAAGGTAGTGATGTTGGTTGCATTGTTTGGACCACTATCCATTCAGAAAGCCTAAAAACAACTCATTGGTAGTTAAATTTCTGTCCTAGGACCAATTGGATTAGGGTTTCTTTTTTTCATTTTTAGAAACAAACAACAAAAGGAAACATATCTTCACCCATACAACTTGATTTCCTCTTGTTCGTGGAATCTCAAACTTGTTTGAAAACTTAAAAAGAAAATCTTAAAAATACACTAAGTTAAATCCAATCCTAAAAGACAGAAATACAATAATTGTGTGACAACTTTCTTTTCATTGGAGCCACTCTCCAATTCCTGCACACACACAAAAAAAATCGAAATAACAGGACAACAACCCAATTAACGCCCTCCACATTCCGTGTGCACTGTACTATCCTAGACCTAACTAAAATTTGTAGCAACTTGACCCCTAAGGCTTTATCAACTTAGTCCTGCTATCTAGGTCTTAAGTTTTCTTTAGTTAGTACCAATTCTGCCATCTATATCTGGTGTTCAAGTTGAGGGGCCGTGTCAAACGACCAGGCGCAGGTTTGTACAAGCACCTGGGGTTTTCCCTGGGAAAGGTTTGGGCCCAAACCTCCCCTTAAGCAACTTTGCTAGATTTGTTGATAGAATGGGTATTCACTATTGATTACTTATTTCCTACATAGACCAAGTCTTAGGTTTCTTATTAGGGAGTCGCATTTAAGTTAGGTCTAGCTTTGTTTGTTCGAATTGCACACTTTCTCTCATCTCTTTCTCTTCTCCTCCCCTCCAATTCTTCCCAAATAGTGCATTCACGGGCGTCGGTTCCAAAAAGAACACTTTGAGGGACCATCTGATTTTTCCTCCCACAGTAGAAAATCATTGTTTTCTTCTCCCTCTTCTAAAAAAATGGAAAACCCAGGAAGCCGTCAAAAAAATTCTGCTTCCACTTCTAACCCATCAACCGACCCACAAGCTGACTTCACCCTCCCTCACCTCCCTAACTTGGAGCAACCAGAAATACCAGCAAGGCCAGGAGGCCCTCCAACTATAACCCAAAATCCAAATCCCTTTGGATTAATGTTCGACCATTTGGTTCGACTACAACAAAATCAAGAAGATTTAGCTAGGACTGTCACAAACCTAGCTATCAAAGACAAAATCCACCACCCTGCCAACAGCCTATCATTCCTTTTAAGGATTTCTACGATCCTTCCAATTATGAGGAAAGACCAGGGGTGGTCATACCTCAAGGGGATTTCGAGATCAAAATAGCCATTCTAAACCTTATTAAACATTTTCATGGTCTTCCAAGAGAGGACCCTTTTTGTCATCTCAAGGAATTAACTGTCCCCGCTCAAACCACTTATTCCTGCAATGTGGATGAAGATGTGTGGTTAATGAGACTTTTTCCTCTCTCTCTTAAAGACAAAGCATCCCATTGGTTTAGAACGGTTGGGCACCCTATTACCACTCGGCCCCAATTAAAAAGCACTTAAAATTTTTTTTTCGATTGGTCGAACGAATGCATTAAAAAGATCCATAACGACCTTTCAACAGAAAATTGGTGAACCCCTCCACGAAGCCTGGGAAAGATTTCAAGAACTTATAAGAAGTTGTCCCCACCATGAAATTCCACAATGGCAGCTAGTGCAGATCTTCTATCATGGATTAGAAGATCAATTGAAACGATTTGTGGATGCCTCATGTGGGGGAAATTTTCTTAACAAAGATGCCGAAAGTGCCTATCTCCTCTTTGAAGAAATGAGTGAAAACTCATTTAACATGACTTCAATGGACACTTTTGGCAGATCACAAAACCCCAGACATGGAGTCCATGAAATTGACTCCAAATCCACCTCTGTTCCAGTCACTCAAGATGATCTATATATGTTAGCTCAATGATTGGACTAGATGCAAATTCACCAAAAGAAAATGGAAGAAAAGCTCATAAATAAACAAGCTCCACACGCTCACTCTCCGCACACTAACCCCCCACACATTCTCCGAAGAGAAAATCTACACAACGTTGTTGCCACATCTGCTGGCCAGCAATTTTTGGCTGATTTCCCACAAGATTTGACGTGGAATTTTGATTAAAATATTTTCGATCCCACCTCGGAAAATATTTATGCTCTCTAGGAGCAATTTAGAAACCCTTCCAACACTTCCAATCAAAGCTGGAAGACTAACCCGAACCACTCCTGGAAAAACCCGAACCCGATTCCTTTTCCCAAACAAAACTATTTTGGGAATTATGGGCAACCTATGTATCAACCTGGACCATCCCAAGATGACATTAATAATTAGGTCATGAAAGCTCTGCAAGGTATGCAAACTCAAATGACAGAAGTAACCCACATGAATACCAACTTACAACACCAAGTTAAGGTTACTCCTGATCATCGACATATTGGGAATTTACCTTCCCAACCCATGCCCAACCCGAATAATCAAAGGAATCGGTTCCAAGGTGGATATCCCAGTCAACCCATTCAACAAGCACCTCAGCATCCGCCAGGTTTCAATAACAGTCAGGCTTCCCATCCTCATCTTAGAAACAACTAGATTACAAATGCAGTGACTTTGAGGAATGGGAAAACCACTCACAATCCCCTGACTGTTAAAAAAACCCGCTTTAATGAAACACAGATTAACTCTTCCCCCTCTCCCCATCCTATTGTTCAGGAACCAATTAATGCAAAACAAGGAAACCCTGCTCCATTTCCACATGCCCTCCACTCTTCAAATAAGAAAAGGAAGAAATCCGAGCCCACTGAGAAGGAATTAATGGATTTATTTGGGCAATTAGAAATTAATATCCCTCTCCTAGATTCCATTAAATACATCCCTGCCTCTGCTAAATTCCTAAAAGATTATTTACTCGAAAAAGGCAGCCCAGAAATTTAAGAAAGGTAATCCTTCTAGAGAAAGTTAGCTCAGTTGTGCAGAGCCGACTGCCTCTTAAGAGAAAAGATCCTAGCGCCCCCCTAATTCAAGTTATCATTAATGATACCACATTTGATCATGCTTTGTTGGATCTTGGTTCCTCAATCAATCTTATCCCCAAAGTTGTTTTTGAGGAATTTAAGATCGGTGAATTAAAGCCTATTGAGGTTACTCTCCAATTAGCCGACTGATCTACAATTAAACCAAGAGGAATTGTTGAGGATGTTCTTGTCCAGGTCAAAATTTGTCTATTCGTAGTAGACTTTTTAGTCCTGGACATAGAGGTACTAGAAGCACTAAAGTTTGCCCCCATTATTCTTGGAAGACCATTTTTAGCCACCGCCCGTGCAAATATTGATTGTATTCTTGAAAGATGAAGATCATGTGTGGCGGTGAATCTGTAACCCTAGACATTTTTCAAGCTTCTAGGCGATTCCAAGAACCAGATTTCTTTGATGATTCAAATTCAGAAATAGAAAACATTGTGGAGGAAAATTTGCAGATTTCCCATTTAGGTTCCTATTTTGTTATCAATACAGTTCCTGAACAATCCACTTTTTCTCACCCTTCCACCCTAACCACACATCCAGCTAACCTTCCAGCTGACCCTTTCACTCTTACCTCACCACTAACCCACAAAGCAGAAACTCTTTCGGAGCCGGGCCCACAATTGGAATTAAAACCTTTGCCCGACTCCCTTAAGTATGTCTTCCTGGGCCCTAATCAAACCCTGCCCCTAATTATAAATTTTGGACTTACCGGGGTACAAGAGCACAAACTCCTCCAGGTTTTGAGTAAATATCGAAAAGCTATTGGCTGGACCCTTTCTGATCTTAAGGGTATTCATCCATCCTATTGTACTCATTGTATATATTTAGAGGATGATTCTTGCCCCTCCCACTAATCACAAAGGCACTTGAACCCTATTATGCAGGAGGTGGTAAAAAAGGAGATTATTAAGTGGCTGGATGCTGATATCATCTACCCCATTTCTGAGAGCTCTTAGGTTAGTCCAACACAAGTTGTGCCCAAAAAGGCTGGACTAACAGTTGTCACTAATGATAATGGGGAGAATGTAACCACTCGAACCGCTTCTTCTTGGTGCGTGTGTATTGATTACCGAAAATTAAACATCGCCACCAAGAAGGACCATTTCCCGCTCCCCTTTAATGATCAAATCTTGGAGCGATTATCCGGACAAGATTTTTACTATTTTCTGGACGATTATTCCGGCTATAATCAGGTAGCAGTTCATCCTGAGGACTAGGACAAAACAACTTTCACCTGCCCCTTCGGAACCTTTGCTTTCCGAAGGATTCCTATCGGTCTTTGCAACGCACTTGCGACTTTTCATAGGTGCATGCTTGCAATTTTTTCATACCTGGTAGGTGAATGTTTAGAAGTCTTTATGGATGACTTCTCCATTTTTGGAGATTCTTTTGACCATTGTCTTAAAAACCTTGAAAGAACTCTCCAAAAATGCATAGAAGTTAATCTGGTCCTCAGTTGGGAAAAAAGTCATTTCATGGTCCAAGAAGGTATTGTCTTGGGCCATGTTATTTCAAAACAAGGAATTGCGGTAGATAAAATAAAAATAGATGCTATATCTAAGCTCCCACTGCCCACTACTGTCAAACAGATCAGATCCTTTTTGAGTCATGTGGGTTTCTACCGTTGATTTATACAAGATTTTTCCCAAATCTCCAAGCCCTTAAGTCAGCTTCTCACTAAAGACCAGCCATTTGATTTTAATGATAAGTGCCTGGAGAGTTTTTTGAGGTTGAAGAAAGAGGTTATTGAGGCACCAATATTGCAGGGACCTGATTGGAATAGTCCCTTCTAATTAATGACAGATGCCTCAGATTTTCCTGTAGGGGTTGTTCTAGGGCAAAGAATTGGCAAGAAGCCCGTTGTGATCTATTATGCTAGCAAAACTCTTGATGATTCACAACAGAATTACACGGTTACTGAAAAGGAACTTGTTGCCATTGTATTTGCCTTAGAAAAATTTAGATCTTATCTGTTGGGGTCACATGTCACTGTATATACCGACCACTCAGCAATTAAATATTTACTGATAAAGAAAGATGAGAAACCTTGCCTTATCTGCTGGATTCTGCTGTTCCAGGAATTTGACCTGCAAATCAAGGATAAGGCAGGATCGCACAATGTAGTGGCTGACCATCTCTCTCATCTTATGATAAATGACATAATGCCCCAATAGATCAGTTCTCCGATGAAAGCATTTTAGCTGCTACTACCCTCCCTTGGCTTGCGCCCATCGTAAACTACTTAGCAATAGAACAAATCCCCACTGATTGGCCAAAAACAAACGAGATTAGTTCTTTACTGATATTCAATATTAATTTTAGGGGGAGCCCGACCTTTTCCGCATTTATGCCGATCAGGTCATTCGACGATGTGTCCCCAATTCTGAAATCCATGATATTTTGGCACATTGTCATTCAATGGCCTGTGGCGGACATTTTTCGAGCAAGAAAACTGTAGCTAAAATCCTTGATGTGGGATTTTATTGGCCCAGCTTGCACAGAGATGCTCATGACTTTGTTCGGTCCTATGTGCGATGCCAGAGCATCGGCAACATGACTCGGAAGGATATGATGCCCCTTAATCCTATTTTAAAGGTTGAAATTTTTGATGTTTGGGGCATCGATTTCATGGGATTGTTCATCAACTCTGGTGGGTATCTATCTATATTAGTCGCAGTCGACTATGTTTCTAAATGGATAGAAGCAATAACCACCCGCACTAGTGAACATCGTGTGGTTGTCAAATTTCTTAAGAAAAATATTTTCTCAAGATTCGGCATACCAAAAGCCATTATTAGTGATGGAGGCTCACATTTCACCCACTCACAATTCCGTCACCTTCTTTCTAAATATGGGGTTAATCATAAAATTTCCATACCTTATCACCCCCAAACAAATGGCCAGGCTGAAGTTTCTAATTGGGAAATTAAAAATATTTTACAAAAGATGGTTAGGCCCGACCGTAAAGATGGGTCCACCAAATTGGATGACACTTTATGGGCCTACCGTACCACTTTTAAAACCCCACTCGACATGTCTCCCTTCCTTTTGATTTTTGGGAAGGCTTGCTATCTCCCGGTAGAGCTAGAACATAGGGCTTTTTGGGCAATAAAACAACTCAACATGGATTTATCTGACGCTGGTATCCATAGAAAATTACAATTAACTGAATTGGATGAATTACGTAATTTTTCCTATGAAAATGCGAGGATTTATAAAGATCAAACAAAGAAATTTCATGATAAATATATTGTTCCGAAACACTTTGGCGTTAATCAATGTGTTTGGCTTTTCGATGCGAGATTACATCTTTTTCCTGGCAAATTAAAATCTAAATGGACCGGCCCCTTTATTCTCCATAAAATATATCCATACAGCGTTGTTGATCTTTTTGATCCAAAAACTAATTTGAACTTTCAAGTCAATGGCCAACATTTAAAGCCCTATTTTGATCATATGCCTAACCTTCCATCTGAATCTTTTAATTTTACTAAGCCAACCACCCTTGATCACTAATGCACACAACGCCCAGCTGAATGGTGTAAAAGATAATACTGGATGGGAGGTAACCCATCATTTTTTCCTGCTTTCCTTTTTTCTTTTTCCAGGTTTTGATCATCCTAAACCCGACCGTTCTTCACTAAGGTGATCCCTTTTCCCTCCTAATGCATGAGGACATGACATATCTTAAGCATGGGGGGGTGTTTTTAAATTTTGACGATCGATTTAGGATTTTAAAAACCTAAAAACATGCATTTTTCTTTAGTTTATTTCTTGCTTGAATATCCAAAAAAATATAAATGTTGATAATTTTTGAGGAAAAATTTTGAAATTGGGACTAAGGTTGAAAAACTCACTTTTGGTACAATGGGATTTAATCTTTAACAAACTAGGGTTGAGAATGTGGATCTGATCATTAGAATTTTAGGGTCTATTTTAGACTAGATCAGATATCCTTCTCTAAAAGTTCCACCTGAAGTCATGATAGTTCAGGTGACTTGATCCTATTTTGTAATATGGAAAGTATTTGGTTTAGTTTCTTATTCAAAAACTTGCATGTCTTGAGAAACTTCTTGTGTCAATTTTCACACACAAGCCAACACTTAAAAACAACTAAAAATTTAAAAAAACTCCCTTGTTTGGACTTAGTAAAAGTCTAAAGCAGATCATTGATTTGAGTTTCCACCACTGAGAAGGAAGAAAATGCCTCCTTTGAGGATGCGATGTCAACATGTTACCACCTCAGCGCTACTCCATATCTATATTTCATATCTTTAGATGGAGCATTAAAGCGCATTTTAGCAGCTCAAGTGTCTTGGATGGTGCTCTACCTATAGCGTCGGAGCAAGAGCTTGAGTTTGCTTGGAGCGCCCTTTTACACCGCATTGTGTTTTGGGGTTGTGAGCTTCTGGGTGGTGTCATGGACAATACTAACCCAAAGTACTGGCGCCAGAGCCCCCTCAAGGATTGGTAACGGGAATGATGATCCCGACACATCTGTTGTAAGACTAAGCTAAAAATAAGCATCCGAGAGAAGAAAAAAGTAATAATAAATAAATTAACATGCCCTTATAAATGTTGGCTTTTCACAGGCACGGACACAAGATTTTAAAGTATTTTGCAAGTTGTGAATCAGATTCATGAGCTAGAAAAATCCTAAAAACAAAAATTTCAAGTTGTCTGAATTAACATGGGGTTAATTTGTGAATTTTCTAGAGGATATATTGATCCCATTTTGTCTAATGGTTGGATCCAAAAACAAATCCCGATGTTTATCTTTAACAAATCTCGAACCTCTTGTATTTAGACCAACCAAGGTCCCTTAATATTTTTCCCCTCAAAAGTCGAAAAAAATTAGATTTCCCAAAAATTCTATTTTCCAAAAAATTTGAAGTTTTGCTAAGAAACTAGCAAAAGATAAGCATGGGGGTATGATAAACACCAGTTTATCATTATTTTTATGCACTAAAACAAACCTAGCTCTTAGGATTTTACTCCGCAAATGGGTTTTGAGCTGCATTTAGCCATTAACTAGGTTAGGCATGCATTGCATTTTCTTTTGTTGTTTTAATGTGTTTTTGTGAGTGTTAGGGATGAACACATATACAGATCCCTAAAACCCTAGCACTCAAGAAGGCAATTGGTGAAGAAGGAGCTCAGACTAGCTGGAACTCAGCTTAATCCAGCTCACGACAGTTGGAACCTAGCTCACGTGGACTAGGATTAGCTCATCCCAGCTCCATTCAGCTAATCTCAGCTGAATGACACCTCAAGAGAGCTCATCTTAGCTCACCCTAGCTCAGGTCAACTTAGATCCAGCTCAACTTAACTGAGTCTAGCTCATCTTAGCTCCCCAGCTGAGTTGACTGTAGTTCACCCCAGCTCAGATCTAGCTACATCTAGCTCCACTCAACTCCAGTTAGCTGAAGAAGAACTCATCCCAACTCAGGAAGCTCAAGTCCAGCTCCTGGGGACCCAGCTTAGATCAAGCTAATTGACCTAAGCTACCATAGCTATCTCAACCAGCTCAATCCTCCCCGGGAGCACCAGACCCAGCTCACCTCAGCTCCATTCAACAGAAGCCAGCTCACTTTAGCTTGGCTTAGTAGGTAGCAAAGAACAAGCATGCTAAGCCAGCTAAAGTAGCCCCATGCTGACCTCTTCAGCAGCTGCCTGCTCCACTTCAGCTCCATATTCTTCAGAACCAGCTCCTCCCTCCAAACCCTAGCTCCAACACCTCCTCCTCTACTCCTCCATTAGCTAAGCTAGCTTAGCTTAGCTATGCTCCAGCTTCATTGTCTTGTACCACCCAAAAAACCCTACCTAACAACTCCACCAACTAGCTCCACCTAAGCTCCACATAAGCTAAACCTACTTGGCACCAACCTAGCCTACCCACCACCTCCAAATGACACCTAAAAGTGGTGCCAAAACCACCCTAACTAACCCCTTGCTGGTGCCACTTTTCCCTCCAAAAATCCCCTTCATCTCCACCACACATCTCCCCTTAAACCCATCTCCTCCCTCCACATAATCCCACCTTCTAGAAACCTCAAAGTGGCGTCAACCCATGGCACCTCTCCTTGGTTGGTGCCACTTTTAGGTGCCTCTTGACCAACCCTAACTACCCCCCTTACACCCCTTAAGTGGCGCCAACAACCCTTAACCCTAGGATCATCTAACCACCTCCATCCTTCCAACTTAGCCCTCCATTTCAAGAGGCACCTTAACCCCTCATCCTACCCTATAAAAAGACCACTACCCACCACCATTCAAACCATCCTTGGCTACCAAATTCACTCTCATATTCTACCTAGAGCCCATGCCTAAGAGAGAAGAAGAAGAAGAAGAAGATTAAGGGGATATTCTGTCCCCTTGGTGCCTTCACCTCTTCCCTTCTCTCTTGAGCCACGCCAGCCAAAGGAGAAGCCAGGCAAGGAATATCTTTTGAGGAGATCTTGAAGGTGGTCCATGCCACCTTGGAGGTGCTTTTGAGGGTGGTGCACGCCTACCCCTTGGAGGAGAGCATTGAAGGTGGTAGCATCCACCTTGAAGGAGCTCTCCAGGAAGGAGAAGAAGGAGCCCCTCTTTTCAAGCCAAGGAGCAGCTAGGTTTGGAGCAA
The DNA here is from genome assembly GCA_037157565.1 of Thalassia testudinum. Lineage (NCBI taxonomy): Eukaryota > Viridiplantae > Streptophyta > Magnoliopsida > Alismatales > Hydrocharitaceae > Thalassia > Thalassia testudinum. Next base: position 142,193,498 of record JAZHRO010000063.1, read on the forward strand.
GAAGACTCCCTTCTTCACCAATTTTTGCAAGAGGATTTGTGTTTCTTTTATTGCTTTTATATTTTTTCATTTCTAGTGGAAGCATTCCTCTACTCGTCTTCGAAAAAGAACACAAATTCTAGTTAATCAAATTGCCTTCTTTTTACTTTCTATTGCAATTGTTGTTTTGGTTCTAGCACTTGTTTCACCTCTTCTTCCTAATTACTCTAGGCCTCCACTTGCCTAGAGTGAGCTTAGGAAGAGGATATATCTATCTCTTAAGTTTTAGTTAAGTAATTATAGGTGTTAGTACTTTCCGCTACAATTGGCACTTTGCCCATATTGTTTCAAAACACAAAAAATATATATATATTTAAAATACCAAAAAAGAAAGTTGAGATGTATTTTTAGCAAGAGAATTGAATTGCAATTTTTGCCTCCTTGGACGACCCTAGATACTCCCCTATCTAGGATATAAATTTAAAAGCATATGAGAATTTGCGTGTTACGACATTAAAAACCCGCCTTTGCAAATCATGTGTATTTCGTATGAATCTTCAAGTTATAATTATAACTAATTTTCCTTTTTCTCTATTACACTAACTTGTTTGCTCACCAAAATTATGATGATGACAATGGGCCTTTTTAGCAAAATTTCTAATAAATGCCATTCATTAAGTCCTGTGCAAGATAAAGTTGCCAGGTCTGGACTGTAGGATTGTCTCAGTTGTCTTTCCAAAATGTCTCCCTCATTTCAATTGTCATCTCCACAAGTGGGCCCATTGATGCCACTCCAATGTCTAGCTATCCACCCCTTGCCATTCTTTCTCCTTTATTCTCAAGTTCATTCTCAATGCAAAAGGATCCGTAGGACTATGATTACTTGTCTCTCATTCTCAAGTTCATTAAATTCATATGACCATGAGTAGTTAGATTGCTGCATAAGCTTGTTCTTGCCTCTAGCATCTCTCAAAATGTGATGGATTTTATTTGGACTATTATTGATACATACATGTGAATTGTTTCTTGACATAGTTGTAGGATAACAATATAGTTCATGAATTTACCTAGTTATGCAAGGATCTTGTAGTGCTATTGGTTGGGGGAGATCCATTGGTCCATTTACATTTTCTATGGCTTTTCTGGCTCTAATTCTTGCAAGGTAAAATAATTGAAAAGTAGAAATAACTTGTAAGTCAGTAAGGCTATTGTAACACATGTACATGGCATGTTTGTTCTTGTTTCTTTGACATATTCAAGAAATATGTAAAAAATAGATGAGTTACATGTAGAATCTTCGTGCAGATAATTCCTGCATCTCAAGTAGATCTCTAGAGCTCATTTCTTACTTTAAAATCAAATCTTAAAAGTAGATCGACTATAGAATAGTGATGTTGCTTTGACATGGAAAACATTCAGGGTTTACTTTCATTCTTGTCCTTTCCTAGTAGACTAAGTTTGATTCCATCAAGGCCCCCATGAAGGAAATATGCTTGACTTTTCATTTCCCACATTGTTTTTTAAAATACTTATTATTGCTTTGTCTTTGTAAGTAATTGTTGTTGTCATGGATGCTAAGAGATTCTTTAAGATGGACAAGAATTGGGTGGGAGACCCTTGTGCTCCTAGTGAATTCAATTGGAAAGCTTGAATTGCAGCTATGATGACTATAGTAACTCGAGGATCTCATTGTAAGCAAAATCGCTTTGCAATTTGTCATTAGAAGAGTTAAGTTAATGATTACCTACTTTAGGAATAAAGTGTAGTTTTACTCAAAGGCTGAATGTTGAACATTCCTATAATGTAAATAATTATTGAATACTCTCATCAATGACTATTACATTACCAAATATCCTTTTATTTTTACCAAGTTCAATAATAACAAATCACATCCTTAATTTGATATTAAATTAGTATCAAATAGATATCATCCAACATGAATACATTAGTTATCTTCCGGGAACATTCTCAAATTTGGAGTAATGATGGATATTATTAGTGATCTAAATAACTATCAATAATGTAGGGACTTTCCAAGAAATTTTGGATCGATTGGAAAAATGCTTGTCCTTGATCAATGCCCACCTCTTAACAGCCCAAGCTACCCTCTAAGCAAAGCAATATAGAGTAACTAATTCTGTCATCACTTCCTTCTATTGAAAGACTCTACATCTGAAGTTATTCCACAAGTCTAATGATATTACAAGAATTAAATTGAAGTGTCACCAAAGAATGGCAAATACAATATGGAAAAATAGCTATTCTTTCCTATTTTCATAGAATTCATTAAATTTAGTATTAACCAAGAAGATGAACTATTATTTTTGAAATGATTTAATTTAGATGCAGGCATTAGCTTTTCCATCAACTACTAGAGCTAACAATATCTAGATGGAGCCCCCTCCAAACCAAATCAACATAGGCAGCAACACTGCACCTTTCCTCCATGGTTTGACGAAGATAGGGTATGTCCTACTATTTGGGAATTAAATTAAACTATCATGTGTCATTTTTTATTTCCTCATCTTTTTTTCCTTTACAATGAATTCTCTCAAATGTTCTATCATAACTTTAGCATAATGTCATGTTGTCATTCCCTCTTCAATTTGTTCACTTAAATAGGAGCTTTCTCTAATGCTTATCGTGATGGAACAATAGGGAAGGATATTCTAGTAAGAAACTAGATTGGGTGATGCATGAATGCTTTGATTAGTTGTTTCAGAATTTAATGTTTTATTCATACTTTATAAAGTGTTGGGCATATATAATTGCAAAAAAATCCAAGCTCTTGAAATTCCTTCTCTCTGTTCAACAACTATTTTATATTTTATTTCATGAAATTTGCTAATTTTTAGGCTGGCAATGTCCTCTTAGACTCTATAGTTCTGGTCAAGCTTGGTGATTTTGGAGTGTGTGCTTACTTGTTTGACAAAAGTAATGGACAACATTCACGAAACACATTTGTAGGCACACCATGCTAGTTAGAGCTCATACTTTTTCATTTTAACTGGAGTAGTTATATGTGTTTTCTTCATTGTCATATTCCATCACATAGTCTTCTCTCAGTTGATTCTAAAGTTGGTTTGGTCCACTTTATTTATATGACTTGGATTTGATGATGTGCAGGATGGCACTAGAAGTTTTGCAACCAAAAAGTGGATATGATTCCAAGTGAATTTTCATCTTGCAAAATCGATCATAGAGCCGAAATCTTCTTTGGTTTTATTGGTAGAAAAGTGCAAATAGCATAGGATATCTACGTCTTTATCCTTGGTGGCTATATTGTTGTCGCACAATTTATTTGTGCATGTTCCAATGTCTTTTGTCCTTAGTTCAATCTAAACTAATGACTAAGTTAATGTTACTACCTTTTTAATTTTAAACATTGTGTACATGTACAGTTGTTACATGTTTATTTATTTGCATTTCTGTTGATTAAATTGGAATATTACAAACATTTTTATCTGAATTTAGTGTCACTATTTCTATTTATTTTCATGAATGAGCTTATACATGTTTAATTTATTACTTAATCACAAAGAGTTAGTCTTTACCTGTTTGGGATAACTACACTCAGAGAATATTCGATGATTGTAGTTTGGTTCCAGTACAAAAAAAGACCCCTACACTGACAACCTATTTGCACTGTGATGGTAACACCATCATGGGTCCTAACTAGCCAAAATTAATCAGGTCCAAATGATAAATGCTCCTAAATGGCCAGCTGAGGGTTAGAATTCCATCCTGTACTGATTTGAGAAGAAAATAAGAAAATAGGGTTAATTCTACTATTTTAACAGTACATCACAAATGCAGATTAACCACGGGGTTACTAAGGGGTTAATTTAAGGTCAAATGTGTAATTCCTGATGGAGGGGGTAAGATGTGTGGTATGGAAATAAGATGTAGGAATAATATGTAAACAATCACACAAAAAGCAATCTCATAAGCACACAGTGATTTTTAGGTAAAAATCAAAACCCGGGTAAAAACCACCACCTAAATATCTCAATTTAGGATTTCCCAATCTATCTAGTAGATCAAATCCACTAATCGAGTCACCTAAACGAGGGTGACTCAACCTCTTACAACCACGCTACTTTGAACCAACGGTAGCATACCTCAAATCCCTCTTCTCCACGAAGAGTGTTTTATCTCACGAAGGAGACGGGAATTCGCTAAGCGAATACCCAATCACAAAACAAAAGCGAAAAACAAAAACCTATAGAGCCCAAATAATTAAATGGACTTAGCTACTATAGGTGAAAGGATCTTCCCATAAATCAGAAGTGATTCGATGTGAATTCAACAGAGTATCAACGCTCTCAAACTTGTTGAATAGGGCTTGGAGTGCAAGAATACTTTTCTATCTCTTCTATGACACAAATATGGTGGAAGGTATTCTATCAAGGTGTGTATTGCCTTGGAAGAGTGCTCCTCTATTTATAAAGGTTTTAAGAAGGCTTTAGAAGGCCTTGGAGGCTTTCATAGCCATTGGAAATAAATCACAAAAGATAATGCCAAAATCCCAATGAAATTAGGGTCATTTATGATTCCAATAGGGTTATCAGATGTCTGGATTTAAGGTCAGATGTCTGGGTCTTTATCTGATCTAAAGGTCAGTCGTTTGATCTAGAAGGGTTGATCATCTAGGCAGTGTTGGAACAATACGGACATCTTGACAAAGCGGTTTTCGCACATGTTCTAAAATACGTTGTTGAATTCGTAGTATAGTTGTGCTAAACCCTTTAATACAAAATATTTAGTTCTTTAACGAAACTCGCATAGATTTTCTCCTTTATAACTTGAGTCCTGATCGTTCATCTCTGGAAGGCATGAGAAAAGAGCCTTAGATTTGAATCCACTTTTCTAACTTGAGTTTAACCTAAACTAATCTTTTTGACATTTTTGTATTTTGCAATTTTTTTGCATTTTTTATTTTTGTTTTGAAAAGTGAAACCTAATATGACACAACCTAAATCTAACTACGTACCTGTAACCCTAAATGACTAAGTGCATCTAAGTGAGGCCATGGTGGCTATGCATGGTGTGACTAACCCTAAAGGGGACGTTCCTAGGGAGACTAAGAGGCATGCATCAAAATCATAAGAAGTGAAAATATGAGCATGCACATAAACCACTTGATAAAAGAACATCATCCATCAAATATTAAGTAGATATAAAATCCTGATACATGAAAAGAGAGCTAAACAACTAAAGAATGGGATCAACCAAGTGAGGCTATGGAGAAGCCTTCTTGACCATCCAAAATAAAGAAGAAAGAGATGGGGGCGTGTGCACCCAAGTAGAGAGAGGGTGTTGCACCCTTTCTCTACCAATGGCCATCCTTGAGATGACCTTGAAGATGGCCTCCTTTATGCCATCTAAGAGAAAAGAAGATGGGGCGTGGACCCTCTATTGAGGAAGAAGAACGCACACCCACAAGAAGAAGAGAGGAGGAGGAGAATTGATGATGAGGCCTTCTTCTTCTCCTTGCTTAGCCATCCATGATGATGCTTGGAGGAGGAGGAACACCATGAAGCTTCTTCTAGCCATCCATGGAGGAGAGTGGATGGCCTTTGGAGGGTGGAAGGGAGGGTGTTGGTGGTCGTAAGAGTGGACTGGAGGAGAATTGAAAAATTAGAACTAAGGTGGTTGTCCAAGGGTTCTTAGTAGTAGATGCTTAGGTTGGGTTTACTAAGATTAGGATGGCTAAGAATAGGTGTTTCTAGAATAGGCTATATTTAGGTGTTTTATAGACTAAGGTAGAAGAAGTGTGTGTGTGTGTGTGTGTAGTTGAGTGTGTGTGGATGTGTGCTTATAGGTTTATTTAGGCTAGTTGGTGGTGGGTCTAGTTGGAGAGGAGTGAACCTAATTACACTTGTATGGGTAAGTAGGAGTCAATTAGATCCTGGGTGGATCTAATTGGGTTCAGGTGCACCCAATCAACTGTAGATGCATCCAATTAGGTATGGCCTCACTCAATTTGGTTAGGGATAGGATAAGTGAGGGTATGGTAGTGGGATGGGCTTAGGAGGTCTCTAATTAGGTTTCCTAAGGTGTTTGGTGGGGTTTCTAGGTCAAAAGAGGCAAGCTCAGGCTTCTAGCACCAAAAACAAGAACTAGAGAACAGTATCAAATGTCCAAGGAACATATCAGATGTCTTAAAGTCCAAAGTTGGACATCTGGAATTTAGGTTGGATGTCTAATTCTATGTTAGTGCGAGTTTTGGCTTCATGGATTGATTTTCTATAGAAATCAGATGTCCAGCCTAATATCTGGATGTCTAGAAAGGTGCTGGAGAGTGGGTTTTGGGTTTCCTAAGGTAGGTTTTGGTTTCTAACTATTTGGGAGAGGTATAAGGTGGATAGAACATGGATAGTGATATCCATGTTTTGGGTTATAACGCTAAGTTGTCCTAATAGAAGTGATTTTGGGTTTAGGAAGGTTGTCTTAGGGTTTCTAAGGGTAGGGATAAGGCTATCCTCCTTACTCCTCTTGTCTGGATTAATTTTCTTCTCTCTTTATTTCCTTATTCCACTCTATCTCACATCCTGGATCACTTTATTACCTACAAACAACGACAAAAACATTAAATAGCAAGATATCTCATCTTATTCTATAAAAAATGATGTAATGCATGATATAAATGCAATATTTATAAATTAAGCTAGGTTTTAACATTATTTAGGATAATTAGGAGCTATGATTGCTACGCAATCATACCCCCATGCCTAAACTTTGCTAGTCCCTTGCAAATGCAAGACTAAGTGCATGGCTAAGTTATTTACAAGTTTGGTCTCTAAAGGACTGCTTATTCTTTTTATCAAAGAGTTTGACTAAAGATTTTTCTCCTATTGTTTCATTCAGAAATCTAGAAATCCAGACAATCATGAAACTGTAGTGATGGTAGCTTAAGCAATGGACCCAAGTGAAAAGCCAATTCACACTTAAAGTTCATACGTGACCCTTGGTAAAAATTCCATCAGGATAGGCAAACTCTTCCCTCGGGGATACATAACAAATAATTTGTAATTTTACCCTACCTTTTTAGCTTAGGTAGAAGATGGCTGAGTCAAGTGATTTTTTATTTGCTTGCTCACACTCATCTGGTACTACATATAATCTAGTACTACATATTCTACATTTCCAAATTATCAAACAAATCAACCTAGAGAGAGGCTAAAACTGCGCTCTCTTTAATTCCTTCATACTCTCTCTCTTTCTTATCATTTTCTTTTCGAGCTCACAATCTCACCATATTTTATCAATGTGCTTAATATTTGGTGGCCTCACATGGCATTAACACTTTAATTGAAATTCTAATAACCCTACAACTAAGTTAGAGTTCCTCAGCCCGTATTTAGGCAGTCAGAAATACAGAAAAGTAAGTTTGAGCCATATTTGGTGGATCGCAATGCTAGGGGTTTTGTTGCCTTAATGTAAATGATTCAAAAATGAATTAAACATATAAACAAAATTATGAACTCAACATTTTTTTTCTCTTTTCTATTCTTCTTTTTTTTTCTCATATATATATTTCTTTTTTTTTCTCTTTTTTTTTCCTTCTTGTTCTTTTTTTTCTTTTTATGCATATCTTTAAACACAACACAATACAACACAATGCACTCAAATTTTATTCAAGAGGCATTATTAGGGATTGGTGATGTTCAAGAGGATATCGGATGGCTTATTTGGTGGAAGTGCCTACTCTCAGCACTGGGAAGGGAAAAGATAGGACAGCGTATTTTCTGACCTTTGACACTAATATCGTCCTTCAACAGAGGATTCCGTAGAGGACGGTCGTGACCATTCACCTTAGTCGTAGTTTTATTAGAACTTGATCTCTGTGTATCTACCTTATTTGGTGGCTCTCAAGAATTCTCACAAGATTCATATGTAGGAACTTGAGAACGAAAACTATACCTAACTCCAAGTATCATTATCTAATTATCCAAATACTAAGAATCCTTGTACTAAGCTTAGAGCACCAGTAGACATTCTACTCTCACCTCACAAATGTTTGGTGGATTTACTGGAAGACGGTTTGCCTGACTCCCTAACCACTATCCAAGGGTTCTTGACAAACTAAAGATGTCTATTGGTCTTCATAATGGATCCATTGCAAAATCTACGTGCAAGTGTAAACAATGTATTGGATTCTAGATTCAAAATTAACTCAAGAATAAAATCCCTAATAAAACTTTCTTGATAAAAATTAATGCATGAATGCAATATATATAAATGCTATGTATAACCTTTCAAAGTTGCACTTTGAAATTTTCCCTAATTCGGGTTACATTCAGCTCAGCCCTAAATTTAGAACAAAAAGGTGAGTGGATGAGTCGGAAGTGGTTGCGGCGAACTATTTTTAGCTCCAATGCGAACATTAGAGGTAGAGTCAGTTGTTCTTAATTTCAGGACCCTAAAGTGTAAATTGCATGATGTACGAAAGGTTTTTCTTATGTGTTGGAAAAAGAAATTTCAGTTTACAGATACTAACCCCCCATGCCTACTTTCTTGTATGTCCTCATGCATGGATATAATGAAAAATAAATTAAAACAGGGAGTACATGGGTAGAAATAACCTGGAATAACTCCTGAATTTTTCATTCTGCTTATTTCAACACCTAAGAAGTAAAATAAATATGCAGGAAAATATGCCAAATAAAAAATAATATATATAAGTACTGAGTTTAATGCCGCAAACTGGGCGTAAACTCAAAAAGGATATGTCAATACTATATTAAGAATGGCAAGTAAAATGATAAGAATTTTAATCTCGTTCGCCAATAGCGGGCCACAAATGCAAACCAGTTGTCCATGAATTCCAAGCCCAAATAATCGAAAAAATATGTAGATGGGGCTTGAGATTATTGATTGCACAGCAATCATGCAACCTAAATCACCTGAATTAAGCTAGATCCTAGCATAACTTAGGATTAATGCATTCATAGGCAGCGTAATTTGCACAATAACTAGTTTATTAGTCATATAGATAATATCGTCATTTTATGACCTAAAAGAGAGAAGATTTTAATCACAGATGATTCAAAGTCGCGAATGTCAGATCAAACCAGACAGATCTAATCAGAATGGCGACAAGAGTCCAACGCTTCTGAAATTATCTCGATCAGACAACTAGAGCACCTTGTGTAGTCCATAAAAGAACGGAGATCATAAAGCCAAAGGATAAAGATCCGAGCCTTAGATGAAAAATCTAACCATATGGATGAATTTGGATCGACGATCGCAATCCAACGGTGCAAAAATCAACTTAATCGAAGGTCTACATCGCCATATACAAGGAAAAGAAGATGGATAGCCACGATGGAGCCACGTGGTGCCATCATAGCCTCTCCCTTACCACCACCCCATCTAAAAAGGCCGCACCACACACTATGGGCCATTGGATCTTCATCCAACGGCCACAAGCGTGCCATGTCGCCCGCCCAGACCAGACAACCATAAATAGAAACAAACAAGAATATATAACAGAATGTTCGCGCATCGCATTGGCTCACACGTGAGCATGGAAGCGAGTGATGTGCGTTCGAGCCATGCATTACGTGAAATTGAAGCGACCGTTGGGTGTGCGGGCGCGAGCGAGTGCAATTGCGTAATCGGAGGGAGGAGGCACTCCCACGTAGCACGATCAGAGCGCGTTGTGGGCGAATGAGCGATCTTACGTGGTTACCTCGACGCTAAGGCAGCGGCACTTGTTTTAAGCCATTCGATCATAAGGGTGCATGATTTGAAATTGAAAGTGTGCGGGCATGAATCTGAGCTGTTCAATCATATGATCGAATGGTCGAGGATTAGGTGCTAAAACAAGGCATGCAGGTGCGCGTGAAGAAAGTGGAAGCATGCGAGCGTGCGTGAGGAAGTAGCAAAGTTGTGCAATCATCATCCAAACATCTAGAAGTCGCCACATGTCAGCACCAGGGTGAATCTGTGCGATAAGAAGGCTTTTGAAGGAGTTTTGTGGCCTAATCAGAGCCGTTGATCTCCCGATCGATGGATCTGATTAGCCAAGAGGTTGTTGCACAAGATAGAAGGTCAAAATACCCTTTTTACCCTACACAAAAGCTATAAAAGAAGGCTCAGGGCCCCCCAGTAGAAGCATCTCTCTCTCTTCCATCAACTCTAGACATATTCCACCTTCTCTACAACTCTGCTCTGACCTTCATCACAGTGCTCTGGATCTATGGTGCTACTGCATCTCACACAAGCATCCCATAAGCGACGTCATTTCTTTGCCACTTTCCTCTCTCTCTCTCTTTCTATCTATCTGCTATCTATCTATCTCTATTAGATATTCTATTGTGAAAAACTTTATCTAATTGAAATAAAATTCTAATTCTCTGGATATCTATTTTATGCATATATACATATATATATATCTAGTTAGAATTAGTTTTATTGAAACGCTTCTGCATAAATTACGATTGCCTCCCTATGAACGACCTAATACTCACCGGAGTTTTATAAATTTATTTGTCGATGTGTTTTCACGCTATACTACAACTAATTAACTTTCAAAATGTGAATTACGTGTCAAACAAGTTGGCACCATTGCTGGGGAGGCAACAAAAATTTTTGAAGCTTTCTTTGGTGCTTATTCGTGATCTCTAACTTGTTACTTTTCTGTTAATTTCAGGAAGAAAGGAAATCTAAACTGGACACGCCAACGAAGAAATCACAAGTTCAAACCTCAGGTAAGTACCCGTAGTTTAGGTTAGTTAAATCTAGGATTTGCTTGAATCCTAGGATTAGTTAGAATTTGTTTTCTTATTAAAAAAAATTCTCTCTTGATTTTTGGGCTAAAATAAAGTTTTACCTTAAAAATTCAATTACCAGAGATTCGTGTGTCCAAAAATTCTCAATTTTTACTGGAAGTATGTTTCAAAGTTAGCTAAAACGCATCCAAATTTTGCAGTGATCAGAGGTATAGAAAAATTTTAAAAATTTATGCATTGATCTATTATCAATACGGTTATTGTTCCATATTTTTTGGAGTTCAAAATATCATAGGAATTTTTATACATCTTTGATTAACTTGAAATTCGAGGCACTGAATTTTTGAGATAATCAAGAATTTAGGAAAAATCTGAAAAATAAAATTTCTTGCATGTTTCATTATACGGATTACCCAATCACAAACTGGGGGTCAGAACAGACTTCAAAGCCCCCAATACACTTTAAATTAGAAAAAATAGAAAACTTGCATTCAAAATTCTTGAAAAATATTTTTTATGTGCCTAGTTACTGGTGCAATAAGACCAATTAATTATATTTCTTGGGTCGCACCACTTCTCTGATTTTTACTTAAAAGAACATCTAGAACTATATGCATTTAGGATTTCATGTTAAGGATCGAGCACACTTGCATTTCCATACTTAAAGGAAATCTATCAAACAAATTGGGATTTGCAAAACTCATGTGTGCCTCATCAAAACTTTGATTGAAAATATTAACTCAAGTGAACCCTAAAACTCATTAACACAAGCATTCGAATATTAAAATTCACTTCATCAAGAAAAATTCCTTCTGAACCCTTTTTGTCTTCCCACTACACAATTCAAAAATCAATTTTTAAGGACAAACAACCCCTAACACCCATCATATTCCAAAATCACATCAAACCCAAGCCTAAAACTGAGTAGACGTGCCATAGGCAGGACTAATAGACTTGGGGACATAAAACTAGATTGGGCTAAGGTCAAGGCTTTGTCTACTTGGACCAACTAGTGACAAGAAAGGTCGGTGCGGTAATCGCGTTAACCTTTGGTGGTGTCCCACCATGCTGGGTGTCCTAAAGGGTCCCACCCTTTTGGCCAGCTAAGTAATTCAAGGGTTAATCTAACCCAGTCATGTTTTGGGGAGCCAAGATCAAGTCTAATTAGGGTCGACACTTTAAGGACCAGTTTGATGTCTTTCATTGAGTAGGCAGGGTTTCTCTCATCTATAGACATTCTTCTGGTGTATGCAAGGTAGAAGATCTCAAAATCCTTATTTGCTACCATTATTGGAAATAAATCCTAGGAGAAGACATTTATTTAGGATCTAAATCTAAACCCTCTGCAATGGCTAGTCATAACAAGGAAGAAGAGATCGATGAACAAAATCTGGATCCTATGACTCTCTTACAAAAGCAGATCATTAAGCAAGGCCAACATCATGACCAATAGATGGAAGTTATAGTGTAGGCCATCACTTGACTCCAAAACGGAAGGGCAGACCCACCCCTTCGTGACTTTTACAACCGTCCTAATGCCCAACTAGAACCCTTTGTTAGGGTACCTCAATATGGGGATGATTTTTAACTCAAACCTTAGATCATTAACTTGATTCCACACTTCCATGTCTGAGTCAGATGACCCCTTCCACCACCTTGAAGAGCTCCTACACATAGGAAGAACTTTTGGCCCTAGTAACATGAATGAAGGTACCCTAATGATGAAAATGTTCCCATTCTCCTTGAAAGATAGTGCTGCACATTGGTTGAGAATAATTGGTAGACCAATACTAACTTGGGAAGACCTGAGAAGTACATTCCTAAAGAAATTCTTCCCTGTAGGAAAAACTAATGTCCTTAGATGTGCCATGACAACCTTTAAACAAAACCCTAGGGAACAACTGCATGAGTCTTCCAAGAGGTTCAATGATTTAGCTAGGAAATGCCCTCATCATGAGATTTTGAGGTAGCACTTGGCCCATATTTTCTATTATGGGTTGAGTGATAATCTGAAGAATTTTGTTGATGTGGCATGTGGGGGCAATTTCCTAAGTCAAGATGCTGAGGGAGCCTTTCAATTGCTAGAGAATATGAGTGAAAATTCCCTCAGCAATGCCTTAATGTATGCCTTTAACAGAGCTAATCAACCAAGGAGCGGAGTTTATGAAGTTAACAATAATTCAAACTTGGTTGATTTAGAGCTAATTGCACAACAATTAGATAAGATGGAGCTCGTGGGAAAGAATGTGGAGAATTTGGATAAGAAACTGGATAACCTTCTAAAGGGCGGGAATTCCTTAGATACACAATCCAGATTAAATCCTATGCCTACCCAAGGAATGACTATATTAACCAACAACCAATTCCCCAACCCACTAGGTCAGGAATCAGTGCACAACATTAATGACCTAACCATGGCTCCACCAATGAGCCAACTATACTTGGACCCATCTGTTTCTGGGTACCAATGAGGGACCTTGATGCCCTTGAATTCTGAACTAGGCAGCCCGATGCATAGCTATCCAGAGGTTGTGAATGCACTCCAGGGTTACACTAGAAATGAGCCTTATTGAAACACTTACAACCCTAGATGGTGCAACCATCCTAACTTTGCTTAGTCAAGTCAGAAACCCACTCAAGGTCCTAACTTGACTAAACCAAACACTTATGGGCAACCTAATGGGTACACACAACCACGCACGTACCAACCACAACCTTCTCAGGAAAACCAGCCCACTAATCTGAGCCTGGTCCTCAATGAAAAGAGAGAGATGAATCTGAGACATAAGGAATGATGGGATCTAAAGATATGGAATATATATATGGCTACGTGCATAAAAAATCAAACACAAAATTAGTAATAACAAGAAAGATTTACACAATCAATTCAAATCACAAAAGGACACAAAATGTATAGTAGTTCCCCTCCCTTGGGTAGTCCACTACCTAATCCTTCCAGCTTAGGGTTTTTAACTCGATTCTCTCAACCCTGAGAGAATCAATTTACCAAATCAAGGTAATTAACAAGTTACCTCAACCCAAGTACAAAAATGGGTTTGTTACAACCCAACGAGCAAATGCTCAAGAACAAATGAAATACAGGTGTAAGAAAGAAAGATCTTACAACTAGTACCTAAGCCTCTCAACAAATATATATATAAAATAATACCAGTTTGAGAACCTAGGAAGGATGCAAATCGTGTTGAATTGTGTGAATAAAACATGTCAATGTGTTTGCAAACCTGTAGCACGATTGGAAAGTAGCAAACACGATTTCTTCTCTCGAATATGTGGTGAAAATATGAATTATATGCTCTAGAATTTTCTCTTATGTGTCTTCTATATCTTGTATACAAACAAAAAGTCCTAGGGTCATTTTATAGAGTTTTGGACCTAGGATACTCATCTAATAGATGTTGGGATTTAATTTCGAATGTTCATATTGTTGGAATTAATATTTTTACCATTCTGTTTTGGGCCAACGGCTAGCTGGTACCAGTACTAAAGTACCTGTATAGGTACTAGCAGCTCACTGCAATTAGTACATGAGTCCTGGTACCGGTACTCATCATGGGTACCAGTACTTGTGACTCCCAAGTTTGAAATTCCTTGGGCATAGTAACCTTCTTGTACCGGTACTCTTCATGGGTATCGTTACTTGTAAGGTTCAAGCCAAAATAAAGGCTTCAACCTGTGGCCAACATGTACTAGTACTCATGGTTGGTACCGGTACTTGTTATTCACAGTTTGAGACGAATTCTCAAACCTATGCCTTGCAAATGCCAGTACTAATGAATAGTACCGGTACTTGCTTACAAGTACCTATTTTAAGCAATTTAATCAATTACGTTCTTCGAAAATGAATGCAATATAAATCCTAATTTATCTCTAATTGATTTTTATGATCTAAGTTAAATTCTCTTGTTAAGAAGCATACAATCTATGAAAAGCTAAACTAAAAAAAATAAAGGGTCAAAGATGATCTTCTTCTCGATCCATCCTTGACATCTTGCCTCCTCCTTGTCATCATTTTCTCTTTCTCATCATCATGCCTCCATCACTTCTTGGTTGCCTTGATCTTCACCTAAATTTGAAAAGAACTCAATTGCAAACATTAATTTATAATAATTTTGTTAACACCAAAATATGATGTGGAACAGGGTTCCAACAATCTCCCCCTTTTTGGTGTTGACAAAACTATCTTGCAAATAGATAATTAAAAAATTTAACAATGTTATATGAAGGAAAAAAAATTTAATTAAATCCTCCCCATCAAAATATGCTCCCCATAAAATTATTACTATTTGCCCTCTATTTTTCTCCCCCTTTTTGTCAATCACAAAAAAATGAAGAAATATCATACCATAAAATTTACCATTAGTAAAATAGAGCTTGTGGATACTAAGCATCTCTTGTCCAACATTCTTGGTCTTCATTCAACCTATAGAAAGGTTGAAGTGTTCCGTTATGTGCCTTGAACACCCATTGATTACTTTGATCTACTCCTGCACAACAAATATCTTTTCTAGGTACCCATTTTCTTGTGGGTCCTTTAGAGTTATTACCTTTCAAATCCTAAGATTTGTAGAACTTTTTAGTATTAGATCTATAATTTTTGGGATTTTTAGCCTTTTGATACATCCATGCATGCCTAGGTGCATGTGATTTATTTTGTATATTTTTTACTTTGAAATTTTGATTTTAATGAATCACAAAATTTAGTGTTTAGCCTAGTTGTTATTTTAAGATTATTTAAAGTTCCTTCAAAATGCTTATAAATATCTTCTAGTTCTAATATCTTT
Source organism: Thalassia testudinum (assembly GCA_037157565.1). Classification (NCBI taxonomy): domain Eukaryota; kingdom Viridiplantae; phylum Streptophyta; class Magnoliopsida; order Alismatales; family Hydrocharitaceae; genus Thalassia; species Thalassia testudinum. The sequence continues at coordinate 142,209,018 of JAZHRO010000063.1, forward strand.
GCATGCAACTAATTATTAGTTTCTTTTGACATTTCTAATTCTATTTCCAAACATGATTTTTCTAACTCTAATGTTTGATAATTATTCTTTAAAACCTTATTTTCTTTCTTAAATGACTTAGCTTTATGATATAGTTCTTCATATGCATCTAATAATTCTTCAAAAGAGAAGTTAAGGTTTACCTCATTATCTGTCTTTCATAGTTGCTACCAAGCAAAGATGTGCAGTCTCGTCATCATCAGATTTGCTAGAGTCGATGTCCATGTCAGAGTCACTATCATCCCATGTTGCCTTTAAAGCTCTCCTCTTCTTCTTCTTGACTTCTTTTGTGTCTTTCCTTTTGTCTTCCTTCTCCTTACTCATAGGGAAATCCTTCCACAAGTGGCCCTTCTTCTTGCACTCACAACAAATAATACTAGTTGAAATTTTATTGACTTGCTTACCTTGTTTCTTAAGGAATTTCTGGAATTTCCTAGTGAGCATTTCCATCTCCTCGTCTTCAGATTCCGATGTTGTTTAGTCCGAGTCCTTTATGATTTCTCTAAAAGCAATACTTTTCTTCCTACTTGTTGCCTTCTCCTCGCTCTTCTTTATGTTCTCCAATTGAACTTCATATGCCAAGAGGCTTCCAATTAGATCATCCAAGGGGAGAGTGGATAGATCCTTCGCCTCTTGGTTTGCTGTGGTCTTTAGAGACCAATCACTTGTAAGAGATCTTAAGATCTTCCTTACAAGCTGCTCTTCTGTGAACTTCACTCTAAGGTTCTTGAGGGGGTTAACTATTTTCCCAAACCTTGTGTACATGTCTTTGATCGTTTCACCTTTTGTCATCCTGAAACACTCGTATTCTTCGGTTAGAATAGAAATATGGGTTTCTTTTACCTTGTTAGTACCTTCATAGGTGATTTGAAGTGTGTTCCATATCTCAAATGTTGACTCGCATACTGAGATACAGTTGAATTCTTCCCTTGACAATGCCCAATAAAGTGCGTTCATCACCCTCGCATTGCCGGCAATTTTCTTCTTTTGATCCGTTGTCCATGCCACTCCTTCTTGCAGCTCCGGATCTGAGTATTTCTCTTGAATGAGTGTCCAAGACTCCTCATCCATTGTCTTGAGGAAGACTTGCATCCTCCTCTTCCAATACCCATAATCCATCCCATCGAAATAGGTAGGATGGGTCGACGATTGTCCTTCGGTGCGCCTTGAAGTTGATGCCATTGCAAGTCAATTTGTCATGTCTTCTCGCAACTTGGCTCTGATACCACTTGATGGTATCTAAAGATATGGAACATATATATATGGCTACGCACACAAAAAATCAAGCACAAAATTAGTAATAACAAGAAAGATTTGCACAATCAATTCAAACTACAAAAGGACACAAAATGTATAGTGCTTCCCCTCCATTGTGTACTCCACTACCTAAGCCTCCCAGCTTAGGGTTTTTAACCCAATTCTCTCAACCCTGAGAGAATCAATTTACTAAACTGAGGTAATTAACGGGTTATTTCAACGCAAGTACAAAAATAGGTTTGTTACAACCGAACAAGCAAATGCTCAAGAAGAAATGAAATACAGGTGTAAGAAAGAAAGATCTTATAACTAGAACCTAAGCCTCTCAACAAATATATATATAAGATAATACTAGTTTGAGAACCTAGGAAGGATGCGAATCGTGCTGAATTTCGTGAACAAAATACATCAATGTGTTTGCAAACCTGTAGCACAATTGGAAAGTAGCAAACACGATTTCTTCTCTTGAATATGTGGTGAAAATATGAATTATATGCTCTAGAATTTTCTCTTATGTCTCTTCTATATCTTGTATACAGACAAAGTGTCCTAGGTTCATTTTATAGAGTTTAGGACCTAGGATACTCGTCTACTAGACGTTGGGATTTAATTCCCAACGTTCATATTTTTGGAATTAATATTTCTATCATTCTGGTTTGGGACAACGGCTAGCTGGTACCGGTACTAAAGTACCTGTATGAGTACTAGCAGCTCACTGCCACTAGTACGTGAGTCCTGGTACCGGTACTCATCATTGGTACCGGTACTTGTGACTCCTAGGTTTGAAATTCCTTGGGCACAATAACCTACTTGTACCAATACTCATCATGGGTACCGGTACTTGTAAGGTTCAGGCCAGAATAATGGCTTCAACCTGTGGCCAACATGTGCCGGTACTCATGGTTAGTACCAGTACTTGTTCATAGTTTGAGATGAATTCTCAAACCTGTGCCTTGCAAATACCAGTACTGATGAACAGTACCGTTACTTGCTTACAAGTACCTATTTTAAGAGATTTAATCAATTACGTTCTTCGAAAATGAATGCCATATAAATCCTAATTTATCTCTAATTGATTTTTATGATCTAAGTTAAATTCTCTTGTTAAGAGGCATACAATCTATGAAAACCTAAACTAAAAAAAATAAAGGGTCGAAGATGATCTTCTTCTTTACGATCCATTCTTGTCATCTTGCCTCCTCCTTGTCATCATTTTCTCTTTCTCATCATCATGCCTCCATCACTTCCTTTTTGCCTTGATCTTCAACTAAATCTGAAAAGAACTCAATTGCAAACATTAATTCATAATAATTTTGTTAACACCAAAACATGATATGGAACAGGGTTCCAACAAGGAAGAAATGAATCAATTGAGGACAGAATTGACAGGATGACAGGACAAGCTAGTAGATGCCAGACAACAAGGGATGCTGCCATCCCAACCCATCGTAAACCCAGGAAATTTCAATAGGGTTAACTGGCACAACACAAAGGAGCAACAAGCACACCTAATTCAGCCTACTCCCCAGCACCCACCAGTCTTTGTTAATGCTAACCCTAATCAGGCTCCACCTATTTTGTAGAACCCACCTCAACCTTTTAACCCTAACGCTTTTGCTGGTGTGGTAACCTTGAGAAGGGGGAGATAAATCCAAGATCCTTACGCTTCTAAATCTAAATCTAAACAAGATCTTGAGGAGCCTAGACCAAGAAGACAAGGATCAGGACCCAAACACTCATGATTTCTCTCAAGCTCCCTTTCCTGAAGCCTTGAACAAACCTACGAAAAAGAAAACCAATCCATTAGATGAGTGGCTTGATATTTTTAAACAAGTCCAGGTGAACATACCATTTCTTGAAGCTATTGAGAATATCCCAGCCTGTGTGAAATTTTTAAAGGAAACGTGCACACCTAAATGGCAGGCCAAATCAACTAAAAGGGTAGTGTTATCTGAACAAGCTAGTGCAGTTATCCTTAGAAACCTACCCTAAAAATAGAAAGATCCAGGAACCCCTCTAATCTCATGTGTTATTGGAGGTACTGCTTTTGATAGGGCTCTATTAGATTTAGGTGCCTCCAAGAATTTAATCCCCACTATGTTATATGAAAAATTTAACTTTGGAGAGTTAACACCAACTGAGGTCACATTACAACTAGCTGATCGATCTATGACTATACCACGGGGGATTGTTGAGGATATAATTGCCAAGGTTCACAATTTTGATTTCCTTGTAGATTTCCTAGTCCTTGACACAGAGGTGCTAGAGAACTTGAAAAACACCCTGATAATTCTAGGAAGATCATTTTTAGCTACTGCTAAGGCAAATATTAATTGTAAATCTGGCAATATGGAAATCAAATTCGAGGACAAGAAAACTAAGATTAACATCTTTAAGGCCATCAAGTAATTTGAGGACTGTGGAATGATAGATGATGGGAACACCATCTTGAGCCATAACTAGCTCAGTTTGATCTAATTAAGTCAATAAAAGCTCCTACATATCCATCAAAAGGTCTTCAGGGCACAAAACATTGATTTGAGAAGAAAATAAAAATATAGGGTTATTTCTGCAAATTTACCATTCTATCACAAGAATAGAATAACCGCGGGTTCTCTCAGGGGTGGAACAAAGGTCAAATGGTCTTAAGAGTCTAATAAGTGGGTTAGAATAAACAAAAAAGGGTTTTCATGCATTTTAGGAATTAATGGACATCAGAAACCCTAAAAACAGACTCACTTAATCCATTGAGGTTTTGGTTAGGAAAAAATTTACCTAAACCCTCTAAAATCATAGAAAAATATTCTCTAGGGTTTGGTACCTTCAATTTGACCATTGGAACCCATATTGACCTAAAACAGATTCTTAGACAGACATTTGCCCTAATTTGGGTAATTATGCAAATTACCTAGTCAAACTAGGTCGAAACAAAAATCCAACTTCACAATTGGATTCCATAGGTTCAAATTAGATTTATACCAAATTTGGCCCCAATCTTTTTTTTTTGAGAAAGAAAGGAATGCTATCAAATCACCGATAGCAAACTAGGAGAGCTTTTATTAATAAAAGTGAAAGAATTACATGATTGAGCCCCAATGTTGTATGAGACTCTAGCAAAAATTTACAATGTTATCGACATACACTGGGGTCTCCTGAAAAACACACTCATTCCTAGCCCTCCATATAGACCATAACACAGCCACCATATGTAAACATGGCTTATTCCCATCCATTAGATAACACCACAGATTCTCCCAGGTGGGGAGAGAATCATTACATACTCTCCTCCATACATAGTCAATGATCACACATGACGAAAAAATATGAATGTTAGAGTCGTTATGCATCCCACATAGGTGGAAAAACTGAGTGGGAGTACCCATTCTCCTGTGCCTCAGATCTCCAGTAATCAGACCGTCCCTTCTATAGAGCCACAAAAAAATTTATACCTTCAATGGTATTTTTAAGTTCCATAGCTTCTTCCCCACCTCATCAGAATCCACCATCCTGGAAGATACTATTAGTTTGTCATAAACAGCCGCAGTAGAAAACTTACCCTCCCATTTGTATGTCATATTCATGAGGCATGGGTTTGAAGGCAGCAAGTTCTTGCATGAGACATTCATTCTTTGCTCGTGTTCTTGTTTCATGAGTATTCCACATATCATTATTAAAAGACCACTTCTCAGACTCCACATCCCAATAATCAGACACCACAGCATTTTTATCCAAAGCCACTGCATAAGCGAGGGGGAACCTGTCTTTTAACACCCCCCAGGTACCTAATTCTCCAAACATAATTTGAAGCTTTTCCCATCACCTAATAGAGATTTGAAAAAATTCCAATTTTCCCTCAAGGCACGCACAACAGAAGACCAGAAGGGAGATGATTTACGGGGGTTTAGACTATTCTTCTCATCATTGGCACTCCCATAACTGTCTTGAATTATTTCTATTCACATTTTTTTTCCCCCTGCAGAAATCGAACAGCTCACTTCAACAACAGAGCATCATTGAATTCCTTAAGAGATCTAACACCCATGCCACCAATCTTTCTTGGCTTGCAAATTGAATCCCATCAAAGGTTGAAGAAAAGCCCCTTGGTGAGAGGCCCCTTTCTAGAAGAATCTTTTGCGCATCACATCAAGTTTTTTCCACATTGATTTCTGGGCTTTGAGAACAGAGAGAAAGAAGACTGGAATCGAAGTGATGACAAAATTCAGTAGTATATACCTCCTGCCTTTTGATAGGTATTTACTGCCCCAGCCCTCCAATTTTGTTGCCACCTTTTCATATAGGAAAGACCAATCTGCTTTCTTCATTTTAGAACATTTCAAAGGCAAACCCAGATATTTGATAAGCAGTGAGACCACAAGTGTACCTAGAATGGTAGAGATGTCGTTCTATAACATTCCATTCATCCCAAAATAGACCAGGGAGGATTTGTGTCCATTAAGTCTAAGACCAGAGTTCTCCCCAAAAATCTTTACCATATGTTGAAGCACTTGCGCTTCCCTTTTCCCCCCTTCCACAAAAAAAATAGTGTCATCAGCATATTGAAGTATGGGAGCTAAAGCCCTGTTATTAGACATTGAGTACCCCCTTATGAATCCATCCACTGCCAGTTTGCAGGCGTATCTTGCCAAAGTATCCACTGCAAGATTGAAAATTAGAGGGGCAAGTGGGCATACTTGCCTAACTCCACACTGAGGCTGAATCTAAGAACAACAAGGTTTCCCATTTATCAATGGGGAAAAGGAGGCTGTCGTGATGCATCTCTTCACCCATTGTATCAATAAAGGTGGAAATTTCCTCCTTTTAAGGATTTCCCACAGATACGACCAGGAGACTGAATCATACGCCTTGGAAAAATCTACTTTCCATAAAAAAGCCTTGGTCTTTCTCCTGTGCCAACCCATTACCATCTCCTGTGCTATAATGAAAGACTCTTGTAGTGATCTCCCAGGAAGGAAAGCAGATTGGACTGGCATTATCAAATCCTTCAAAACCTCCCACAGTCAATTGGCTATAATTTTACTGATAATAAGGTAAATGGAATTAGACAGTGCGATGGGTCTGTAGTCAGAAAACCTCTCTGCAGCTGACTTTTTAGGGAGCAGAAACAGATAGGATTTGTTCAACCTCTCAAAACCAAAGTTTCCCAGTTCAAATTCATGAATAACTTTCAATACATCCACCTTGACAACATTCCATAGTTCTCTGTAAAAGAAAACCTGAAACCCATCTGAGCCAGGGGCCCCTTCATTATTTAAATCTTTAATTGCTTTTAGTACTTCTTGTTTAGATATAGGAGTAACTAACATATCTCTCTGATCACAACTGACACAAGGGAAATCCACCGATGCCATCCTCCAAGAGCCTCTTGGAGCAACCTTGGATATTTCTTTAAAATATTTACCTGCTTCAGTTATGATTTCACTAACAGAAGTAACAGTCCTCTCCTCTACTTTAACTGATTAGACAAGGCTGAATCTCCTTCTAGCACTGGCCGCAAGATGAAAAAACTTTGTGCTCAGCAGCTGCAGATCCTCCTCCCTACTACAGATTGTCTGGATCTTTCACGCCAGTCCAATTCTATTTTCAGATCCTCCTCCCCTACTACAGATTGCATTAGTTGCCTTTGCTGCTACTCCTGAAGGTTCAACAGCTACCTGCATTCCTTCAGATCCAAGTCTCTGATAACTGCCAAAGCCTCCCTCCTTTTCTGTTCTCTGATCAAAGCCACAGCCTGTCCATATTCTTTTAGCATGTCATGCAGGCCTGACAATTTTGCAGCCAACTATTGTGTAGTAGACCCTTGCACAACCTTGTTTTGCCACCACTGAGACACCATTTGCACAAAACCTTCCTCCCTAAACCAAGATCTCTTGAGTTTGAAATATGATCCAATGTCTTAATTTGTCCCACTATCCGATACAAGTGGAGTATGATCAAAGAATGGCCTATCAAGGCTCAAAACTGCTAATAACTGATGCCTCTCCAACAAGCTAGGACTGCTAAAAAACCTGTCCAATTTAGAAATATGTCCACTGCCATTTCTCCAAGTAAACTCCAATCCACTAGTAGGGTATTCTATCAGTCCCATACTCTGCACAACCATTTGAAAGTCTGCCATTGAGCTATCCAACCTCCCATCAGGACTGTCGTCACTTGAGAGATAACAATTAAAGTCACCCCCAAAGAGCCAAGGGACCTCTTGCACTCTTTGGTGCATTGCTGACAGATCCTCCCACAGACCAGCCTTGTCTGCAGCCACATAAGGGCCATAAATGCAAGACACAAACCATTCCATATCACCTTGGGGAGATTGGCATCTGCAAGTAAGCATGTACCTATCACGAATGACTTCAGTTACCACAAGGCAAGACTTTCTCCACCAAAAAGCCATTCCACTAGACCTTCCAGATGCACCCTTTACCACAACATCACTGCGAGCAGATTGCTTAAAGCAATCCCATTCCTAACCATTCTCAATATCCAAATGTGTCTCTTGAATAAGAGCACAGTCAATCTCCCACTCAGAGAGATATCTACACAAGGAAATCCTTCTCATCTTATTGCACAACCCACGCACATTCCAAGTCACCACTCTCATTCCTTGCCAGATTGATCCCCTTGGATCATGTTGCCCACAATCTCCACCATAATTGAGTTTGCAATATTCCACTCCTCAATAGGGGGCAAATTCTCCTTCCTTCTCCTTCTAAGCATATATAAGGAGATCTACCCACACCTCTTTTCTGATTAGATCCACTACCATATTTCAGATTAGTAGGAATTGAGAGTTGCATCTGGTTTGCCTCTTTGAGAGCTCTGCTGCCATTTCTGAGTACCAGCTCCCTTCCTATTCTGCCCTCCTCTTTGCTGCTAAGCACATCTGAATCTATCACTAAATTCTCAACAACCTCCACATAACCATCCTCTTTAACTATCAAGGCTCGATTGCAATCTCCAACTACAACAACCTATTCCATCAGGTCCTCCTCTGCATAATCTTGGTGGCAGTCCTTCCTCTTTTTGGACTCAAGAGCTTCATCAGGTGAAGTGTGGCTGACCCTTTCATCCTGTTTCATCACCTCAGTGCAGACTCACAGACGTCTTAACCTGCCATTGTGCAAACTACCCAGGCACCTATCCAATCACTGTTAGCCGAATAAGCCATTAGGAGCCCCCACACCTAATTGTAACCATGTCAGGAATCGAGCCTACATTGAAGACATCAGCCTCAATTCTAAGAGATCGGATGTCTCCTTGACCAATCAAGACATCAGACCCTTCACTGATGGAAGCAAAGCCTGCTAACATCTTTGTAACAACACCCTTAAATCTCAGATGCTGCGATAGTCCATTAATCTCAAGAAGAATCCTCCTAGAACCCACTCTTTGAGGAGGTCGATCAGGGAGAGCCCCATCAAAGGGAGACACCATTCTCTAAATCACAATAAATTCTTCAAAGGAGCTCGAACGAAATCTCAGTCGCTGAACATCCATCATACCCAAACCATATACCAGAAATAAAGATTGGGAGATCATGGCTACCTTCCAGCGTGTAGACAAGAGATTTAGGGAACATACCAAGTCTTGAAGCCTTTCTATCGATGGTTTGCCTGCCATAATCTTGCCAATCGAAGCACCCCTCAGCATGATCTCTGCAGATGAGATCTCTTTAGAAATCGGATCTCAACTTCGATTGAATGCCTGGCCAATGCCGGCGGTAGTGGAGGCCAAGCTTCTTTCTTCACCATCCAGACAGGGCGTGAGAATGCCCTCTTTATCTGCAGTGGAATCCTCCTAAGGCATGACTCGCGTTTGTGCCCTTCCCCCTTGCACGCCAAACAGATCAAAGGGTTTCTGCATATCACTGCCAAATGCCCCCTTTATCTACATCTGAAACAAAGAATGTCACCGTTCAACCTCCTCTAGGGTCTTCTTGGAACATTTTCAGACGTCCTACCAAACCTCTCCTACCAGACCCACTCCCTTCTCCTCCAAGTCCTCGATCTCCATGTCCTCCACTCGCCTCCTTCTCCAGCCCTAGATGCCTCCGCCACACCACCGCCTGTTGCCCAACATCGATCGCTCTCTCACACTCTCTCTCTCATTTCTCCAATTTGGCCCCAATCTGAGATTATTTCAACCTAGTTTGCAATTTGGTCCAAGTTTGATTTCTTTTATTCCACATGGGTCCTTAGCTTTTGAATTTCTTACACAAAGGTCCCTATCTTTATCATCATTTTCTTCAAAAAGGTCCCTACCGCCATGAATCCTAATCCAACAACTCCGGTGACCTTAAAATGGCATGTTCTTGATTCCTTGAAGAATCCCTCTCATATTTGAAAGGGAAGTTTGTTAAGGAATTCCCTTCCTTGTGAGCCAATTCCTAAACCCTAAAACTTTCCCAATCTGTCATGTGAACACATGATATATTCGAGTATCATAGAATTCCTATCTTTGGCAAGCTTTCCTAGCTTGGGAAGCTTGCTTCCCAAGCCCAAAATACCATTCAGAGGCCTATAAAAGGACCCCCAGATCCGACCGAAGATACTAACTCGATTTCGGCTTGAGAATCCCCAATTTCCTCTTTCCTCATCTGGCCGAATAGCTCCTCGAGCTCCGGTGACTCCCTTCGACTCCTCAAGTTGTCTAACCACAATACTAATGGCAGATTTGTCTTCCTCACCTTCCTCCGCGTCACGCCATACCAGCGAGCATCTTCAATTCTCCGTCGTCGTCACCATCCCCCTCTACCGAAGTTTCATCTTCCCCAGTGCTAGCCTATCAACATCGGTGCCGTTCTCCCCCTTTCATCTAATTAGGTTAGGTTAGATTAGTTATTTTAGATTCCTAGTTTAGTTTCCTACCCAAAAATCCCAAAAATAACCCTTGATGCCGCCACTCATCCCCATCTTCTCAGCCTCCAACCACTCCTTCGGCGAGGTGTATATGCCGCTACAACCCTCCATCTTCCTCACAGACCACCGCCTTTCACCTCATCCTCCCACAGAAAAGCCCCAACATATCACACTCCATCATCCACCCAATCACTCCATCGAACAAACCCATTAATAAATGCCAGTTTATCATCATCTTTATGCTTTAAAACTAACCTAGCTCTTAGGATTTTACTTCGTAAAAGGGTTTTTGGGTTGCATTTAGGCATAAATTAGGATAGGCATGCATTGCATTTTTTTATTGTCATTTTAATGTATTTTTGTGAGTGTTAGGGATATACAGATGCACAAATCCCTAAAACCCTAGCACTCAAGAAGGCAAATGGTGAAGGAGAAGCCCAGACTAGTTGGAACCCAGCTTGATCCAGCTCACCATAGCTGGAACCTAGCTTACTTGAACTAGGGTTAGCTCATCCCAACTCCATTCAGCTAATCTCAGCTGGATGGCAATTCAAGAGAGTTCACCTCAGCTCACCCTAGCTCAAGTCAGCTCAGATCCAACTCAACTTAGCTGAGTCTAGCTCATCTCAGCTCCCACTAGTTCACAGGGAGCTCTAGCTAGCTCAGCTGAGTTGACAGGAGTTCACCCCAGCTCAAATCCAGCTACATCCAGCTCCACTCAACTCCAGCCAGCTGAAGAAGAATTCATCTCAGCTCAGGGAGCTCAAGTCTAGCTCCCGGGGATTCGGCTTAGCTCATCTCAGTTGAGCTAAGCTACCTTAGTTGCCTCAACCAGCTTGATTCTCCCCGGGAGCACCAGACCTAGCTCACCTTAGGTCATTTTGGTAGAAGCTAGCTCACTTTAGCTTGGCTTAGCAACTAGCAAAGAACTAGCAAGCTAAGCCAGCTAGAGTAGCCCCATGCTAGCCTCTTCAGCAGTAGCCAGCTCCATCTCCAGCTCCAGACTTCTTCTCCTCAGCTCCCTCCTCCAAACCCTAGCTCCAACACCTTCTCCTCTACTCCTCCATTAGCTAAGCTAGCTTAGCTATGCTCCAACTTCCTTGGCTTGTACCACCCCAAAAACCCACCTACCAACTCCGCCCAACTAGCTCCACCTAAGCTCCACATAAGCTAACCTACTTGGCACCAACCTAACCTACCCACCACCTCCAAAAGACACCTAAAAGTGGTGCCAAAAACTAACCATAACCACCCCTTAATGGCACCATTTTTCCCTCCAAAATCCCCCCTCATCTCCGCCACACAATCCTCCTTGAATCCATCTCCACCATCCACCTAACCCCCCTTCTAGAAAACCCCATGTTGGCGCCAACATGGGGGTGCCTCTCCACCACCAAAAGACACCAACACCACCATAACCACCCCCTTTAACACCCCTTGGGGTGGCGCCAACTCACCCTAGCCATAGGATCACAACCACCCTCATCCTTCCATCCTAGCCCTCCATTTCAAGGGGCACCTTAACCCCCCATCCTACCCTATAAAAAGACCACTACCCACCACCATTCAAGCCATCCTTGGCTAGCCATTTCACTCTCATATTCCACCAAGAATCCCACGTCCAAGAGAGAAGAAGAAGAAGAAGATTAAGGGGATATTCTGTCCCCTTGGTGCCTTCCCCTCTTCCCTTCTCTCTTGGGTCACGCCAGCCAAAGGAGAAGCCAGGCAAGGAAGATCTTGGAGGAGATCTTGAAGGTGGTCACGCCACCTTGAAGGAGTTTTTGAGGGTGGTGCATGCCCACCCCTTGGAGAGAGCATTAAAGGTGGTAGCTTCCACCTTGGAGGAGCTCTCAAGGAAGGAGAAGAAGGAGGCCCTCTTTTCAAGCCAAGGAGCAGCAAGGCTTGGAGCAAGACGACAACCTTCTTCACCATTGTTACAAGAGGATTTGTGTTTCTTTTCTTGCTTTTAGATTGTTTAATTCTAGTAGAAGCATTCCTCTACTTGTCCTTGAAAAGAACACTCATTCTACTCAATAAAAATTGCCTTCTTTTAGTTTTTTTTATTGCAGTTGTTTGTTTTGGTTCTAGCACTTGTTTCATCTCTTCTTCCTAATTACTCTAGGCCTCCACTTGCCTAGAGTGATCTTAGGAAGAAGATATTTCTATCTTTTAGATTTTAGTTAATCATTTGTAGGTGTTAGTTCTTTTCTCTACAATCTGCAGTTTGCCCTCGTCTTTTCAAAATACAAAAAAAAAATTTACATATTGAAAAATATTAAAAAGAAAGTTGAGATTATATTCCAAGAAAGAGAATCATTATTGCAATTTTTGCCTCCTTGGACGACCCTAGATACCCCCCTATCTAGGATATAAATTTTAAAAGCGTAAGCGGATTCGCGTGTTACAACGACGTTAAAAACCCACTTTTACAAATCACGCGCATTTCGTTATCACTTTTTGGCACCGTTGCTGGGGAGGCATGGCTTTGCATTAGTTAATTTTCTCTTGTTTGAAGTGGATCTCATCCCCTTCTCTTTCTTTCTTTTTGTGTGCGCAGGAACTACAGCGGGAAGGCGGGAATCTGGAAGCAAGATCTCAAAGATCCTTTTCTTCCCGCGAAAATTCAGGTTGGTTCTCCTTTCTGGTCACATAATTAGTTAAAACTACCAAAAATATATTAAACTTGGCTTTCAGGATCCCAAACAACTTGATTATGTGGACTGGTGCCTTATAAAATCCATTGTTTGCTTGTATGCTTCTTTAGCACCACTCCATTGTAAGTATTGGTGTTCTGTTTTTCAGGTCCAGATTTCTGTCTGGACTTGAAAAATCGATTCCTAACACCACAAACCTCCTAAAATCATCAAATTTCATAGAGTGTTTCCCAATTAAGTTTTCAACATCTGTTCCAAATTTCAAATCAATTGGATTTGTATTTAATTTTTAAAAATTCGTGGATTGCAGAGGGGTCATACCATCTAATCTTCCTATTTTGCTACTGTCCATGAATTTTCAGAATTTTTATACTCATCCACTTTTTGTGAAATTTATCTTGTTGGAATCCTTGTGAAATTTTACATATCATATAAAATCATAAAAATTTTATGAGGTCGGTGGTAATACTAAAAAGTCCATAATACCCACAGGTATTATTTTTGAACTTTGACACCAGTACAATTAAAAATTCAAAACAATTATCAAATGAATTCCTAAAATCTTCTCTCGAATCGTTGTTTGATTTTATTCAAAGTAGTGGTGTTGAATGACTTGTTTGGACCACTACTTAATTCTGAAAGCATAAAAAAATAACTCATTGGTAGTTAAATTTCTGCCTTAGGGATAATTGGCTTAGGGTTTCTTTCTTTCTCTTTTGAGACTTAATTCAAAGGAAATATACAATCACCCATACAACTTATTTTCCTTTGATTGTGGATTTTCAAACTTGTTTGAAAATTTAACTAAAGAAACCCTAAAATACATTCAATTAAATCAAATCCTAAAAGACAAAAATACAAAAAAATTGTGTGACAACTTGATTTCCATTGGAGCCACTCTCCAATTCCTGCACACATACAAAAAAATCAAATAACAGGGCAAAAACCCAATAAACGCCCTCCACATTCTGTGTGCACTATAGCATCCTAGACCTAATTAAAATTTGTAGCAACTTGACCCCTAAGACTTTATCAACTCAGGCTTGCTATTTAGGTCTTAAGTTTCCTTTAGTTGATACCAATTCTATCATCTGTATCTGGTGTTCAGGCTGAGGGCCGTGTCAAACGACCAGGCACGGGTTTGTACAAGCACCTGGGGTTTTCCCTGGGAAATGTTTGGGCCCAAACCTCCCCTTAAGCAACTTGGCTAGATTTGTTGATAGAACGGGTATTCACTATTGACTACTTATTTCCTATATAGACCAAGTCTTAGGTTATTATTAGGGAGTCACATTTAAGTTAGGTCTAGTTTGTTTGTTTGATTTGCACACTTTCTCTCATCTCTATCTCTTCTCCCCTCCATTTCTTCCAAGTAGTGCATGCACGGGCGACGGTCCCAAAAGCCACACCTCGAGGGACCATCTGATTTCTCCCCCCGCAGCAAGAAATCATTGTTTTCTTCCCCCTCGTCTTCTAAAAAAATGGAAAACCCAGGAAGCCGTCAAAAAAATTCTGCTTCCACTTCTAACCCGTCAGCCGACCCACAAGCTGACTCAACCCTCCCTCACTTTCCTAACTTGGAGCAACCAAAAATGCCAGCAGGGTCAGGTGGCCCTCCAATTATAACCCATAATACAAATCCCCTTGCATTAATGGTCGACCATTTGGCTCGACTACAACAAAATCAAGAAGATCTAGCTAGGACTGTCACGAACCTAGCTAATCAAGGACAAAATCCACCACCTCGCCAACAGCCTGTCGTTCCTCTTAAGGATTTCTATGATCCTTCCAATTATGAGGAAAGACCAGGGGTGGTCATACCACAGGGGGATTTCGAAATCAAACCCGCTATTCTAAACCTTATCAAGCATTTTCATGGTCTTCCAAGAGAGGACCCTTTTTGTCATCTCGAGGAATTAACTGTCCTCGCTCAAACCACTCGTTCCCGCAATGTGCAAGAAGACATGTGGTTAATGAGACTCTTTCCTCTCTCTCTCAAAGACAAAGCATCACATTGGTTTAGAACAGTTGGGCGTCCTATTACCACCTGGCCCCAATTAAAAAGTGCTTTTCTTAAAAAAAATTTTCCGATCGGTCGAACAAATGCATTAAGAAGATCTATAACGACCTTTCAACAAAAAATTGGTGAACCCCTCCATGAAGCCTGGGAAAGATTTCAGGAACTTCTAAGAAGTTGTCCCCACCATGAAATTTCACAATGGCAGCTAGTGCAAATCTTCTATCACGGATTAGAAGATCAATTAAAACGATTTATAGATGCCTCATGTGGGGGCAATTTTCTTAACAAAGATGCCGAA
Source organism: Thalassia testudinum (assembly GCA_037157565.1). NCBI lineage: Eukaryota > Viridiplantae > Streptophyta > Magnoliopsida > Alismatales > Hydrocharitaceae > Thalassia > Thalassia testudinum. The sequence continues at coordinate 142,224,159 of JAZHRO010000063.1, forward strand.
AGTGCCTATCTTCTCTTTGAAGAAATGAGTGAAAACTCATTTAACATGACTTTAATGGACACTTTTGGCAGATCACAAAACCCCAGACACGGAGTACATGAAATTGACTCCAAAACCACCTCTGTTCCAGTCACACAAGATGATTTATATATGTTAGCTCAACGACTGGACCAGATGCAAATTCACCAAAAGAAAATAGAAGAAAAGCTCACAAACAAACAAGCTCCACACGTCCACTCTCCACACACTAACCCCCCACACATTCTCCGAAGAGAGAATCTACACAATATCGATGCCACATCTGCTGACCAGCAATTTCCGGCTCATTTACTGCAAGATTTAACCAGGAATTTTGACCAAAATATTTTTGATTCCACCTCGGAAAATATTTATGCTCTCCAGGAGCAATTTAGAAACCCCTCCAACATTTCCAATCAAAATTGGAGGACTAACCCGAATCACTCCTGGAAAAACCCAAATCCGATTCTTTTTCCCAAACAAAACTATTTTAGGAATTATCGGCAACTTTTGTATCAACCTGGACCATCCCAGGATGATATTAATAATCAGGTCATGAAAACTCTGCAAGGAATGCAGACTCAAATGACAGAAGTAACCCGTATGGTTACCAATTTACAACAACAAGTTAAGGTTACTCCTGATCATCGACCTATTGGGAATTTACCATCCCAACCCATGCCCAACCCAAACAATCAAAGGAATCAATTCCAAGGTGGATATCACAGTCAACCTATTCAGCCAGCACCTCAGCATCCGCCGGGTTTCAATAACAGCCAGGCCCCCCGTCCTCATCCTAGAAACAACCAGACTGCAAATGCAGTTACCTTGAGGAATGGGAAAACCACTCAAAATACCCTGCCTGTTAAAGAAACCCGCTCTAATGACACACAAATTAACTCTTCCCCTCCTATTGTTCAGGAACCAATTCACGCAAAACAGGGCAACCCTGCCCCATTTCCACAAGCCCTCCACTCTTCAAAAAAGAAAAAAACAAAATCTGAGCCCACTGAGAAGGAATTAATGGATTTATTTGGGCAAGTAGAAATTAATATCCCTATCCTAGATGCCATTAAGTATATCCCTGCCTATGCAAAATTCTTAAAAGATTTATGTACTCCAAAAAGGCAGCCCAAGAATTTAGGAAAGGTGATTCTCCCAGAGACAGTCAGCTCAGTTGTGCAGAGCCGATTGCCTCTTAAGAGAAAAGATCCCAGCGCCCCCCTAATCCAAGTTATCATTAATGATACCTCATTTGATCGCGCTCTGTTGGATCTTGGTGCCTCAATTAATCTTATCCCCACAGTTATTTTTGAGGAATTTAAGATCGGTGAATTGAAACCTGTTGAGGTTACTCTCCAATTAGCCGACCGATCTACGATTAAACCAAGGGGAATTGTTGAAGATGTTCTTGTCCGGGTCAAAGATTGTCTATTCGCAGTAGACTTTTTAGTCCTGGACATAGAGGTACCTGAAGCACTTAAGTTTGCCCCCATTATTCTTGGAAGACCATTCTTAGCCACCGCCCGCGCCAATATTGATTGTGATTCTGGAAAGATGAAGATCATGTGTGGCAGTGAATCTGTAACCCTAGACATTTTTCAAGCCTCTAGGCGATTCCAGGAACCAGATTTCTTTGATGATTCGGATTCAGAAATGGAAAACATTGTGGAGGAAACATTGCAGATTTCCCAATTAGGTTCCTATTTTGCTGTAAATACGGTTCCTGAACAATCTATTTTTTCTCACCCTTCCACCTCAACCACACGACCAGCTAACATTCCAGTTGACCCTTTCACTCTCACCTCACCTTTAACCCACAAAGCAGAAACTATTTCGGAACCAGGCCTACAATTGGACTTAAAACCTTTGCCCGATTCACTTAAATATGTTTTCCTGGGTCCAAATCAGACCATGCCCCTGATTATAAATTCCGGACTCACCGGGGCACAAGAGCACAAAATTCTCCAGGTTTTGAGTAAAAATCGAAAAGCTATTGGCTAGACCCTTTCTGATCTTAAAGGCATTCATCCGTCCTATTGTACGCACTGTATATTTTTAGAGGACGATTCTCGCCCCTCCCGCCAACCACAAAGGCACTTGAATCCTAGTATGCAGGAGGTGGTAAAAAAGGAGATTATTAAGTGGCTGGATGCTGATATCATCTACCCCATTTCTGACAGCTCCTGGGTTAGTCCAACTCAAGTTGTCCCAAAAAAGGCTGGAATAACAGTTGTCACCAATGAAAAGGGGGAAAATATAGCCACTCGAACCGCTTCTTCTTGGCACGTGTGTATAGATTATCGAAAATTAAACACCTCCACCAAGAAGGATCATTTCCCGCTCCCTTTCATTGATCAAATCTTGGAGTGGTTAGCCAGATGGGAATTTTACTATTTTTTGGACGATTATTCCGGCTATAATCAAGTAACGGTTCATCCTGAGGACCAGGACAAAACAACTTTCACCTGCCCCTTCGGAACCTTTGCTTTCCGAAGAATGCCCTTCGGTCTTTGCAACGCACCTGCGACTTTTCAAAGGTGCATGCTTGCAATTTTTTCAGACCTGGTAGGTGAATGTTTAGAAGTTTTTATGGATGACTTCTCTATTTTTGGAGATTCTTTTGACCATTGCCTCAAAAATCTTGAAAGAACCCTCCAAAAGTGCATAGAAGTTAATCTAGTCCTCAGCTGGGAAAAAAGTCATTTCATGGTCCAAGAAGGTATTGTCTTGGGCCATGTTATTTCTAAACAAGGAATTGCGGTAGATAAAGCAAAAATAGATGCTATATCTAAGCTCCCACCGCCCACTACTGTCAAACAAATCAGATCCTTTTTGGGTCATGTGGGTTTCTATCGTTGATTCATACAAAACTTTTCCCAAATCTCCAAGCCTTTAAGTCAGCTTCTTACTAAAGACCAGCCATTTGATTTTAATAATAAGTGCTTGGAGAGTTTTTTGAGGTTGAAGAAAGAAGTTACTGAGGCGCCAATATTGCAGGGACCTGACTAGAATAGTCCCTTTGAATTAATGACAGATGCCTCAGATTTTGCTGTAGGGGCCATTCTAGGGCAAAGAATTGGTAAGAAGCTCGTTGTGATCTATTATGCTAGCAAAACCCTTGATGATGCACAACGGAATTACACGGTTACTGAAAAGGAACTTCTTGCCATTGTATTTGCCTTGGAAAGATTTAGATCTTATCTGTTGGGGTCACGTGTCACTGTTTATACAGACCACTCAGCAATTAAATATTTGCTGACAAAGAAAGATGCGAAACCCCGCCTTATCCGTTGGATTCTGCTGCTCCAGGAATTTGACCTGGAAATCAAGGATAAGGCTGGATTGCACAATGTAGTGGCCAACCATCTCTCTCGTATTATGACGAATGACATAATGACCCCGCCAGATTAGTTCCCTGATGAAAGTATTTTAGCTGCTACAACCCTCCCTTGGTTTGCACCCATCGCAAACTACTTAGCAACAGAACAAATCCCCGCTGATTGGCCAAAAACAAAACAGGATAAGTTCTTTGCTGATATTAAATATTATTTTTGGGAGGAGCCTGACCTTTTCCGCATTTGTGCCGATCAGGTCATTCGACGATGTGTCCCCGATTCTGAAATCCATGATATCTTAACACATTGTCACTGAATGGCCTTTGGCGGACATTTTTCGGGCAAGAAAACTGCAGCTAAAATCCTTAATGTAGGATTTTATTGGCCCAACTTGCACAAAGATGCTCATGACTTCGTTCGGTCCTGTGTGCGTTGCCAGAGCATCGGCAACATAACTCAAAAGGATATGATGCCCCTTAATCCTATTTTAGAGGTTGAAATTTTCGATGTTTGGGGCATCGACTTCATGGGACCGTTCATCAACTCTGGTGGGTATTTGTATATATTAGTCGCAGTAGACTATGTTTCTAAATGGATAGAAGCAATACCCACCCGCACAAATGATCACCGTGTGGTTGTCGAATTTCTTAAGAAAAATATTTTCTCAAGATTCGGCATACCAAAAGCCATTATCAGTGACAGAGGCTCACATTTCACCCACTCACAATTCCGTCACCTCCTTTCTAAATACGGGGTTAATCATAAAATTTCCACACCATATCACCCCCAAACTAATGGCCAGGCTAAAGTTTCTAACCGGGAAATTAAAAATATTCTACAAAAGACGGTTAGGCCCGACCGTAAAGATTGGTCCACAAAATTGGACGACACTTTATGGGCCTACCGTACCGCTTTTAAAACTCCGCTTGGCATGTCTCCCTTCCGTCTGATTTTCGGGAAGGCATGCCACCTCCCGGTAGAATTAAAACATAGGGCTTTTTGGGCAATAAAACAACTTAATATGGATTTATCTGACACCGGTAACCATAGAAAATTACAATTAACTGAATTGGAAGAATTACGTAATTTTTCCTATGAAAATGCGAGGATTTATAAAGACCGAACAAAGAAATTTCACTATAAATATATTGTTCGGAAACACTTTGACGTTAATCAACGTGTTTGGCTTTTTGATGCGAGATTACGTCTTTTTCCTGGCAAATTAAAATCTAAATGGACCGGCCCCTTTATTGTCCATAAAACATATCCATACGGTGTTGTTGACCTTTTTGATCCAAAAACTAATTTGGTATTTCAAGTCAATGCCCAGCGTTTAAAGCCCTATTTTGACCATATGCCTAAAATTCCATCTAAATCTTTTAATTTTATTGAGCCAGCCACCCTTGATCACTAGTGCACATCACGCCCGGCTGAATGGCGTAAAAGATAGCATTGGATGGGAGGTAACCCATCATTTTCTTACTTTCTTTTTTTTCTTCTTTTTCCAGGTTTTGTTCATCCTAAACCTGACCGTCATCACTAAGGTGATTCCTTTTCCCTCCTAATGCATGAGGACATGGCATATCTTAAGCATGGGGGGTGTTTTAAAATTTTTACGATCAATTCAGGATGTTCAAAACCTAAAAACATGCAATTTTCTTTAATTTATTTCCTGCTTGCATACATAAAATATATATATATATATTGAAAACTTTTTGAGGAAAAATTTTGAAATCAGGACTAAGGTCGAAAAATTCACTTCTGGTACAATGGGATTTAATCTTTAATAAACTAAGGATGGGGATATGGATCTGATCATTAGAATTCCAGGGTCTATTTTAGACTAGATCAGATATCCGTCTCTAAAATTCCACCTGAACTCATGATAGTTCAGGTGACTTGATCCTATTTTGTAATATGGAAAGTATTTGACTTAGTTTTTGACTCAAAAACTTGTGGTTCCCGAGAAACTTATTGTGTCAATTTTCACACACAAGCCAACACTTAAAAGCAACTAAAAATTTGAAAAACTCCCTTGTTTGGATTTATTAAAAGTCTGAAGCAGGTCATTGGTTTAAGTTCCCACCGCCGAGAAGAAGGAAAATACCTTCTTTGAGGATGCGATGTCAATATGTTACCGCCTCGGTGCTGCTCTATATCTATATTTCATATCTTTAGACGGAGCATTAAAGCGCATTTTAGCAGCTCAAGTATCTTGGACGGTGCTCTACCTATAGTGTCGGAGCAAGAGCTTGAGTTTGCTTGGAGCGCCCCTTTTCACCGCATCGTGTTTTGGGGTTGTGAGCTCTTGGGTGGTGTCATGGACAGTGCTATCCCGAAGTACTGGCGCCAGAGCCCCCTCGAGGAATGGTAACGGGAATGATGATCCCAACACATCTGTTGTAAGACTAAGCTAAAAATAAGCATGGGGGAGAAAATAATAATAATAATAATAACACATCCTTACAAATGTTGGCTTTTCACAAGCACTGACACAAGGTTTTAAAGGATTTTGCAAGTTTCGAATCAGATTCATGAGCTAGAAAAATCCTAAAAACAAACATTTCAAGTCATCTGAATTAACGAGGGGTTAATTTGTGAATTTTCTGGAGGATATATTGATCCCATTCTGTCTAATGGTTGGATCCAAAAATAAATCCTGATGTTTATCTTCAACAAATCCCGTACCTCATGTGTTTTAATCTACCAAGGCCCCTTAATCTCTTTTTCTCCTCAAAAGTCAAAAAAATTAGATTTCCCAAAAATTCAGTTTTCCAAAAAATTAATGTTTTGCTAAGAGACTAGTAAAAGATAAGCATGGGGGTGTGATAAACGCCAGTTTATCGTCATCTTTATGCTTTAAAACTAACCTAGCTCTTAGGATTTTACTCCGTAAATGGGTTTTTGGGTTGCATTTAGGCATAAATTAGCATAGGCATGCATTGCATTTTTTTATTGTCGTTTTAATGTGTTTTTGTGAGTGTTAGGGAATACAGATGCACAGATCCCTAAAACCCTAGCACTCAAGAAGGCAAATGGTGAAGGAGAAGCCCAGACTAGTTGGAACCCAGCTTGATCCAGCTCACCATAGCTGGAACCTAGCTTACTTGAACTAGGGTTAGCTCATCCCAGCTCCATTCAGCTAATCTCAGCTGGATGGCAATTCAAGAGAGTTCACCTCAGCTCACCCTAGCTCAAGTTAGCTCAGATCCAACTCAACTTAGCTGAGTCTAGCTCATCTCAGCTCCCACTAGTTCACAGGGAGCTCTAGCTAGCTCAGCTGAGTTGACAGGAGTTCACCCCAGCTCAAATCCAGCTACATCCAGCTCCACTCAACTCCAGCCAGCTGAAGAAGAATTCATCTCAGCTCAGGGAGCTCAAGTCTAGCTCCCGGGGATTCGGCTTAGCTCATCTCAGTTGAGCTACGCTACCTTAGTTGCCTCAACCAGCTTGATTCTCCCCGGGAGCACCAGACCTAGCTCACCTTAGGTCATTTTGGTAGAAGCTAGCTCACTTTAGCTTGGCTTAGCAACTAGCAAAGAACTAGCAAGCTAAGCCAGCTAGAGTAGCCCCATGCTAGCCTCTTCAGCAGTAGCCAGCTCCATCTCCAGCTCCAGACTTCTTCTCCTCAGCTCCCTCCTCCAAACCCTAGCTCCAACACCTTCTCCTCTACTCCTCCATTAGCTAAGCTAGCTTAGCTTAGCTTAGCTTAGCTTAGCTTAGCTATGCTCCAACTTCCTTGGCTTATACCACCCCAAAAACCCACCTACCAACTCCGCCCAACTAGCTCCACCTAAGCTCCACATAAGCTAACCTACTTGGCACCAACCTAACCTACCCACCACCTCCAAAAGACACCTAAAAGTGGCGCCAAAAACTACCCATAACCACCCCTTAATGGCGCCATTTTTCCCTCCAAAATCCCCCCTCATCTCCACCACACAATCCTCCTTGAATCCATCTCCACCATCCACCTAACCCCCCTTCTAGAAATCCCCATGTTGGCGCCAACATGGGGTTGTCTCTCCACCACCAAAAGACACCAACACCACCATAACCACCCCCTTTAACACCCCTTGGGGTGGCGCCAACTCACCCTAGCCATAGGATCACCAACCACCCTCATCCTTCCATCCTAGCCCTCCATTTCAAGGGGCACCTTAACCCCCCATCCTACCCTATAAAAAGACCACTACCCACCACCATTCAAGCCATCCTTGGCTAGCCATTTCACTCTCATATTCCACCAAGAATCCCACGTCCAAGGGAGAAGAAGAAGAAGAAGATTAAGGGGATATTCTGTCCCTTTGGTGCCTTCCCCTCTTCCCTTCTCTCTTGGGTCATGCCAGCCAAAGGAGAAGCCAGGCAAGGAAGATCTTGGAGGAGATCTTGAAGGTGGTCACGCCACCTTGAAGGAGTCTTTGAGGGTGGTGCACGCCCACCCCTTGGAGAGAGCATTAAAGGTGGTAGCTTCCACCTTGGAGGAGCTCTCAAGGAAGGAGAAGAAGGAGGCCCTCTTTTCAAGCCAAGGAGCAGCTAGGCTTGGAGCAAGACGACAACCTTCTTCACCATTGTTACAAGAGGATTTGTGTTTCTTTTCTTGCTTTTAGATTGTTTAATTCTAGTAGAAGCATTCCTCTACTTGTCCTTGAAAAGAACACTCATTCTACTCAATCAAAATTGCCTTCTTTTAGTTTTTTTTATTGCAGTTGTTTGTTTTGGTTCTAGCACTTGTTTCATCTCTTCTTCCTAATTACTCTAGGCCTCCACTTGCCTAGAGTGAGCTTAGGAAGAAGATATTTCTATCTTTTAGATTTTAGTTAATCATTTGTAGGTGTTAGTTCTTTTCGCTACAATCTGCAGTTTGCCCTCATCTTTTCAAAATACAAAAAAAAAATTTTACATATTGAAAAATATTAAAAAGAAAGTTGAGATTATATTCCAAGCAAGAGAATCATTATTGCAATTTTTGCCTCCTTGGACGACCCTAGATACTCCCCTATCTAGGATATAAATTTTAAAAGCGTAAGCGGATTCGCGTGTTACAACGACGTTAAAAACCCGCTTTTACAAATCACGCGCATTTCGTTATCACCCATCACCAGCTTCCTTCCCCGAATTCGATCGACCATCACACACCCCAATCCACCATAGAACCACTGCCATTACATTCGTCGTGCCTCGATGAAGAATATGAGCTATTCTAACGTGGCCATGAGGCCCTACTTCATGTTTCAGGTCATCGTCGTCCACCGCCATCGCCACCTACATCTCCAACATCATTCAAGCTCTTTTGACCATGTTCTTCTCCAATACCTTACCTAGGCAGTGCGGCTGACTCCCAAGAAACCTCCCAAGCATCCAATTGAAGCTGCTATGGCACACTCGTGCTCCAATTGAACAAAGGACCTTGCTACGGCCAGTGCGAAGAGGAATGGTGGGACTTTAGTCTGACCTCGGAAATGGGTAGCCAAGTAGAGGAGCAGAAATTCATTTTTTGCCTATGCCTCTTCTCCTAACACGAGGGTGAGGTCCTCCTTACCCACACACTCCTCACCAACAACACCTACTCCACGGGTCTGGCGCATTCGATTACCCGCCTAACCAAAGCACTCCTCCCTCACCACCTACTACCGGTGAGCTTGGTCCCGGGTGCGTGTATGCTTGATAACCCGATAACCTGATACTATGAAGGGCCCTGGGAGGGTGGAACCTAGGAGGAAGAGAGAAAGAAAGAGAGTGCGGGTTAGGGGGTTTTGCTCTCTGTGACACTTAGACAAATCTGAGAGTGCCGCCCTTTGTGTGTGAAGAAAGAAAGAAGAGAGAAGAGAAGCCAAGACAGAGGAGAGGAAGAGAGCAACTAAATAAGGAAAGCTAAAGAAGAAATTGAGAGAAAAGGAAAGAAGAGAAGAGGAAGAGGAAGAACAGTGCTTCCTAGCACTGTAGAACTTATTGGTTAAGCTGTTTGATTAAATGACTTAGTTGTCTGATACTTGAGGCTTTATCTGGTTATTTAAGTACCTAAGTTGAATGGTTGATGACACTGTTGCATTATTTGAACTCAATGCACATATGCTTAAATTGAATAATTGGTGATCTAAATCGCCATTGTTTTTGCTTTGAGATTCTTTTTGCTATGCATAACTATTGTTATACTCATGTGCTACATTGATTATTAGTTTTGAGTAATTATTATCATTAATTCTGCTCATTTACATTATTTATTGAGATTAGTGTGTGAATTCCAATTTGCTCCCAGCGAACGACCTCGGACTTTCATCTTAGTTATAAATTTTATATGTTTTCAAGTGATTTTGACCTATACTACGACACAGCTTTTATAACATTGATTTCACTCACCAACAACAGAAGATTCTGAGGACAATACCGTTGAATATTGTATGGAATTAGGAATAACCCAATATGATCCTACAGGCCTTGACACCCAAACCAATCAAGAGGTTAGCCCATTAATCACTGACTTGATTCCAAGACCTCTTGAGGGTAACTGTGATCCACCACTTGACCCTTTATCCCAAGGACCCAAACCTGAACTTAAACCTCTTCCAAATCATCTAAAATATGTTTTCTTGGGATCTGATCAGACTTACCCTTTAATCATCAGCTCTCATCTAACCCAAACTCAAGAAAAGCAACTGATTCAAGTATTGGGAAGAAACAGTCGAGCAATTAGTTGGACATTAGATGATCTGAAGGGAATTAGTCCCACTTACTGCACCCACAGAGTCTATACTAAGGATGGATTTAGACCCTCTTGAGAAATGCAAAGATGGTTGAATCCTAACATGTCGGAGGTAGCAAAAAAGGAAATAATCAAGTGGTTAGATGCTGGAATAATCTACCCAATCTCTGGCAGCTCATGGATTAATCCTGTACAAGTGGTTCCTAAGGAAGCCAAGCTGACTATGATTACTTATGATAATGGGGAATTGATTCCAACCCGCACAGCTTCCTCTTGGAGAGTCTGTGTTGACTACAAGAAGCTGAATAGTGCAACCAAGAAAGACCACTTTCCACTTCCCTTCATTGATCAAATCCTGGAAAGACTAGCTGACCAGTAAATCTTCTATTTCTTGGATGGCTATTCTGACTACAATCAAGCCGCTATCCACCCCGAGGATCAAGAGAAAACCACCTTCACAAGTCCCTACAGAACATTTGCCTTCTGTAGAATGCCTTTTGGATTATGTAATGCTCCAACAACCTTTCAAAGGTGCATGCTTGCAATCTTTTCGAACATGGTGGGTGATTTCATGGAAATCTTCATGGATGACTTTTCTGTGTTCGGGTACTCTTTTGAATCATGTCTTATCAATCTTGAAAAGACTTTACAAAAATGCATCAAGGCGAATCTTGTTATATCTTGGGAAAAGAGTCACTTCATGGTCAAGGAGGGCATAGTCCTTGGCCATGTTGTGTTTGAAAAAGGAATTAAGGTGGATAAAGCCAAGGTGGACACTATAATCAAACTACCGCCACCTTCGATGATTAAGCAAGATCGTTTCTTGGACATGTGGGATTTTACCATCGATTTATTAAGGACTTTTCTAAGGTGGCAAGGCCCTTAAGCAACTTTCTGGTAAAAGATCATTCCTTTGATTTTAATTCAAATTGCTTAAAGGCTTTTAATCAACTAAAGGAGGCTATTACAAAATCACCCATCTTACAACCTCCTAATTGGGATCATGCCGACACCTCTGATTATGCCATTGGGGCAGTCTTGGGACAAAAGGTAGACAAGAAACTGTCTGTGATTTACTATGTTAGCAAAACCTTAGATGAGGCTCAAAGAAACTACACCACTACAGAAATAGAGTTGCTAGTCGTAGTATTTACTCTGGAGAAGTTTAGACCATCCCTACTGGGATCTCATGTCACAATCTTCACAGATCATACTACATTAAGGCACTTGATGTCTAAAAAGGATGCAAAACCCAGATTAATCAAATGGATCCTTCTGCTGCAAGAATTTGATTTAGAAATCGAAGACAAATCTAGTGCCCAAAATGTAGTAGCAGATCATCTCTCCAGAATCCTTGTAGACTCTACAACTCCTTAACTCTGTGATTCATTCCTTGATGAGACTCTCCTGACTATTTGCAAACTACCTTGGTTTGTAGATATTGTCAACTATTTGGCCATCGGAAAACTACTCATGGATTGGCCTAAGAATAAGTAGGATAAGTTGATTTCCGATGCCAAATACTACTTTTGGGAAGACCTAGAGCTATTCAAAGTTTAAGCAAATTAGGTTATCTGCCATTGTATTCCAGACGAGGAGATCACAAGTGTACTAGAATTCTACCACACTTTTGCTTGTGGAGGTCACTTCTCAAGAAAAAAGATGGCATCCAAGGTACTGCTGAGTGGATTGTATTGGTCGTCTTTATTCCGTGACTTGTACAACTTCTGTAAGTCATGTATCAATTGACAAACTTTAGGAAATATGACTAAGAAGGACATGATGCCCCTAAGCCTAGTCCTTGAAGTCAAAATCTCTGATGGTTGGGGCATTGATTTTATGGGACCTTTTACCAATTCATTTAGGTACCTGTTCATTCTGGTGGCAGTTGATTATGTATCCAAATGGATTGAGGCCATCTCGACCCAAACCAATGATCATAAAGTGGTCATGGATTTTGTAAAGAATAGCATCTTTAGTCGGTTCGGTGTGCCCAAAGCTCTGATTAGCGATAGCAGATCCCATTTTACTCACAACCAATTCAGGGCCTTACTAGCCAAGTAGAGAGTCACTCACAAAATCTCTACTCCATACCATCCACAGACCAACGGACATGCTGAAATCTCCAATCGAAAAATTAAAAAGATCCTTCAAAAGACTGTCCGCTCAAATCGGAAGGATTGGTCTGCCAAATTGGATGACGCTCTCTAAGCCTACTGGATTAAGTTTAAAACTTCGATTGGAATGTCTCCATTTTGTCTAGTCTATGGAAAATCTTGCCATTTACCCATTGAGCTTGAGCATAAATCTTATTGGGCAATCAAAACATTTAACTTGGATCTCGATCGATCTAAATGACAAAGGAAATTGCAATTGACTGAATTGGATGAAATCCAAAATGATGCTTACAAGAGAACGAGAATCTATAAGAATAGGACAAAAGCTTTACATGATAAGTACATCTCCAGAAAAAGCTTTGTCCCTAACCAAAAGGTTTGGTTATTTATGCACGTTTGAAGCTCTTTCCAGGAAAATTAAGATCAAAGTGGACAGGTCCCTTCATTATAAGAAAAGTCTACCCTCATGGAGCTATGCTTATCTTGGATCCCAAGATCGACAATGAGACAAAGCTGAATGGTCAATGATTGAAGCCTTTTATCACGCAGAACTGTGATCCCATTCCCGATGGTCACATCAACCTTCTGGAATCTTCTTAAAGCTGAACTAAGTCCGGCAAATGTCGTTAAACTTAGCGATGGCTGGGAGGCAACCCAGTACTTTGTATAGGTAGCTTTGCATCCTCTACATCCATACTGACCTAGATTAACAACCATAGTCAGGTGAAATCCCCTCCTCTTATTATATTTTGATTTTCATGCATATATTTCAATGAGGACATTGTAATGAATAGGCATAGGGGGGTGGACCTTGCATGTCTAATTTTTATGTCAAAAAAAGAATTGCATTTAGGCGTAAATAATTTTAATAAAGGTTTTATTAGGGATTATTCTTAAGTTGATTCCTGAGCTTAGAATCCAGTACAATTTCACACTTACACGGAGAATTTACAATGGATCCTCTGTGAAGACTGATAAACATCTTTAGTTTGTCGAGAAGAAGCATTGCTTCTTCTCCTAAACCCTTGGACAGTAATTAGGGAGTTGATTGCGCAGCAATCATAGGTCTTAATTGACCTAAATTAGGCTAGGACTTAGCATAAGTTAGGGTAATTCATGCATGCATAAGCATTACTAGCACCTTTACTGCTTTCTTTTAGCTATGCATAAAATAATTCTATAATGTACTGATTAGGTGCATTATGTCAATTGCAGGTAATAAGCTTATCAGAAGCTAGATCTGAAGCTGGATCTAAAACTGGATCTGAAGAATAAAGAATAACTGGTGTTACAGCAGAGCTGGAGCAGAAGACCTAGATTAGATGTAGTAGATAATAATGTAAGAGAGTTAACGTATGCTATTCTATTAAGTAGGAATAAAATAATAAATTATGAAGAACTTAGGTTCATCCTAGCCCTAGGATAGTCTAGAAGCTTCCCCAAGCCTTAGCCACCCTTAGATTAGGTAACCGCACCCTAGGAAACCTTAAAACCCTAATTCCAACCTCTATCTGGACGTGCAGATAAGTTATATGACATCCAGAACCCTAAGCCAACTCCCGCACACCTTCAACCCACTTCTACAGTGTTATTGGATGTCCAGACACTTGGTTAGACGTCTAATTTCTGCAGAAAACCAAAGATAGAACCTAGAATCCCTCCCGACTCTGATTGGACGTCCAGACAATAAGTATAGACTTTTGATTTTCCATTATAAGACATCTAATAACTTTATTAGACATCCAGAACTGCCCTCCAGACCCTGTTTTAAGATTCAAGCCTTGATCTTGGATCTCTAGCTTCCTAAACCCAATTCTTACCCCCTAGGAACCTAAATTAAGGTGCCATAACCCTAGTACATCACCTCTAGACCTCCCTAAGGACCTAATTAGGTCCTCACTAAACCTAATTGACTTGGATTATGGTCAATCTCTTCAGTCTATTCAATTGGACTCATTGAGTCCAATTGAGCATTGATCTTAGCATACACTGTCCAATTGGACTCAATGAGAGTCCAATTGACCTAGACCTACCTTAATTGAGTTTTTTTACTCTCAATTAGGGTTTCACACATCCAATTAAACTTGTATGAAGTATAATTGCATTTTACCTTAATGAATTAGGATTTACAACCCTAATTTGAGACCTACCTTGACCTAAACCCACTAGAACCTAACCTAATCAACCTAGCCACCTAGGTTTCGACCTACACACACCCACACACACCATCCACATGAAAATACCTAGCATAGAGTTCTCTAGAGCTCTCTACCATGTGTTGTTGCCTTGGTTGCTAAAACCAACAACCATGATGCATTCAATTTTTAGATCTACCAAATGTGGATCTAAAAACCACCCATCCATCCACTCTCTCACTCTCCCACGAGCTCCCACCATAGGCCTCTATGGCGAATTCCATAATTCTCTAGAGAGCTTCTCTTAGGTCCATAAAAAGACCTACAGGGTGACTATTTCATCCATCTCAGTCTTTTAGCATAGCTCCACCTTCCATAAGCCATGACCACCTCCACCTCCATGTTCACAAGCTCCGCCATGATGCCACCACCTCCACACCAAGCCTAGACCAGGTTCAACTTCCCCAACCTCTCTCCAAAGGCTGGCCTAAGCACCATTGGTCGTCCCTCTTTCTCTTCTCACCCATTCAAAGGCCATCGGAGACCACCTCTGGATGCCCTTAGTTCTACTAGACTAGATTATAGTTCTTTTGAGATTTAATGCTTTATTTACTACTTAGTACTGTAGCTCCATATTCTCCCCCAATGATGCATGCATAATCCCCCCATAGATTCATGGATGTAATCGTTTTCTACTAGCTAGATTTAAATTTCCCTATACAAGCATTCCGTTACCTATGGTGTAACCACCATCATGCCTCAATGAAAACATATATATATATATTTATATGTTGAAAATAACCATGTGCCTGATTATCATCTTTTAGTGTGATTAAAGTTGCATGCTTTCAATTTCTGATATTACGACAACAGCATGTGTATCAATACGTATTTAGTATAAATCGACATGCGATTTTGAACAAGTAAAGCGAGTGAAATCGAATTTGTTCCAAAATGCCTCCCAAAGATGAAAGACTGGGATTCAAGTCTCGTTATTTTAGAAATTATTTTTGTTGATCGTATTTCACAACTATACTGTGATGCATTTCTGATCAAATACGCACTCTACAATCCCAACAAATGGCATCGTTGCCAGGGTTTAGCGTCCTTCTTTGACAACAAATGCCGGTGGGTAGAGTGGTCAGTGAAGATGATAACTTTGACCCTAATAGATAAGATTTGAATTTCTCCAACTCGAATACTACTACTAGCAATTCTTTTTCAATGACAGTATAATTGCGCTAAGCCTCATTCAGCGTCTTGCTAGCATAGTATATGACAAAAGGTTGTTTCTCCCGACGCTGGCCTAAAATAGCACCGACGGTGAAATCAGAAGTGTCGCACATCATCTCGAAATCAAGCAACCAATCAGGTGGTTGGAGAATCGGGGAATTAGAGACAATGATTTGTAAAGTCTCGAAGGCACTGAGACACGAGGTTTCGAATTTGAATGGGGCATCGACAACAAGGAAATTCATCAAAGGTCATGCAATTTTTGAGAAATCACGTATAAATCTCTGATAGAAGACGACGTGACCCAAGAATGATCTGATCTACTTGACCGAGCTAGGTGGCTGTAAGTGGGAAATAATCTCAGATTTAGCTCGATTGACCTCGAGTCCATTTTTAGAGATCCTATGCCATAGTACTATGCCATCCCTCACCATGAAATGGCTTTTCTCCCAGGATAGTACTAGGTTTACCTTAATACACCATTTCAGGATTTTAGTGAGGTTATCAAGACAAGATACAAAATCATCTTCGAAAATGGAGAAGTCATCCATGAACACCTCCACATAGCCCCCAATCATGTTAGAGAAGATGGCCATCATACAACACTGAAATGTTGCTGGCGTGTTGTAGAGGCCAAAGGGCATCCGCTTGAAAGCGAATGTTCCAAAGGGGCATGTGAATGTGGTCATGTCTTGATCCTCCAGGCTAATCGCTATTTGATTATACTCAGAGCATTCATCCAAAAAGCAAAAGAAACTGCATCTGTCTAACCGTTCCAAGCTCTGATTAATGAAAGGCAAAGGAAAGTGATCCTTCTGGGTAGCCATGTTCAGTTTCCTATAGTCGATGCAGACCAGCCATGATGTTGTAGTGTAGGTCGGGATGGATTCACCTTGATCATTTTTCACTGTGGTCAGTCCTACTTTCTTGGGTACTATCTGGATCGGACTCACCCATTGCCTATCAAGGATTGGGTATACAATACCTGCATCTAGCCATTTGATGATCTCCTTCTTAACAACCTCTAGCATATTCGGGTTTAGCTATCTTTGAGGTTGTCTCGAAGGTTTCACCCCCTCATCTGTGTAAATGTGATGGGTGCAATATGAGGGGCGAATACCGCGAAGATTAGCAATCTTCTACCCTATAGCAGCCCTATGGTCTTGTAAACCCAAAATCAATTAATGCTCCTGTTCTTGTGTTAAGTGAGCACTAATAATGACTGGGTATGTCTCACTTTCTCCCAAGAACACATACTTACGTGAGTTAGGTAAGGGCTTCAATTCAATCATGGGTGGGTCAGAGTCAGAAATGGGAATAGGAGCAGACTCCAAGGTGGGGAATCTGATGATCCTGATGCGTGTGAATTCCTGCTAATTCGCTATCTGTGAGATAATCGATTGTGACTGTGTTAACCGAAAACCCGTTAGCTGTGGTCACATCTTCTTGTAACAACAAGGGTGATCCAGTAGTGTATAGATCAGGATAGTTAGATTCAGGGGTGTTGTGGTCAAAAACACACCCTAAACAATCAGATCCTCGAGGAGATATGTGCGGTGCAGTCTTCTTAGTCCTGTGTGGATCGAGGTCCAAGAACCCTGATAGTGCAGACGAATGAGACATTGGGTCGTCACAAAGGAGCCCAATGTTACCACAGTATGCCGAATCTTCATTTTCACCATCCTCCTCTATGCGATCACAGTCAAAATTCCTTGATGCCCTGAATATGTCAAGTCAAAGTCGCTCATTACCTTGGGCTATCTCATACACCTGGATGCACAATCAATGTTGCCCGGGCTGTCCCTAGAAATGGGCAACCCAAAATGATTGGTCCATCTTGGAGATTCGGAGGAACCTCCATATCGAGAACGAAAAAGTCTGCAGGAAAGTAGAATCCGCAAACTTTTATGATCATGTTCTCAACCACCCCCCTCGGTGTTGTTACTAATCTATCAGTGATGAGAACCTCATCATGAACCCTAACTATCACATTTTGACCAAATAAAATGAATAAAAGCTCCTACATAGCCTCAAGGAAGGCTTAATTCAGGGAATTACCAATCTAAGGAGAGAACATGACACAAAGGGTAAAACTATAATTTTACCATTGTAGTGCATCAACAGGATTTCTAAGGGTCTATACATAGGTCAAGTGGACTTAATAAGATAAAAATTGGGATGGTTTGGTTAGAAAACGGTTATGACGAAATCTACGAATTAAATGACATTCTGTAACCCTAAAATAAACCCACTTTAATTGATAAGGTTCCAGGAAAGATAAAAATCAACTAAACCCTCTAAAATTCATGAAATAATATCCCATAGGGTTTAGAACCATCAATTTGGCCTTTGGAACCTATTTTGACCTAGATTGGGGTCCATACCCAATTTTTGACCTAATTTGGGTTGTTGTGCAAAATATCCATTCAAACGTGGCAAAACCTAAAATCCAACTTCACCAATGAATTCCTTAGGTCCAAATTAGGTTTATACCAAAATTTGGTACTAAGGGAAGGTCGTCTTGACCCACTTTGCAATTTGGTCCTCAAAATTACCTTCTGACCCTCAACTTTTTGAAACCCTTACGATTACCCCCTCATCTTCCTCATCATTTTCTTCACTTTGGTCCCTCTGCCATCCATAGCAGGGGCCATACCTCCACCGACTTTGCGTAAAGGCTTGCGCCTCTCCTGCATGGGGAGCCGCCCCCAGCTTTGAAAGGGGAGCTCCTTACGGAGCCCCCTATCGCATCAGCTGCTCCCCATGCCCTGAAACCCACCATACCTCTTGTGCGAATGTGAGAGAGGTATGGGTATCTGACCGGCCTTACCTTCGACGTGGCCTCGCCGCCTCCCTCGCACGCTTCCCGCCCTGCCAGTGCTTATTTAAGGAAGGGCACGCCACGCCATTTCCTCCAAACTCAATTTGGCCTGAGATCTCCCTCCAATTTGTCTCCTCCCAACTCCAGCCGATTGCCCAGAGCTTCCGACGACTCTTCCTCCCTCTCTCATAACTCTGCCATCGTACTAGTGGCAAAGCTACCTTCGTCGTCCTCTACCATGTCGCGTTGTACTAGCGCGCACCCTCCAACCCCTTTTACTCGTCGCCGTCTTCCCCCCTGGCACCTTCGTCTCCGGCAAAGGCAGTACCAGTCACTCGCCATCTGCCTTCCCCCTTCACTCTGGACTTGATTAGATAAGTTTCCCTCACTCTCTTCATTTCCCCTCTACTAATTTGTACTCTCGACACCACAGACCACCATCACCCTCTCCACCTCCGACCACAAACTCCGGCGAGGTCACTCCACCTCCACAAGCTATTCCACCCCTCACCGACCAGTCCCTAAGCTTCACCACCTCCCACCGATCACCTTTTACCCTTCCACTCACTGCACCACCCACTGTCTCCTCCCCCCGAGCACACCCACCTGCATGCACATAGTGTGCCCTAGGCACACACGCACAGCCTCCCTCATGCCATGCTGACCCCCAGGCCACCTTCTCCACACCTTGGCGAAGCTCCCCAACGCATCTGATAGGGTCGCCAGGCAGTGATCGTGATTTCAGGGTCGCGACCACCTCCACCATTAACGTCGAGCTTGGAGCAAGCTTGCAAGCAGCTCTAGACCTCCCTAGCTCTAGGTCATGAGCCCAGGTCGTGCGAACTCCCCTGCTCACTCAACAAGGTCTTCAATTGGCATCAAGGACCATAGCTGCAGCTGCAATTGGATGTGCCATCTGCTGCCAGGCGTGCAACAGGAAGGTGGGATGTTTAGTCCCACCTCATGCATTTTCGAGCGTGCATAGGTAAATAAATTGAAAAAGTGACTTAAGCTCTTCGCCTCAGTACACGGGGTGAGGTCCCCTCGCCCACTCACCGTCTCATCCGCGCTCACTCCTCTGTGGACCTGGCTGACATGACATGATAACCCTGCACACCTCGCCCTCCACCACAAGCCGGTGGGCCTGGTCTCGAGCGCATATATCCAAACCGATAACCTGGCTGGCTCTGTGAGAGTTGTGACCTGAGAGAGAAATAGAGAGAGAGAGACGCAGGGAGGGTAGGGGTAGGTTTTGCTTAACCGTGTACCTGTGCAGGGAAGAAGAAGAAGAGGAAGAGGAGAAGAAGCCAACTGAAGAAGACGAAGAGGCTGAGGACTTCGCTGCGCCAAGGAAGGAGCAAGAGCTGAAGAAGAAGAAGGTAGAGGAAGAAGCACAGTGCAGAAGGAAAGGAAGAAAAAGGAGAAGGCAGAAGGAGCTGAAGAAGAAGAAAGAGCCAAAGAGGAAGAGAAGAACAGAAAGAGGGAGCTGCCGCAAAGAGGAAAGAAAAGGAAGAGAAGAAGAAGAAGCCAAGGAGAAGAAGCAGCCAAAGTCAGAGCAGCACTAGCCAAAGAGAAGAAAGGAAGAAGAAGAGGGCGTGCACTATAGCAATCTCCACTTAAGGCGTCTGATTCCTAGAATCAGATGTCTAAAGACAGAGAAAATAAATGGGAGAGAGCAAAGAAGGAGAGAAAAGAAGAAAAAGAGAAGAAAAATTCTACTTTTAGTCTCTACATTTTTTGTAAAACATTACAGTATTGTGAATTGTGATTTTTCTGCTTCTAAAATCAAATTTGCTCCCTGAGTTCGACCTTAGAATGTTTTCAAATTTTAAGTAATAAATAAATTAAATTGGTAATCAATTCTGTGATTTTTCTGCTTCTAAAATCAAATTTGCTCCCTGAGTTCGACCTTAGAATGTTTTCAAATTTTAAGTAATAAATAAATTAAATTGGTAATCAATTCTTGCAACATACTACAACATGTAGCTTTTTGAAAACTGCGACGAACGTTCCATCAATTTTTGGTGCCGTTGTCGGGGAGCAATGGGCATTTTAGAAGCTTCAAAATTACAATTTTTGATTTTATACTGACTTAATCTCTCTTTTGTTGTGTTGCAGGGAAAGGAACTCAAGAAAAGACAAGCAGCCACACAGCAACCACACCAGAAAATAGGTAACCTTTTTAACCCTCTCTTTTAAGCCCCTCACAATCAAAAGAGGAAAAACAAAAAGAAAAATCAATCTAGGGTTACTTGTCTTCCATACTTAGTAATTCACGAAGTTGCCTGATTTCTACTTTTAACACATCTTAACTGCATATCCACTTAAAGTAACTAGGGCTAAAACTTTCTTGATTGAGCTCTAGTTACCCATTTATGAGGCAACTAACTGGACAAACTAGAGCTAACCTAGGATTCCAAGCTAGGGTTTTAGAGACACCTTCTTTTAAGCAAAGAATTAAAAATTCCAAAAAGAGGTGTGCCTAAACAATTGTTTGAAAAGACCTATTCAAGAGAAACCCTAAGCAATCAGGCTCTTAACCTACTTGAACAATAAAAGAAAGGACCTAAGAAACTTTCAATGGAACAAAGTGGTGAAGTTGATCCTTTGGATCAACCAACCTTTAAATTAGGTCACTTTTGCACACAAAAGGTTTAAAATTCAAGTGGAACCCTAAGCACCTTGATCTTAACTAAAAGTGGTAGACTTAAGACGACAAGGTCCCCATTCTAGTCTACCTGGAATCTCAATGACAAGAGAGGTCGAGTGGGGGAAACCCTGTAACCCGTGGGGGCGCTCTACCATGTAGGGGTCTTCGCGGGACTCATCCTCTTTGGCTGCCCAGGTAATTCTCAAGTGGACGACCTTCTAATCAAGGGGTATCGTCCGCCACGAACCTCTATAGTAACCCAACATATTTTGGGTGTCTTGATTGGGTCCAATACATTCTAACCTCATCTAGTCTATTAGTGCATGTTTGGTAGGAGGTCCTTGAAACCTCCTCTAGAAACCCACTCTCCCCGAGGCCAAGCCTCGGCACTCTTGTTTGTGCAACAACCCCTCCACATAAACCTTTCTTCCGATTCTGAACCTAGTTCTCCTTCTTCTTCCATCATGGCACAGCCTATTGAAGAAGAAAATAATCTTGAGCACCAGCTTCAGCGTCTTAATGACCTCTTCCAGAACTTCATGAACCCACCGTAGTGCCCCATGATGCGAGATCACTATAATCTCGTTGCGGTGGCAATTGAGCCTCAAGTCTGAATCTCGACTGGAGGACCTGATTCTGAATTGAAGCCCAATATGATTCATGCCATACCTAAATTCTATGGGCTTAACTCTGAAGATCCCTTCAAGCATATCAAACAGCTCAAGCATCTAGCCCAGACCTTCGAGTTAGATGCGCAGAATTGGGATATCTTACTCATGAAGATGTTCTCTTTCTCCCTCATGGACAAGGTAGCTCATTGGTATCAGACACAGACCCATCTGATCAACACCTGGGATGAACTTCTATCCGAGTTTTTGAAGAAGTTCTTTCCCATTGGTTGGACAAACGCCTTGCGCCATCATATTACTCACTTCACCCAGCAGACGGGAGAACCTCTTCATGAGGCATGGGATCGATTCTTAGATCTCATGCGAAAGTGCCCCCATCACGGAGTTCCTAAATGGGAACAAGTCCAGTCTTTTTACCAAGGACTCTGTGAGGACATTAGATTATTTGTCAATGCAACTTGACGAGGGAATATCATGGGTCAACATGAGGACACTGTGTGGGAGATTCTCGAGAATATGTGCGAGAACTCCATCAACAATGACTCCATGGGTTTATTCAACTGGATGAATACCCACGCATCGATGAATCTTAGGGGAGCTCATGAGACGTAGAGCCTGTCCGCATCCGTCGACTTGGAATTGATGGCCAGTCAGTTGGACAAGGTCTCTATCATTGAGAAGAAGGTGGACGAGCTGACTCGACATTTGCAGCGAGCCACCTCTACGCAGAACTCTTTCACACAACCACCTCCCTCAAGGGAAACTGTGCAAAACATTTTCCACCGATCTTCTCTAGGGATGGACCTGTATCCACCCCCATCTTACTCCAGGACTGGAGGGACCTTCAATCCTCTCTATTCTTGTCGGGGGAACTCTGATCCCCCATACTCTGACTTTCCTGAGGCTCCTTAGATCTACGAGGACCTCAACCCCATCCAGAATGACCCATTTTCCAACACCTACAACCCTAGATGGCGAAATCATCCCAATTTTTAGTGGAAGGGAAATTCTCAGGTCCAAAGACCACCTTATCAACCCCGTCCACAAGCCCCTCATCCTTATCAGCCGCCTCAGCCTTGGCCCAACCCCACCTATCAATCCGGGCTAAAATAAGACCAAATGTCCCTCCTCCAAACTCTGGCTGACATTCAAAGAGCGAATGTGGCTATCCAAAAACCGCACAAGGACGAGATCATAGAGGTACGCAACCAACTCACCCAGATGGTGAATTCCCGCCAACCGGGCACTCTTCCTTCACAACCTTTGCCAAACCCTAATAATATGTCGACCCAGAAATGCGTTATGAACCCAAACCCAGGCCAAGCACACTTGATTTATCAGGCCCCTTCCATTCCATCACTTGACGGGATGGAAGCTTCAACATCCTATGCGGGTTATCAACAGCAGCCACCCATTTTACTGACCCCTAACCCAAACCAAGCAGGATTAAACTCTGTAACAACCCGTAGTGGTAAAGCAACCCAAGACCCACCTTATCCAGACCACTCCAAGGCTGGTAGTGACCCAAACCCTAGGATAGTTATCCAGGATGTCCCTGTCCCATATCAAAAACCTGGACCTATTCAAGAGGAACCAACCAAGGTTCCATTTCCCGAGGCCTTGACCAAGGGAAAGAGGACAACCAAACCCGTGGCTCCTGAGGAGGACCTGATCAAGCTCTTTGAGTAGGTCCAAATAAACATCCCCTTGATGGATGCAATCCACCATGTACCGGCTTATGCACGATTCTTGAAAAATGTGTGTACACCCTAGCGTAAGTCATGAACCAAGAGTGGGAGTCTGATCGTACTGTCAGAGCAAGGCAGCTCTGTAATTTTTAGTAAACTCCTACCCAAGGCAAAAGACCCAGGCACTGCCCTGATTTCATGTAAAATTGGTGAAACCCAATTTGATAGGGCATTATTAGACTTAGGTGCCTCCATAAACTTGATACCCACTTCCCTGCTTAACCACCTTGAAGAATTCAACCTAAAACCTACTGAGGTGACATTGCAGTTAGTTGATTGATCCATTAAGTCACCTAAGGGAGTTCTCAAGGATGTCATTGTTAGGGTGTGGGATTTCTACTTTCTTGTAGACTTTATAGTTCTAGACATGGATGCACCTAAGAACCCAAGGGATACACCAATTATACTAGGGAGACCTCTTCTGGCCACTGCTAGGGCCAACATAAGCTGTGAGGAGGGCCAAATAGAGCTGAAATTTGGAAACCAAACCCTTAAGATTGATATCTTTAAGGCCCAACATGGATTAATTGCGGTGTGGTAGAACAAATATGTGATATCGAAACCGTGGTTGATGAACCGCATTTTGAGGACAACTTGATTATCCCCAATCAACCACAAGAAGAACAACACCTGCAATTAGAGGTATCTGAACCCGATCTAGATACACCTATAACTCCTACCCTTATTCCTCACACTCACTCCGAACCACCTACTGCCACTGATAATCTCATTTTGGAACTCAAGCCCCTTCCCGATCATTTGAAATATGTCTTTTTGGGTTCCAATCCGACACTTCCTGTGATTATAAACTCTAGACTCACCCCTGACCAGGAATCCCGTCTGATTACTGTTCTCCAGCAACATCGTAGAGCCATTGGATGGACTCTTGATGATTTGACTAGAATAAGCCCCTCTTATTGCACACACCACATATATTTCGAAGAGGGTGCACGACCTTCACATGAAATGCAAAGATGTCTGAACCCTAATCTGCAGGAGGCCGTGAAAAAGGAGATCATTAAGTGGTTAGATGTAGAGATCATCTACCCAATCTTCGACAGTTGCTGGGTGAGCCCAATCCAGGTTGTGCCTAAGAAGGTAGGGCTCACCACCATCACGACTAAAATCGGAGAGGTCATACTAACCTGTTAGCCAACTCGTGGAGAGTCTGCATTGATTACCGATGACTCAATTCCTCCACGAAGAAGAATCATTTCCCACTACCATTTATTGATTAGATCCTCGAAAAACTAGCGGGAAATAGATTCTTCTGCTTTCTTGACAGGTACTCTGGTTACAACCAAGTGGCGATTCATCCAGAGGACCAAGAAAAGACCATGTTCACCTGCCCCTTCGGAAAGTACGCATTCTGAAGGATGCCTTTTGATCTCTACAATGCACCTGCGACTTTTCAACGGTACATGCTTGCCATATTCTCTGATATGGTAGGTGACTATCTGGAAGCCTTCATGGATGACTTCTCAGTATTTAGCGCATCATTTGACGATTACCTCCGGCACTTGGTTCAAATACTCAGGCGATGCATTAATGCGAATTTGGTTCTTTCCTAGGAAAGAGCCACTTCATGGTGCTTGAGGGGATCATCCTGGGACATCTGATTCCTGAGGGGCATCCAAGTGGATCGAGCTAAGGTTAACTTGATCTCCAAACTTCGTATGCCTAGCTTGATTAGGGACATCCGATCTTTTCTAGGACATGTCGATTTTTATCGTCGATTCATCCGTGATTTTTTGAAAATCGCGTGCACCCTGACCATTCTTCTCTCCAAGGATGTTGATGAGTCGACTTTCTGCTTTGTGTTGTAGTATTTAAGTGGTGGAAAAATCGACTAATTAAAAAAAATAAAAATAAACACTCATAGAAGAGCGGGTCGTGTCGATAGGGAGGCAATTATGCAATAAACTCTTGATTATTTTACATTCTTTCGGATAAGTGCGAAATCCCTATTCAAATTTGACATAAAATGCGAAGGAAAGTAGATTCACAATAACTTAAAAAGATAAGTGTATATGTGCAATTTTTCTTCACTGAAATCTTCAATAAATATATGATGATTTTGTGTAATTTTCACGTGTCATATACTAGAGAGAATCGGTGCACGTGTTGATCCCAAAATCAATCTTTAAACAAATGAATATCAATAACATGCAATTATCAGAAAATATGAGTGTGCACGCACAATTCTGCCATAATAAAATAATAATAAATAAAAAAACAAATTCTGTGGCAATGGCAGCGAATGTAAATTTTAATATCAGAGGAAATAGAGCATTTTCTCTCTCTACTCCTCGCGAGAAAGAGAGAGCATCGGCAGGCTGTGGACCGGCTAGGGAGGTCGGCGAGGATGAGGGCTATCCGATGGAGACTGCGGTGTAGACGGAGATGGTTGGAGGTGGCCGGCTGGCGGAGGAGAAGTGATGGTGGTGGAGAGGCTACTACTGCCGTGCGTGGTTGAGAGGGGCGTGCTGCAGATGGCGCGTGCCGGCGGGCGGTGCTGCGGTAGTGGTGAAGGCGCCTGCAGGAGGGCTGGAGCAAGCAGAGGTGAGGGCACGGCTGAGGCATGCGGTCGGGTGTCTGTAGGTGCAGCACCTGTAGTGTAACGAACGCGTGCCCCAGACGTCTTTTAAGACGTCTGGGAGGTGGCCCAGACGTCGGACCAGACGTCTGGGATCGTTTCCAGACGTCTGGAAATCCGTTATCTTCCACACGCGTGGGTCATCTGCATGTCTGAGCACGCAGACCCGCATATTCGTTTATTCCCTGCTGCTGCAAACGCCCTGCCGCGTCCTCTCTCCTCCTCGCACGGCCTTAAAAGGCCACGCCTCCCCTCACTTCCTTCACCACCGTCTCCTCCCTCTTCTCCTTCAGCCAGTGAGTGTGAGCGTGAGTGCGAGGGCGGCAGCGGTGGCCGCAGCGGGCACAGAGGAGGTGCTACGTGCGAGAGCGAAGCTCTGCCGTGAGGGAGAGCTCGCCGAGGCTGTTAGGGCCAGCCGACGGAGGGCGTAGGGGGTGCGGAGCGACGCGGAGGGGGGACTACTGCGGTCTGAGCAGCAGGGGCGCGAGGTGCGACGCGGGCGACGTCGCGAGCGGAGGCCGAGTGGCGCCCTGATTCTGGAAAAATTTCCAGAATCAGACGTCTGGGTTGATAGCCAGATGGCTAGGGCGACGTCTGGAAGACCATCCAGACGTCTGAAAGGTGACTTTTTCGTCTCCTTCTTTCTTCTTGTCGACTGACTGTACTGAGGGAGGGAGATGGGTGTGCACAGGCTCGGTGATTCTCCATCCATCGCGAATCAGACGTCTGGCAGCAGTACCAGATGGCGGAAGCAACCTCCAGACGTCCGGGGTGACCATCGGACATCTGGGAGCTAGGCCAGACGTCCCCGCAGACTTCTGGACGTCTGGGAAACCATGCTGAACAAGGTAATTCTCTGATCCACTTTTTAAGACATCTGGAAGAAGTTCCAGACATCTGATTTTGCACAGTGTCGTCGTTTTTGACCCGTTTAGGGCCCGTTCGGGCTCCATTTTCCGCGATTCGAGTTGCGTTATTTTCAGAATTAATTCCTCTACCCGTCTACAGTAGCTATACACTGTTTTGAGACACTCCTTGTGTTTGATCCTTGTGATAGGACCCCGTTCTGTTGCAGTCTCGGGGGTCGCGGAGGCACGCGAGATTCCCGACCACGCCCCCATTTCTCCCGTTGTACCTGGTTGTGTGGCTTTAAGTTATTAATAAAATCTATTAAATTATGGAACCATAAATAGAACCTAGGACATTGCATGAATCCTAGGAATGAGAAATAGATGGAATGATAGCTCCTAGGTGTTGCATGAATCCTAGGGCTGGAAAACTAGATTGTATGATAGATCCTAGGATATGGCATGAATCCTAGGATGGGAAACTAGTGGAATGTATAATACTGCAGTCTTGGAAAATGGAAAGAGATATAAAGCTGCCTGTAATTTGAATTAACAGCTGCCTGTTGTGAATAAATAACGTGGTTGAGAACATGGATTATAAGAATGTGAAACTGGAAAGTGAAACCTGGATGTTTGAGTAAAAAGGATGGAACCCTACGGGGAACTAGGAGTAGAACTCCTGGAAAGTGAATGGAATAGTATTGGGGAAGTGAGCTGGCCCTTGAGTACGGAGTACCAACGAGAGCAACTGTCCCCCTGTTTAGTGCAGAGCGGAGCCAGCAGCCCCAGGGACCCAGGGTTAGGACTGGCCACTCTGTACCGACTTGCTGGCCCTCGCGTACGTAGTACCGAGGAGAGCTACTAGTGTAGGGAGGTACTAGCTACCCCATGGGCCCCGGGGTTCTGCTAGCCTCCCACACCGACTTGTTAGGCCCGCTGGGGCAAACCAGGGTAGTCAGGCGAGGGTACGCAGACTGTGGAGGGGCAAGGCCCCGGTTTGGTTACTGTGGAGGGGTTGGACCCCTGTTACTGAGAGGGCTCTGCCCTGGACTAGTTCCGTGCTGTGCTTTGGGTGCACCCGTTAACGGAAACGACTGACCGCGTGCCAGTACGGGTTAGCTACCTGTGCGTTTATCACGCGTGCCGTAGTCACCGTTATGTCTGTCAGTGACCTTGGGGTGGTTGACTGAGGGTAGGATCACCACGGGGGACTCTCCCAGCCAGGAGAGCACCACGTGCTACTTCTACTATTTGGAAAAGACTGCAATCAAGATCATTCCCACGAGGAACATTCGAGATCAAGAAAAAGATCTGGGGAATAAATGAAATAGTGAGACAATTGAAAGATGTGAATAAAGAAAGTAATCGAACATAACAGCTACTGTACACTCTACTGTTGTCTTTAGTTTAGTTGCCACTCTACTCAGCGTTTTGCTGACGTGTTACACTCGTTACCCTTTTCAGGACCAGGTGTTGAGCAGCCAGGGTCAGCGGCTACAGAGGACGCTGGCCCGAGTAGGGTCCAGTAGAGTTACCACTGTTTCTTGTACCTCTTTTGTTACGTTATAATGAGTAGTTCTTGTTTCTACTGTACTTTTCTTTACCTGCAGTTCAAATTATATGATGAATGTTGTTCTACTATTGTGGTGGTATATACTGTGGTAGTTTCTTTCCTTACTGCTGTACTTTCTTACTGTTAGTAATATTCATGCTGAATGTGGTTTATTTTACTGCTCTTTTGGTTACTTCCTTGTTGGATGACTAGGTCTTGGGATTAGTTGAGTCGGTCCGGTTCTTGTGTCTCGTAGGGACTTGGGAACCGGGTCGTTACAAGATGGTATCAGAGCAAGGTCGTCCCGAGAAGTGAATCAATTGACTGGAAAATAACCAATTCACATGTCTATAACTAGAGTAGCCACCACAACATATCTCTTGACATGAGTTCTTAGACGTTTCCGTTCGGTATCGTTCCGTTTGTTTTGACGTTTTTCTGTTTTGTTGCGCGTCTCCTTACAGGAAATGCCTCGTCGCGGGACTGGTGAGACTGGCCGCGGGCACGGTCGAGGACGAGGTGGACGTGCTGTTGTTGACGTCTTGATGGACAAGCCACCACTCCCGGGCATCCAGGCCCAGGACCTCGCCAGACTGATACGAGACATTGTACGAGAGGAGCTCCACCCACCGCCCCGAGCACCTCCTCCTGGGGCTGCAGAGGGGGAGTCCTCTGTGGGACCACTCGACGGACGGGGCGCTAGACACGGGGGAGGGGATGGGCCGCCACAGCCCCCACCTTCCTCCGATACTTCTGTACACGAGGCACCTTCGCCTGGAGGTGCACCAGCAACTCCCCTACAGTGCCACTTCGAGCTTTTCGGATAGTCCCGGAAGCTGAAGCCCCCCTCCTTCAAGGGGGATGAGGACCCGACCAAGGCAGAGGACTAGCTTGAGTAGCTGGAGAAGATCTTCGACACCCTTCACCGCCCGGTGGAGTGCCGTGTGGCCTTTGCCACGTAGCAGCTGGAGAGTGCGGCACACCGGTGGTGGAGGGCGGTCCGGGGACAGGAGAGGGACGAGCTGACGTGGGACCAGTTCGTCACCCTCTTCTACGAGCAGTACTTTCCCTAGACGTGGCAGGACCAGAGGAGGAGGAAGTTCCACACACTCCGCCAAGGGACGATGACTGTGAGCGTGTATCGCACGCGTTTCTTGGAGATGTCCCGCTTTGCAGCGACAGTGGTAGCCACTGAGGAGGAGCGCCTTTGGAGGTTCACCGAGGGGCTCCGACCTACGATCCGGGGGTATGTCAAACCCCTGAAGCTGCTTACGTTTTCGAGGGTGGTAGAGGCAGCTATGACTTACTAGGAGACCAACCCATCAGCACGAGACACCGACGGCGGGCGGAAGAGGCCCTTCCAGCCAGACTTTTCACAGGGCCGGCGAGAACGGAGACACGTGGCATCTGCAGGAGAGCCGTCACGTTGTGCAGGGCCATTAGTGGCCTTTGGGGGCCCTCGACAGGGGCCAATCGCCAGCACCGGACCCCCGCCTAGCCGACAGCAGGGACCCACTGAGGGTGGGAGTCGGGTTCCCCTCTGCTACCAGTGTGGCCAGCCGGGTCACGTCAGGAGGGACTACCCATCTAGGGCAGGGGGTCAGCAAATACTCCCCGCGTAGAGCACTGGAGGGCGCACAGGAGGTCGCGGTTCCCAGGTGCGTGGAGGAGGACAGCAGTCGCGAGGAGGGTACCAGCCAGCACCTACCCGTCCGACGCAGAGTGTGGCTGCTTCGTTCGCACCTAGAGCTAGGGGCGTATCAATGCCCTCACACACAGGGACGCCAGAGCTTCGGGATCGATGGTAGCTGGTATGGTTCCAGTTTCTGGCAGACTCGTTTACACGCTTTTCTATTCCGGCGCTACGCACTCATTTGTCGCAGCCAGTTTCGTAGTTAGTTTGGACCAGGATTATACAATGTTAGAGAATTCGTTCGTAATCAGAGGTCCGAGTGGCCAGTTGTTTGTAGCTGAGGAGGTGTACACAGATTGAGAGGTTAGCATCGGTGGACATAGCCTGCCAGCTGACCTGATTATGATCCAGATGGAGGACTTTGGAGTGATTCTGGGGATGGATTGGCTGTCCGCTTACCACGCCTTGGTGGACTGTTTTGAGTGGAAGATTGTCTTCTCCATTCCGGAGTTGCCTTCTTTCGAGTTTCACGGACAGCCAGTGGACGGAGGTTTCAGGTGCATTTCGGCACTTCAGGCGGCGAAACTTTTGAGCCAGGGGTGTGAGGGCTTCCTAGCTTGTGTGGTGGTAGAGCCCAGCCCTGTGGCAGACTTCCAGAGCATCCCGGTGGTCAGAGAGTACCCTGACATGTTTCCAGACGAGTTACCAGGACTACCGCCCGAGCGTGAGATCGAGTTTGAGATCTCACTAGTACCAGGGACCAACCCCATCTCCACCGCGCCATACAGAATGGCATCGCTTGAGCTGCGAGAGCTCAAGTCCCAGTTGCAGGACCTTTTGGAGAAAGGTTTCGTGAGGCCCAGTGCGTCCCCTTGGGGAGCCCCGGTACTGTTTGTGAAGAAGAATGATGGGACCCTACGCCTTTGTGTGGACTACCGACAGCTGAACAGGGTCACCATCAAGAACAGATATCTACTGCCGAGGATCGACGATTTGTTTGACCAGTTGCGGGGTGCCACGGTCTTTTCCAAGATAGACTTGAGGTCTGGATACCACCAGTTGAGGATCAGGGAGACCGACGTCTCCAAGACAGCTTTCCGCACCCGGTACGGACACTACGAGTTTTTGGTCATGCCTTTTGGGCTGACCAATGCCCCCACTGCTTTCATGGACCTGATGAACCAGGTGTTTAGACCGTACTTGGACCAGTTCGTGGTAGCTTTCATAGATGATGTACTCATCTATTCTAGAGATTGGACGCAGCACGAACAGCACTTGCGGATGGTTCTGGACACTCTGAGACGACGTCGGCTGTACGCCAAATATAGCAAGTGCGAGTTCTGGTTGAGGGAGGTGACCTTCCTAGGTCATGTGATCTCTGGAGATGGCTTGGCGGTGGACCCAGCCAAGGTCGAGGCAGTGCTCAGGTGGGAGAGACCGCGTTCAGTTACTGAGATTCACAGTTTTCTGGGACTGGCAGGCTACTACAGACGATTCATCAGAGGATTTTCGCAGATTGCAAGTCCTATGACACAGTTGACCCGGAAGGACGTGCCTTTCGCTTGGACAGATGCCTGTGAGGCGTGTTTTCTGGAGCTGAAGGAGAGGTTGACCTCGACTCCCGTGCTCACCATCCCTGACAGTAGTGGCGGGTTCGTTGTGTACACGGATGCCTCCTTGCAGGTCTTAGGAGGTGTGCTCATGCAGAGGGGTCACGTTGTCGCTTACGCTTCGCAGCAACTGAAGCCCCATGAGCATACCTACCCTACCCACGACCTAGAGTTGGCAGCTGTTGTCTTCGCGTTGAAGACCTGGAGGCACTACTTGTATGGTGAGACCTTCGAGATTTTTACTGATCACAAGAGCCTCAGATATCTTTTTGACCAGAAGGAGCTCAACATGGGACAGAGACGTTGGTTGGAGCTCCTGAAGGACTACGACTGCAGCATCTCCTACCACCCGAGAAAGGCCAATGTGGTGGCTGACGCCTTGAGCCGTAAGGTGCCCGCACGCTTGGCCAGTCTACAGTTATAGAGTTGGAGCCTTTTGGAGGAGGTGGGCAGTTGGCGACCTCTAGAGTTACGAGGGTACTGTGGGGCAGTGACGGTGACACGGCAGACTAGGCCAGAGCTGATAGACTGCATCATCACAGGACAGATGGCTGATCTGTACTTGCAGTCTTTGCGCGACAGAGTACTGTCAGGAGACCCTGGGGACTTCTCTTTCACAGACCAGGTGCTACGCTTGAGGGGACGGTTGTGCGTTCCCAGAGAAGAGGAGCTGTTGAGAGAGCTCTTGACTGAGCCACACGGTTCCAGATTCACCATACATCCCGGAAACACAAAAATGTACCACGACTTGAGACACGAGTTTTGGTGGAGAGGGATGAAGCGGGATGTGGGTAAGTTCGTGTAGCAGTGTTTAGTGTGCCAGCAGGTGAAAGTCGAACACCAGAGGCCTGCAGGGCCGCTTCAGCCGCTTCCAATGCCAAAGTGGAAGTGGGAGAGCATCACCATGGACTTGGTGGTGGGCTTACCTGTTACCCAGCGAGGACACGATGCAGTCTGGGTAATAGTGGATAGACTGACGAAGACGGCGCATTTCTTGCCGATTCGAGTTACTTTGGGACCAGCACAGTTGGCAGAGAGGTAGATCCGTGATGTGGTACGACTACACGGAGTTCCGTGAGAGATCGTATCCTACCGGGATACCAACTTTACGTCCCAGTTTTGGGCTAAGTTTCAGCAGGCCTTGGGGACGAGGTTGAGGTTTAGCACGGCTTACCACCCCCAGACGGACGGACAGTCTGAGCGCACGATACAGACACTTGAGGACCTTTTGCGTGCCTGTGTACTGGACTGGAGGGGCTCTTGGGAGGAGCACCTGCCCCTGGCAGAGTTTGCATACAATAATAGTTATCACTCGAGCATCGGCATGGCTCCCTACGAGGCTCTGTATGGACGGAAGTGTACGGCACCCTTGAGTTGGGTTGAGGTGGGGACCAAGTGGGAGGTTGGCCCCAGGTTGATCCGGCAGAGTCAGGAGGTAGTTGAGCAGATCCACAGATGACTCTGCACTGTCAGGAGCAGACAGAAGAGCTACGCGGATCAGAGACACAGAGAGCTGCAGTTTGAGGTTGGGGACCATGTTTTCCTTCGTGTTTCGCCCATGAAAGGCTTACAGCGGTTTGGGGTGAGAGGGAAGCTCGCGCTGAGGTTTGTGGGGCCCTTTGAGGTCCTGTAGTGGGTTGGACCCGTTGCTTACAGACTTGCGCTTCCCCTGCAGCTGTCTGGTGTGCACGACGTGTTCCACGTGTCCAACCTCAGGTAGTACGTAGCCGACTCCAGTCACCTACTGAGTCACGAGAGCGTCGAGGTGGGCGACGACCTGACCTACCCCGAGCGGCCAGTGCAGATCCTAGACCGAGCCGTCCGCAGTTTGAGATGAAAGCAAGTACCCCTGGTAAAGGTTTTGTGGAGGAGCCAGCGGTACGAGGAGGCTACCTGGGAGCCTGAGACTGCAATGCGGGAGCAGTACCCGGAGCTTTTCGCGGGTACGTCTTTTCGGACCGGCTTCTATCCTCTTTGAGTTTGTTATGGTTAATTGGACATCTTTTCCCGTACCCTAGTTGGCGCAAGTTTCGGGGATGAAACTTCCTTTGAGTTTCTTATATTGTAACGAACGCGTGCCCCAGACGTCTTTTAAGACGTCTGGGAGGTGGCCCAGACGTCGGACCAGATGTCCGGGATCGTTTCCAGACGTCTGGAAATCCGTTACCTTCCACACGCGCGGGTCGTCTGCGCGCCTGAGCGCGTAGACCTGCATATTCGTTTATTCCCTGCTGCTGCAGACGCCCTGCCGCGTCCTCTCTCCTCCTCGCACGGCCTTAAAAGGCCACGCCTCCCCTCACTTCCGTCACCACCGTCTCCTCCCTCTTCTCCTTCAGCCAGTGAGCGTGAGCGCGAGCGCGAGGGCGGCAGCGGCAGCCGCAGTGAGCGCAGAGGAGGTGTTGCGTGCGAGAGCGGAGCTCTGCGGTGAGGGCGAGCTCACCGGGGCTATTAGGGCCGGTCGGCGGAGGGCGCAGGGGTTGCGGAGCGACGCGGAGGGGGGACTGCTGCGGTCTGAGCAGCAAGCGCGCGAGGTGCGACGTGGGCGGCGTCGCGAGCGGAGGCCGAGTGGCACCCTGATTCTGGAAAAATTTCCAGAATCAGACGTCTGGGTTGATAGCCAGACGGCGAGGGCGACGTCTGGAAGACCATCCAGACGTCTGAAAGGTGAGTTTTCCGTCTCCTTCTTCCTTCCTGTCGACTGACCGTACTGAGGGAGGGAGATGGGTGTGCGCAGGCTCGGTGATTCGCCATCCATCGCGAATCAGATGTCTGGCAGTAGTACCAGACGGCGGAAGCGACCTCCAGACGTCCGGGGTGACCATCGGACGTCTGGGAGCTAGGCCAGATGTCCCCGCAGACTTCTGGACGTCTGGGAAACCACGCTGAACAAGGTAATTCTCTGATCCACTTTTTAAGACGTCTGGAAGAAGTTCCAGACGTCTGATTTTGCACAGTGTCGTCGTTTTTGACCCGCTTAGGGCCCGTTCGGGTTCCATTTTCCGCGATTCGAGTTGCGTTCTTTTCAGAATTAATTCCTCTACCCGTCTACAGTAGCTATACAATGTTTTGAGACACTCCTTGTGTTTGATCCTTGCGATCGGACCCCATTCTGTTGCAGTCTCAGGGGTCGCGGAGGCACGTGGGATTCCTGACCACGACCCCATTTCTCCCGTTGTACCTGGTAGAGTGGCTTTAAATTATTAACGAAATCTGTTAAATTATGGAACCATAAATAGAACCTAGGACATTACATGAATCCTAGGAATGAGAAATAGATGGAATGATAGCTCCTAGGTGTTGCATGAATCCTAGGGCTGGAAAACTAGATTGTATGATAGATCCTCGGATATGGCAAGATTCCTAGGATGGGAAACTAGTGGAATGTATAATACTGCAGTCTTGGAAAATGGAAAGAGATATAAAGCTTCCTGTAATTTGAATTAATAGCTGCCTGTTGTGAATAAATAACGTGGTTGAGAACATGGATTACAAGAATGTGAAACTAGAAAGTGAAACTTGGATGTTTGAGTAAAAAGGATGGAACCCTACGGGGAAGTAGGAGTAGAACTCCTGGAAAGTGAATGGAATAGTATTGGGGAAGTGAGCTGGCCCTTGAGTACGGAGTACCAAGGAGAGCGACTGTCCCCCTGTTTAGTGCAGAGCGGAGCCAGCCGCCCCAGGGACCCGGGGTTAGGACTGGCCACTCTGTACCGACTTGCTGGCCCTCGAGTACGTAGTACCGAGGAGAGCTACTAGTGTAGGGAGGTACTAGCTACCCCACGGGCCCCGGGGTTCTGCTAGCCTCCCACACCAACTTGTTAGGCCCGCTGGGGAAAACCAGGGTAGTCAGGCGACGGTGCACGGACTGTGGAGGGGCAAGGCCCCGGTTTGGTTACTGTGGAGGGGTTGGACCCCTGTTACTGAGAGGGCTCTGCCCTGGACTGGTTCCGTGCTGTGCTTTGGGTGCACCCGTTAACGAAAACGACTGACCGCGTGCCAGTACGGGTTAGCTACCTGTGCGTTTATCACGCGTGCCGTAGTCACCATTACGTCTGTTAGTGACCTTGGGGTGGTTGACTAAGGGTAGGATCACCACGGGGGACTCTCCCGGCCAGGAGAGCACCACGTGCTACTTCTACTTTTTGGAAAAGACTGCAATCAAGATCGTTCCCACGAGGAACATTCGAGATCAAGAAAAAGATCTAGGGAATAAATGAAATAGTGAGACAATTGAAAGATGTGAATAAATAAAGTAATCGAACATAACAGCTACTGTACACTCTACTGTTGTCTTTAGTTTAGTTGCCACTCTACTCAGCATTTTGCTGACGTGTTACACTCGTTACCCTTTTCAGGACCAGGTGTTGAGCAGCCAGGGTCAGCGGCTACAGAGGACGCTGGGCCGAGTAGGGTCCAGTAGAGTTACCACTGTCTCTTGTACCTCTTTTGTTACGTTATAGTGAGTAGTTCTTGTTTCCGCTGTACTTTTCTTTACCTGCAGTTCAAATTATACGATGAATGTTGTTCTACTGTTGTGGTGGTATATACTGTGGTAGTTTCTTTCCTTACTGCTGTACTTTCTTACTGTTAGTTATATTCATGCTGAATGTGGTTTATTTTACTGCTCTTTTGGTTACTTCCTCGTTGGACGACTAGGTCTTGGGATTAGTTGAGTCGGTCCAGTTCTCGTGTCTCGTAGGGACTCGGGAACCGGGTCGTTACATGCAGTATATGGGGTGTGCCTGTGGGGCAGTGCTGGAGGGTGGAAGCGAAGCGGGCGCGCTTGCAGTGAAGGGGCACACGCCTGCGGGCTGGCTGGAGATGAGCACGCACCCGTGGAGAGGGTGCGCCTGCGAGGAGATGCTAGAGGGTGAGGCGATCTGCAGACGCGGCAAGCGGTATGCACCTATAGGAGGGGTTCGCGTGAGGCAGAGCGATGGTGAAGGAGCAGGTGCCGGCTGAAGGAAGGTGCTGTGCATGAGCCTGCAGGGAGTGCTAGGCGCTAGCAGGAGGAAGCACCTAAGGTGGCAACAAGTGCCTGCGGGCATTGGAGAAGGCCACCTGCGGTGTAGAGTGCCTGCACTGGAATGCCTGCAGTGCAGCTGGAAGGAGCGCTGCAGATGAGCGGTGTGCGCTTGTGGGTGGGAGCGTGTTGGTCACAGTGCACGTTTGGGATTACCCACTCTCTGGATGATCCCCTCCTCTTTCTCCACCTCTTCTTTTAACTCCTCTCCTTTGCTCGTGCGTGAGTTAAGGGATTTTCAAATCCCTTAACTATTTCTGGCCGGTGGTTGTTGAGGATGCCCGGAGGATGGGGAAAAGAACAGCCGTCGGTTGCCAATTATTTTTCCTGCACATAAAAAGAACATATTAAGTTATAGAATAGATGTAAACCTAAATCATGATGCATGCAAACATTCTATAACTTAATATTGTTATTAACAATCCTAAAAGATACAATTAAAGTTACTTAGGCTTAATATTAGTCCATTAAAATGGACTCATCGAATACCCCCATGCTTAAGATTTGCTAGTCCGTAGCAAAAATAATAGAAGTAATCAGAAGATTTCTTCTTTTCTTACTTCAAGACTTTAGAAATCCAGACAAATGTAAAGTGCTGATAGCCTAGGTAACAGATTCAAGTGAAAAAGCCAATTCTCATTAGGAATTTGTATTTCACCATTGGTAAATATTTCTGCCGGGATAGGCAACTACTTCCCTCGGGGATAAAGCAGACGATAATCTATAATTTGACCCTAGCATTTGGCTTAGGTAGGAGATATCGAGTTGAATGGATTTGTATTTGGTGGCACACACTCATCTGGTGCTACAAATAGTCTAGTACTACAGACTCTAGATCTTTAAACTATTAGACAAGTCAACTCTGAGAGAGGCTACACCATTGTGCTCTCTTGATGTTCCTGGGCACTCCCTCTTTAGATTTAGAAGTTGTACTCACTATTTGGTGGCCTCACATGGCATACACATTTCAATTAAAGTCCTAATAACTCTACAACTAAGTTAGAGTCCTTAACCAGTATTCGAGGGATCAGAAATACTAGAAGGTAGGTATGGGTCATATTTGGTGGAACGCGATAGGTATCTATTACCTTAGAAACAATGTTACATTATAACTTGGACCCCTTTTTTTTTGTAATATAAATATTTCTTCTTTTTCTGTTTCTTCTTTTTCTTTTTCTTCTTCTTTTCTTTGCTCTTTTTTTTATATAATATAAATCAACATAATACAACACAGACTTTTATGAGGCATTATTCGGGATGATGATGGTCAAGAGGATATTGTGTGGCTTATTTGGTGGAAGTGCTCATTCTCGGCACCAGGAAGAAATGGATAGGATAGGCGTATTTCTGATCTTTGACACTATTACCCTCCTTCAGCCGGGGACTCTATGAAGGACGGTCGTAACCATCCACCATAGTTATAGCTTTATTAAGACTCAATCTCCGTGTATCTGCCTTATTTGGTGACTCTCAGGAATTCATGCAAAATACGCACACAGGAACAGAGAGTGAAAACTACGCCTAACTCTGAAGTATCATCATCTAATTATCCAAAAAGAGTCCTTACACTAGACTTAGCGCACCAGTAATCTCTCTACTTTCTTCTCACAAATATGAGGTGGATCTACTAGAAGATAGTATGCCTGACTCCCTATGAACTGTCCAAGGGTTTAGTGGACTACAAATGCTTATTGGTTTTCCTCAAGGATCCACTACCAAGTCTACGTGCACGTGAAATAAATGTATTGGATTCTAAACTTAAGAAATAGTTCTGGAAGAAAAACTTCCAATAACAAAGGTATTTTGCTAGGGACTAACCCAATCAGCTCAAGAAAAGATAAATTTTTTTTTTATAATATATATATGCAAATATTTA
The DNA here is from genome assembly GCA_037157565.1 of Thalassia testudinum. NCBI lineage: Eukaryota > Viridiplantae > Streptophyta > Magnoliopsida > Alismatales > Hydrocharitaceae > Thalassia > Thalassia testudinum. The sequence continues at coordinate 142,262,689 of JAZHRO010000063.1, forward strand.
TAAATGCTATAAACATTCTCAGGTTATACCCCCCCATGCCTAAGACTGGCAATGTCCTCATTGTAAAAATACGTACATAGAAGAATATCACCTAAGGAGGAGAGTGGGAGGAGCAAAGGCTCCTCAAGCCGAAGTGCGTCCAAAACCTGGTCATCTGAAAGAGTAATATACGATTTAAGTCGCTAGCCATTTACTTTAAAGCTCGCACCTGAAATAGGGTTCCTAATCTCTACAGCTCCATGAGGGAAAGTATTGATAACAACGTATGGCCCATCCTAGCAGGACTTGAGCTTTCCAGGAAATAATTTAAGTCTAGAATTGAAAAGCCAGACCCGCTGGTAGAGCTCAAAAGTCTTTCTAATGATGTGCTTGTCATGAAGACTTTTGTACGTTGCTTGTAAGCTTGAGAAGTTTCATAAGCTTCATTACGAAGCTCCTCAAGCTCACTTAATTCTAACATACGTGCTTTTCCTGCTTTATCCAGATTCAAGTTAACATTTTTAATAGCCCAATAAGCTTTATGTTGGATTTCAACAGGAAGGTGGCATGCTTTTCCGTAGACAAGACGGAAAGGAGACATGCCCAAGGGAGTCTTATACGCAGTTCTGTAGGCCCGAAGAGCATCATTTAGTTTTTTAGACCAATCCTTTCGATCAGGCCTGATAGTTTTTTCTAAAATTCGCTTAATCTCCCTATTGGACACTTCAACTTGTCCACTCGCTTGGGGATGATAAGGTGTGACTATCATGTGGCTGACTCCCAAATTTTGGAGTAGTCTTGTGAAGTGTACATTCTTAGAGTGAGGTCCTCCATCACTTATGATCATCCTTGGGCACCCATACCGAGAAATGATATTAGCCTTAATAAAGCCCAAGACCACGGAATGGTCATTGGTTCGCATGGGTATGGCTTCTATCCATTTTGATACATAGTCAACAGCCACAAGGATGTATTCATATCCGAAGGACACAGGAAAGGGACCCATGAAGTCAATGCCCCAAATATCAAAGATTTCAACAGGGAGGATAGGTTGTTGGGGCATCTCATTCCTTTTTCCAATGGTTCCCGTCTGCTGGCAACGTAGACATGTGCCCACATACGTATGTGCATCTCGGAATAATGTGGGCTACCAAAAAGCAGACTGAAGAACCTTATGGCCAATCTTCTTCCCACTAAAATGTCCCCACAGTGGAGGTCATGGCAGAAACTCAGAACACTTCTTTGTTCTTCATCAGGGATGCAACGACGAAATAGCTGGTCAAGGCCTATTCTAAAAAGCTCGAGATCCTCCTAGTGATAAAATTTAGCGTTGGCGAGAAACTTGTCTCGCTTCTGCTTGTCCCAAGTACTGGGGGTAATGCCTGTGACAAGATAGTTCACTATGCCAGTGAACGAAGGAGTTTTGGCTTCAACTACCATTAGAGACTCATCAGGGAAAGTCTCTTGAATACCGCCAGCAGGGTTTGATGCCTCAATAGGGATTCTAGACAAATGGTCTGCTACCACATTCTCAACTCCTTTCTTGTCTTTAATTTCCAGGTCAAATTCTTGAAGTAGCAGAATCCAACGAATTAGGCGAGGTTTGGGGTCCTTTTTAGCCAAAAGATGCTTAAGGGCTGAATGATCAGTGAACACCACAACCTTGGATCCCAAATGATAAGATCGAAACTTTTCCAAAGCAAATACTACAGCAAGTAATTCCTTTTCAGTGACCGTGTAGTTTTGTTGAGGATCCGTAAGGGTCTTGCTGGCATAATGCAGCACATGGGGTTTGCCATCAACCCTTTGACCTAAGACCGCTCCCACTGCAAAATCAGAAGCATCGCACATAAGCTCAAATGGGAGGGTCCAATCTGGTGCTTGGAGAATCAGCGCAGTAATGAGGGCTTTCTTCAAAACTTGGAAAGCCTCACCACATCTATCATCAAAATCGAAGGAGACATCCTTCGCTAACAGGTCGTAGAGTGTCTTAGAGATTTTACTGAAATCTCTAATGAACCGCCTATGAAATCCAGCATGGCCAAGGAAAGATCTAACCTGATGAACATTGGCGGGCAATGGAAGCTTAGAGATGGAATCGATTTTTGCGGTGTCCACCTCTAATCCTCTGTCGGAAACTATATGCCCTAACACAATGCCCTGCTGGACCATAAAGTGGCATTTCTCCCAGCTAAGCACCAGCTTTGCCTCTTCGCAACGGGTTAAGACTCTATCAAGGTGCGAAAGGCATAGGTCAAATGACGAGCCATAAATGGAGAAGTCAACCATGAAAATTTCAACGAACTTGTCGATCATATCAGAAAAGATAGCCATCATACAATGTTGGAAAGTGGCAGGAGCATTACATAACCTGAATGGCATTCGACGGAATGCAAAAGTGCCATACGGACTCGTGAAGGTGGTACGCTCCTGATCATCAGGAAAAATAGCTATCTGATTGTACCCAGAGTACCCATCAAGAAAGCAAAAGTACTTGTTCCTCGCCAATCGTTCCAGAATTTGATCGATAAACGGTAAGGGGAAATGGTCTTTCTAGGTAGCCTTGTTTAAATGGCGGTAATCAATGTAGACCCTCCAAATAGTTGAGGGTCTAGTGGTCACCAGTTCACCTTGGTCATTCTCTTCCATAGTGATTCCTACCTTTTTCGGAACTACGTGAATAAGACTGACCCATTTACTATCTGAAATGGGATAGATAATCCCTGCATCCAGCCATTTCAGAATCTCCTTTTTAACAACCTCCTACATATTTGGATTGAGCCTTCTCTACATATCTCGAAAAGATTTCATAGACTCGTCCGTGTATATATGATGCATGCAAAGAGAGGGATCAACACCCTTAATATCAGCAATTGTCCAGGAAATTGCTTCCTTGTGCCTTTGTAAACACTCAAGCAGAGCTCCCTCCTACAATTTAGATAATGCAGACGAGATAATAACAGGGAACGTGTTATTACGGCCAAGGAAAGCATATTTCAAGGTGCTCAGGAGGGGTTTCAACTCCAATTCAGGAGCCTTTTGGATTGAGGGTTTTGGTTGAGATGTCCCTACCTCAGGTAGCGGATCTACCTTCACAGTCCAGGGTGGGGATAGAGACTCAGTGTGTATCCCTAGCAACTCTTTTAATTCGAGCATTTTCCTTTCAATTTCTTTAATAATCGAGGGATGGTCCTGAGATATGACCTTTTGAAGGGGATCTCTACATAAGAGTGCTAGAGTAGTCTCTTCAATTATTTCATCAATGATTTCAATCTGAGAACAATTTTCAAATCCAGGTTGCTAGTAAGTATCAAAAACATTCAACAGGATCTTGTTCCCAAAGCCCATTTTAAGTGCCCCAGATCTACAATTTATAGAGGCATTGGCTGTGGCCAAGAAGGGGCATCCCAGAATAATGGATGGCTTTGTGGGCTTATTAGATGGGTCAGTATCAAGTACCAGAAAGTCAACGGGGAAGAAGAAATCCTCCACTCTCACAAGGACATCTTCCAACAACCCCTGCGGTGTCTTAAGTGATCTGTCTGCAACCTGGAGGATTACTGGACTAGGCTTCAGCTTTCCTCCTCCCAAAAGGTCATAGATAGAGCTCGGTAGAATGTTTACCCCGCACCCAGATCGAGCAGAGCCTCGTCAATGTGTCAGTTACCTATAACCACTGAAATATACGGGGCCCTTGGGTCTTTCATTTTGGGGGGTGTTCCATGCTGAAGAACTGAGCTAACATGGTCAGGTAGGATGACCTTGGTTTAGACCTGTTTCTTAGATCGGTGCTTCTGGGTACACAGGTCCTTCAGAATCTTGGCATAGGATAGAATCTGTGTGATTACTTCCAACAGAGGCAAGTTAATCTGGACTTGCCTTAAAGTATCCATAATCTCTTCCGTCCTATCCTTGGCTCCAAAAGAGCAAATAGAAGATTCCCCAGGAGCAGATAGGCACTCTGGATAGGGCACCCTCGGCTTCTAGGTAGAGGGGTTGTCATGGTAGGAAAGGGGTGGTGGAAGGATGACATCCTCATTGTGGGTGGTTTTGTGTGAGGGAGGGTGGTGTGGCTCTTCCTCGGGTGAGATGGAAGTCGGGTCAGGTGTGGAAGGGGAATTCTGAGATGTAACCGTAGGAGTGTTATCAGGCTTGTCAATCTTTTTTCCACTCCTCAACACGGTCACTGCTTGGGTGTGCACCCTGAATACAACCCCCTTGCCCTTAGGGTTCTCCTCAGAAGAGGTAGGCAGCTTCCCCGGATCACATTGCCTAACTTCCTCAGTAAGATGACCAATTTGAGATTGCATATCAATAATCATCTTATTCTGAGATTGGATAACCATATTCTGATGCTCTTGCATTGCTTTCATCATGGCCTTCAGTTCATCCATCTCAGAGGACTTATTTGGAGGAGGATTTTCATATGAAGGTTGGTATGTGGGCTGGGGAGGTAAGGGTCTAGTATTCCCTGAGTTAGAAGCATCACCTTGCTTCCAAGAGAAGTTTGGATGGTTCCGCCACCCTGGATTATAAGTGTTGGAGTAAGGTTTATTGCGAGAGGGGAGGAAACCTTGGGCTGCGTTCAAGTCGGCCTAAATCAACTCAGGGTATTGGTTTGCTTGATGGCACTCCGTAGTGGCATGCGTTGTGCTTTGGCAAATGGAGCATTCTCTTGAAGCCTGAAAAATAGAGGCTGCTTGCGGGTTCATGCCGGGGTTTGCTAAAAGCCTATCAAAGTTTTTATTCAATAGTTGAATCTGATATGCCAAATCCTGAGAAGCCCTAGCTTCATGGGCCTCTATCTTCCTCTACAAGATTGATGGTTTTCTTTCTTGATAGGCAGAGGACAGATGTATGGAGTTGTCGCTTAATGTTTCAAATAATGCCCAGGCTTCATCCTTAGTTCTGGTCATGAAGGTTCCTGCACAAGCTGCATCAATGGTTTGCCTATGCCTTTCAGATAATCCATTATAGAACCTTTCGACCAACTGCCATCTTGGCACTTGATGATGGGGGCATAACCTAAGAAGTTCATTAAAGCACTCCCAAGTCTCATGAAATTGCTCCCCATCCTATTGAGTAAAACCCATAATCTCTCTTTTGTAATAGTTGGTTTTACACATAGGAAAATACTTTTTTAAAAATTCTCCCTTAAGGGTGCCCCAATCATTTACCCTTGCATCAAGGGTATGATACCAGTGCTTGGCCTTATCCTTTAGGGAGAAAGGAAATAGAGACCTCATCAGGGCTTCATCAGTAAAGCCCTGGAGCTTCACCGTGGAATAGACCTCGGTGAATTCCTCCAAATGTCGGTAGGGGTCCTCCCTAGTAGTACCATAAAAAGAGGGCAATAAAGATATGGTACTGCTCTTGATCTCATACGGATTATCCCCTGCCGGTCGTCTTAGTGCTTGTGTAGGTAGGTTAGTAGGAATAAAATAGTCCCTTGGGGTTCTTTGTTGATTTGCACCTTGCTCAGCCATTCCTTCTTTTTCTTCTCCTAGGTGAGCTCTCCAAAGAATTCTCTCAGGCTCAGGATCAAACACTAGACTACCCTCAAGAGAGAGTCTACCAAGCATACAAATCATAATTCAGGTTTTTTTTTTTTTTGAGTAAGTTAAACCTCCACTCCAAAGATAAGTCAAAAGATCAAGACTTATCTCTCCGTTCCCACGTAAGTAGTATAAGAGGGGTGTGGACTTGAAATCTTAACCTTCTTTATTGCGGAGGTCGAATTAGTTAATATAAATGGCCAAACAAGTTTTTCACTGCAATTACGTGCCTTAATTCAACCTTCGAGTGCCCTAGGACCTATACTTTGCTTGGATGATACTCCCAGCTGATTAAGTGAGAAGTTACTCCAAGGACAAACAAAGGGATGCAAGTTGGGCGAACCCTTCCTTTGAGGCAATGTGTATGCGGTGCCCCTTAACTACCCTTTTGTTCCATTAAGGGGTGTCACCCTCTGTGGAGTATCAAAACACTTGGTAAAAAGATAGTATCACCACCACCACAATGCACAATAGGAGGGTTCGCACCGATAAAGGGATCGGTGGCTATAGCCTTAAGGGATTGAGCCTTAGTGTGGTGCCTAATGTGCGTGCTCAGTGTCAGAAGTGTGCAACACACTGCAAATCTTTGTAATTTCTTTTGAATTCACAGACAAGTCCCTTAGAATCAGTTCAAATGTGAATTGCTTTTAGGGTTGAATCTGATTATTAGTTCCACTTTCAGTTATGTGACCATTGAATTAGTAAATTCAAACAACTTGGTGGTCTTGAATTTAAATTTGAATGCAAATGCGTGAACAAGAGCTGGATGCAAAAGTTAGAAAGATGTACCTGTCTCCAGCAATCTACGTGCTAATATGCTTGCAATGCAATAATAAGATCTAATGTGCTGCTCAATCACCCCTAAATTCTCGCACCTAAGGGTATGCAACTTCTAAATAGGCAGCTTGATATTTTCTTTGTTGATTTTGAAAGCAGGCAAGCAGAAAATAGAATCACGCACGCACCAAAAATATTGTAAGCCCTAGCAGATAAAGAATGCGGGGACAAACCCCCAAAAATTCTACCCCAGTCACTACAAGGGCGAAAAGATAGAAATAAATTTGTGACGATGGAGAATCCTTTGCGAAAACTAGATCTTGGTCTCCTTCATCTTTACCTCGTGTGGCTTAACTCGTGGTTGCTGTCGCCGCTTTGTTGTGCCTCGTCGCCTCTTCAGATTCCTCACACAGTAAAACAAATTGATAAGATAATTTCGTAACTCAGAAAAAAAATAATGAAGTAAATCTATTGCGTCTATTGCCTCCCCGGCAATGACGCCAATTTGACGAGTCGACTTTCCGCTTTGCGTTGTAGTATTTAAGTGGTGGAAAAATTGACTAATAAAAAAAAATAAAAATAACCACTCACAGAAGAGCGGGTCATGTCCACAGGGAGGCAATTATGCAATAAACTCTTGATTATTTTATATTCTTTTGGATAAGTGCAAAATCCCTATTCAAATTGGACATAAAATGCGAAGGAAAGCAGATTCACAATAACTTAGAAAGATAAGGGTATATGTGCAGTTTTCCCTCACTGAAATATTCAATAAATATATGATGATTTTGTGTAATTTTCACGTGTCATATACTAGAGAGAATCGATGCACGTGTTGATCCCAAAATCAATCTTAAAATAAATGAATATCAATAACATGTAATTATCAGAAAATATGAGTGTGCATGCGCAAATCTTCCACAATAAAATAATAATAAATAACTAATCAAATTCTCTGGCAATGGTAGTCAATGTAAATTTTAATATCAGAGGAAACAGAGCATTTGCTCTCTCTCCTCCTCGTGAGAGAGAGAGAGAGCACCGGCGGGCTATGGACGGGCCAGGGAGGTTGGCGACGATGAGGGCTATCCGATGGAGGCCACAGCATCGACGGAGATGGCTGGCCGGTGGAGGAGAAGTGGCGGCGGTGGAGAGGCAGCTGTTGCCGTGCGTGCTTGAGAGGGGCACGCTGTAGATGGCGCGCGCCGACGGGCGGTGCTGCGACAGTGGTGAAGGCGCCTACAGGAGGGCTGGAGCAATCAGAGGTAAGGACGCGGCTGAGATGAGTGGTGGGGTGTCTACGAGTGCAGCGCCTGCAGTAGGGGGTGTGCCTGCGGGGCGATGCTGGAGGGTGGAAGTGAAGCGGGCGCACCTGCAGTGAAGGGGCACACACCTGCAGCCTGGCTAGAGATGAGCACGTGCTTGCGGAGAGGGCACGCCTGCGGGGAGGCACTAGTGGGTGAGGTGGTCTGCAGACGCGGCGGGCGGTGTGTGCCTGCAGGAGGGGTGCACGTGGGGCAGAGTGGTGGTGAAGGAGCGGGTGCCAGCTGAAGGAAGGCGCTGTGCGGGAGCCTACGGGGAGCGCTAGGCACTAGCAGGAGGAAGCACCTAAGGTGGCAACGAGCGCCTGCGAGCATTGGAGAAGGGCACCTGCGGTGTAGAGTGCCTACGCTGGAATGCCTACGGTGCGGCTGGAAGGAGCGTTGCAGATGAGCGGTGTGCGCCTGCCGAAGGGCGCGTACTGGTCACAGCGCATGCATGGGGTTACCCACTCTCTCTGGATGATCCCCTCCTCTTTCTCCGCCTCTTCTTTTAACTCCTCTCCTTTGCACGTGCATGAGTTAGGGGATTTTCAAATCCCTTAACTATTTCTGGTCGGCGACTGTTGAGGATGCCTGGAGGATGGGGAAAAGAACAGCCGCCGGTTATTTAAAAAGGGTAATTTACCCTTTCCTCCTCATTCTTTTGCCAATTATTTTTCCTGCACATAGAAAGAACATATTAAGTTATAGAATAGATGTAAACCTAAATCATGATGCATGCAAACATTCTATAACTTAATATAGTTATTAACAACCCTAAAAGATACAATTAAAGTTACTTAGGCGTAATATTAGTCCATTAAAATGGACTCATCAAATGTACCTTTTGAAATTTCCAAGGAATGCACTCAAGCATTTGAGATCCTTCATGACCGTGTCACCCAAGCCCCAATCCTACAGTCCCCTGATTGGTCTCAACCCTTTGAGATCATGTGCGGTGCATCTGACTTCACTGTAGGAGCGATTTTGTGGCAAAAAATTGACGAGAAACCCATGGTCATCTACTACACTAGCAAGATACTTGACGAGGATCAACGTAATTACACTGTTACGGAAAAAGAGATGCTAGCCGTAGTATTTGCCCTTGAAAAGTTCAGATCTTATCTCGTGGGTTCCCACGTTATTATCTACTCGGATCACACAGCTGTGAGGCATCTACTTGTGAAGAAGGATGTGAAACCTCGATTAATTCGATGGATCTTGCTGTTGCAAGAATTTGACCTCGAGATTCGCAACAAAGTGGGAAGACAGAAAGTGATAGCTGACCACTTGTCCTACCTTCCTTCTAAGATCATCGACCCTTCCGGACCCATCACGGAGCATTTTCCTAATGAGCACCTCCTGACTATTGGTATTGGGCTTCCATGGTTTGCTGACATAGTAAACTACTTGGCATCACACCAGATCCCATCTGATTGGCTGAAGGCCAAGAAAGACAAATTGTGCTCCGATGCCAAGTATTACATTTGGGAAGACCCATACTTGTTCCGCATAGGTGCTGTCCAAATTATCCGGTGATGTGTTCCGGAAGTTGAGATCAACGACATACTCTCTTTCTGCCATGACCAGGCATGCGGTGGCCATTTCTCTGGGCATAAAATCTCATTGAAAGTCCTCCAGTGTGGCTTTTACTGGCCAACAATCTTCAAGGATGCATAAAATCACTGTAAGGCATGCAACCGTTGCCAAACTTTGGGCAACATGAGCCATCACGACATGATGCCTTTACAGCCGATTCTCGTATGTGAGATTTTGATATTTGGGGGATTGATTTTATGGGCCCCTTCCCTATTTCGGATGGCTTTGAGTACATTTTACTCGCTGTTGACTACGTGTCCAAATGGATCGAAGCCATTTTGACTCGAACTAGTGATCACAAGATCGTTATCAAATTCATTCACCAAAATATCTTCTCACGGTTTGGGATTCCACGTGCAATTATTTCTGATGGAGGGACCCATTTCATAAACGCTCAGTTTAGGTCACTAATGACCAAATATGGGGTGTCACGCCGAATCTCTACTCCTTATCACCCCCAGACTAATGGTCTAGCTGAGCTATCAAACTAGGAGATCAAGAAAATCCTTCAGGTTACTGTTAGACCTGACAGGAAGGACTAGTCATCCCGGCTTACGGAAGCTTCATGGGCTTATAGGACCGCCCACAAGACCTAATTAGGCATGTCTCCTTTTAGACTGGTGTACAGGAAGGCATGTCACCTCCCCGTCGATGTAGAGCATAAAGCCTATTGGGTAGTACAGAACTGCAACCTAGATCTTTCTAAGGTTGGAACCCACAGAAATCTTCAGATAAGTGAGATTGATGAATTACGCCTTGATGAATAAGAAAACTTGCGAATCTACAAAGAGCGGGTGAAAGCCTTTCATGACAAGAAAATTTCTACAAAGATCTTTCACCCTGGTCAGAAGGTCCTACTCTTCGATGGCCGACTAAAACTGTTCCCAGGTAAGCTACGATCCAAGTGGATTGGACCATATCTAGTCCGAAAAATCTTTGAAAATGGAGCCGTTGAGATCAGTCCACTCAGCCACGATTCCAAACCCTTTGTTGTGAATGGTCAGAGACTCAAACCATTCATTGACATAACCAATATAGATTTAGCTGAGTCATCCTTTATCCTCCATTCTCCATGAGCTCATTGCACCTAGCCAATGCCATAAAACTCAGCACTTAATGGGAGGCAACACGTCATTCGTTTGAAAGCCCAAAACCTTTCCTGACATTTCTTTGCACTTTAGGTTCATCCTTTAGGACAGTCGACCCCACCTCAGGTACCCATACCCGAGATTAGAAATCATCCGTAACAGTCACCTTGACCCATCCACTCACCCAATACCTGTCCTAATGAATGAACCAAGTTGAATAAAAACCCACCTAATTTACAATGAGGACATTGCAAATCTTAGGCATGGGGGGTATAAAAGTGCAATAAAAACTCATAACATGAAAATGTTTCAACAAAAAATTCACATATGACAAAAACACCAAAAAAATAATTTTTTTTTTTTTGAAAAAAACCAAAAACTGAGGGAGGGAAGAAATTTTTGTGGGATTTACAGAAGGAGGAAGAGAAAAAGAGCAAAATGCTAAAAAGGAGCATAAAATGAAAAAGAAAGAGATAGTCATTAGTAAGAAATTAAGGAATTAACTGAAGTTCTAAACCACATTAAGAAAAGTGAAAAGAAAGTGCTAAAGAAACACAAAAAGATTAGTAAGAACGCTAACGTTAGGCCTTCTTGGCTAGACTCTTAGTACCCGTTAAGATCTGGATATTCCTCAAGAGGTTGAGGAAAATGTAAAGTCGAAGTAGTAGGTCTATGGCTTAGGGAGTATTCGGCCTCGTTAACTGACCTTCGGTTTGCTGGACTTGGTAACCTAAGCACCCCAATTCACACACAGCCTGGTTCAGTGAGCATAACTATCAAAATCACGTAGAAGCATTTCTAATGTTCTGAAAATGTCACCTAGATTAGGAGTGACTGATCAACACAAGTTGATTTGGATGAGTTCCCGGTGCGGAGAGGTGGGAAATTCCCCTCAAAGATGCGTAACAACATATCGTCTCCTCGGTGCTTGTCTCTTAGGATATTTACATAAACTACTGGGGGCATGTAAGCACTCTGCTGGTTCAGATACCATGGATGGCATTATCATGAAATGTCAATTGCCATGGTCTGAATTCGGCCACAGAATGCCATGGGTGGGATTATCTCGAAATCGCGAAAACCCTGGTTCTGTGGGTTACCATGGGTGGTGCTATCATGAAGCATTGAATGCCAGGGACCTTTGAGGATTGATAATGGGGATGAGGAATCCGATACAGATCGTGTTGTGAAGCCAATCCGAAGCTAGAAATAAAAAGAAAAGAGAGAGAAAACTCTCCAAACAAATAAACCCTCTATCTCTCTCTTTCAAAAATGCATTGCAAACTAAACTAAGGCTAAAATTATGACTCAAGCATGGGTGCTTTAACCACGGAGTCCAATAAACCTTAGGGTAGTTCCTACGGGCCTTAAAAACCTTTTCTAAGGACCGAGGCTAAAGCTAGACAGGTTTGGATCTTGGTTGGTACTAGAATACCTTTAGACCCATTGTCAGCATTCTAACCTAATCAAAGAGAAAAGAGAAGAAAAAGCACTTATCAAGATTGGTGAAAGGAACTCATGGTCTAGAATAAAGGTTAAAACATTAAAATTTTTCTAAGGGACTAGCAAAAGCTAGGCATGGGGGTATGATGAGAACCTCATCATGAACCCTAACTAGGACATTTTGACTTAATAAAATGAACAAAAGCTCCTGCATAACCTAAAGGAAGTCCTAATTCAGGGAATTACCAATCTGAGGAGAGAACATGACATAAGGGGTAAAACTGCAATTTTACCATTGCAGTGCATCAAAAGGATTTCTAAGGGTCTAGAAATAGGTCAAGCGCACTTAATAAGGGAAAAAGTGGGATGGTTTGGTCAGAAAAGGGTTATAACAAAATCTTGAAATTAAATGATATTCTACTTTAATTCATAAGGTTCTAGGCAAGATAAAAATCAACTAAACCCTCTAAAATTCATGAAAAAATATCCCCTAGGGTTTAGAACCTTCAATTTAGCCTTTGGAACCTATTTTGACCTAGATTGGGGTCCATACACAATTTTTGACCTAATTTGGGTTTTTATGCAAAATATCCAATCAAACGTGGTCAAACCTAAAATCCAACTTCACCATTGGATTCCTTAGGTCTAAATTAAGTTTATACCAAAATTTGGACCAAAGAAAAGGTCGTCTTGACCCACTTTGCAATTTGGTCCTCAAAATTACTTGTTGACCCTCAACTTTTTGAAACCCTTGCGATTACCCCCACAGCTTCCTCGTCATTTTCTTCACTTCGGTCCCTCTGCCATCCACAGCAGGGGCCATACCTCCGACGACTTTGCGTGGAGGTTTGCGCCTCTCCTGCATGGGGAGTCGCTCCTAGCTTTGAAAGGGGAGCTCCCTACAGAGCCCCCTATCGCATGGGCTGCTCCCCATGCCCTGAAACCTACCATACCTCTCGTGCGATCATGTGAGAGGTATGGGTACCCAACCGGCCTTACCTTCGGCGTGGCCTATTCATTGCCCTCGCACGCTTCCTGCCCTGCCAGTGCCTATTTAAGGAAGGGCACGCCACGCTGCTTCCACCCAGCTTAATTTGGCCAGAGATCCCCCTCCAATTCGTCTCCTCCCAACTCTGGCCGATTGCCCAAAGCTTCCGGTGACTCTTCCTCCCTCTCACGTCGCTCTGCCACCATACCAATGGCAGAGCTACCTCCACCGTCCTCTATCGTGTCATGTCGTACCAGCATGTGCCCTCCAACCCCTCTTCCTCATCGCCGTCTTCTCCCCTAGGCACCTTCGTCTCCGGTGATGGCAGTACCAGCCACTAGACATCTGCGTTCCCCCTTCACTCTGCACTTGATTAGATAAGTTTCCCTCACTCTCCTCTTCATTTCCCCTCTACTAGTTTGTACTCTCGACCCCTCGACACCACAGACCACCATCACCCTCTCCACCTCTGACCACGAACTCTAGCAAGGTCACTTCACCTCTAGAGGTTGTTCCACCCCTCGCCGACAGTCCCTAAGCTTCACCACCTCCCACTAATCACCTTTCGCCCTTCCACTCACCGTGCCACCCACTGTCTCCTCCCCCCGAACACACCCACCTGCACGCACACAGTGTGGCCTAGGCACACACGCACAGCTACCCTCACGCCACGCTGACCTCTGGGCCACCTTCGCCACACCATGGCGAAGCTCCCCAAGGCATCTGACAGGGTCGTAAGGCCGTGATCATGATTTCAGGGTCACGACCACCTCCGCCATTAACACCGAGCTTGGTGCAAGCTTTCAAGCAACTCCAGACCTCCCCAGCCCCAGGTCACGAGCCTAGGTCGCGTGGACTCCCCTTGCACACTCAACCAGGTCTTCAATTGGCATCAGGGATCATAGCTGCACCTGCAATTGGATGCGCCATCTACTGCCAGGCATGTGACAGGAAGGTGGGATGTTTAGTCCCACCTCGTGTGTTTTCAAGCAGGCGTATGTAAATAAATTGAAAAAGTGACTTAAGATCTTCGCCTCAGTACATCGGGTGAGGTTCCCTCGGCCACTCACCGCCTCGTCTGTGCTCACTCCTCCGTGGACCTAGTTGACCTGACCCGATAACCCTGCGCACCTTGCCCACCACCACACACTGGTGGGCCTGGTCCCGAGCGCGTATACCTGACCCAATAACTCAGCTTGCTCTGGAAGAGCTGTGACCTAAGAGAGAAATAGAGAGAGAGAGATGCGGGGAGGGTAGGGGTAGGTTTTGCTTAATCGTGTACCTGTGCAGGGAAGAAGAAGAAAAGGAAGAGGAGTAGAAGCCAACTGACGAAGAGGAAGAGGCTGAGGACTTAGACGTGCAAAGGAAGAAGGAGCAGGAGCTGAAGAAGAAGAAGGCAGAGGAAGAAGCATAATGCAGAAGGAAAGGAAGAAGGCAGAAGAAGGAGCTGAAGAAGAAGAAAGAGCCAAAGAGGAAGAGAAGAAAAGAAAGAGGGAGCTGCTAGAAAGAGGAAAGAAAAAGAAGGCAAAAGGAGCTGAAGAAGAAGAAGAAGAAAGAACCAAAGAGGAAGAGAAGAAAAGAAAGAGGGAGCTGCTGCAAAGAGGAAAGAAAAGGAAGAGAAGAAGAAGAAGCCAAGGAGAAGAAGCAGCCAGAGTCAGAGCAACAGCAGCCAAAGAGAAGAAAGGAAGAATAAGAAGAGGGCATGCATTGTAGCATTCACCACTTACGGTGTCTAATTCCTAGAATCAAACATCTGAAGACAAAGAAAAGGAAAGAGAGAGAGAAAAGGAGAGAAAAGAAGAAAAAGAGAAGAAAAATTCTACTTTTAGCCTCTACATTTTTTGTAAAACATTACAGTATTGTGAATTATGATTTTTCTACTTCTAAAATCGAATTTGCTCCCTGAGTTCAACCTCAGAATGTTTCAAATTTTGAGTAATAAATAAATTAAATTGATAACCATTTTCCGCAACATACTACAATGCATAGCTTTTTGAAAACCGCGATGAATGTTCCATCAATCAGCTAGCTAAATCGTGACCGAGGTTGGCTTTAACTCCCCAAATCAAAATCAATTAAATATAGTAGTGGGAGTCAGGCTGATAGATGAACCTAAATCTAGAAGGGCCTGATCAAATGGAGAATCCTGCAAGAAGCAGGATATGAGTGGGGTACCAGGGTCTTTCTTTTTTGATGGTAAGTCGGCTAGAATCACAGCACTAGCCTCTTTTAACAGTACTGCCTGTAGTCCAATTCTAGGCTATCACTTCAGGGTACAATAGTCCTTGAAGAACCTAGCAACAGCAGGGTTGTGATCAACTGCCTCGAGAAGAGGAACCTAAATATGTACTTCCTTAAACATTGACTTCAGGTCCTCAAAATTCCGCATGTCCTTCTTCTGTACTACATTTTGCATTAGAGCCTCGGGAAAAGGGATGGGAATCTCAGTCTCAAGTGGCCTCTTACTCGTATCTACCGTAGGTGGCTCCTGAGATGAAGGAGTCAAACTCACCTACGGTGAAGGGTGAGAAAAATCAGGACCCACCTACCTATGTGGTGGGTCGAATGTCTTCCTTCCACTCCTCAATGAGATAGCATTTTCATCGGCTTATTGTCCGTGAGGTGGTGGGGGAGAGGAAGGGGTAGAGTATGCAAGGTTCTACATCAAAGGTGGTTGGCCTTGAGCGTAACCAAGTGGTGTAGGAGGAGACTATAATATGATGTGTGCTTGTCCCTGTGGTGCCTGAAACCTAGGCGAGGCACCTTGGTTCTACACATACCGAGGGTTCAAGATAGGTTAGGAGGGCAAGGCTCCCTGAGTCCTATGCTCCTACAACAATTGGTTTTACGTGTTCTATATAGTCTGTATCTGGTCAGCCATCGCCTTCATTATCTTCAAGCTATCCTGCGTAGACTTCCTCATTGATTCTTGCAACTCCTATTTCAGTGCCTCCAGAGAGTTAGCTCGCTTTGCAGGGTGACTGGCAGCTTGGTGCAGCGGCTGGTATATAGAACAGGGTTGCTGCTGCTGAGACGGGAATGGCTACTGCCTAGGGTATGTGTTTTGTGCATTCCCGTATTACCTGGTCTGGTAGTGTAGGTCTTGATGTGGTCTTTGTAACTTACCAAACCAGGAGAAGTTCAGATGCTGGCGCCAACTAGGGTTATACATCTCTGAGTACGGGTTATTACGCTCATATCCTTGAATAACACTGACATCTTCGTAGGCCGAAAACGTCTGAGACGTAAATCCATCAATGGGATATGTTTTATAGTCAGCGGGTGGTGCATAACCCTGGTCATATGGTGCCAGATCAGGATTGTTTACAGGATCCTGATATGCAGGATCTCGTAAATAAGGAGAGGATGCATTCCCGAGTGAGTAGATTAACTCAAGCAGGAGGGCCTCGAGCTGCATAGGAGGGTCTTGGAGTAGCAAAGTTCAGGTTAGATTGACCCTGACTAATTTGGTCAATCTTTCTTTTCGATCATGTTCATTCTATCCAGCTGCTTGACCATGATATCCATGTCAGTTCGGATAGACTCAATGTGAGCCTCATAGACAACAACCCACTGCTGACCAGGCCACTGGAACTAGTTCATGGATGGGGCATTCTTTGAGTTCTCCGCCAAAGATTCGAACAACTCAAATGCGTTGTTCTCGTCTTTCGTGAGGAAATTCCTGCCACTAGATTCATCGACTAGATATCGATGTGTGTCATCTAGCCCATGGTAAAAGATCTGAGTTAGGTGCCATCTGGGTACACCATGGTGCGGGCATTTCCAAAGAAGGTCGTGAAATCGGTCCCAAGCATCATGCAACTTCTCCCCAGCTCCTTGGGAGAAAGTTGTGATCGCATGCCTCATCACATTCATTCGACCAATCGGGAAGAACTTTTGCAGGAATTCACGTTGTAATTCCGGCTAGGTTCCACTTGCCTCCCTGATGGTCTTGAACCCGTACAAGCTTTGCCCTCAGAGAAAATGGGAAAAGCTTCATTAGAACAATCCCAAGATCAACATTCCTGGGTCGAACCATTTCTGCGAGTAGACTCAGGTCCTCTAAGTGCTAGAACAGAACTTTGTTTGAGTTTCCATAAAAATGACTATTGATCAAACCAATCACATTAGGTTTGAGGTCAAACTCATCTCTGCCTATGGGAATTCAGACTAAGGGTGTGACGATTGGTGCAAATGGATCATAGAAATCCCAAAGTTGTTCTCTTCATGGTGGATGCTGCATTGTGTCAAGCATTGTCAAGATACGGTCCATGCTCTGCTGATGTTGCCCTTTTGATTCAACAACTTGAGCCTCCAGACGAGCCATCAGGTCCAGATTAATTGCATCTTGACCAGGTCTAGGTTCAGGTCCAGGATTAGGGTTAGCCATCTCAGCTAAGGGAGTAGAAGAAGTGGGGGGAGAAGATGGTCCTGGCGAGGTGACTCGCCTCCTTGGGAGTGGCTCCCAAGGTCCAACCAGTCGAGGTCTGAGTGACCTCCTTCCTTGCATACACCACCCAACCCCTGGGTTGGTGTAGTCAAGCTAGACAAGGCTAAGGCCCTGTGAAACGTTGGCTTCGAGAGATAACCGGGTTTTATTGTTATAGCATTGTAGTATAGCCAGTTATTACCATCATTTCAAAAATTTTTTTACTCGGAAAATAAAAGAGAGTTCCCGAGGTCGAACTCAGGGAGCAAGTTGTATTCTAGGGGTACAAGTTTCTTTTACAAAAAGAAAGAGAGAGAGAGAGAATTTGTTGGCTTCTTTCTTCTTCTCTTCTTTTCTCTTTGCCTATCTTCTTCTGCTTGACTCTTCTGCTTTATCTGCAGCAGTAGTGATGCTTTTCTTCTTCTTTCAGTTCTTGTTTCTGCTCGTCTCTTTCTTTTTCTTCTCCCTTGTGGTCCTGTTCTTCTTCTTCTTCTTTCTTTCTTCTTTTCCTTTCTTCAGACCTTCTTCTTCTCGTGTTCTTCTTCTTCTTTCAGTTCTTGTCTTGGCCTCTCTACGTTCTCCTTTGCCTCGCCTTCCTTCTCCTTCCTTGCCTTCAGGACGTCGTCTGATTTTCCAATCAGACGACTCAAACCGCCGCTGCTACAGTGCCGCTCGGTGATCCTCCTTCCTTCAGCCTTCGTCTTCTTCCACGGTTCTTCTTCACCTGTGCCTGCACACTTACACAGCTTGATCAGAGAGGGGCAAAACCTATCTCTACCCTCCCCCCGCGTCTCTCTCTCACAGAAGCCACTCTTGGGAAAGCTCTCCCAGAGCTGCCGGGTAGTCGGGTACGGGCCGCGCCCGGGTCCAGGCCCACCGGCGTGCGTGGTGGGCGAGGAGTGCAGGTCAGTCTAAGTCGGGTCGGGCCAGGTCCGCGGGGCGTGAGCGCGGACGAGACCGGGTAACCGGGCGGGTGAAGGGGACCTCACCCCGTGTGCTGAGGCAATAAGCCTCCAGCACTTTTTCACTTTATACCGCTGCGCCTCTTCAGAGTTTTCCGAGGTGGGACTAAATGTCCCACCCCGAGTTGGCGCCCACGCGGAGGAGACAGCTGGTAATCGCGACGTTACGCGAGGCCTTCGCACGAGGGCTTTGCTTCAGCTGCAGCCTGACGCTTTGTCGAAATGCCTCGCAAGGCCTGGGAGTCGAATCTGGGCGTGGCGCGCCTGCAGCTGCAGGGGGAAGCAGCTCCTTCTGCACGGCAATGGCGGCGGAGGTCGGGTGACCTGTTCACAGCAAAACGGCCTCTTGGCCTAATCAGAAGGTGCCGGGAGCTTCGCCAGAGTGCGGCGAAGCTCGTGTGGGTGGTGGCGAGGCGTGGGGCGGCGTGCAAGGGCTGCCCTAGGTCGGACTGTGGGTCGGAAGATGGGTTTGTTCGGTGGGGTTGCAGAGGGTGATGTGGGGGAAGTGGAAGGGCGGGGGTTGATCAGGGTGAGGAGGCGGAGGTTCTGCGGTGGTCGGCCAGCCGTGTGGGTTGCTGGGGTGATGGGAGCGGCTCGCCGGAGGATGGCCGGAGGCGGAGAAGGTGAGGGTGAGGGGTCGGAATCGAGGGCGACAGTAGATGTTTAAAATGAGGAAAAGGAAGAGGGGAGGAAGAGGAGGAGCTCTACCTACTTAGCAGGAGGAGGAGGGGCCGGAGCGGGCGACAGTCGTATCGACTGTCGCCGGAGAAGAAGATGCCCGGGGGAAGGGGCGGCGGCGAGCAGAGGGCCGGAGAGGCGCCAGCTGGGTGCGGCGTGGCGCGGGAAGAGCAGGGGAAGAAGTCTCTGCTGCTGGTATTGCGGCAGAGCGAAGAGGAGGAGGAGGAAGAACCGCCGGAGCTGGTGGGCGTCTGCCGGAGTGAGAAGAGAGGAAAGTTGGGGGTTTTCTCCGTCAGATCCGAGCTGGGAAGAACGGTGGAGCGACGGGGGTGTTTATAAAGACCGAATCAGGGAGGAAGGCGGAGGGAGACGACGTGTCTCCCTCGCCGGAGGATGCCGGAGATGGAAACCCATACCGTCCGTGCGTTCGCACGGCCGGTATGGTGGGTTACAGCGACTAGGGGGGTGTCCCTGCGACGGCTGACGACGCAGGGCACCCCCGGTTTACTTGCCAGGCTCTCCCCCTCACCCTGCGCGGCGCCATGCTCCGCGCAAGGTCGCCGGAGCATGGTGCTGGCAGGTTTTGCAGGGGGGACCTGAACGCAAAGAACGAAGGAGAGTTAGGGGCCAAAATGCGAGGGTTCAAAAGTTGAGGGCCAAAAAGTAAATATATGAGGACCAAAGTGTAAAGTTGGTCAAGAAGGTTTCTTCTTAGGCTCAAGTTTTTATACATGAATAATTAGGACCTAAGGAATCTGATGGTGAATTTTATTTCTAGATTAAACCTTTTTTGACTGGTCAATTTACGCAAAAATCCAAATTAAATTATTAATTGGGTATGGTTCTCAATGTAGGTCAAGATAGGTTCCTAAGGTCAAATTGAAGGTTCTAAACCCTAGAGATTATTTTTCTATGAATTTTAGAGGGTTTATTCCATTTTTGCTTTGCCTTGAACCTCATGAATTGAAGTGGGTTTGTTTTAGGGTTACAGATTATCATTTAGTTCCTTGGAATTTCTGTAGCCCTTACTAGGTCATCTCATCCCACTTTTATTCTTATTAAGTTGCTTTGACCTATGTTTGGACCCTGAATTACCCTGAATGCAGATTATACTGGTAAAATTGCATTTTTACCCCTTATGACTTGTTTTCTCCTTAAACTCAGAATTCTCTGAGTTAAGCCTTTCCTTGAGTTATGTAGGAGCTTTTATCCTTTGTATTGGGTCAAAATGAGCTAGTTATGGCTCATGATGAGGTTCTCATCATACCCCCATGCCTAGCTTTTGCTAGTCCCTTAGCAAAAAAACTTAAGGTTTCAATCCTTGTTCTAGACCATTAAGTTCTTAATAGCTTCAGATAAGTGCTTTTTCACTTGAGCTTAGATTAGGTTAGAATGTTGACCATAGGCCTAAAAGGTACTCTAGTACCAATCAAGATCCAAATCTATCTAGCTTTAGCCTCAGTCTTTAGCAAAGGTTTTTAAGGCCCACAAGAATTCACCTAAGGTTTATTGGACTTTGTGGTTAAAGCACCCGTGCTTGAAATGATTTTAGCCCTGGCTCAGTTCGCAGTGCGTTTTGTAAGAGAGAGATAGAAAGTTATTCTGTTTGGAGAGTTTTCCCTCTCTTTTTCTTTTTAGTTCTAGCCTAGGATTGGCTTTTCAACAGGTCTATATCAGATTCCTTGCTCCCATCATCAATCCTCAAGGGTTCCTGGCAATCGATGCTTCGAGATAGCACCGCCCATGGCAACCCCCGGAACCTTGGCTATTGAGATTTCGAGATAATCCCATCCATGGTGTTCTGTGGCCGAATCCAGACCCTGGCAATTGACACTTCGAGATAATGCCATCCATGGAATCTGAATCAGCAGAGTGCTTACATGCCCCCAGTAGGATATGTAAATATCCTAAGAGACAGGCACCGAGGAGATGATATTTTGTTACGCATCTTCGAGGGGATTTCCCGCCTCTCCGCGCTGGGAACTCGTCCAAATCAACTTGTGTTGATCGGCCGCTCCTATTCTAGGTGTTCTTTTCAGAATTTTGCGACGCTTCTGCGTGATTTTGATTTTTACGCTTACTGAACCAGGCTGTGTGTGAGGTTAGGGTGCTTAGGTTACTGAGTCCCGTAAACCAAAAATTAGTTAACGAGGCCAAATACTCCCTAAGCCTTAGACCTAATACTTCAGCTTTTCATTTTCCTCAACCTCTTGAGGAGTGTCTAGATCTTAATGGGTACTAAGAGTCTATTCAAGAATGCCTAAGGTTTGCGTTCTTACTAATCTCATTATGCACTTTTCAGTTATTTTCTTGAATGAGGTCTAGAACTTAGGTTAATTCCTTAGTTCCTTACTAATGACTATCACCTTTTCTTATAATTTTGTGCTCCTTTTTCATTTTGTTTCTCTTCTCCTTCTCCTTCACAAAGTTTCCTTCTCCTTTTATTCTTTTTCGAAAAAAATTTTAATTTTTATTGTGTTTTTGGCATATGTGAATTTTTTGTTTGAAACCTTTTCTTACAAGTTTTGCACTTTCATACCCCCCCCATGCCTAAGATTTGCAATGTCCTCATTGTAACCTAGGGGGTTTTTATTTAACTTAGTTCATTCCTTAAGACAGAAATTTGGATGAGTGGATGGGTCGGGTTGAATTTTTGCGGACGATTTCTAATCCCAGATGCAAGCATCTGAGGTGGGGTCGGCTGTCTACAAGGGTGAACCTCAAGTGCAAAAAGGTGTCAGAACAAGTTTCAGGTTTTAAAAGAGAATGACGGGCTGCCTCCCGTTAAGCGCTGAGTTTTACGCCATCGGCTGGGCGTAATAAGCTCAAGGGGAAAGGAGGATATAAGATGCTTCAGCCAAATCAGTAGAAGTTACATCAATGAACGGCTTGAGTCTCTGACCGTTCACGATGAAAGGTTCAGAATCATGGCTGAGTGGACTGATTTCGATTGCTCCATTTCCAAAAACCTGTCGGACCAAATATGGTCCGACCCACTTGGATCTCAGTTTTCCTGGGAAGAGTTTTAGTCGGGCATCAAAGAGTTGGACCTTTTGACCAGGATGAAAGATCTTTCTCGAGATGTGTTTGTCGTGGAAGGCTTTAACCCGCTCCTTGTAGATTTGCGAGTTCTCGTACGCATCTAGGCGTAATTCATCGATCTCGCTGATTTGGAGTTTTCTGTGGGTCCCAGCCTTGGAAAGATCTAGATTACAGTTTCATACTGCCCAATAGGCTTTGTGCTCCAGTTCTACGGGAAGGTGGCATGCCTTTCCGTACACCAGTCTAAAGGGAGACATGCCCAATTGGGTCTTGTGGGCGGTCCTATAGGCCCACAATGCTTCCGGAAGTCGGGACGACCAGTCCTTCCTGTCAGGTCGAACAGCGACTTGCAGGATTTTCTTGATCTCCAGATTAGACAGCTCAGCGAGACCATTAGTTTGGGGGTGGTAAGGAGTAGAGATTCGGTGAGACACCCCGTATTTGGTCATCAGTGACCTAAACTGAGCATTTGTGAAATGGGTCCCCCCATCAGAGATTATTGCACGAGGAATCCCGAACCTTGAGAAAATGTGTTGATGAATGAATTTGAGAACGATTTTGTGATCACAGGTTCGGGTCGGTATGGTTTCGATCCATTTGGACACGTAGTCCACAGCCAACAGAATGTATTCGAAACCATCCGAAACAGGAAAGGGGCCCATAAAATCAATCCCCCAAACATCAAAGATTTCGCATACTAGAATCGGTTGCATAGGCATCATGTCGCGATGGCTCATGTTGCCCAAAGTCTGGCAACGACTGCATGCCTTGCAGTGATTGTATGCGTCTTTGAACAGTGTGGGCCAGTAAAAGCCGCACTGGAGGACTTTTGATGCGGTTTTATGCCCGGCGAAATGGCCACCGCATGCCTGGTCATGGCAGAAAGAGAGGATATTGTTGAATTCCCCTTCCAGGACACATCTCCGGATGATCTGATCGGCACCAATGCGGAAGAGGTACGGGTCTTCCCAAATGTAATACTTGGCAACGGAGCGTAATTTGTCTTTCTTGGCCTTCGGCCAATCGGACGGGATCTGATGAGATGCCAAGTAATTTACTACACTAGCAAACCATGGAAGGCTAGTACCAATAGTCAGCAGGTGCTCATCGGGAAAATGCTCAGTGATGGGTCCGGGAGGGTCAATTATTTTAGAAGGAAGATGGGACAAGTGATCAGCTACCACATTTTGCTTTCCCGCTTTGTCACGAATCTCAAGGTCAAATTCTTGCAACGGCAAGATCCATCAGATTAATCGAGGTTTCGCATCCTTCTTTGCAAGGAGATGCCTCACAGCTGTGTGATCCGAGTATATGATGACACGGGAACCCAGAAGGTACGATCTGAACTTTTCTAGGGCAAATATTACAGCTAGCAGCTCTTTCTCAGTAACCGTATAGTTACGCTGAGCCTCATCGAGTGTTTTGCTGGCGTAGTAAATGACCACAGGTTTCCTGTCAATTTTCTGCCCCAAAATCGCTCCTACAGCGAAGTCGGATGCATCGCACATGATCTCAAAGGGTTGAGACCAATCAGGGGACTGTAGGATCGGGGCTTGGGTGACTCGATCACGCAGGATTTCAAATGCTTGAGTGCATTCCTTGGAAATTTCGAAAGGAACATCCTTGGAGAGAAGAGTGGTCAGGGGGCGTGCGATTTTTGAAAAATCAGGGATAAATCGTCGATAAAAATCGACATGCCCTAAAAAGGAACGGATGTCCCTGATCGAGCTAGGCATAGGAAGGTGAGAAATCAGATTAACCTTAGCTCGATCCACTTGGATACCTTTCTCCGAAATTGAGTGTCCCAGGACAATTCCCTCAGGCACCATGAAATGGCTCTTTTCCCAGGAAAGAACCAAATTCACATCGATGCACCGCCTGAGTATCTGGACCAAGTGTTGGAGGCAATTGTCGAATGATGCTCCGAAAACTGAAAAGTCATCCATGAAGACTTCCAGATAATCACCTACCATATCTGAGAATATGGCAAGCATGCATCGCTGAAAAGTAGCAGGTGCATTGCAAAGACCGAAAGGCATCCTTCGGAAAGCGTATGTTCCGAAGGGGCAGGTGAACGTGGTCTTTTCTTGGTCCTCAGGATGGATTGCCACCTGGTTATAATCGGAGTACCCGTCAAGAAAGCAGAAGAACCTATTTCCCGCAAGTTTTTCGAGAATTTGATCAATGAAGGGTAGTGAGAAATGGTCCTTCTTCATGGAGGAATTGAGTTGGCGGTAATCTATACAGACTCTCCACGAGTTGGCTAATCGGGTAGGAATGATTTCTCCGGTCTCAGTTGTTATAGTGGTGAGTCCTGCCTTCTTGGGTACGACCTGAATTGGGCTCACCCAACGACTATCGGAGATCAGGTAGATGATTCCGGCATCTAACCACTTGATGATCTCCTTTTTCACGACCTCCTGCAGATTGGGGTTTAAGCGTCTCTGCATTTCACGAGAAGGTCGTGTGCCCTCTTCCGAATAGATATGATGAGTACAATAAGAGGGACTTATTCCAGTCAAATCGTCGAGAGTCCACCCGATGGCTCTGCGATGTTGCTGGAGGACAACAATCAGACGGGATTCCTGTTCAGGACTGAGGTTGGAATTGATAATCATAGGAAGGGTCTGATTAGAACCCAAAAAGATGTATTTCAAGTGAGCAGGAAGGGGTTTCAGTTCGAGGATGGGGTTATCAGCAGCAGCGGGTGGTTCAGTATAGATGTGAGGTTCGAGGGTGGGAGTTACTGGGTTATTCATATCTGGATTCGACTCCTCTGTTTGCGGGTTAAGATCCTTCTGTGGTTGATGAGGCATAATCGCGTCATCCTGGAAGTGTGATTCATCAACCAAGGTCCTGACGTCACAAATTTGTTCGATGACGCCGCAATTAATTCCTTGTTGGGCCTTAAATATATCAATTTTCAGTGTTTGATCTCCAAACTTAAGCTCTATTTGGCCCTCCTCACAGCTGATGTTGGCTCTAGTAGTAGCCAAGAAAGGTCTCCCTAGAATGATTGGTGTATCCCTAGGGTTCTCAGGTGCATCCATATCTAAGACTATAAAGTCCACTGGAAAATAGAAATCCCGCACTCTTATGATAACATCCTCGAGAATCCCTTTTGGTGACTTTATAGATCGATCTGCTAATTGTAATGTCACCTCGGTTCGTTTTAGCTCAGATTCTTCTAGATGGTCAAGTAAGGATGTGGGTATCAGGTTTATGGATGCACCCAAGTCTAACAATGCTCTATCAAATTGGGTACCACCTATCTTGCAGGAAATCAGGGGAGTACCAGGATCTTTTGCCTTGGGTGGGAGTCTACTGAGGATTACAGAGCTGGCTTGTTCTGACAGAACAATTGGGCTCCCTCCCTTGGTTCGCGGCTTACGCTGGGGTGTACATATATTCTTTAGAAATCGTGCGTAAGCTGGTACGTGGCGGATTGCATCCATCAAGGGGATGTTTATGTGGACCTGCTCAAAGAGCTTGACCAGGTCCTCCTCAGGGGCCACGGGTTTGGTGGTCTTCTTTCCCTTGGTCAAGGCCTCGGAAAACGGGATCTTGGTTGGTTCTTCTAGGATAGGTCCAGGTTGTGGATCTGGGACAGTGGTATCTTGGATAACTATCCTAGGGTCATAGTTATCAGGCTTGGAGTGGTTTGGATAATGCGGGTCTTGAGTTGTTTTACCACTACGTGTTGTTACAGAATTTAATCCGGCCTGATTTTGGTTTGGGTTTTGTAAGAGGGGTGGCTGCTGCTGAAATCCCGCATAAGAAGTTGAAGCCTCCATCTCGTCTGGAGATGGAGCAGTAGGGGCCTGATAAATCCATTGTGCGTGGCCTAAATTTGGATTCATAACGCGCTTCTGGGTTGGCACGTTATTTGGGTTAGGAAGGGGTTGGGAAGGGAGTGTGCCTGGCTGGTGAGAATTTGCCAACTGGGCCAGTTCAGTTTTAACTTCTGTAAGTTCGTCCTTGTGCTGTTTTTGAATAGCCGCATTCGTTTTTTGAATGTCAGCCAAAGTCTGAAGGATTAAGGACATTTGATCCTGATTTGGCCCTGATGGATAAGTAGGGTTGGGCCGAGGCTGAGGTGGCTGGTAATGACGAGAGGGCTGTGGGCGGGACTGAAAAGGTGGTCTTTGGGTTTGGGAATTTCCCGCCCACTGAAAATTGGGATGGTTTCGCCATCCAGGGTTGTAAGTGTTGGAGAATGGGTCGTTCTGGATGGCGTTGAGGTCCTCGCAGATCTGAGGAACCTCCTGAGAATCAGGGAAAGGGGGAATGGAGTTCCCCCGGCTGGTGTAGGAAGGATCGGATGATCCTCCGATCCAAGAATCAGATGGGGATGGATATGGATCCATCCTAGGGGAAGATCGGTGGAGGATGTTTTGCACAGTCTCCTATGTGGAAGGAGGTTGTGCAAAGGAGTTACGCACGGAGGTGGCTCGCTGCAAGTGCTGAGTCAGCTCATCCACCTTCTTTTCAATGATTGAGACCTTGTCCAATAGACTGGCCATTAATTCCAGGTCGACTGATGCGGACAGGCCCTGCGTCTCATGTGCTCCCTTAAGATTCATCGCTGCGTGGGTATTTGTCCTGTCGAATAATCCCATGGAGTCATTGTTGATGGAGTTCTCGCACATGTTTTCGAGAATCTCCCATACGGTGTCTTCATGTTGACCCATGATGTTTCCTCCGCAAGTTGCATTGACGAAAAGGCGGATGTCCTCACGGAGTCCCTGGTAAAAAGATTGGACTTGTTCCCATTTAGGAACTCCGTGATGGGGGCACTTTCTCATGAGATCCTGAAAACGATCCCATGCCTCATGGAGAGGTTCTCCTGATTGTTGAGTGAAGTGTGTAATCTGATGGCGCAAGGCGTTGGTCCGACCAACGGGAAAAAACTTTTTCAAAAACTCGGATTGAAGTTCTTCCCAAGTGTTGATCGGCCGGGTCTGAGTTTGATACCAATGGGCGGCCTTGTCCATAAGAGAAAAGGAGAACATCTTCATGAGAAGAATATCCCGATTTTGCGCATCTGATCCAAAAGTGTGGGCCAGATGCTTTAGCTGTTTGATGTGCTGGAAGGGATCTTCAGAATTAAGCCCATGGAATTTAGGTATAGCATGAATCATGTTGGGCTTTAATTCGGAATCAGGTCCTCCAGTCGGGATTCTGACTCGAGGCTCAATGGCAACCGCAGCAGGATTGTAGTGGTCCCGCATCATAGGACGCTGTGGTGGGTGCACGAAGTTTTGGAAGAGGTCATTGAGTCGCTGGAGCTGGTGTTCCAGATTATTTTCTTCCTCAACTGGCTGAGCCATGATGGGGGAAGAAGAAGAACTTGGTTCTGAATCAGAAGAGAGAATAATGTGAGGGTGTTGCTGCACAAACACGGGCGTCGAGGCTTGGCCTTGACGAGAGCGAATTTCTAAAGGAGGTCTTAAGGGTGGTCTTAAGGACCTCCTTCCGTACATGCACTGTTGGAAGAGGTAAGTTTAGAAGGTGCTGGACCCAATCAAGACACCCAAAAATGTGTTGGGTGACTATAGAGGTGCGGGGCAGATGGACCCCTTGATCAGAAAGATCGTCCACCTGAGAATTACCTGGGCAGCCAGAGAGGGAGAGTCCCGCGAAGACCCCTACACGGTAGAGCGTCCCCACGGGTTACAGGGTTTCCCCCACCCGACCTCTCTTGTCACTGCGGTTCCAGGTAGACCAGAATGGGGATCTTGACCTCTTAAGTCTACCAATTTTAAGATCAGGGTGCTTAAGGTTTCACTTGAACTTTAGTCTTTTAAGTGCAAAGAGTGACCTAATTTAAGGTTGGTTGACCCAAGGGGTTAACTTTACCTCTTGTTTCTTTGAGAGCTTTTAGGTCTTGTCTTTTAGGGTTCAAGTGTTTAGAGAGCCAATTGTTTTAGGTTTTCTTTTGAATAGGTATTTTCAATCAATGGTTTAGGCACACTTCTTTTGGATTTTCTCCATTCTTGATTTAAGTAGTGTGTCTTTAAAACCCTAAGGTTGAATCTTATGTTGGCTCTACTTGGTCCAGTTAGTTCTCTGTTGGGTAATTAGGGCTCAAGCAAGAATGTGTTAGCCCTTAAATACCCTTAATAGTGTGCAGGACTAATGAGTTGAAAACATGCAACTCTTTATGGTTACTAAGTATGGAAGACAGGTTAGCCCTATATTGCTTGTTCTTTTCTTTTCTTCCTCTTTAGAGTTTAGGGGTTAATAGCGAGAGGAAAAATTTACCTGTCCTCGGAGTGGTTGTCGTGCGGTTGCTTGTCTTCTTGATTTCCTGTAGCTGCACAAAAGAGGGGAGATTATCAGAAATTAAAACGAGAAACAGGAATGTTTACCACTAGAATAGCCGTTGCTCCCCGGCAACGGCGCCAAATGAAACGTTGGCTTCGAGAGATAACCGGGTTTTATTGTTATAGCGTTGTAGTATAGCCAGTTATTGCCGTCATTTCAAAAATTTTTTTACTCGGAAAATAAAAGAGAGTTCCCGAGGTCGAACTCAGGGAGCAAGTTGTATTCTAGGGGTACAAGTTTCTTTTACAAAAAGAAAGAGAGAGAGAGAGAATTTGTTGGCTTCTTTCTTCTTCTCTTCTTTTCTCTTTGCCTATCTTCTTCTGCTTGACTCTTCTGCTTTATCTGCAGCAGTAGTGATGCTTTTCTTCTTCTTTCAGTTCTTGTTTCTGCTCGTCTCTTTCTTTTTCTTCTCCCTTGTGGTCCTGTTCTTCTTCTTCTTCTTTCTTTCTTCTTTTCCTTTCTTCAGACCTTCTTCTTCTCGTGTTCTTCTTCTTCTTTCAGTTCTTGTCTTAGCCTCTCTATGTTCTCCTCTGCCTCGCCTTCCTTCTCCTTCCTTGCCTTCAGGACGTCGTCTGATTTTCCAATCAGACGACTTAAACCGTCGCTGCTACAGTGCCGCTCGGTGATCCTCCTTCCTTCAGCCTTCGTCTTCTTCCACGGTTCTTCTTCACCTGTGCCTGCACACTTACACAGCTTGATCAGAGAGGGGAAAAACCTATCTCTACCCTCCCCCCGCGTCTCTCTCTCACAGAAGCCACTCTTGGGAAAGCTCTCCCAGAGCTGCCGGGTAGTCGGGTACAGGTCGCGCCCGGGTCCAGGCCCACCGGCGTGCGTGGTGGGCGAGGAGTGCAGGTCAGTCTAAGTCGGGTCGGGCCAGGTCCGCGGGGCGTGAGCGCGGACGAGACCGGGTAACCGGGCGGGTGAAGGGGACCTCACCCCGTGTGCTGAGGCAATAAGCCTCCAGCACTTTTTCACTTTATACCGCTGCGCCTCTTCAGAGTTTTCCGAGGTGGGACTAAATGTCCCACCCCGAGTTGGCGCCCACGCGGAGGAGACAGCTGGTAATCGCGGCGTTACGCGAGACCTTCGTGCGAGGGCTTCGCTTCAGCTGCAGCCTGACGCTTTGTCGAAATGCCTCGCAAGGCCTGGGAGTCGAATCTGGGCGTGGCGCGCCTGCAGCTGCAGGCGGAAGCAGCTCCTTCTGCACGGCAATGGCGGCGGAGGTCGGGTGACCTGTTCACAGCAAAACGGCCTCTCGGCCTAATCAGAAGGTGCCGGGAGCTTCGCCAGAGTGCGGTGAAGCTCGTGTGGGTGGTGGCGAGGCGTGGGGCGGCGTGCAAGGGCTGCCCTAGGTCGGACTGTGGGTCGGAAGATGGGTTTGTTCGGTGGGGTTGCAGAGGGTGATGTGGGGGAAGTGGAAGGGCGGGGGTTGATCAGGGTGAGGAGGCGGAGGTTCTGCGGTGGTCGGCGAGCCGTGTGGGTTGCTGGGGTGATGGGAGCGGCTCGCCGGAGGATGGCCGGAGGCGGAGAAGGTGAGGGTGAGGGGTCGGAATCGAGGGCGACAGTAGATGTTTAAAGTGAGGAAAAGGAAGAGGGGAGGAAGAGGAGGAGCCCTACCTACTTAGCAGGAGGAGGAGGGGCCGGAGCGGGCGACAGTCGTATCGACTGTCGCCGGAGAAGAAGATGCCCGGGGGAAGGGGCGGCGGCGAGCAGAGGGCCGGAGAGGCGCCAGCTGGGTGCGGCGTGGCGCGGGAAGAGCAGGGGAAGAAGTCTCTGCTGCTGGTATTGCGGCAGAGCGAAGAGGAGGAGGAGGAAGAACCGCCGGAGCTGGTGGGCGTCTGCCGGAGTGAGAAGAGAGGAAAGTTGGGGGTTTTCTCCGTCAGATCCGAGCTGGGAAGAACGGTGGAGCGACGGGGGTATTTATAGGGACCGAATCAGGGAGGAAGGCGGAGGGAGACGACGTGTCTCCCTCGCCGGAGGACGCCGGAGATGGAAACCCATACCGTCCGTGCGTTCGCACGGCCGGTATGGTGGGTTACAGCGACCAGGGGGGTGTCCCTGCGACGGCTGACGACGCAGGGCACCCCTGGTTTACTTGCCAGGTTCTCCCCCTCACCCTGCGCGGCGCCATGCTCCGCGCAAGGTCGCCGGAGCATGGTGCTGGCAGGTTTTGCAGGGGGACCTGAACGCAAAGAACGAAGGAGAGTTAGGGGCCAAAATGCGAGGGTTCAAAAGTTGAGGGCCAAAAAGTAAATATATGAGGACCAAAGTGTAAAGTTGGTCAAGAAGGTTTCTTCTTAGGCTCAAGTTTTTATACATGACTAATTAGGACCTAAGGAATCTGATGGTGAATTTTATTTCTAGATTAAACCTTGTTTGACTGGTCAATTTACGCAAAAACCCAAATTAAGTTATTAATTGGGTATGGTTCTCAATGTAGGTCAAGATGGGTTCCTAAGGTCAAATTGAAGGTTCTAAACCCTAGAGATTATTTTTCTATGAATTTTAGAGGGTTTATTCCATTTTTGCTTTGCCTTGAACCTCGTGAATTGAAGTGGGTTTGTTTTAGGGTTACAGATTATCATTTAGTTCCTTGGAATTTCTGTAGCCCTTGCTAGATCATCTCATCCCACTTTTATTCTTATTAAGTTGCTTTGACCTATGTTTGTACCCTGAATTACCCTGAATGCAGATTATACTGGTAAAATTGCATTTTTACCCCTTATGACTTATTTTCTCCTTAAACTCAGAATTCTCTGAGTTAAGCCTTTCCTTGAGTTATGTAGGAGCTTTTATCCTTTGTATTGGGTCAAAATGAGCTAGTTATGGCTCATGATGAGGTTCTCGTCACCCTGTCAATCAAATGGTCCTTATGATCGGATGACCAGATTTTTCATTTTAAGTTCGAATTCCTGAAGAAAAATTCATTGTGCTACTGACTAAATGTGATTCCCACCTCTTAAGCTAACCTAATTAGTTTGGTTACGAGGGGCTAAGGGGAAGGTTCTTCCTTCAGCTCACACCTCCGGTTCCGTTACCCCCAAGCTGCAGTCATTTGACACTACCCCACAGACTTAGTCACCGTGTTCAGCAAGAGAGGTTGAAGCCACCCAGTAGCACAACAACAAATTTGGGTTTGCTTACATGTTTTAAAATTAATTTCAACTCGTTTTTCTTCAGTTGGGGTTTGTGGTGAGTGGCCCACAAGGTGACCAAGCTCACCGGCTAAACACTAGACTTTACTAAGTCTAGGTTAGCCCAAATGTGGTCTCTAGAATGTAACCCTAAAGGTTTAACCTAGGGTTCATGAAATTCTAGGTTTTTTTTCTTTTCAGCAGACCACAAAATAAAAATACTTCTCTAGTGAAAATTGGAACCCAAATATTTTAAAATTTGGCAAGTAGATTCCTTTTTCAATTATCCTTTCAGTGAATACTTTTTTTGTAATTTTTACTATTTAAATAGAATTTCTATAGAATTTTAAATGTCAGGGGGTCAGATCTGAAAATTTGACCCCTAGTCGATTTTCTACTTTGAAATAATATCAAATGACCATAAAAAATTTGGGAAAAATATGGAAATTAAAGCCAATTAGTCAAAATAGATTCATGTATTACTCAGAATTGCTTTTCAAATTTTGAAAATTTTCAAATTTGGGCCAGTCTGACCCCCTTGCACTTTACAAACTTTTAAAAATTTTATACTTGGAATTTTTTCAAATGAATGATGTCGTTTGAATGGTGGTTTAAAAATGAAGATCTAGCTCAAATTTCAGAATTTTTTACTCATTAAGTTTTTGGCAATTGAATTTTTAAATCAGAATTTGAAGCCTGACTGAAAATCAAAGGATGGTGGGGAAGCTTTTGAAAAGGTGTTTGAATTTGAAATTCAAACTTTCCACTAAAATGATTTCTTTTAGAGATTTTTTTTTAAAAAGATTTTCAAATTTTCTTTTTTTTTTCTTACTTTTCTTTCAAAACTAACTAGCTAATCCTAAGATTCAAAAAGGGAAACCTATTCTAACTACCTAATTTTTTTGATTTTTTTTTCACGAAAATAAATAGGCTTCTTTTTTCCAAACGAAATAGCTAGAAGGAAATCTAACCTAACGTTCAAATCAAGCCTAGACTAAGAAAGGTATGATGTGCACCTAGTAATTCTTTTTCTGCTCTCGTTGTGTGTGCAAATCTCATTTTTCTCTATTTTCCTGCACATCAAAAGACAAGCAGAGGAAGATTTATCAATGATAATTCTAGAGATTGAAATAAAAAATGACGTTGCCTCCCTGGCAATGGTGCCATTTGTTGGGATCATAGAGCACGTATTTGATTAGAAATGCGTCATTTGACAAGCGTGGAAATCGTGCATTTGAAATCATCGAAAATTGTAGTATAGTCGCGAAATTCCCTAGACAAAAATATTTATAATAACGAAACTCGCATAGATTTCTTTTCTTTTTAGAACTTGAGTCCCGGTCGTTCGTCTCTGGGAGGCATGAAAACGAGTTGAAAATTTGATCAGCTTTTCGAATCTAAATCTAATCTAACCTAATATTTTTGGTCTTTTTGAATTTTGTGCTCTTTTTGTGTTTTTGATTTTTATTTTGAAAGCGAAATGAAACCAAGATCTAGATGTGCTAGCGAAAACCTAAGTGACTACGTGGATCTAAGTGGGGCCATGGTGGTCTTGCATGGTGTGACAAACCTAAATGGGATGCTCCTAAGTACACTAATAAGCATGCATCAAAGTTGTAAGTCGTGAATATAATAGCATGCATATAAAACCAATAGACAATAGTATCATGCATCAAAAATTAAGTCACCACTAAAGAAAGGGATCAACCAAGAGAGGCTAAGGAGAAGCCTTCTTGGCCATCCACTAAAGAGAGGAGGATGGGTGTGTGCACCCAAGTGGAGAAAGGAGGGTGTTGCACCCTTTCTCTACCAATGGCCTTCCTTGAGAAGACCTTGAGGAGGGTCTTCTCTATGGCCTTATAAGAGGAAAAGAAAATGGGGGCATGGACCCTCTATGGAGGAAGAAGAGGGCACTGCCACAAGAAGAAAGGAGAAGGTGTTGCATCCTTATGCTCTTCTTGCCACCCTTGAAGAAGCTTGAAGGAGAGCTTCTTCCTAGCTATCCATGGAGGGAGCCTTGGAGGAGGAGAATGGCCTTGAGAGGGAGAGGAGGAGGTGTCGTCGCAGGTTGACAGACGAAGAGAGTGAATGGAAAATGGTGATGGGAGTGCAATTCCGTGGCTCTCTCTTTGTCCTTATGGGAAGGCTCCATTTGGTTGCCACTTTTGGTGGCTCCAAAAATAGCTAATGCCACCTTTTTAGGATCTCGGTTTGACACAAGTTTTTAGCGTTTCCAAGAGAGTGTGCATGGGTTTGGTAGGGGCAGAATAGGAAGGTGTGTGTGTGTGTGTGGGTGTGTATTTTTTGTAGGACTAGGTTGTGGGTTTTCGAATGATTAGGTGCTAAATAGGTTGGGTCAATCTAGATTAGGTGGGTATGGACCTAACTAGGCTTAGGAAAGTCTAATTGGATAGGAGTGATCCTAATTAGGTCTAGGTCAAGTCTAATTGGATGTGTACATGTGATTAGGCTAGGGTAACACTAATAGGTATGAGTCAATTAGATCCTAAGTGGATCTAATTGGGCTCAGGCGCACCCAATTAGGTATGGGATGGTTCAATTGGGTAAGGGATAGGATAAGTAGGGCTATGGATAGTGGACTAGGCTTAGGAGGTCTCTAATTAGGTTTCCTAGGGTGTCTGGTGGGGTTCCTAGGTCAAAATGGGCAAGCTAGGGCTTCCAACACCAAAAAATTAGGAACAAGAGGGTAGTAGCAGATGTCTAGAATAGTGGCCAGACGTCTTATATTACAAAATTGGATGTCTGGACATTAAATTGGACATCCAATTCTATGTCAGCATGAGTTCTGCCTTCTTGGATTGTTATTCTGCAGAAATCAGACATCCAGCCAAAGGTCTGGACGTCCTGAAAGGTGCTGGAGAGTGGGTTTTAGGTTTTCTAAGGTGGGTTTTGGTTCCTAAGTTTTTGAGAGAGGGATAGGGTGGATAAGAACATGGATAGTGCTATCCATATTTGGGTTTTGAGGCTAAGGTGTCCTAATGGAGGTCGTTTTGTGTTTAGGAAGGCTATCCTAGGGTTTTTAAGGGTAGGGATACAGCTATCCTCCTCATTCTTCTTATTTGGATCAGTCTTCTTCTTCCTTCATTACTTTATTCTACTATCTCCTTCATCCTAGATCACTTTATTACCTACAAATAGTAATAAAAACTATTAAATAGTAGGATATCTCATCTTATTCTAAATAGACTAACGTAATGCATGATATGCAAGATATGAGTGTAATATCCACAAATTAAGCTAGGTTCAGACATTATTTAGGTTGATTAGGACACATGATTGCTGTGCAATCATACCCCCATGCCTAAACTTTGCTAGTCCCTAGCAAATGCAAGATTATATGCTTGACTAAGTTATTTACAATTTCTATCCCTAAAGGACTACTTATTCTTTTTATCAAAGAACTTGACTAAAGATTTTTCTCCTTTTGTTTCATCTAGAAATCTTGAAATCTAGATACATGAAAGTGCAGCTATGTAGCTTTTGCAACGGATTCGAGTGAAAGACCTGATTCACCTCTAAAGTTTGTGCTTAACCCTAGTAAAATTCTAGCGGCATAGGCGGACTTCTTCCCTCAGGGTATTCAAGATATTCTATGAATTCCACATGGGCTTTAAGCTTAGGTAGAGAATTTTAGAGGGAAATGGCTGTTTATTTGGTGGCTCACTCTCACTTGGTGCTACATAGAAATTACTACTATAGAATCTAGATTCCCAAGTTATTAAAAAACTCAACTCAGAGAAAGACGAGAAAAACTATGCTCTCGTTTGGTTCATTTGTATTCATTCTCTTTTTCTCTCTTTTTTTTCTCTTTTTTTCATTTTCTTTTCTTTTCTTTCTTTTTCTTAGAGTTCACAATCTCACCAGATCCACACATATAACATGTATTTGGTGGTCTCACTTGGCAGCAACACTTTAATTGAGTTACATAACCCTAACACTAAGTCAGAATTCCTCAGCCAGTATTCAGGTGGTCAGAAACACAGAAAGATAAGTTAAAGCCTTATTTGGTGGATCTCAAATTTATTTGGTAGTATTGCCTCAATGCAACTAAAATAAACACTACATATTCACACACTCTTTTTCTTTGCTTTTTCTTCTTTTTCTAATTTTTTTCTTTTTCATTTTTTCTTTTTCGTTATTTTTTCTTTTTCTTTTTCTTACTTTTTCATTCTTTTTTTTTTCATATATAACTTTCTAACACAACACAATCTAGCAATACATTCATGAATTTTATTGAAGAGGCATTATTAGGGATTGGTGGTACTCAAGAGACATTGGGTGGCTTATTTGGTGGAAGTGCCTACATACAGAATCGAGAAAGATGGATAGGATGATGTATTTCTAACCTTGACATCAATACTCTCCTTCAACCGAGGATTCCGTAAAGAATGTCGTAACCATTCACCTTAGCACTAGTTTTATGAAAACTCGCTCTCTACGTATTTGCCTTATTTGGTGGCTCTCAAAATTTCATGCAAAAATGTATACGTAGGATCCAAGAGCGAAAACTATGCCTAACCTCTAAGTATCATTACTTAATTATCTAGGATTCTAATGAAAAGCTCATCATGGTCTCTAATTACCCTTAATTAACTAGTCTTCCTAGTTAATTAGCTAGAAATATGTGAATATATGGGTTAATTATTAAATAAGGGATAAACAGTAAAGGACCTTAAAATAAGTTAAAAATGCTATATTATCATCCAATTAATATTATTAATAATCTAATTAATAATTGGACTCGAAATATTATCAATTATTCATCTAATTAATGTGTTAACTAACTTAAGCATAATATATACCTAAGTATGTAATAACTTAAGTAACAATACTTGATTACATAAATTAATATAAAAAGGTCAAAAATGTAAATTCAAGGTCTAAATATATTAATTGCCTTATTTACAATCATATATGAAAAGTTGAAAAAGATTTAAATTAAAATAAACCATGAAAACTTGAGTTTACATTTTGGTCCTTACATTTTATTCCAATTGGGTCCCTATTTTCCATTTAGGTCCTTAGGTTTCACTACGATTATGTCCCGGGATTTCTTCTTCTTCTCTTCTTCACCCGTTTGGACGACTGACGACTAAAGGTGCAGCCACCACTTGATCACCGCCAATCTGACGTTATCCCTTCTTCTCCAAGCTCCTGGAGCTTGCGCTCACCATTCCCTTTTCATCCATCGGTCTGGATGATGCCTAAATCCTATTTTAGGGTTGGAGATAACTTCACTGGTGTCGGAAAGGACGTCAGTGGTTATTCCCCTCCTAGCCACAAATCCGTTCAGATTCCACCTCCTTCTTAGTTGTCGTCAACTGTAAATACCCCTTCGCACCCTCGATTTCCACCAATTTGGCTTCCTTCCCTCTTCTTCACTGGGCCGACCCAATAGGCTATCCTCTCCAAAACTCTGGCAAACTTCCTCTGCCTCATCCAACTTCCTCCATCCATCTTCAATGGCTTTGGATCTCCGCCGAAGTCAGCCACATCTTCTAACAAGTGCTAACTAGGAGCTACCCTCTACTTGACCTCTCAATGGCCACCGGAGATCTTTCGACAACCCTCTGATTTTCTCCTCCGTTATGAGCCATCGACGGAGATCCTCTATCCCCTTCGTCCAGGTAACAGTAGACTAGGTAGGTAGGTTAGTTTAGTTAGTTAGTTAGGTAGCTTAAGTAGTTGTAATGTTAGATTTAGAACTCATCTTCCTCAACTTCAGCGAGCTCCTTAAGCTTGTCAAGAGCATTTAGTAGTTGACCTATTTTCCACCTTCATTGGGTCCTCCATCACCTATTCATCTCCTAAGGATCCTAATCATCACTTTAATTTGATTAATTACCATAAATAACCCAAACGCCCAATTTTAATTAAGCTCTTGAGCTCGTTGTCAATGGCAGCTCAGGAGTAGTTAAAATCATTAATTATATATATATTTATGATCGCAATCATCTGTACATTTGTTTTATCCACTCAATTTAGTGGGAAAACAACTCCTGAGCTTAATCCAACTCAGACTTTATAAAAATTTAATTCACTGTTAAATCTTTATTTTAATGATCAATTAAAGGAACTAACTTGATCCTGAGGTTCCTTGTGACCTCGGGAATCTTTTCAAATCACTAATGGCATAATTTCTCTTTCTGAATCATAATTTCACTCTTTTCTGGACTCGTTGAAGCTTCGGCGAGTCAAAACTAGGTCTTTAGCCTGTAGAATAGAGTGAGAAGCTCCAAATCAATGAATTGAGGTTCACTAATTATGTTGAGATTGTCTTATTTGAGATTTGAATGTCAGGAGCTTGAGATAGGTCTTCATCTTCTCCAACTCTGGCAGAGTTGGAGAAGTCTGACAGTTAGTTTTAAGATGCATTTAAGGGGTCTAGAAGCTTCAGTGCTTTGCACTGAATTCATTTCCATGCTTAAACCACTGTAACAACCCTTAGGTTGTTCTGACAAATAAACACCTTTTCAATCTCAAGCGATGAGCCTGAAACCCTAGAAACCTTAATTGAAACACCTATTTAAGGGTTTGAATCTATTCCTGGCATTGAGGAGATGATGATTTAATTTTTAATTCCCTATGAAAAGGCCAAAATCAGAAAGTCAAAAGTTGAGGCTTAGCAGTCAAACATGAGTCTAAATCTTGAGTTATGGATTCAATTTGATGAATTGATGAGTTCAAGATGTTTCTAGAATGCTTGTGAATGATTTTAAAGAGATTTGAGTGAGCTCTGATGGATAATTTGATTGGATTTGATTTCTGCCAGTTTGGGTTGTTTTTGAACCCAAACTGATGACAATGGATTTTAGATGAAATTTGAATGCAAACTCTGCCCGGATGGATTGGTAATAAACTCTAGAAGTTGTTTTAATCGATTAAACAGGTCTTTAGTTGTCTGTTAGGACTTTTCAAAGTTTAAATCATAGTCCTGAAGCTTCCAGAGAAGCTTTGAGCTTCTTCACACTTCCTGAAGCTTCTGAGAGCTTAATATCTACACCAGCAGCTGCGGAATTCACTTTCTAAACTATTTAGAACTTCAACTGGAAGTTAAACTCCAGTCTGTGGACTTAGAATTGAGAAATCCACTTTCCAGGCCGTAATAAACGTAGATAAACCAGTATCTTCGAAGAGCATAATTTCCCCTTTGAATCAAATTAACACTTCAATCCTATAGAGCAACTCAAGACCTTTCCAACAAGCCTTTATTTGCTTGGAACGGAGCTCTGAGCTAGGAGAAATCGTCACTTGAAGTTAGGTCTAGGAGGGGAAAAGTTAGTCCCACCTCGGGTAGATTTGAACAGCCACATGGGTATAAAACTACTTTGTGTTATAGCCACTTCAATCAACAAGCACACGACGCAAATGAAACGAATGAGCATTGGGTGTGTGTGTGTGGGCACATATGTGCCTGGGTGTGTGTGCTCCTGAGGGCGTGCGAGTGTGGGCCCTGGGAGGGCGTGAGTGAGGCCTGGGAAGCCGTAAGCCGGTTTGGCTTGAAACTTTGAATCGGAAATAAACTGAAGCTTAATGAGCCAGGCTTGGACCTAGTAGGGTCTGGTCCCACTCTAAGAGGGGTGCTATGTATCCCCGATTGGTCCAAGCTACCAATAAATAAACCTAATTTTTGGTTGAAGAGAAAAAACCCGATTCGACTCAGAAGGAAGAAAGGTTAAGGAAAAATGCTAAGGCTAAGAAGAAGACAAAGAGAAGGAACGAAGGAAGATATGCTAAGGGAAGATGCTAAGGAAAAAGAAGAAGGAGCAAAGGAAAGGAAGAGGAAGGAGAAGGAAGACAGGGAGAATTCGTAGAATTAAGAGAAGGCTGGATAGGCACTATAGAGACAAGGCAGA
Organism: Thalassia testudinum; assembly: GCA_037157565.1. Taxonomy (NCBI): domain Eukaryota; kingdom Viridiplantae; phylum Streptophyta; class Magnoliopsida; order Alismatales; family Hydrocharitaceae; genus Thalassia; species Thalassia testudinum. The sequence goes on from JAZHRO010000063.1 coordinate 142,301,868, forward strand.
GAAAGAAGAAAGAAAGAGAAGAGAAGAGCTCGAGAAAAATAAGAGAAAGAATAAAGAGAAAGATAAGGAAAAGATTAAGACAAGATTAAAAGATAAGTAAAAAGGAAAGAGAAAGCAGAAAGAGAAAAGGTAAAAGAAGAAGAAAGAGAGAGAGGCTAAAGACAAAGATACAAAGAGAAGAAAAGAAATGGTTTAATTCTTGCATTACTTTTAATTCCTTTTTTATTTTAATGTTGTAATAAGGCATATTTCAATTAGTAAAACATTCTATTTCCTTAATATCTTTGAAATAAATAGAAATAAACATGTTTACTTGTTGTTAAAGAAGATTATTTGTGTAAATATGTTTTCTTATGGAATTTTGCATATTTCTTAAATTTAAAATCATTAGGCAAAGTTCATGTTGTTAAAATTAATCTTAACTATACCTTCTATGAGTAGCTTAGATTGATTGGTGAATTGTGAATAAGCTATACCTCCCAGCGAATGACCTGGACTCAACCAGTTAAAAGAAATAAAATCTAAAATGTTAGGTTAGCTTGACCCTATACTACTCAATCGACACAAATTTGAGTTAACCTAAATTACTTTCTTCTACACATAATTAAGCACAATTAACTTAATTAACTGTGTCAAGGTGAGGACGCATCATTTTAATCCTAAGGTAGGTCTTGATCTTCCTGATTTACCGATCCCTCGTCCAAGGCCTCTACTTAGAGACTACTATAATCCATCTAATGCACAAGTAGAGCCTAATGTTACGATTCCTATTGGGGAAAATGATCCAGAATTAATGGTAAACATTATAGGTCTAATCCCACATTTTCACGGATTTGCATCTGAGGATCCATTCAAACATATTGAAGATCTTAAGAATCTATTTCAAACTCTTGGACCTCGAAGTCAAAATAGGGAAATCCTACTTATGAAAATGTTCTCTTTTAGCCTTAAAGATAAAGCAGCTCATTGGTATAGAACTATAGCAGACCAATCTCAGCTTGGGCTGAACTCAAATCTGCATTTTTGAAGAAAATTTTTCCTATTGGTCGAATAAATGCTTTAAGGCGAGCAATCACAACATTTAATCAAAATCAAGGAGAATCAATTCATGAAGTGTGGGAACGCTTTCATGAATTACGAAGGAAATGTCCACATCATGACATCCCTCGTTGGCAACTAATGCATATCTTCTACTATGGATTGCAAGAGGGCATTCATAATCTAGTCGATGCCTCTTATGGAGGGAATTTTCTAAATTGCGACATAGAATCCACTTCAGAATTATTTGAAGGGATGGTAGAAAACTCGATCAACAATTCATCTATGTCGCAATTTACGCAGGGCACGAATACAACACATCAAAATCCACATAAGGGCATTCACGAGATTGGTAATCCGTCTAGCTCAAAGGATTTGGAAATTATTGCAGAGAAATTGGACAAGGTCGACATCATAGAAAAGCATCTCAACAAGGTCCGAAATACGATGAAAACTCTTACACCTCTACTTGCTACGCAAAATCCCACGCATTCACCTATTTTGCAAATTCCCACAGGGAGGGAATTTGTGAAAAATCTGGATTTTAGAGATCCATCTTCCTTAGGTTTTCTAGCTACTCTTGCACCAACCCAAGGAGGGACCTTTGTCCCACAATCTTTCCCACCATTTTCCCCATATCCTGTTTTTGTGGAAAACATGCCCTATCCTTTAGATTTAAATGCCATTCAGGGATATGCACCAAGATCAAACCTATATTCAAATTCCTATAATCCTGGATGGCTAATCACCCCAAATTTCTCTTGGTCTGACTATTCACAAAGACCATCATATCCAACTCAGACTAGGCAAAACCCACCTACGTTGCTGTTTCGGCAACATAATGTGAGGCCATTTTATGTGGGTTTGCAAAACCCCGTAGGGCCAAATAGAGATTCATAGGTTGACCAGATTTTGAGAGCTGTGACTGAGAGCCAGTGAAAAAATGTTGAGGCTCTTGTTGAAGTCCAACGGCAATGTTCGACAGAGTTGGCTGACCTCAGGGGCCAAATCATGCAGTTAGCTGAATCTCGTCAGCTAGGGGCCCTTCCATCCTAGCCAATTCCAAACCCTAGGAATATCCAGCAGAGACAACACCTGGGAGTGCAAAATCCGAATCAGGGACATGTCCATCTCCTTAATCAATTACCCTTGAATCCAAATCTGAATCAAAATCCGAATCCACCCTCTGCTAATCATGATTTTGAGTATCTTAATCAATAGTAATCATTTTCAAATCAGCCTTTGAATTCTAATTCATCTTTCCAAAATCAACAAGCATCTTCTTCTTCATCAGCTTCCTCTTCACATGCCAGTATTAACTCTGTTACAACCACCATGGAACTTCCACTAGGGACCCAGTCTATCCAAGTAACCTATCCTAAGACCCTAGTACATCTAGAACGACTCCTATTTCTACACCTGAAGGAGGTGCAGAACCTGATCCTACAATTCCTGCTAATTCGCGAGATCCAGGAAATACCTCAATAGAACAGGAAATCCACACCCCATTCCCTGAAGCTTTGAAGAAGACTAGGAAACAAAAATAACCTGTTACATTAGATGAAGATTTAATTAAAATCTTTTGTATAGGTACACATTAATATCCCACTCCTAGATGCTATCAAACACATTCTGACTTATGTGAGATTTCTTAAAAAGTTGTGTACTCCCAAGCGTAGGCCGAAGAAAGGAAGCACTGTGGTACTTTCAGAGCATGTGAAATCTATAATTTCAAGTACACTTCCTTTGGAAAAGAAAGGCCCAGGATCTCCATTTATTTCCTGTATAATTGGGGGTCAGTGTTTTGATAGAGTCCTCCTAGATTTAGGAGAATCTATTAACCTCATTCCTTTATCTTTGGTAAAACATTTCAAAATAGAAAACATTAAGTCTACCAATGTGACTTTACAATTAGCCGATAGACCTATTAAGTCACCTAAAGGAATGTTGGAGGATGTAATTGTAAGAGTTCGTGATTTTTACTTCCCAATTGATTTTATTGTCCTAGATATGAAAGTACCCAAATACATTAGTCACACACGAATTATCTTAGGGAGACCCTTTTTGGCCACTGCAAAGGCCAACATTGATTGTGAATCTGGAAAGATTGAATTGAAATTTAGGGAGAAGACAAATTGGATTGTGATTGGATTGTGGAAATCAAATCTATTGAAGCTTTTAAGGATGACATTAGTTCCTTAGAACTAGAGAGCACACCTTTTGATATCTCATACCCTCAAAGCAACAAAATCCTTTTGTTAGAATCTTTACTCAATCCTGAATCTAAATCTTATGAATCATCTAATTGACTTTTCGCAATCAAAAATCTTGCCCTAAATCTTGCTGTTGATTCTACTCCTGTACTAGAATTGAAACCATTGCCTGAGAATCTTAAATATGTCTATCTCGAATCTGATCAAACATATCCTGTAATTATCAACTCTCATCTTTCTGAATCACAAGAATCCAAATTGATCAAGGTTCTTCGAGATCACAAGAAGACAATTGGGTGGACTCCACATGATCTCACCAAGATTAGCCCTAATTTTTGTACTCATCGCATCTATATTGAAGATGGGGCACGACCTTCAAGAGAAGCTCAAAGACATTTAAATTCGAATTTAAAGGAGGTCGTTAAGAAAGAAATAATCAAGTGGCTAGATGCTGACATTATCTATCCTATATCTGATAGCCCTTGGGTGAGTCTAATTCAAGTGGTACCTAAAAAGGCAAGACTCACCATAATCAAGACTGAATCTGGAGAAACCATTCCCACACGAATTGTGAATTCGTGGCGGGTTTGTATTGATTATCGTAAGTTGAATACTGTTACAAAGGACCATTTTCCTTTGCCATTCATTGATCAAATCCTTGAGAGATTAGCTGGTAATAGGTTCTTCTACTTTTTAGATGGTTACTCTAGAAATAATCAAGTAGCAATTTATCCCAAAGATCAAGAGAAAATGACTTTTAACAAGTTGATTTTCCGCTTTTGATTAAGTTTCGCAAATGAAATAACGCATTGTTGTAGTATTCAAGTGGTGGAAAAATCGACTAATCAATAATAAAAATAACCACTCCCAGAAGAGTGGGTCGTGTCCACAGGGAGGCAATGATGCAATAGACTCTCGATTATTTCATATTCTTTCGATCAAGTGCGAAATCCCTAATCAAATCTGACATGAAATGCGATGGAAAGAAGATGCACAATAACTCAAAAATATAAGGGTATATGTGCAATTTTTCCTCACTGAAATATTTAATAAATATATGACGATTTTATGTAATTTTCAATTGACATATATTAGAGAAAATTTATGCACATGTTAATCCCAAAAGCAATGTTGAAACACGTGAATATCAATAATGCGTAATTATCAGAAAGCATGAGTGTGCAGTCACAATTTCACCACAATAAAAAAATCATAAATTAAAATTGATTTTTGGTGGCAATGGCGTTGAATGTAATTTTTAATTAACTTAAAAATAGGGGATTTCACCTCTCTCCTCCTTGCATATGGGAGAGAGGTTCAATCGAGGAGAGACTCCCACGGGAGGTTGGTTGGAGTGAGGCCGTCGCAGTGATGGCAGCGGTGCATCGTTAGTTGGCCGGAGCCGGCCTACTGGAGGAGAGGAGTGGTGGCGATGGAGAAGCTGCAGCTGGCCGCGCGTGCTGCAGGTGTAAGGAGACGCGGAGGCGCAGGCGCGTGATCATTCTGCAGAGCGCACAAGCATGCGCGGACATGGGTGTGGTTGCTACTGCAGGTGCTGGCGCGCTGTTGCAGGCAGTGGTGTGGTGAAGTTCAGGTGCACACACAGAAGTGCGCGTGGTCTGGAAGCGCGGGGTGAGGCGCGTAGGCCTGCAGGGAGGGCGCGGCGTTCTGCTGTTGAAGGCATGCGCGGACCTGCAGGCGTGCAAGGGTAGGGCCTATAGTGGTGGAGAGTGCGATGATGGCGAGGGTGCTGAAGGGGTGCGAGTGTTCTACAGAGGTGAAGTGCAGTGCCCGTGTGTGCTGGTTGGCGAGCACGGTGTTGCGAAAGTGCAAGGCAGGTGCTGGATGGAGTGGTGCTGGAGGGGTGCGGACCTGGCACTGGAGAGGGGGAAGCACCTGTAGGGAGAAGGCACAAGGGCGGTGGGTAGTAGGGTGCTGGTCTGGCTGTGCCTGCGCCTGCAGATGGCACGGGTGCGTGGTGGGTAGGCGGAGTGTAGGCTATTGGTGTTTGTGGTGGAGGGCATGTGATGCACAGTGCAAGCATGGTTGCACGGTTCCTTCTCCTCTCCCTTCCAATCCCCTCCGCCTCTCCTCTATATTTCTTCTCTTCCGCCTCCCAATGGATTTTCAAAATCCTTTTTCTAAGTTTGGCCGGCGGTGGTTTGCATTTGTTGAGGGATGCGTTGAGGGTGGCCGGAGGATGGGGAAAAGATGGCGCCAGTTGTTTGAAAGGGGAATTTACCCTCCCCTCCTTGTTCTTTTCCCAATATTCTTCCTGCACATAAAAAAATAAAATCATTGCATATTAAGTTATAGAGTGCTATAAAATAGATGTAGGCTTAAATCATGATGCATGCAAACATTCTATACCTTAATGTAGTTATTAAGAAACCTAAAAGGTAAGATTAAAGTTACTTAGGCGTAATATTAGTCAATTAAAATGGACTCATCAAATACCCCCATGCCTAAGATTTTCTAGCCCCTAGCAAAAATGAAAAATAATAGAAGTGATCAGAAGATTTCTTCTTTTCTTATTTCAAAACTTTAGAGATCCAGACAAATGTGAAGTGATGATAGCCTAGATAACAGATCCAAGTGAAAAAGCCAATTCGCATTGGAAGTTCGTACTTCACCCTTAGTAAATATTCCTATCACGAGAGGCAACTACTTCCCTCGGGTATAAATCAGAAGACAATCTGTAATTTTGCCCCGGCTTTTGGCTTAGGTAGGAGATATTGAGTAGAATGGATTTCTATTTGGTGGCACACACTCCTCTGGTGCTACTTGTAGTCTAGTACTACTGACTCTAGATTAATAGACTATTAGACAAGTCAACTCTGAGAGAGGCTACACAACTGTGCTCTCTTGATGTTCCTGGGCACTCACCCTTTTCTTTCTTTCTAAGATCACAAATCTCGCCAGATTTAATAATTGTACTCACTGTTTGGTGGCCTCACATGGCATCCACACTTCAATTAAAGACCTAATAACTCTACAACTAAGTTAGAGTCCTCAACCAATATTCGGGCGATCAGAAATACTAGAAGGTAGGTATGGGTCATATTTGGTGGAATGCAATAAGTGTTCTGTTGCCTCAGAAACAATGTTATATTATAAACTTGGGCTTTTTTTTATAATATAACTGTTTCTTCTTTTTCTTCTTCTTCTCTTTTTTTATTATTATTTTCTTATTTTTTATTTTTTGTAAATCAACATAATACGACAATGACTTTTATTTATGAGGCATTATTAGGGATGATGATGGTCAAGAGGATATTATGTGGCTTATTTAGTAGAAGTGCCTATTCTCAGCACCAGGAAGGAATGGATAGGACAGGCATATTTCTGACCTTTGACACTATTACCCTCCTTCAGCCGAGGACTCTAAGAAGGATGGTCGTAACCATCCACCATAATCATAGCTTTATTAAGACTCAATCTTTGTCTATCTGCCTTATTTGGTGACTCTCAGGAATTCACACAAAGTACACACATAGGAACAGAGAGAGAAAACTATGCCTAACTCTGAAGTATCATCATCTAATTGTCCAAAACTTAAGAGTCCTTGCACTAAACTTATTGCACCAGTAATCTCTTTACTTCTCACAAATATGAGGTAGATCTACTAGAAGATAGTATGCCTGACTCCATATGAACTGTCCAAGGGTTTAGTAGAGTACAAATGCTTATTGGTTTCCTTCAAGGATCTATTACCAAGTCTACGTGCACGTGAAATAAATGTATTGGATTCTAAACTTAAGCAATAATTTTAAGAAGAAAAACCTCCAATGACAAAGTTTTTCTTCTAGGGACTAACCCATTCAGCTCAAGAAAAGAGAATTTTTTTTTATTATTATACAAATAAATATATATGTATGCAAATATTTATAAATTCTATAAACATTCTCAGGTTATACCCCCCCATGCCTAAGACTGACAATGTCCTCATTGGAAAAATAATGCAGACATAGAAGAATATCACCTGAGGAGGAGAGTGGGAGGAGCTAAGGCTCCTCAAGCCAAAGTGCGTCCAAAACCTGGCCATCTGAAAGAGTAATATACAGTTTAAGTCGCTGACCATTTACCTTAAAGCTCACACCTGAAATAGGGTTCCAAATCTCTACAGCTCCATGAGGGAAAGTATTGATCACAACGTATGGCCCATCCCAGCGGGACTTGAGCTTTCCAGGAAATAATTTAAGTCTAGAATTGAAAAGCCAGACCCACTGGTTGGACTCAAAAGTCTTTCTAATGATGTGCTTGTCATGGAAGACTTTTGTACGTTGCTTGTAAGCTTGAGAAGTTTCATAAACTTCATTACGAAGCTCCTCAATCTTACTTAATTCTAACATACGTGACTTTCTCGCTTTATCCAGATTCAAGTTAACGTTTTTAATAGCCCAATAAGCTTTATATTGGATTTCAATGGGAAGGTGGCACACTTTTTTGTAGACATGACGGAAAGGAGACATGCCCAAGGGAGTCTTATACGCAGTTCTGTAGGCTCAAAGAGCATCATTTAGTTTTTTAGACCAATCCTTCCGATCAGGCTTGACAATTTTTTCTAAAATTCGCTTAATCTCCCTAATAGACACTTCAACTTGTCCACTCATTTGGAGATGATAAGGTGTGGCTATCATGTGGTTGACTCCCAAATTTTGGAGTAGTCTTGTGAAGTGTACATTCTTAAAGTGAGGTCCTCCATCACTTATGATCGTCCTTGGGCACCCATACTGAGAAATGATATAAGCCTTAACAAAGTCCAAGACCACGGAATGATCATTGGTTCGCGTGGGTATGGCTTCTATCCATTTCGATACATAGTCTACAGCCACAAGGATGTATTCATATCCAAAGGACACAGGAAAGGGACCCATGAAGTCAATGCCCAAAATATCAAAGATTTCAACAAGGAGAATAGGTTGTTGGGGCATCTCATCGCTTTTTCCAATGGTTCCCCTCTATTGGCAACGTAGACATGCGCCCACATACGTATATGCATCTTGGAATAATGTGGGCCACAAAAAGCCAGACTGAAGAACCTTATAGGAAGTCTTCTTCCCACTAAAATGTCCCCCATAGTGGAGGTCAAGGTAGAAACTCAGAACACTTCTTTGTTCTTCATCAGGGACGCAACGGCGAAAAAGCTGGTCAGGGCCTATTCTAAAAAGCTTGGGTTCCTCCCAGTGATAAAATCTAGTGTTGGCGAGAAACCTGTCTCTCTTCTGCTTGTCCCAAGTACTAGGGGTAATGCCTGTGACCAGATAATTCACTATGTCAGCGAACTAAGGAGTTCTAGCTTCCACCGCCATCAGAGACTCATCAGGGAAAGTCTCTTGAATACCGCCAGCAGGGTTTGATGCCTCAATAAGGATCCTAGAAAAATGGTTGCTACCACATTCTCAACTCCTTTCTTGTCTTTAATTTCCAGGTCAAATTTTTGGAGTAGTAGAATCCAACGAATTAAGCGAGGTTTGGTATCCTTTTTAGCCAGAAGATGCTTAAGGGCTGAATGATCAGTGAACACCACAACCTTCGATCCCAAAAGATAAGACCGAAACTTTTCCAAAGAAAATACTACAGCAAGTAATTCCTTTTCAATGACCGTGTAGTTTTGCTGAGGATCCATAAGGGTCTTGCTGGCATAATACAACACATGAGGTTTGCCATCAACCCTTTGACCTAAGACCACTCCCACTGCAAAATCAGAAGCATCGCACATAAGCTCAAATGGGAGGGTCAAATCTGGTGCTTGAAGAATCGACACGGTAATGAGGGCTTTCTTCGAAACTTAGAAAGCCTCACCACATTTATCATCAAAATCGAAGGAGACATCCTTCGCTAATAGGTCGCAGAGTGGCATAGAGATTTTACTGAAATCTCTAATGAAGCGCCTATAAAATCCAGCATGGCCTAGGAAAGATCTAACCTGACGAACATTGGCGTGCAATGGAAGCCTAGAGATGGAATCGATTTTTGCGGTGTCCACCTCTAATCCTCTCTTGGAAACTATATGCCCTAACACAATGCCCTGTTGGACCATAAAGTGGCTTTTCTCCAGCTAAGCACCAGCTTTGCCTCTTCGCAACGGGCTAAGACTTTATCAAGGTAAGAAAGGCATAGGTCAAACAACGAGCCATAAATGGAGAAGTCATCCATGAAAATTTCAACGAACTCATCGATCATATCAGAAAAGATAGCCATCATACAATGTTGGAAAGTGGCAGAAGCATTACATAACCCGAATGGAATTTGGCGGAACGCAAAAGTGCCACACAGACTTGTGAAGGTGGTACGCTCCTGATCGTTCAGAAAAATGGCTATCTGATTGTACCCAGAGTACCTGTCAAGAAAACAAAAGTACTTGTTCCCCGCCAATCATTCTAGAATTTGATCGATAAACGATAAGGGAAATGGTCTTTCTGGGTAGCCATATTTAAACGGGGGTAATCAATGCAGATCCTCCAACCAGTTGAGAGTCTAGTGGTCACCAATTCTCCTTGGTCATTTTCTTCCACAATGATTTTGGCCTTTTTGGGAACTACGTGAATAGGACTGACCCATTTACTATCTGAAATGGGATAGATAATCCCTGCATCCAGCCATTTCAGAATCTCCTTTCTAACAACCTCCCGCATATTTGGATTGAGCCTTCTCTGCATATCTCGGAAAGGCTTCATGGACTCGTCCATGTATATATGATGCATGCAAAGAGAGGGATCAACACCCTTAATATCAACAATTGTCCAGGAAATTGCTTCCTTGTGCCTTTGTAAATAGTCAAGTAGAGCACCCTCCTGCAATTCAGATAATGTAGACGAGATAATAATGGGGAGCGTGTTATTAGGGCTAATGAAAGCATATTTCAATGTGCTCGGGAGGGGTTTCAACTCCAATTCAGGAGCCTTTTGGATTGAGGGTTTTAGTTGAGATGTCCTCGCCTCAGGTAGCAGATCTACCGTCATAGTCCAGGGTAGGGACAGCGACTCAGTGTGTATCCTCAGCAACTCTTCTAATTTGGGCATTTCCCTTTCAGTTTCTTTAATAATCAAGGGATGGTCCTTAGATATGACCTTCTGAATGGGATCTCTACATAAGCGTGCTGGAGTAGCCTCTTAAATTATTTCATCAACGACCTCAATCTGAGAACAACCTTCAAATCCGAGTTGCTTGTAAGTATCAAAAACATTCAACCGGATCTTCTTGTTCCTAAAGCCCATTTTAAGTGCCCCAGATAAACAATTTATAGAGGCATTGGCTATGGCCAAGAAGGGACATCCCAGAATAATGGACGGCTTTGTGGGCTTATTAGATGGGTCAGTATCAAGCACCAGAAAGTCAACGGGGAAGAAGAAATCCTCCACTCTCACAAGGACATCTTCCAACAATCCCCACGGTGTCTTAAGTGATCTGTCTGCAACCTAGAGGATTACTGGACTAGGCTTTAGCTTGCCTCCTCCCAAACGGTCATAGACAGAGCTCAGTAGAATGTTCACCCCCTCACCCAGATCGATCAGAGCCTCGTCAATGTGTTGGTTACCTATAACCACTGAAAGATATGGGGCCCCTGGGTCTTTCATTTTGGGGGTTGTTCCATGCTGGAGAACCGAGCTAATATGGTCAAGCAAGATGACCTTGGTTTGGACCTGTTTCCTAGATCGGTGCTTTTGGGTGCACAGGTCCTTCAGAAACTTGGCATAGGATGGAATCTGTTTAATCGCTTCCAACAGAGGCAAGTTAATCTGGACTAGCCTAAAAGTATCCATAATCTCTTATGTCCTATCCTTGGCTCTAGACGAGCCAATAGAACATTCCCCATGAGTAGATAGATGCTCTGGATAGGGCACCCTCGGCTTCTAGGTAGAGGGGTCGTCATGGCAGGAAAGGGGTGGTGGAAGGACGACATCCTCATTGTGGGGGATTTTGTGCGAGGGAGAGTAGTGTGGCTCTTCCTCGGTGGAGATAGAAGTCAAGTCAGGTGTGGAAGGGGAATTATGAGATGTAACCATAGGAGTGTTATCAGGCTTGTCAATCTTTTTTCCACTCCTTAACACGGTCACTGCTTGGGCGTGCTCCCTGAATACAACCCCCTTACCTGTAGGGTTCTCCTAAGAAGAGCTAGGCAGCTTCCCTGGATCATGTTGCCTAACTTCCTCAGTAAGATGACCAATTTAGGATTGCATACCAGTAATCATCTTATTCTGAGATTGGATAACCATATTCTGATGCTCTTGCATTGCTTTCATCATGGCCTTCAGTTCATCCATCTTAGAGGGCTTATTCGGAGGAGGGTTATCATAAGAAGGTTGGTATATGGGCTGGGGAGGTAAGGGTCTTGTATTACCTGAGTTAGAAGCATCACCTTGCTTCCACAAGAAGTTTGGATGGTTCCGCCACCCTAGATTATAAGTATTGGAATAAGGGTTATTGCGAGGGGGGTGAAAACCTTGGGCCACGTTCAAGTCGGCCTGAATCAACTCAGGGAATTGGTTTGCCTGATGGCACTCTGCAGTGGCATGCATTGTGCTTTGGCGAATGGAGCATTCTCTTGAAGCCTGAAAAATATAGGCTGCTTGCTGGTTCATGCCGGGGTTTGCTAAAAGCCTATCAAAGTTTTTATTCAATAGTTGAATCAGATAAGCCAAATCCTAAGAAGCCCTGGCTTCATGGGCCTCTATCTTCTTTTGCAAGATTGATGGTTTTCTTTCTTGATAGGCAGAGGACAGATGTATGAAGTTGTCGCTTAATGTTTCAAATAATGCCCAGGCTTCATCCTCAGTTCTGGTTATGAAGGTTCCTCCACAGGCTGCATCGATGGTTTGCCTATACCTTTAAGATAATCTATTATAGAACCTTTTGACCAACTACCATCTTGGCACTTGATGGTGGGGGCATAACCTAAGAAAGTCATTAAAGCACTCCCAATTCTCATGAAATTGCTCCCCTTCCTATTGAGTAAAACCCATAATCTCTCTTCTGTAATGGTTGATTTTACTCATAGGAAAATACTTTTTCAAAAATTCTCCCTTAAGGGTGGCCCAATCATTTACCCTTGCATCGAGGGTATGATACCAGTGCTTAGCCTTATCCTTTAGGGAGAAAGGAAATAGAGTCCTCATCAAGGCTTCATCAGTAAAGCTCTGGAGCTTCACCATGGAATAGACCTCGGTGAATTCCTCTAAATGCTGGTAGGGGTCCTCCCTAGTAGTACCATAAAAAGAGGGTAATAAAGATATGGTACTGCTCTTGATTTCATATGGATTATCCCCTGTCAGTCGTCTTAGTGCTTGTGCAGGTTGGTTAGTTGGAATAAAATAGTCCCTTAGGGTCCTTTGTTGATTTGCTCCTTGATCAGCCATTCCTTCTTTTTCCTCTCCTAGGTGAGCTCTCCTAAGAATTCTCTCAGGCTCAGGATCAAACACTAGACTACCCTCAAGAGAGCGTCTACCAAGCATACAAAACACAATTCAGGTTCTTATTAAGTGAAGCCTCCACTCCAAAGATAAGTCAAAAGATCAAGACTTATCCCTCCGTTCCCACGTAAGTGGTATAAGAGGGGTATGGACTTGAGATCTGAACCTTCTTTATTGTGGAGGTTGAATTAGTTAATATAAATGGCCAAACAAGTTTTCCACTGTTTACGTGCCTTCATTCAACCTTCAAGTGCCCTAGGACCTATACTTTTCTTTGATGATACTCCCAGGTGATCAAGTGAGAAGTTACTCCAAGGATGAACAAAGGGATGCAAGTAGGGCAAACCCTTCCTTTGAGGCGATGCATATGCGGTGCCCCTTAACTGCCCTTTTGTTCCTTTAAGGGCTGTCCCCCTCCGTGGAGTATCAAAACACTCGGTCAAAAGATAGTATCACCACCACCACAAAGCACAATAGGAGGGTTTGCACCGATAAAAAGATCGGTGCCTATAGCCTTAAGGGATTGAGCCTTAGTGCGGTGCCTACTGTGCGTGCTCATTGTCAGAAGTGTGCAACACACCACAAATCTTTGTAATTTCTTTTGAAATCGCAGACAAGTCCCTTAGAATCAGATCAAATGTGAATTGCTTTTAGGGTTGAGTCTGATTATCAGTTCCACTTTTAGTTATGCGACCACTGAATTAGTAAATTCAAACAACTTGGTGGTCTTGAATTTTAATTTGAATGCAAATGCGTGAACAGGAGCTGGATGCAAAATTTAGAAGGTGTACCTGTCTCCAGCAATCTTTGTGCTAAAATGCTTGCAATGTAATAATAAGATCTAATATGCTGCTCAATCACCCCTAAATGCGCGCACCTAAAGGCATGAAACTTCTAAATAGGCAGCTCGATATTTTCTTTGTTGGTTTTAAAGGCAGGCAAGCAGAAAGTAGAATCACGCATGCAAAAAAATGTAACCCTAGTAGCTAAAGAATGTGGGGACAAACCCTCGAAAATTCAGCCCCAATTACAATAAGGGCGAAAAGATAGAAATAAATTTTGTGATGATAGAGAATCCTTTGTGAAAGTAGGATCTTGGTCTCCTACGTCTTTTCCTCATGTGGCTTAGCTCATGGTTGCTATCACTACTCTATTGCGCCTTGTCAGATTCCTCGCATGGTAAAAAAATTGATCAGATAATTGCGCAACTCAGAATATTCAAAAATAATCAAGTGAATCTATTACGTCTGTTGCCTCCCCGGTAATGGCGCCAATTTGACAAGTCGATTTTCCACTTTCGATTAAGTTTCACAAATGAAATAACACGTTGTTGTAGTATTTAAGTGGTGGAAAAATTGACTAATCAACAATAAAAATAACCACTCCCAGAAGAGCGGGTCGTGTCCACAGGGAGGCAATGATGCAATAGACTCTCGATTATTCGTATTCTTTCGACCAAGTGCAAAATCCCTAATCAAATCCGACATGAAATGCGATGGAAAGAAGATGCACAATAACTCAAAAATATAAGGCTATATGTGCAATTTTTCCTCACTGAAATATTCAATAAATATCTAATGATTTTATGTAATTTTCAATTGACATATATTAGAGAAAATTTGTGCACATGTTAATCCCAAAACCAATGTTGAAACACGTGAATATCAATAACGCGTAATTATCAGAAAGCATGAGTGTGCAATCACAATTTCACCATAATAAAATAATCATAAATTAAAATTGATTTTTGGTGGCAATGGCATTGAATGTAATTTTTAATTAACTTAAAAATAGGGGATTTCACCTCTCTCCTCCTTGCTCATGGGAGAGAGGTTCGATCGAGGAGAAACTCCCACGAGAGGTTGGTTGGAGCGAGGCCGTCGCGGTGGTGGCAGCGGTGCGTCGTGAGTTGGCAGGAGCCAGCCTACTGGAGGAGTGGAGTGGTGGCAGTGGAGAAGCTGCAGCCAGCCGCGCGTGCTGCAGGTGCAAGGAGACGCGGAGGCGTAGGCACGTGGTCATTCTGTAGAGCGAACAGGCACGCGCGGACGTGGGTGTGGCTGCTGCTGCAGGTGCTGGCACGCAGTTGCAGGCGGTGGTGCGGTGAAGTGCAGGTGCATGCACTAAAGTGCGTGCAGGATGAGGCACTGCAGGCCCGCAGGGAGGGTGCGGGCGTTCTGCAGTTGAAGGCACGCGCGAACCTGCAGGCATGCAAGGGCAGGCGGGCGCTGGTGGCGGGTGTGCCTATAGCAGTGGAGAGTGCGATGATGGCGAGGGTGCTGAAGGGGCGCGAGCATTCTGCAGAGGTGAAGTACAGTGCCCGCGTGCGCTGGTTGGCGGGAGCGGTGCTGCGAGCGTGCAAGGCAGGTGCAGGATGGGGTGGTGTTGGAGGGGCGCGGACTTGGCGCTAGAGAGGGGGAAGCGCCTATGGAGAGAAGGTGCAAGGGCAGTGGGCAGTAGGGTGCGGCTGCGGCTGTGCCTGATGGCACAGGTGCACGGTGGGGAAGCGTAGTGCAAGCTGCTGGTGTATTCGGTGGAGGGCGTGCGGTGCACAATGCAAGCACGGTTACACAGTTCCTTCTCCTCTCCCTTCCAATCCCCTCCGCCTCTCCTCTATATTTCTTCTCTTCCGCCTCCCAAGGAATTTTCAAAATCCTTTTTCTAATTTTGGCCGGCGGCGGTTTGCATTTGTTGAGGGATGCGTTGAGGGTGGCTGGAGGATGGGGAAAAGATGGCGTCAGTTGTTTGAAAGGGGAATTTACCCTCCTCTCCTTGTTCTTTTCCCAATATTCTTCCTACGCATAAAAACATAAAATCATTACATAATAAGTTATAGAATGCTATAAAATAGATGTAAACTTAAATCATGATGCATGCAAAATTCTATAACTTAATGTAGTTATTAACAAACCTAAAAGGTAAGATTAAAGTTACTTAGGTGTAATATTAGTCCATTAAAATGGACTCATCAACTTTCACCTACCCCTTTGGAACTTTTGCTTTCCGAAGAATGCCATTTGGGCTTTGCAACGCACCCGCAACTTTTCAGCATTGCATGTTAGCCATTTTTATCGAAATGGTAGGTGAATATATGGAGGTTTTTATGGATGATTTTTTAGTCTTTGGGGAAACATTTGATATTTGTCTAGATAATTTGTCAAAGGTTCTTAAGAGATGTATTGAAGTAAACCTTGTCCTCAATTGGGAGAAGAGCCATTTTATGATTCCAGAGGGCATCGTACTTGGCCACCTCGTGTCTGAACGTGGTATCCAAGTAGATCAAGCTAAGATCAATCAAGTTGCAAATCTTCCAAGTCCTAACTCGATGAAAGGCATTAGATCATTTCTCGGGCACGTGGGATTTTATAGGAGATTTATACTTGATTTTTCAGAAATTGCCCGAGCACTCACAAACCTCCTCACAAAGGATGCTACTTTTGAGATGAATGAGGAGTGTATTTTAGCATTTGAAACATTGAGAGACAGAGTTACATAGGCTCCGATCTTACAACCACTTAATTGGGATTTACCATTTGAAATCATGTGTGATGCATCAGATTATGCAATAGGAGCTGTTTTGGGATAGAAAATTGAGAAGAATCCGGTAGTAATTTACTATACTAGTAAAACTTTGAATGAGACACAAAGGAATTACACACTTACAAAGAAGGAATTATTAGTAATAGTATTTGGATTAGAAAAGTTCAGATCTTATATACTTAGATCTTGAATCATTATGTACTCTAATCACTCAACTATCTGACACCTTCTATCCAAAAAGGACACGAAACCTAGGTTGATCAGATGGATCTTTCTTTGCAAGAATTTGACCTAGAAATTCGTGATAAGGTGAGTCGACAGAATGTTGTTGCCGACCATCTTTCCTGCCTTCCTTATGATACTATTGAATCATCTCCTCCAATTACTGAACACTTTCCTGATGAACATCTGTTGACTATATCCTCAGATCTTCCTTGGTATGGACATATTGTTAATTATTTGGTTACACAATAATTCCCACCAGACTGGGATGGGAATCGCAAATTACGAGTCAAAGTAGAAGCCAAATACTATTTCTGGGAAGATCCGTATCTTTTTCGACTCTGTAATGATCGAATCATCAGGCATTGTGTCACTTCTTCTGAGATTGATTCTATCCTCTCTTTTTGTCATGACCAGGCCTATGGTGGTCATCTTTCTGGTCGAAAGACCGCTGCAAAAATTCTGCAATGCAGGTTTTATTGGCCCACGTTATTTGCTGATTCACAAACTTATTGTAAGGCATGTAGTTGCTACCAAACTCTTGGTGGCATGTCATGGAAAGACATGATACCTCTAAACCCGATTGTTGTCCGTGAAATTTTTGATATTTGGGGCATAGACTTTATGGGTCCATTTCCATCCTCTTTTGGCTTCAAATACATTTTACTTGTAGTTGATTATGTTTCCCATTTGATTGAAGCCATACCCACACGCACAAACTGTCATCGAGTTGTCATTCCTTTTATACAAAGTCATATTATCACTCGTTTTGGGGTACCTCGTGCCATTATTTCTGACGGTAATTCCCATTTTATTAATGCCTAGTTTAGAACTTTACATAGAAAATATGGGGTTACACAACGTATTTATACACCTTATTTTCCCCAGACTAATGGGAAAACTGAGGTCTCTAATCGGGAGATCAAAAAGATCCTTCAAATGACAATCTGACCCGATAGGAAGGATTGGTCTTCCCATTTAGAAGAGGCTTTGTGGGCTTATAGGACTGCCCACAAAACACCAATAGGCATGTCACCATACAAACTTGTTTATGGGAAACCCTGTCATCTTCCCGTAGAAATTGAACATAAGGCCTATTGGGCAATTAAAGCCTGTAATCTAAACCTTACGAAGGTTGGTGATCATCGTAGGTTGCAGCATAACGAACTTGAGGAATTGCATCATAATTCCTATGAGAGTTCAAAGATGTATAAGGAAAAACTTAAAGCCTTCCACGATAGATATATTTGCCACAAATCTTTTACACCTGGTCAGAAGGTGTTGCTTTTTGGTGCCCATTTAAAGCTCTTCCCTGGGAAACTTAGGTCTAAATGGCAAGGGCTATTTATTGTTGTTAGAGTCTTCGACAAAGGAGCTGTCGAAATCACTGAACCCAACAAGGATCAACCCTTCAAAGTTAATGGTCAACGTTTAAAACCTTTCTTGGAATCACATCCTTTGGGTCTTGTTGGAGACTGTTACACGCTCCATTAGGGTTTGCCACTATCCATCCATTTTGTACATAGCTGTTTCCTACTTTCTACACTTTTATTTCCCCATACACTTTTCTAATTTTTCACTTCATCTTATACTAATTACCTTCATTTAATTCGACTGACCACTCTGACCTTTGGTCAGACTCGAAATAGTTCGCATAGAGATCTGTGATCTTGTCCATTCGACTCCTTCCATCACGCTACACTAAATGAAGTGTAATATCTTTTCACCCTTCTTACAATGAGGACATTGTAAAATCTTGGCTTGGGGGGTGTGAAGTGAAATTTTCACTTCAAGTGTATGTGTATAAAAAAACACATAAAAATTAAATATCCACGAAATTTAAAAAAGTACAAATACCAAAAATTTTAGAAATAAAAAAAAAACAAAAATATCATAAAAATTTGAAAGATTTTCAAAAATTCATAAAAATTTTAAAATTTTATAAAACAAAAAATAAAAATATACAAATACAAAAATTTGGAAATTGAAATTTAAAAAAAAAAATAATAAAAGGGGTATATTCATCTTTAATAAAAAAGAAAAGAAGAAAAAAAATATATTTATATTAATTTTAAGTGCTTAATTTTTCTTTTAGGTTAGAAACCAAAATATATATATATATAAGGAATATATATAGTATATATAAGAGCATTAAATTCTTATTTAGATTTTTACTTATAACATCTTGTAAAAACACACTTTTATTTTCAAAATTTTTAAACAAGATTTTATTTGAATTAGAATCTCTAAACCTTTAAGCTTTGTTTTTCTATTTTTACCCTGAAATTAAGAAACTAAGTTACATTAAGTTTTAAACTTAAGTTTTGGAATTAAATTGTAACTTTCTAATCAATTAGATTAAGTAATCCTTTTTCTTTTTGAATATTTGATTTTATCATAAAGATAAGTAAAAAGCTAGATATTCAGAGTTAATTAAGTAGAGAGTTAGTAGAATTTTAGTCTTACAAGTCTTTCAAACTAAAGGACATTTGACTAGACTAGGTAATTTTTGTCTTGACAGATCCTATAGGAGGAAACTAAAAATTTAATGAACTTGAGAGTGAATGGCTTTGTTGTCCAAGCTCTTGTTTGAGAGCTAAGTAACCTAAACATCTAAAATTTACACACATAGAATTGTCTTGTTGACATCTGAGACCGTGAAAACACAGAGGTTAAGAGATCGATTCTAAGTCCTCTTTAGTCTAAGGATTTCTGCGGGGTGGTTCTTGAATGGGTGAAGGATGTGCCACTCACCTAGAAAAAGGATTTAGAGAATATAGTAAGGAAAATGAGAAGGGACAAAAAGTAAAAAAATAAAAAATAAAACACCCTGCAGTTAAGTGCCTTGCTACAAATGGGTACTTATGCAGCTTTTCCATAAAAGTAAAGCATCTTGATAAATATAGATGCTACCCTTCCTTCCATCAAATAAAAGAACACCTCACTACATATGGGTGCTTTAACCTATAGAAAAAGTTGAAAAAAAAAAATATGGAGATAAAAAATTAGGAATAAGAGACCTAGTGCTCCACTGGGGAGAAATACACAAAAAGTGTTGACCTCGGGATAGAAAACTGGTGAGGAGAAAGCAACCAAACATGAGTAAGGCCAAGCCAAAGGCTTGAATTGGAATAATCTGGATTGAAAATTGATGTCTTAAGATCTGGATTTTTGCAAATTTGGATGCCTTTAGGACAACTCTCTTCACAAAGCACAGATGTTTTAAAATCATAGCTAATGAACCTTGGTATTGGGCAATGAAGCCTAAGAGATCGGGTTTTGAGGATTTGCAGTTGAGACCTAAAGGAGAAGAATTGACAAAATCCTAGGTCTAGAAGTTGCCCTTAGTGCTGCAAGCTAGTAGATTAGAGTTTTACTACTCTAAATTTGATTAGTGATGCATATCTGGTTAATTTGCTTAAACTTAGATTGATAAAAATCAAATATGTTAAACAAAGGATTAACTTAAGTCTATTGAGTTTTTGAGTTAAAATTTAATTTCCAACTCTTTGGTTTTGTTTTCTTAAAACACTTCGTATTGTAAATTTTAAGGGTTAAGAATGGTTACAAAGACTAAGAGATTTTTGAGATTCTAATTTTTAATAAAGTTCTTGTTAACAACACTATTTTTAATAGAGTGTGTTTTGAAAATGTTTTGAGTATAAGTCTAAGTAAAAAAATTTTCACAAAATGCTCTGTATATTAATTATTTATATTAAATCTAAAAAATCCTCTGGCCTAAGCTTTCCTCTACTTGGTTCTTTTTTATACTAATTTAAACCCAAATGCTTTAAATCATCATATTCTTAGTTAATTTTTCTAGGGACTAGCAAAACTTTGCCTTAGGGGTATGATGAGAAGCTCATCATGGTCTCTAATTACCCTTAATTAACTAGTCTTCCTAGTTAATTAGTTAGAAATATGTGAATATATTGGCTAATTATTAAATAAGGGATAAATAGTAAAGGACCATAAAATAAGTTAAAAATGATATATTATCATCCAATTAATATTATTAATAATCTAATTAATAATTAGACTCAAAATATTATCAATTATTCATCTAATTAATGTGTTAACTAACTTAAGCATAATATATACCTAAGTATGTAATAACTTAAGTAACAATACTTGATTAAATAAATTAATCTAAAAAGGTCAAAAATGTAAATTCAAGGTCTAAATAAAATAATTGTCTTATTTACAATCATATATAAAAAGTTGAAAAAGATTTAAATTAAAATAAACATTGAAAACCTGAGTTTACATTTTATTCCAATCGGGTCCTCATTTTCCACTTAGGTCCTTAGGTTTTGATGGAGGCATTCTTCGTGCATTTTAAAGTCGTTAAAAATCATAGTATAGTCATGCAAAAATGTTCGACAAAAAATGATGATTTTATAAAATTAATGAGACTTTGAGTCCCGGTCATTCGTCTCTAGGAGGCATTTGTTCAAATCTGAAATCAACCTTTTATCACTCTACTTATTTAGAATCGCATGACGGTTTATGGCTATTACATATTTAAACACGACATGCTTAGTTGCAATAGATGATAATGAAAAGTAGGCAACTTTAATCACACAAAATATTTTGCAATCAATAAGCTCATGGTGATTTCCAACATAGAGATATGCACATAAAGAATATATCTTTCACTCATTCATTCAGAGGATGTTTGCAACAGGGAATGTAGAGGAAAGTTGTGCATGAAAGCTTAAAAAGCATAAACTAGCTAACAGAAAATGATTACATATAGGAATCTATGGGGGGATTTTGCATGCATCATTGGCAGAGAATAAGGGCTACACTACTAAGTAGTAAATGAAAGTAGTAATGTAAAGAGCTATCTACTAATCTATCAGAAAGTGAGGGCATTCGGAGGTGGGCTCCGATGGCCTTAGAATGGTTGAGAGGAGGGGGGGCAACCAATGGTGGTTATGTCGGCCCTTGGAGAGATGTTGGGAAGATGATCCAGCATCCTAGCATGAAGGTGATGGCAACCATGGTGAGGTAGCTCGTGGAGGTGGAGTGGAAGTGATGAAGCTAACCTAAATGGAATGAGTAAAGCCAATAGATGGATGGTTGCAAATGGCCACCCCTTAGGTCTTTTTATAGACCTAAGGGAAGCTCTCTAGAGAAGTGTGGAACCCTCTAGAGAGAGCTCCATAAGTGGCCAGCCAAGAGAGAGACGGTAGTTCTTAGATCCACCATTTGTGGATCGAAGACTTGAATGACTCTTGGTTGCTAAATTTGGCAACCAAGAGTGGCGCCACTTGAAGAGAGTTCTAGAGAACTCTAAATGTATGGGAGTGTGTGAATGGGTGTGTGTGAGTGTGTGTGTGGTCATGCCCTATGTGGCTAGGTGGTCTGGGTTAGGTCCTAAGGGGTTTAAGTAGGTGTAGGCCGTGAATTAGGGTTCTAAACCCTAATTCACTAAGGTAGAGTGCAATTAAACTTAGTACAAATTTAATTGAATGGGTGTGGACCTAATTGAGAGTGAAATAACTCAATTAGATTGGGCTTATGTCAATTGGACTCTCATTGAGTCCAATTGGATTTGTGTGGGTTGAGATCTGAGCTCAATTAGACCCTATGAGTCCAATTGACTAGGCAATGGCAATTGACAATGATCTAAGTCAATTGAGTTTATTGAGAACCTAATTAGGTCCTTAGGAAGGTCTAGAGGTGGTTTACCATGGTTAAGATACCTTAATTTAGGTCCCTATGGGGTTGGATTTGGGTTTAGGGAGCTAGAGATCCAAGATCAAGACTTGAATCTCAAAACAAGAACTGGAGAGCAGTTCCAGATGTCCAAAAATGGAATTAGACATCTTATACTCAAAAATCAGAACTCTAGACTCCAATTCTGGACATCTAATCTCAGTCAGGCGGAATTCAAGGTTCTGTTTTGGGTATTCCGTAGAAATTGGACATTTGACAAAGTGTCTGGATGTCAAATTTCACTCCAGATGTAGGTTTGAGTTGTGCGGGAGTTGGCTGAGGGTTTTGGACTTCCTAAAATTCATCTGGACATCCAGATAAGGGTTGGAATTAGGGCTTTAGGGTTTCCTAGGGTGTGGTGACCTAATCTAATGCTGGCTAAGGCTTGGGGAAGTCTCTAGGCTATCTAGGGCTAGGATGGACCTATGTTCTTCACATTTTACTGCTTTATTTCTACTTAATAGAGTAGCATAGCTTTACTCCCTTATATTATTATCTATTATATCTAATCTAAGTCTTCTGCTCCAGCTTTGCTGCAACACCCATTATTCCTGATCCAACTTCAGATCCAGCTTATTACCTAAAAATGACATAATGCACTTAATCAGCACATTATAGCATTATTTTATGCATAGCTAAAGGAAGGCAGTGAAGATGCAGATAATGCTTATGCATGCATGAATTACCTTAACTTATGTTAAGTTTCAGCCTAATATAGGTCAATTAAGACCTATGATTGCTGCACAATCATACGCCCATGCCTAAATCTTGCTAGTCCCTAGCAAATGCAAGACTAAATTATTCACAGAAGGGTCCCTAAGGGATTTGTTGAATGTTTTGCGAATCGCTACGCTAACGTATTCAGTTTTAGAAAACCTTTCGTTGCAGTTCGAAAGCAAAGAATTCGTGTTTAACAAATAAAATTTATACCAAAATTAAAATTCCAGGTCGAACACAGGGAGGCGGACGTTTGATTTAAAAACTACGTGTTTCTTTTTATTTGTCACAGAATAATTCAATTTAAAACTATCTAATTATTTACAATAAATAGAAGAGAGAGAGAGTAAGAGAGAAAGAGAATATTACACAGAGAAATCAAAATAAGATGTAGAATAAACAGGGAATTTTTCATGTGGAGATTGTTCATTATAACTAGAAAGCATAAAACAATTACTCTAGAAAATGATAAATTTACTCTAGAAAGCATTAAAAGAATGGAGGGAGAAATGTCCTCCTCGACGGTCGCTTGGAGGATGAGTAGATTAATCTAGAAAGCAGTAAATCTATACTAGAAAGTAGTAAAAAGAATAGGGAGAGAGAAATCCTTCCTGACGGTTGCTTGGAGGACGAGCCGGACGGGACGACGCCTGGACGAAGGAGAATGAAGCAGGACGAAGGACGATGAAGCAGAAGAACGGGAATGGAGCAGCACGCCGTCGTCGTCGCGGGATCCACTTCCGAAGGGGAACGAAAATTGAACTTTATCTCGTGAGAAGCATCCCGGGTGTGGGATAAGCTTCTCTTGAGCTTTGGAGGGGTAGAGAGGAGAAAGAAGGGATGCAAATTTCGTATGGAGGGGTTCTCCTTTTATAGTTGCAAGGAGTGGGGAGAAAATGGACATTACAACTTCAAAATAATAAAAGAGGGGTCTTTAGTGACGGATAAATCCGTCACTAAAGCCCCCAACATGGGCATCGTGGGCGGCTCGCACGCGCCTCCTCGCCTACTCGCGCGCTCAACGGCTTGCGCATGTTCCTCGATTCTCAGCCGTCCGATCGCGAGATCGGACGGCTTAGGATGCGTCTCTGCCCGCTCGTTGTGCGCCCGCCTAGCGCAAGCGATCGCGCGTCCACGCCGTGCGTTCAATCGCACGTGAACGCAATCAGGCACGCGCGGCCGTCCGATCTCCATCTGATGCTCCACGTGCCTCAATTGCCCGTGCTTTCCATCCCCTCGCCGCGGCTCGAACCCGCGCCCGGGCCTCGCGAATGAGCGCTCAACCACTGTGCTATGGGGCGCGGATGGTCGAGCGGATGCTTTTAAGTGCGAGCAACCACAACCATTGGATTAAGATCCAACAGCGGAGAGCGATTGGGCGCGGGGCCTTCACAAAATGCAAGCGGCCATTTGGGAGGCTGAGATGGCGCCATGTGGTGCCATCTTGGCCATCAATCTTCTGGAAGTTGTAGATGGTGCCACGGATGTCGGATTGACTCGATTTTTGTGTAGTTGGGCTGCGATCGTCGATCTGAATTCATCCGTGCAGTCGGATTTATCATCTGAAGTGCAGATTTACACCATCCTGGCCCTTGATCTTCTAGGGTTCCCGGGTCACTATCTGATGCTACAGATGTCTGATTAGGGTGATCTTGGAGTCGTTGAACTCCAATCGTGGCCCTGATCACATCCATACGGTTGGATCTTTGATCCGAGGTCCTGATAAAATATTTACCCTATCCAAGCACATAAAAGGAGACAATTAACCTCCATTTTTTTCAAACTACTCTAAATGCAAGATGATGCATGTTATGCAATATTTATATCCTGAAATGCAATCCTATGCTTAAGAACATGCATAAATAGACATCTTAAGTAGTGTAAATGTGTTTACATCATACCCCCATTCCTATCTTTTGCTAGTCCCTAGAAAAAACTTTATGCTATTTACAAAAGAATTAAGTTAGATTATTTGGACTTTAATTATTTTCAATCATTAAGGAATTGTCTACTTAGGAATTGAACTTTCAAAGACACAACAGTGCCCGGGTATCAGCCAAAATGCAGACCGCCTCAAGCCCTCGCCTTATTCAAAGAAAATTTTCTTTTTCTCTTTTTACTCTTTTCTAATTTTTTTGGATTTTCAAATTTTACGGTTTGAGTGGCTTTCTACGGCCATTCAACTCACCCAAGATTTGATGAGAACCCTAAGTTTTAAGCATCTTATTGTGATTGTGATAGACTCGTTGACCGGCAATTAAAATGGACTTCGAATTTCTACGCCTCTAGGTGACCTCAAAAAGACTTCTGCCTAAAGGTGTATCTTTACAACCGGTAGCTTTCTCCCTACTTTTATTTTCTACGGGGTCAACACAAGGGTGAATCCAGTGTATATCTTCCCGATTTATTCTACTTCTCCGCTTCTTCCTAAGTGTTTTGGGAATTTTTTAGTGCATTTACTGAGCTGGGTTCTGGACAACCGGTCGATGAGCTGTTACCGCCGACAACTTGCCAGCCATACTCGTGCGGAGAAGTGTGGCTTATTTCCTTTTGTTCTTTTCTCCTTTTCTTTTTGATTTTTTTTTTAAATAGGTGGCTTCCCTGGTCTAAGATTTACCTAAGGGCAGGAAAAAGAGAAAGGTCCAGTGACTGGGCTCTGGACAACCTACCTATGGGCTGTTACCCACGATAACTTGCCAGCCATATCACCCTAGAATGTTCATTAGCTACCCAATTTCCGTTAAAATCGCCGAACAACGAGTCAGTGCAAAGAAAGTGTCTAGATGCTTATTACTCAAAATTCCCTCAAATTAGAGGGTGGGTTGATAAGTCGTGTACTTATCACCCAAACTTTATTTACTCTAATTAAAATAAAATTCAAGTTGGCGAGAACTCGAAAAACAAATCCACATTTTAGTGGATACATGGGCTGATTAAGTTCAAAGACCTGAAGGGTCTTTATGTTCAGATCTTAATGTAGTTTTTCCTAAGATTAAAAATTTTCTTAAACCCAAATTCTCTTTCCTAATTTTGATTTTTTTTTTAATCAAAATAAAATAAATTTACGGAGCTGATGAATGAATTCAGAGATAAATATCCACCCCCCATGCCTATCTAATGCAATGTCCTCATTGTATTAAAAAGACATAAAACAGAGTGGAAAAGCGAAGAAAGCATCTGAATTGTGTGAATGTCAGGTCCGCTCCAAGATGAAAAATTAAAAAGAACTGTATATGTGTTGAGTTTAGTGCCTTCAGCTAGGCACACTATACAAGGAAAAGAAATGAAGAATTCACAAGTGTAGGTCAGAATTAGAATAAATAGAAGAATCCTCCGACCTGTCAACAGAGGTCCACAGATGTGGACCAGATTGTGGTGCAGACCCACACCCCATAATCGAGAATATCTTAGGTTCTGGATAAAAATTACCCAAAACCTAAAATCAGAATGCAAGCGGGGTTTAGCCTACGATTTATGAGGATGCAACCCAAGACCAAAAAGTCGGGTTACAGAGAATTGAAGCTCAAAAGGATAATCGTTGAATGTGTGCTTGAGTTGAACATCCTCGAAACAAATGTCGTAAGGGTTCTGATTTGATGGTTTAAGCTTAAAAGGAACCCTTCGACTCAATCTTCTATTTCCTCCAAAATTAACTTCCCAAATCAGAACTTCCCAGCTCCTATCCTCCTCATTCAGCATATCAAATTCCAGGACCTCTTGTATATTCATCACCCCATCTGAAATCTCAAAGTCTAAATGATGTGGTAGAATCAAAATTGACTTGAGTCTACTTATCTCAGAATTAGAATCATCAATAAGCTCAATAGGGTGTAACTGATAATCAGGGCATTGAATTGATTCCTCCAGAAAATACGATTTTGGATCCGTAATGTGTGCCCTAATAAGATCAGTGTCCTCAATTATTGGGCTATCAAATGATCTATCAGATTCCTCAGGCCCAATCGTCTCACAGAAATCGTGTTCAGAAAACTCGCGTAAGACTTCGCAACTTGAATCTTCACCATCAGGATCTGTATCAATGTATGTCCCAGAATCATTAGTCACTTTCTGTTCCAAGAAGACATACGTTTCCTCGTAACCCGGCTTAGGGATCTCAAGTGAAGAAATCAGATCATCCTTAATTGGTTGTTTTAATTCAATCTGGTCAGCCTCGTAACACGTGTCCCCCCCAACAGGTGCCTGAGCAGGTTCTGTCATTGGCTTTCCTGAAGGGGGTTCATCCTGGGAATTATTCCAAGATTGAATCAAAGCAACCACGAATCTCATCCTCAATTTCGCTAATTTCCCAAGTAGAAACTCACCCGGGTTCTTATCCTTAACATCTTGGAGCCAATCCAACAAAGACTTGTTTAAATCATCAATCATTTCAATCAGGGGCTCCAATCTCTCAATGCAAGGTATTGGTTGAACTTCTAAAGATTGAATGATATTCCTCAAGTTAGCCAGAACCTTATCTTGAACCTGGTTAACCTGAACCAAATGAGTTGGTTCAGGGTTGGGCGGGTTTGACATTAATGCAGAGGAATTAATGAATTGAGATTCGTTATACCCTTCCTGATAATAGGTCATTTCAGATTGTTGAAAAGATGGTGATGACCTAAAGGCCATGAAATCAGAGGATGGGTAAGGATCGGTGTATCCTTCTTGATTGTAGATCGTATTAGGTTATGCATGAAAGGAAGATGATCTATAATCGATGTAGCTCTGAGAAGGATAGAAATCAGAATCAAAGTGTTCAAGGTTAGACCCTAAACACGGGGGTCCGAAATTGTATCCCCAATCCGAATTATCCCAACTAACTGATGGTTGATTACAATAAGAGTTGGGATAATTATCATGTTGAGGGTAATTCACAACAGGAGGGAAAGAGCGGGAATGTGTGAAATATGTGGAAGGATTCATGAGACACGGGAGGAAGAAAGGTACCCTGCAATACAAACAATCAAACATGTCCTTAAATGGGTTAGCCTACAGACCTACAGACTCCCAAAACCCATCTTGAGATAAAGGAACGATTTAATCTACTTCTATCTGTTCAATCCAACCAGTTAGAAGGAGAGACTGGGGAGAAGGTTCTTCCTTCGGCTTACGCCTCCGGTTCCTAGTGTACCCCCCAGCTGCGATCGTTTGACTCTGCTCCCCTAGCTAGACATCAGATTGAACAATAGAAACAGACTAATCGAAAATAATCTCGTTCTGAGTTCTGAAGAGCGAGTTCAATCCTTAAGGCCAACGTCTACTCTGTTTTATTTAGGGCTAGGTTTGAATGTGCTTTGGAATGTGATGGGCCCTTTAAATGGGTTGTGCCCTTAATGATTGATTGATTTGTGTGTGCGTGCACAACCAGTGGTTTTCAAGCAAGATTATTTTTTTTGATGTGGTGAATTTTAAGGTTCAAATCTTGCTTAGTAGCTTTTAGGGTTTCAAATTAGGTGAATTGCAATTAAGTTTCTAGGCAAACCAAGTTGTAAAACACGGGTGAAGATTGTTTTCCTTTAAAATAAGAAAGAAAGTGGAGTGCCTGGAATATACCTAGATTGAAAACCCTACGGAGGAGCTACTTGATGAGTTGGTTTTAAATAAAGTGGTGTGGCCCAAACAACTCAAACAATTGGCCACAAATGCACCACTAAGTTAGGCACTCAAAAATGGTTAACCTAGAATAATTTATACTCTTTTATGTGTTGCTTTATGTGTACCGGTTCCACAGATCAGAACCCGGTTGAGTAGAAAACAAATCAAGTTGGTTAAGTGCCTTTGAATGTGGGTGTACGTTGTGTGTTTGTTGAAAATTGCCCCACAGAATTATCTTTTTATTTTTATTTTTATTTTTTTTTATAAATGAAGGTGGAATGAATGTGAGTGAGAATTCAAACAACCAAACTATTCCTAGGATTTATGCAAACACCTAGGTTAATTGGAATTTGGATTCAATGTGGCGAATGAAATCTATGGAGGGGGAAAGAATGGGGGATAACTTACAAAACCTTCCACAACACTTTACTCCAATCTACCGCTTTTGCTCATCTGAAAAGAGTACCTGCAATTACAATAAGAAAGTTGAAAAGTTAGGTAAATGATTTGTAAGTTACAAAACGCGAAGAGAAATCAAAGAGCGTCGCCTCCCCGGCAACGGCGCCAAAATGTTGAATGTTTTGCGAATCGCTATGCTAACGTGTTCGATTTTGGAAAACCTGTCGTTGTAGTTCGAAAGCGAAGAATTTGTGTTCAACAAATAAAATTTATACTGAAATTAAAATTCCGGGTCGAACACAGGGAGGCGGACGTTTGATTTAAAAACTACGCGTTTCTTTTTATTTGTCACAGAATAATTCAATTTAAAACTATCGAATTATTTACAATAAATAGAAGAAAGAGAGAGAGTAAGAGAGAAAGAGAATATTACACAGAGAAATCAAAATGAGATGTAGAATAAATAAGGAATTTTTCATTGCGGAGATTGTTCATTACAACTAGAAAGCATAAAACAATTACTCTAGAAAATGATAAATTTGCTCTAGAAAGCATTAAAAGAATGGAGGGAGAAATGTCCTCCTCGACGGTCGCTTGGAGGATGAGTAGATTAATCTAGAAAGCAGTAAATCTATACTAGAAAGTAGTAAAAATAATAGGGAGAGAGAAATCTTCCTCGACGGTTGCTTGGAGGACGAGCCAGACGAGACGACGCCTGGACGAAGGAGAACGAAGCAGGACGAAGGAGGATGAAGAAGAAGAACGGGAATGGAGTAGCACGCCGCCGTCGTCGCGGGATCCACTTCCGAAGGGGAACGAAACTTGGACTTTATCTCGCGAGAAGCATCCCGGGTGTGGGACAAGCTTCTCTTGACCTTTGGAGGGGTAGAGAGGAGAAAGAAGGGATGCAAATTTCATATGGAGGGGGTCTCCTTTTATAGTTGCAAGGAGTAGAGGAAAAATGGACATTACAACTTAAAAATAATAAAAGAGGGGTCATTAGTGACGAATAAATCCGTCACTAAAGCCCCCAACGTGGGTGTCATGGGCGGCTCGCGTGCACTTCCTCGCCTGCTCGCACGCTCAATGGCTTGCGCACGTTCGTCGATTCTCAGCCGTCCGATCGCGAGATCGGATGGCTTAGGATGCGTCTCTGCCCACTCATTGTGCGCCCGCCTGGCGCGTGCGATCGTGCGTCCACGCCGCACGTTCAATCGCGCGTGAACGCAATCGGGCGCACGTGGCCGTCCGATCTCCATCTGACGCTCCATGTGCCTCAATTGCCCGCGCCTTCCAGCCCCTCGCCGCGGCTCAAACCCGCGCCCGACGCTCACGAAAGCGCGCTCGACCACTGTGCTATGGGGCGCGAATGGTCGAGCAGATGATTTTAAGCGTGAGCGACCAGAGCCATTGGATTAAGATCCAACGGTGGAGAGCGATCGGGTGCGGGGCCTTCACAAAATGCAAGTGGCCATTTGGGCGGCTGAGGTGGCGCCACATGGCGCCATCTTGGCCGTCCATCTTCTGGAAGTTGTAGATGGTGCAAGGGATGTCGGATTGACTCAATTTTTGTGTCGTTGGGCTGCGATCATTGATCCGAATTCATCCGTGCAGTTGGATTTATCATCTGAAGTGCGAATTTACACCATCCAGGCCCTTGATCTTCTAGGGTTCCCAGGTCACTATCTGACGCTACGGATGTCTGATTAGGGCGATCTTGGAGTCGTTGAACTCCAATCGTCACCCTGATCACATCCATACGGTTGGATCTTTGATCCGAGGTCCCGATAAAATATTTTCCCTGTCCAAGAATATAAAAGGAGACAATTAACCTCCATTTTATTCAAACTACTCTAAATGCAAGATGATGCATGTTATGCAATATTTATATCATGAAATGCAATCCTATGCTTAAGAACATGCATAAATATACATCTTAAGTAGTGTAAATGTGTTTACATCAGGATTGATTATTTTTTCAAGTGTATGCCTAGAGATTTTTTTCCTCTTTATTTTCATCCTATGCTCTATAAATCCAGACAATCGTGAAAGTATAGCTATGCAACTTTTGCAACGGATTCGAGTGAAAAACTAATTCACCTCTAAAGCCTATACTTGACCTCTAGTAAAGATTCTAGCAGGATAGACCAATTTTCTTCCCTCGGGGTATTCAAGATTTTCTATGAATTCCACCCGGCTTTAAGCTTAGGTAGAGAATCTTAGAGGGAAAAGATTATATATTTGGTGGCTCACTCTCGACTGGTGCTACATAGGGATTAGTACTATAGAATCTAGATTCCCAAATTATTACATAACTCAACTCAAAGAAAGACGAGAAAAACTATGCTCTCTATGGTTCCTTTGTATTCATTCCCGCTTTTTCTTTTTCTTTTTCTTTTCTTTTCTTTCTTTTTCTTAGAGCTCACAATCTCACTAGATTCACACATATGACCTGTATTTGGTGATCTCACTTGACATTAACACTTTAATTGAGTTCCATAACCCTAACACTAAGTCAGAATTCCTTAGCTTGTATTCGGGCAGTCAGAAGCACAAGAAAGGTGACTTAACACCATATTTAGTGGTATTACCTCAATGCAACTGAAATAAACACTAAATATTCACTCTTTTTTTCTTCTTTTTCTAATTTTTTTTTTCAATTTTTCTTTCTTTTCAACATTTTATTACTTTTCTTTTTTTGTTTTTTTTGTTTTTTTTTATTCTCAACATAACACAACTAGCACACATCCATGAACTTTATTGAGGAGGCATTATTAGGGATTGGTGGTACTCAAGAGACAATGGGTGGCTTATTTGGTGGAAGTGCCTACTCACAGCACCGGGAGAGATGGATAGGATGGTGTATTTCTGACCTTGACATCAATACCCTCCTTTAGTCGAGGATCCGTAAAGAATGGTCGTAACCATCCACCTTAGCTTTAGTTTTATGAAAACTCGCTCTTCACGTATTTGGCTTATTTGGTAGCTCTCAAAATTAACACAAAATGTATACGCAGGAACTGAGAGTGAAAACTATGCCTATCTCTAAGTATCATCACCAAATTATCTAGGATTCCAGATTCCTTGCACTAATCTTTGAGCACCAATACACTCTACTCCCATCTCACACTACTTGGTGGATTTTTGGAAGAAAATTTGCCTGACTCCCAAAACACTATCCAGGGGTTCAGGAGAAGAAGCACTACTTCTTCTTAACAGACTAAAGATGTTTATTAGCCTTCACCGTGAATCCATTGCAAATTCTATGTGTGTGAAAAATTATACTGGATTCCAGATTACAGGAATCAACTAGAGGATAAAATCCCTAATGCATTCTCTTAATAAGATAATCTTATTCATGGATGCACTATGTATATATGCTATAAATAAGTAACCTCTTATATTCGTACTTCATAAAATTTCCCTTTCAGTTATATTTAGCTTGACCCTAAATTTAGAATGAGAGGTGAGCGGGTGAGTCGGAAATGGTTGTTGCAGACAATTTTTAGCTCCAATGTAAACATTGGAGGTGGAGTCGGTTGTTCTTTTATTTAGGGTCCTAAAGTACGTTTGACATGTAGCTCCGAGGTTTTCCTAAATGTTGGCATAAAAATTTTCAGTTTTGTCGTATCTACCCCCCCATGCCTAAGTTCTTGCATGTCCTCATAAACGAAAATAAATATAGCAGGGTGTAAATGGGTAGAAATCACCTAGAATTGCTGCTGAAATTTTAACGTTCAGCACCAGCCAACCTGTCAGTATGCAATATGCAGAAAGAAAATATGCTAAAAAAAATATGCTATGTATAAAAATGGTTATGTATAGATGATGGTGGAATGTGGGATATGTTATCTATACTTGCTGAGTTTAATGCCTCCAGCTAGGCAAGAACTTACTCAGATATATCAGTTCTAGCATAGGAGCCGATCAAAATTAAGAGAAAGATGTGCTCATATGCTCCTAGAATCAGTGGTCTGGAGATGCGAACCAACTGATTGTGCACCCCTACTCCAAAATGTCTAGCTGTAAGAAAGTGCAGAGTAATGGTGGAAAATAGAGGATAATCAGATGGTGGGTCAAGATGTTGCTTCAGCTGATTTATCATGTCCCACAATTTAGCAGGAAGTTGCTGAGGGAGTAGATCAAAATGTATCTCACAACCAGAATCTGAGTCATAGGGATCCTCATAATGATAATTGACATCAAACATCATGCCCTCTCCAGGCTATGGATCATGTGGGGGTATTCGTGAAAGTAGAAAATCTGTGCGGAGGTCACTGAAATCCTTGTCAGCAATTACTTCGTCCTCATCAATATTCATCTCTGATTCATTGGAGGCTGACTCTTCAGGCTCAAGGTCGAGCCATTGACTAGGATGATAGGTGTGTCCCCAGCTCATTCTGCTTAAAGCTTCACCCTCGTATGCGTTGGGCTCCTCAATAATTCCTTCCTCAGGTAGCATATTTATTTCTTCGTTCAAGTCATCCATAGCTACTTCTGGCCTTCGGATGTCAGGATTAGGGATAGAAAGAGTCATCTTAGAATCTCTAGCATCCAAATTAGGGATGTAGGTGAAAGAAGAAGAGTGCAGATCAGAAGATGTTGGCTCTAGCATAGGTTCACCTACAATGGGAAGTGGCCTGGATTGATTAGTAGTGTCGCATGTAATGTTTGCCTCAAGATCCATATCCTCAAATGGATTTACTTCCCCTATCACGGTTGGGTTATCCAACCCAAGAGGTATCTCCCAGGATTCAGGATAATTTGATTGTGGCTCAATCCTGGAGATATCAGTCCTTCCCTACTCAATTTCCAGAATGGAGTTCTCAGACGAACCCATTTGGCATACTTCCTACTCCTGTCTCATATCCAAGCTAGGTTCTTCTTCCCCTAAATGATTTTTCAGCATCTGCTCCCGAGAATCTTCTGTGTGTCCTTCCGACGTAGTCATTTCAGATTCTTCGAGGTCTTCAAGGCTATTTTCCACTTGATATCTTAAAAGCAGTAGTTCTTGAGTTTCCCGATTTTGTACAAATAGCCTTGTTATCTCTGCTAGTCCCTGAAGGATCTTCATCATAGCTTGTTGACACAGAATTCAGCTTTGTTTTTGGTTCGGCTCAATGATAGCCTGGATTTCATGTAGATAGGATGCGGCCTTTTCCTTAGCACTAGCTATAGCTCTCTGTATTCTATAATGCGGTCACATATGCACTAGTAGTTCTTCAGGGGTTCTAGGGGGTTAATCAGGTCTACCCATATTCCATGGGTGAGAAGCAGGAGTATGAAATCCATATCCTAGGCAAAAAGATGTGGTCCTTTGAGGAGATGAATAGTACGGGTCATAATGTTCAGGGTTAGGATATGGGTTAATCATTTCGATAACCTGAGGAGAAGGATCAGGCGAAGCGAAAAGTCATCTTCACCACCTTGGGTTCTAATCCCAAGGTTGAGCTGATTCAGTGACCTAGGCTCTTAGATAAGCTCGTAGGTCTAGCTCTTCTAGATCCTGATTAGGTCTAGATCCAGTGTTAGCCGTTATGGCTAAGCAGATAGAAGAAGTGTCTCGCCTCCTTGGGAGCGGCTCCTAAGGTCCAATCAGTCGAGGTCTAAGTGACCTCCTTCCTCACGTACACCACCCAACCCCTGGGTTTGTGTAGCCAAGCCAGATAAGGCTAAAGCCCTGTCAATCATATTGTCCTTATGAATCAGATGACCAGATTTTTTGTTAGATGTTTGAAATCCTGAAGAAAAAAAAAATCGTCGTTCAACCGATTGAAAGTGATTCCTGCCTCTCAAGCTAGCCCAGCTAGTCTAGTTACGAGGGGACTAAGGGGAAGGTTCTTCCTTTGGCTTACGCCTCCGGTTCCATTAACCCCCAAGCTGTCGTTGTTTGACACTACCCTGCAGACTTAGTCACCAGGTTTGGCAAGAGAGGTTGAAAACACCCAGTAGTACGATAACGAATTCGGGTTGATTTTGTGTTTTAGACTTGATTTTTAGCCCATTTTTCTTCAGTTGGGGTTTTTGGTGAGTGGCCCGGATAAGTACTAGACTTTACTAAGTCTATGTTAGCCCAATGTGGTCTTAGATTGTAACCCTAAAGATTTAACCTAAGGTTCATGCAATTCTAGGGTTTTGTTCTTTTGTGTTATTCTGTTTCAGCAGATCACAAAAATAAAATTTATTCTCTGACAACAATTGGAATCCAATTAAGTTGAAATTTCATAAGTAAATTTCTTTTTCAATTATCCTTTCATAGAATATTTTTTTGTAATTTTTACTGTTTCAACAGAATTTTGAGAGATTTTTTAATATCAGGGGATCAGATTTGGAATTTTGACCCCTAGTCAATTTTTCTCTATGAAACAATATCAAATGACTTTCAAAACTTCAGGAAAAATATGAAAAATTAAAGCCAATAATATCAGCTTTCAAACCCCACCATTTTTAGTCAAAATAGATTCGCAGATTGCTCGGAATTGCTTTTTAAATTTTGAAAAATCTCAAATCTGGGTTAGTCTGACCCCCTTGCACTTCATGAATTTTTAAAATTTTTATTCCTAGAGTTTATTCAAAAGAACGGTTCCATTTGAAAGATGGTTTGAAAATGAAGGTCTAGCCCAAATTCTAGATTTTTTCATTCACTAGTTTCTCGGCAATAGAATTTTTAAAACAAACTTTAAAATCTAGCTGAAAATCAGAAAATGGTGGAGAAGCTTTTGAAAGGTGTTGAGTTTGAAATTCAAACTTTCCAACAAAAATCTATTTTTTTTCTCTCAAAAACTTTAAATTTTTTTTCTTTTTTTTTCAAAAAAGACTTTTTCAAAGGATTCAAAATTTTTTTTTTCTTTTTTTGCTTTTTCAAGTTAACCTATGATTCAAAAAGAAACCTAATCTAGATTTTTTTTTAAATTTTATTTTTTTATTTTACTTTTTTTTCTTTTTCACGAAAATGAATAAGTTTTTGTTCTTTTAAAAGGAATTGCTAGAAGTAAATCTAATCCTAGGGTTTAGAAGAAAACCGAACCTAAGAAGAGATGTGCACCTGATTTCCTTATTCACACTCGTTATGTGTGCAGATCCCATTTTGCTTGCATTGTTCTGCACATCCAAAAATAATGTAGAGGAAGATTTGTCAGTGATATTTTAAATGATCGAAATAAAAAAATGACATTGCCTCCCCGGCAATGGTGTCATTTGACGGAGACGTTCTTCACACATTTTAAAGTCATCAAAAATTGTAGTATAGTCACGCAAAAATGTTTGTCAAAAAATGATGATTTTATAAAAATAACAAGACTTTGAGTCCCGGTTGTTCATCTCTAGGAGCATTTGTTCAAATCTGAAATCGATCTTTTATCTCTCTACTTAGTTAGAATCGCATCGCGGTTTATAGTTATTACCTATTTAAGCACAACAAGGTTAGTTGCAATTGATGATAATGAAAAGCAGGCAACTTTAATCACACGAAATATTTTGCAATCAATAAGCTCATGGTTATTTCCAACATAGGGATATGCACACAAAGAATATATCATTCACTCATTCATTCAGAGGATGTTTGCAACAGGGAATGTAGAGGAAAGCTTGTACATGAAAGCTTAAAAAGCATAAACTAGCTAACAGAAAATGATTGCATATAGGAATCTGCAGGGGGATATTGCATGCATCATTGGGGGAGAATAAGGACTACACTACTAAACAGTAAATGAAAGCAATAATTTAAAGAGCTAGCTACTAATCTATCAGAAAGTGAGGGCATTTGGAGGTGGGCTCCGATGGCCTTGGAATGGTTGAGAGGAGAAGGAGGGGCGGCTAATGGTGGTTAGGCCAGCCCTTGGAGAGAAGTTGGGAAGATGATCCAGCATCCTGATGTGGAGGTGATGGCAGCCATGGTGAGGTAGCTCGTGGAGGTGGAGTGGAAGTGATGTAGCTAACCTAAATGGAATGAGTAAAGCCAAGAGTTGGATGGTTGCAAATGGCCACCCCTTAGGTCTTTTTATCGACCTAAGGGAAGCTCTCAAGAGAAGTGTGGAACTCTCTAGAGAAAGCTCCATAAGTGGCCGGCCAAGAGAGAGAGAGGGTAGTTCTTAGATCCACCAGTTGTGGATTTAAGACTTGAATGACTCTTGGTTGCTAAATTTGGCAACCAAGAGTGATGCCACTTCAAGAGAGTTCTAGAGAACTCTAGATGTGTGGGAGTGTGTGTGTGTGTGTGTGTGTGGTCATGCCTTATGTGGCTGGGTGGTCTAGGTTAGGTCCTAAGGGGTTTAGGTAGGTGCAGGCCTTGAATTAGGGTTGTAAACCCTAATTCACTAAGGTAGAGTGCAACTAAACTTAATACAAGTTTAATTGAATGGGTGTGGACCTAATTGAGAGTGAAATAACTCAATTAGATTGGGCTTAGGTCAATTGGACTCCCATTTAGTCCAATTGGACTTGTGTGGGTTGAGATCTGAGCTCAATTGGACCCTATGAGTCCAATTGACTAGGAAATGGTAATTGACTATGATCTAAGTCAATTGGGTTTATTGAGAACCTAATTAGGTCCTTAGGAAGGTCTAGAGGTGGTGTACTAGGGCTAAGATACCTTAATTTAGGTTCCTATGGGGTTGGATTTGGGTAGCTAAAGATCCAAGATGAAGACTTGAATCTCAAAACAGGAACTGGAGAGTAGTTCCAGATGTCCAAAAATGGAATCAGACATCCTATACTAAAAAATCAGAAGCCCAGACTTCAATTCTGGATGTCCAATCTGAGTCAGGGAGAATTCAAGGTTCTGTTTTGGGTATTCTGTAGAAATTAGACGTCTGACAAAGTGTCTAGACATCCAATTTCACTGCAGAAGTGGGTTTGGGGTGTGCGAGAGTTGGCTAAGGGTTTTGGACGTCCTAAAATTCATCTGGATGTACAGATAAGGGTTGGAATTAGGGTTTTAGGGTTTCCTAGGGTGTGGTGACCTAATCTAAGGGTGGCTAAGGCTTGGGGAAGTCTCTAGGCTATCCTAGGGCTCGGATGGACCTAAGTTCTTCACATTTTACTGCTTTATTTCTACTTAATAGAGTAGCATACCTTAACTCCCTTACATTATTATCTATTATATCTAATGTAAGTCTTCTACTCCAGCTCTGCTGCAACATCCATTATTCCTAATCCAGCTTCAGATCTAGCTTAAGATCCAGCTTATTACCTGAAAATGACATAATGCACTTAATCAGCACATTGTAGCATTATTTTATGCATAGCTAAAGGAAGGTAGTAAAGATGCAGATAATGCTTATGCATGCATGAATTACCCTAACTTATGCTATGTTCCAGCCTAATTTAGGTCAATTAAGACCTATGATTGCTACGCAATCAAGTTTCACTATGATTAAGTCCCTGGATTTCTTCTTCTTCTCTTCTTCAACCGTCTAGACGG
Organism: Thalassia testudinum; assembly: GCA_037157565.1. Taxonomy (NCBI): domain Eukaryota; kingdom Viridiplantae; phylum Streptophyta; class Magnoliopsida; order Alismatales; family Hydrocharitaceae; genus Thalassia; species Thalassia testudinum. Next base: position 142,340,147 of record JAZHRO010000063.1, read on the forward strand.
CTGACGACTGAAGATGCAGGCTGATGAGTGGCTACTCATCATAGCTAAAAGGCCGAAATTAAGCTAGACACTAAGCAAAACAATATCAAATTAACACATAAAAAGGGTTAAGTGTGGGAATTAAAGAAAAGACCTAAAACTTTTAATGTGTGTTAAAATCTCCTAATTAGGTCACAAAAATGAGATATTTTGAAAACTAAAGAACAAATGATGATCCATGCATCAATTGAACACATAAACAAGTTTGAAAAGATAAATCAGAAGTAAAATCAATGTCTTAAATGTTCAATTAAGCACATGTAAAAATTTGAAAGCAATTGGACATCATTTAGGCTTAGAAATAAATAGATTACAATTAGGTCCTTCATGCATTACATTTCTACCCTTCAAAACTTCTTCTTGGACTTTTTTGCAAGCCGCAGGGACCCTTCTGTATGACTGCAGGGCCCTTCCAGTTATAGTTCTTCTCACTTTTGGACCTGCACGCTATTCTTCTACCCCTTCGTTTAAGGGTCTTCCTGCAAGTTTTCCCTCATTTCAGAGAGAAGCCTGTGTTCTTCACGCACACTGTAGCGCGCGAAGAACACAGCCATTCTCGACCGTCCATCGCACTTTTGATCTCGATCTGCGGCTGGAATCAAATGGAACCTTCGCGCTATTCGGTGCGTGCGTTCACCTCTCTTCCCAGATCTCATCTGACGGTCAGATCTCTCTCTTGACTCGCCGCGCGCTCTACCCATCTCATCCTCACCGCCGGCCTGATTTTGATTAACCTAACCCTTGCGGTGATCTCAGTCACTGAGCTGCTATTTAAGCACCTTAGTGGTGTCACGCGCAAGGGATCGCTCCCTCCTACATCTCTTAGCGATCAATTCTTCCACTCCAGTCTCTCCTCCTCATCTAGACCCTGATTTCACAGCCACCGGCTGTGGAATCATCGCCTGCTCTCGACCCTCCTCGTCGCTAAGGACCTCGTAGCACCTGAGGACGACCCTGGAGTCTCACTAGCAGACTCTTCCCTCCGCTGGAGTCACCCTCCTCCTTTCTTCCTCCTTAGCCGCCGGCTAAGGACCCATAGGTCCCATTCTTCCTTTTAGTTTAGTTTTTAATTCTGCACAAGTAGTGTTAGATTTAGCTTGCAGTAGTTTAGGATAGATTTAGTTTTAATTGTTAGTGTTTAATGTTAGCTGTAGTTAGATTAGTCTTAGGAGTAGAATTAGTATTAGATCCCCTCCCTCACCTCCTCTGATCAGTCCAGATCAGAGGGGAAGAATCATCTGTTCACTGTTCAATTTATCTCCCTCTTCATGTTTTGTTTTTCCCATTATCCAGATTCTGATTCTTGTTTTTCCTTTTAACGACGAATTTTTCATCAATCACCACACATCCTGACCCAATTTCAGATCTGATGGCACACTGCCTCAGATCTGAAAGTGGCGCCACAAGCACCATTTGGGGCTTCTCACTCACTCCATTTGTTTCACAAAAGCCCCTCTGTTTAAATGGATTGCCTCAGTTTGTCAGAGCACTTTTGATTTGGATTTTAAAGGATTTTTACTCTCTGAAATGTTTTGACAGATCTGACAAATTGAAAGGATTTTTGGTTTTCATTGTAGGCAAGGATTCTGAGAAGTTCTATGGTGATAGAGAACCAATCAGAAGAGCCTTTCATGATTCTGTTTATACTTTGTTTTGAATGCATTCGCCAGCTTCCATTAAATTTCCTTAATGCATTCTTAGTCTCTTTTTGCTATTTCAGAACTGCCATGCACTATTTGTGTTGATGATCATTTCTGTATGGTGATTCTCTAACCTAAGGAGTTTTCCATACTCCTTAAGGTTGCAAGAAACTGGGATTGTGTTTCTGTGGTTTTAATTGATCGAGCTAAGTCTTCCTTCATGCTGTCTATGGCATTAGGAAGACTAACTCAATGCCATTTGAGTTTTGATATGAAAGGATGCTTCTGATAAGGTTTTTTCTAATGAGTGTTTGAGCTGAATTTACATGAGATTTTCGTGAGATTTAAACCCCTTTCAGATTTGGATTTCAACTCTGTAAATTGTAGTTTGTTTTGAATTTTATCTTACTCCCAGTTACACAGCAATATGCTACATATAGCAGCTACATTCCCCTCTTCTCTAAACTCCCTTCTTCTCTAAATTTCCCTCCTCTCTGTAGAATACTTCCCCCCTCTTCAAGTGGACTAACTGCAGCAGCAGTTAGCCATTTGACAGTGGCTTACGCCACTGCCACTGTAAACAACAACACTAAAACAGCACATTCTTCTCTTCTCCATCTCCTCTAACAGTAGCTGCGGCTGCTGTCTAAACTCAAATAAAAAAATCAATCAACTCTAATTCCCTAACTTTATACAAAAGCCTAATGGCATAGACTTATTTTAAAACTATAAATACACCCATTCATAGTATTATAACTATAGCATATTAGTTTAGATACATAGTTATACTGTAAATATGTATAAAACCTGTACAGAAATTCGTATACATATGTAATCTATGTAAAAATATGTATGTATACTAATCTAGTATGTATGTATCTACTGATCTATGTATATATATATGTACAGATTTATATTTACTGATTTAGTAGCTAAGTTAATAGGTTAGAGCAATAATCACGTAAATAAATCTATAAACTTGGGAATATATATATATATGTATATATTAAGTAATTTAAGTTAGTCAAAGTATAATTATACCTAGTATAACTTACTGTAACTTAGTTTTAATTATAAACTACACAGAATTGCTATTTTAGCCTAAATAAAAACATAAATAAATTCGTAAAAAATACAATAAAAATATGTATTAAATACTTAAGTATGTAAGTTAAAACTGTTTAAGGTCAATTAGACCATTTTACTAATTATTTTATAAGTATTAACTATTTATCACCTAAATCGACCTGTATAATCAGCCTAGTTTAGCGAATTTATTTGTATAGTAAATATATTTAAAATTCAAAATTAATTAATCAATTATGTAGTATTATGTAAATATTTTATTTACTATATTTTATTTTATTTTTTTTAATAATTTATGGCCCCCAAATCGAGGGCCAAAAACGCGCACAGACGCAGCTGCGTTTGGTTTCCAGCGCACGATGTGGCGCTGGAATAGCGCCACATCGTGGGCTGCAAACGAAATGCAGCATATAAATATAATTTATGTTATAGGTTAACTAGTCGTCATGGCGCCGGGCGCCCGAAACACTACTTGCTCTGTCTGATCCGATAACCCGATTCTGATATGTGATGATACTGAATGTGTGGGGCTGGGAGCCCGAGTGTGTGCGAACTTGTTGAAGGCGTTGGGCTGAGGCCCTGCGCTGAGTTTGAATAACGTAACTAAGCCACCTAATCTGAGATTAGGGCGCGCTTAGTAGAGGTCTGGTCCCACCCGAAGGGTGCTGTGTATCCCTCGAAAAGCGCGCCCGCTAATTAAACACATTTTACACTAAGGACTCTCCACCGCAGCCTCTGAAATACCACACAGAACAAAATGAAAGGTCAGACGACTTAAAAAAAAAAAAAAAGATAACAGGAGATAACAACAGAAAAGACTCTGTACATACAGCAGTAGAATAAGTAATATACATACGTATAAGTAAACCCACATAATTACTAACAGAATAAAACGACACTATAAATGTCGCTAAAGACCTCAGTTTGCTTCTTTAGGTTGTATATAGTGTTTTCTGAGATTTAGCGACGTTTATATCTGTCACTAAAACTGATATATATGTCACTATAAATAAATGACTAGTAAGTTAAGTTTTTACACTATGGTATCCTAATGTAGTATGAACTAACATATTAGTGTTAATAGTATAACTTGTAAATACATAGTTTAGAGTATAATAATAGATTGTTTGATGCTTGTTCATAGTTAGCATTTTTGCAAGCACTTCTTAGCAACTAGGTAAATAAAACATTCATTCATTCTTTAAATGTAGAGTTTATTTTTGAATAAGAAGACAATTTTGGAGATAATCAAAGAGTGACCGAATTAAATTCAATAAATTGCCTCCCAGAGAACGACCTGGAACAAAACCAGTAAAAATTAGATAAATAAGCAAATGATAATAATGGTTGTAATGACTGGTACTCACCCATACTCACCACTATACGACATCCTTAATGTTATATTATACACCCTGTACTACAACGACATGATCAACAATTATGACCAACAAACATTTACAACAATCATTTACAACCACCACCATTATTTTTGGCGCCGTTGCCGGGGAGGCAACGCTCTTTGCACCAAAATTTTCTTTTCATTCTTTTGTATAGAGAAATTCTTTATTTCATTCATTCATTCATTGTAATTTCTTTTATTTTCCATTGAATTAATTGTGTATACATTCCTTTATTCTTTTACTAATCATTTGTTTTTTCCACAGCACTTGAGGAGGAGTGTCGTCTTCCTGGTGGAGTCGCTGCGCTCCAGATCCGTCTTCCTGGTGGAGTTTTGCCTCGAAGTAGCTGTAGGATTTTAGTATTAGTTTTAGTATAGATAGTTTTAGGTTTATTAATTAGGAACAATTGTTAGTCATAAGTTGTGAGAGCTTGTTCTCACACAATTTTTGTAATAATTCTGGACTGTCTGGACTTTATTTCTTTATCTTCTTAATTTCTTTCCTTACTTTTGAATTGCATATAAAATTTTTCAGAAAAATCAAAAAATCAAAAAAATCAAAAAGACCTCATACTTATCTAGCAGCAGCATAACCCTAGGCATCCATTTTTAGGATTGCATTTCATTCCTGCTAGATTTTAATTCAAGTCAAATCTGCATTAGAAGATTGCTGGAGTCAGGTACGCATTTCTTACCTAACTCTAACTCCTGCCATATTTGCATTTGACTTAAAGTTAAGAAGACCACTACTTGTTCTGAATTTATTAAAAAGTGAAACGAGCAGCATAGAAAACACATTTTAATCACTTCAATTAAATCAAAAAGGAGATAGCAAAATTGGGTGAAACCATGTTTGAGATTTTAATCGCCTTGTGTTGAATGTTATCGTGCACACAGCACGATCACTTAAGGCCACAATACACGGGTTTCTACCTCATCTTTCTGCAACCACAGGATCTGGATTCGCACGCTCAGTCTTATCCAGATTCCCAGTGGATTTTAGAGGTCTGCACTTCGCTAGGTTTATCTTAGGATACGTACAATTGTTTGAAACAATTGTTTGCGTATAACATACTTTGCGTCGCAGCCTCTAGGAAAAATTTTCTCCGATTCATTTCGATTGATTGGTCTTCTTGAATTGAGATTTTATTGGGATTCTTCTGTTTTATTGTGAACGTTAAAATTTTTTTTCCCATTGAGTTGGATCGAATTAGAGTAAACGGGATTTCAAAAAAAAAAAAAAAAACCAACTCAATGGAAGGTAGGAGATCCCAAAACCCAGAACTTGTACTCCCCTTGGGTACTGCTACCCAAGCTACTGCATCATCTTCTTTGCCTTCCACTTCTAATCCCTTACCTCCTGAGTCTCAAAATACTTTTCACAATCCCCCTCGCCAAGAGGATGATCTTCATTCTTCACACTTTGAGGATTTTGAAGAACTTCCTCCAGACTTAGTTGCACATCCTCTACCACAGCAACCACCTATCCCTAGGTTCCAACCTCCACCTTATCCTAATCATCCTAATCCACCCCCGGAGAGAGGACCTATGCCTCATCTTCAGCACCTTTTCGATACACAACTACAAATGAATACCTTAACCCAACAGGTGCAACAGCTTGCTCAAGCTGTAAATCTATTAGCTAACCCCCAACCACAACCACTTCAACCTAGAAATCCTCAGGCACCACCCCAACCCCGTAGACCTCAACTACGAGATTATTATAATCCCGCAGTTGCCCAACCAATGCCTGTGGTACGTTATCCCAATGGGGGTCGTGCTGCTGAACTGAAGCCGAACATTATAGCACTCATTCCTCACTTCCATGGACTTGCTTCTGAGGACCCTTTTCAGCATTTAGAGGAGCTGAAGAATCTTGCCCAAACTTTGGGTCCGCAAGGACATGATCAGCACACGCTTTTGATGAAAATGTTCTCCTTTTCATTAAAAGATAAGGCGGCCTTTTGGTTTAGAACACTTGCACGGACTACACCTATAGATTCCTGGGCTTCTTTAGAACATGAGTTCTTAAAGAAGTACTTTCCTGTAGGCTGCACTAATGCCTTAAGACGTGCCATCACCACGTTCACCCAGAATTCAGGAGAACCTATGCACGAGGCTTGGGAGAGATTCCATGAGATTTTGAGAAAATGTCCCCACCATGGTGTCCCACACTGGCAACAGGTCCAGATCTTCTACCATGGGCTCCATGATGACACACGGAATTTTGTAGATGCCGCTTGTGGAGGCAATTTCCTGTGTCGGGACGAGGACTCAGCCTTTGAGCTCTTTGAAGGCATGGCCGAAAACTCTATTAATAATGCTTCAATGAGCGTGTTTAATAGAAATTCCTCACATTCCCACTCACACACAGGGGTACATGAAGCCCAATCCAGTAGCAAGGACTTTGAGATAGTGGCTAGTCAACTGGATAAAGTGGGCTTAATCGAGAAGAAAGTAGATGAAGTATGGAAATTTCTCTCAAAACACCCATCTTCTTCTTCTCAGTCACCAGCACAAAACACTTCTTCTCAGTTTCCCACAGGGAGGGAAACTGTGAATAACCTTTCTGTGACACAAACTGCATTACCGGATTTTCCATTTCCATATCCTTCACCGGTTGGAGGAACCCTTGTTCCTCCCTTCACTGACTTCCCTGCACCTTCTGGAGCTTCGGAGGAGCTTCATGCCATTCACAATGATCCTTTCACACAAACCTATAACCCTAGATGGCGTAATCATCCAAATTTCTCGTGGTCGGGAAATTCACAAAGACCTCCTTTTCAACAACCTTCGGCACCACCATTACACAACCCGATCCGAGCACCACCTCCACAATTACACGGTTATCCACCGCGTACCTACCAGCAACCCCAACCCAGGCCCACCCAATACTCTCAATCTGGGCCTACACGAGATGACCAGTTGGGGTCTATCATGAAAGCTCTTGCTGATATGCAACAACAGAATATTGCTATGCAGCAGAGACAGGACGCGGCCTTAGCTGAGATGAGAGCCCAGCTATCACACTTGACGGAGTCCCGTCAACCACATTCACTCCCGTCCCAAGCACAACCCAACCCTAGGAACATACCTGCTCAAAGGTATGTTCAACCTAGACCAGCACTGCAAGACCAAACACATGACATTTCACAACCAGTGCATAACACTGAATCAACATGATCTTGAGATTATTTGATAATGGAGCCGTTGAGATCACTGAACTTGACAAATCTGAACCCTTTATTGTTAATGGACAAAGACTGAAACCTTTCATTGAGCCGCATGATCTCAGACTTGTCAATTCCACCATTTCGCTCCTACATTTTGAGCTACCAACTAAGTTTTCACCTAGCTGACGGCGTTAAACTTAGCAAACACCTACCCTTGTATATAGCTGTTTTACACCTTTCTTACTCTTGCCTTTATTTGCATATAGTGTCTACCCTTGCATTCTGAGCATACATTCATTGACACACATGTCATGCATTTCGCTTCCTAGCCCGACTGTTCACTCTGATCCTAGATGAGACTTAAAATCGTCTGCACAGAGATTTTATCTCCTCATTCCGACTTCCTTCCATCACCCAGTCTAGGATAGTGAAAAGTAGAGCATGCATTTGCATCCACCCTTTCATTCAATGAGGACATTGAAACATTTAAGCATGGGGGGGTGTAAATGGTAAACCATTTAAACCAAAATGCAATTGTAGACACAACTATAGTACATATAGTATTATCAAAAAATTATATACTTCAAAAAAAAAAAAAAATTGAAAAATTTTGAAAAAAATTTTGAAAAAATTACAAAGCTAAAAATACAAAAAAATAACAAATCAGAAAAATTCCAAAAATACAATAAGGGACATGTACTTCATTATCAAAGGAGCACATTCATTTCAAGAGGGGAGGGAGAGAAAGAAAAAGAAAAAGAAAGAAAAGATAAGTGATCTTATAGCTGAAAAAAAAAATAATAATAATAATAATATAAAAATATATAGAATAAGTGTCTATGGACATTCAACCATTACTAGTTTGACCTGCCGGGCCATAGAAGCTTGGTACAAGCTTAGGCTTAATACACTTCGAGCCTTGACAAGATAGACCATAGTCTCTCCTAACTTTAGGATAATTCTTGTACCTGAGTCACCAGTACAGGATTCGTTGGTTTGCTTTGACTTAGGAGTCTAAGTAACCTTGGCTTACACTACACAGTGTCAGGAAAGACCACTTGAACCTAAGCCTCAACCCTTGTGTTCATTAGGGAAGGTGGAGTCCTTACCTGTGCGTGCAGGTAGACTCTTTGTCCGAATCTTTAGTTTTGTGTCTAGGAGACGCTCTTTCCACAAAAGAAATCCACCCACCAAATACAGTGCGCTCTACCAAATAAGTTCCGGAAACATAATGTTCAAAAAAAAAAAAAAAAAAAAAGTATGTTCTCCAAAAAGTCTGAAAAACTACTCTTCCACCAAAAATGTTTTCAGGGTTCAAAACAATACCCTGTTTATCCAAAAAAAAAAAAAAATCTTCTCTGAGCCACAAAATACAATAAGGGTTGGGATTGAATACCATCAATTTTTGAGAGTCATCCGAAAGCATGAGCTGAAGTTAGGACCAACCTGGACTTAAAAAGAAGTGAAACCCTGGGATTGAGCCTTAGAATTCACCTGGTTAGTCCTGACTTATCACAAAGCACAGCCATAACTTCATAGCATTCTGAGTCTCTGTAAAAACCCCCTGAGTCCTGGAATTCGACTTAAGGTTTAAATATCAAGAATCCTTGTTGGTTGAGAGATGGTCTATGTCATTTAAGCCTCGAGTTCTGGTAGGTTATCCTCAGTAACCAGGTTCTCACAATGTCCAAAAACACAGTTGGTTTATTAAAAAAATTTTTCCAGCTTAAAGATCATCATAAAACACTTAAAAATTTTTGTAAGAAGAAAAAGATATCTTTACACACTTACCTTGCTGATACTTAAATTGCCTTACACTTCAACATATTGTTTGCTAAGGGACTAGCAAAACGTAAGCATGGGGGTATGATGAGTGGCTACTCATCATAGCTAAAAGGCCGAAATTAAGCTAGACACTAAGCAAAACAATATCAAATTAACACATAAAAAGGGTTAAGTGTGGGAATTAAAGAAAAGACCTAAAACTTTTAATGTGTGTTAAAATCTCCTAATTAGGTCACAAAAATGAGATATTCTGAAAACTAAAGAACAAATGATGATCCATGCATCAATTGAACACATAAACAAGTTTGAAAAGATAAATCAGAAGTAAAATCAATGTCTTAAATGTTCAATTAAGCACATGTAAAAATTTGAAAGCAATTGGACATCATTTAGGCTTAGAAATAAATAGATTACAATTAGGTCCTTCATGCATTACATTTCTACCCTTCAAAACTTCTTCTTGGACCTTTTTGCAAGCCGCAGGGACCCTTCTGTATGACTGCAGGGCCCTTCCAGTTATAGTTCTTCTCACTTTTGGACCTGCACGCTATTCTTCTACCCCTTCGTTTAAGGGTCTTCCTGCAAGTTTTCCCTCATTTCAGAGAGAAGCCTGTGTTCTTCACGCGCACTGTAGCGCGCGAAGAACACAGCCATTCTCGACCGTCCATCGCACTTTTGATCTCGATCTGCGGCTGGAATCAAATGGAACCTTCGCGCGATTCGGTGCGTGCGTTCACCTCTCTTCCCAGATCTCATCTGACGGTCAGATCTCTCTCTTGACTCGCCGCGCGCTCTACCCATCTCATCCTCACCGCCGGCCTGATTTTGATTAACCTAACCCTTGCGGTGATCTCAGTCACTGAGCTGCTATTTAAGCACCTCAGTGGTGTCGCGCGCAAGGGATCGCTCCCTCCTACATCTCTTAGCGATCAATTCTTCCACTCCAGTCTCTCCTCCTCATCTAGACCCTGATTTCACAGCCACCGGCTGTGGAATCATCGCCTGCTCTCGACCCTCCTCGTCGCTAAGGACCTCGTAGCACCTAAGGACGACCCTGGAGTCTCACTAGCAGACTCTTCCCTCCGCTGGAGTCACCCTCCTCCTTTCTTCCTCCTTAGCCGCCGGCTAAGGACCCATAGGTCCCATTCTTCCTTTTAGTTTAGTTTTTAATTCTGCACAAGTAGTGTTAGATTTAGCTTGCAGTAGTTTAGGATAGATTTAGTTTTAATTGTTAGTGTTTAATGTTAGCTGTAGTTAGATTAGTCTTAGGAGTAGAATTAGTATTAGATCCCCTCCCTCACCTCCTCTGATCAGTCCAGATCAGAGGGGAAGAATCATCTGTTCACTGTTCAATTTATCTCCCTCTTCATGTTTTGTTTTTCCCATCATCCAGATTCTGATTCTTGTTTTTCCTTTTAACGACGAATTTTTCATCAATCACCCACACATCCTGACCCAATTTCAGATCTGATGGCACACTGCCTCAGATCTGAAAGTGGCGTCACAAGCACCATTTGGGGCTTCTCACTCACTCCATTTGTTTCACAAAAGCCCCACTGTTTTAAATGGATTGCCTCAGTTTGTCAGAGCACTTTTGATTTGGATTTTAAAGGATTTTTACTCTCTGAAATGTTTTGACAGATCTGACAAATTGAAAGGATTTTTGGTTTTCATTGTAGGCAAGGATTCTGAGAAGTTCTCCGGTGATAGAGAACCAATCAGAAGAGCCTTCCATGATTCTGTTTATACTTTGTTTTGAATGCATTCGCCAGCTTCCATTAAATTTCCTTAATGCATTCTTAGTCTCTTTTTGCTATTTCAGAACTGCCATGCACTATTTGTGTTGATGATCATTTCTGTATGGTGATTCTCTAACCTAAGGAGTTTTCCATACTCCTTAAGGTTGCAAGAAACTGGGATTGTGTTTCTGTGGTTTTAATTGATCGAGCTAAGTCTTCCTTCATGCTGTCTATGGCATTAGGAAGACTAACTCAATGCCATTTGAGTTTTGATATGAAAGGATGCTTCTGATAAGGTTTTTTCTAATGAGTGTTTGAGCTGAATTTACATGAGATTTTCGTGAGATTTAAACCCCTTTCAGATTTGGATTTCAACTCTGTAAATTATAGTTTGTTTTGAATTTTATCTTACTCCCAGTTACACAGCAATATGCTGCATCTAGCAGCTACATTCCCCTCTTCTCTAAACTCCCTTCTTCTCTAAATTTCCCTCCTCTCTGTAGAATACTTCCCCCCTCTTCAAGTGGACTAACTGCAGCAGCAGTTAGCCATTTGACAGTGGCTTAAGCCACTGCCACTGTAAACAACAACACTAAAACAACACATTCTTCTCTTCTCCATCTCCTCTGACAGTAGCTGCGGCTGCTGTCTAAACTCAAATAAAAAAATCAATCAACTCTAATTCCCTAACTTTATACAAAAGCCTAATGGCATAGACTTATTTTGAAACTATAAATACACCCATTCATAGTATTATAACTATAGCATATTAGTTAGATACATATTTATACTGTAAATATATATAAAACCTATACATAAATTCGTATACATATGTAATCTATGTAAAAATATGTATGTATACTAATCTAGTATGTATGTATCTACTGATCTATGTATATATATATGTACAGATTTATATTTACTGATTTAGTAGCTAAGTTAATAGGTTAGAGCAATAATCAAGTAAATAAATCTATAAACTTGGGAATATATATATATATGTATATATTAAGTAATTTAAGTTAGTCAAAGTATAATTATACCTAGTATAACTTACTGTAACTTAGTTTTAATTATAAACTACACAGAATTGCTATTTTAGCCTAAATAAAACATAAATAAATTCGTAAAAATACAATAAAAATATGTATTAAATACTTAAGTATGTAAGTTAAAACTGTTTAAGGTCAATTAGACCATTTACTAATTATTTTATAAGTAATTAACTATTTAATCACCTAAATCAACCTGTATAATCAGCCTAGTTTAGCGAATTTATTTGTATAGTAAATATATTTAAAATTCAAAATTAATTAATCAATTATGTAGTATTATGTAAATATTTTATTTACCATATTTTATTTTTTTTTTTTTAATAATTTATGGCCCCCAAATCGAGGGCCAAAAACGCGCACAGACGCAGCTGCGTCTGGTTTCCAGCGCACGATGTGGCGCTGGAATAGTGCCACATCGTGGGCTGCAAACGAAACGCAGCATATAAATATAATTTATGTTATAGGTTAACTAGTCGTCATGGCGCCGGGCGCCCGAAACACTACTTGCTCTGTCTGATCCGATAACCCGATTCTGATATGTGATGATACTGAATGTGTGGGGCTGGGAGCCCGAGTGTGTGCGAACTTGTTGAAGGCGTTGGGCTGAGGCCTGCGCTGAGTTTGAATAACGTAACTAAGCCACCTAATATGAGATTAGGGCGCGCTTAGTAGAGGTCTGGTCCCACCCGAAGGGTGCTGTGTATCCCTCGAAAAGCGCACCCGCTAATTAAACACATTTTACACTAAGGACTCTCCACCGCAGCCTCTGAAATACCACACAGAACAAAATGAAAGGTCAGACGACTTAAAAAAAAAAAAAAAAAAGATAACAGGAGATAACAACAGAAAAGACTCTGTACATACAGCAGTAGAATAAGTAATATACATACGTATAAGTAAACCCACATAATTACTAACAGAATAAAACGACACTATAAATGTCGCTAAAGACCTCAGTTTGCTTCTTTAGGTTGTATATAGTGTTTTCTGAGATTTAGCGACGTTTATATCTGTCACTAAAACTGATATATATGTCACTATAAATAAATGACTAGTAAGTTAAGTTTTTACACTATGGTATCCTAATGTAGTATGAACTAACATATTAGTGTTAATAGTATAACTTGTAAATACATAGTTTAGAGTATAATAATAGATTGTTTGATGCTTGTTCATAGTTAGCATTTTTGCAAGCACTTCTTAGCAACTAGGTAAATAAAACATTCATTCATTCTTTAAATGTAGAGTTTATTTTTGAATAAGAAGACAATTTTGGAGATAATCAAAGAGTGACCGAATTAAATTCAATAAATTGCCTCCCAGAGAACGACCTGGAACAAAACCAGTAAAAATTAGATAAATAAGCAAATGATAATAATGGTTGTAATGACTGGTACTCACCCATACTCACCACTATACGACATCCTTAATGTTATATTATACACCCTATACTACAACGACATGATCAACAATTATGACCAACAAACATTTACAACAATCATTTACAACCACCACCACAGGCATCGCCTGATCACCGCCAATCCGATGTCATCCCTTCTCCAAACTCCTGGAGCTTACGCTCACCATTCCCTTTTCATCCTATTTTAGGGTTGGAGATAACTTCACCGGCGTCAGAGAAGACGCCGGTGGTTATTCACCTCCTAACCACAAATCCGTCCAGATTCCACCTCCTTCTCAGTTGCCATCAACTATAAATACCCCTTTACACCCTTGATTTCCATCAAGTTGGCTCCCTTCCCTCTTCTTCACTGAGCCGACCCAATAGGCTAAAACTCCAGCGAACTTCCTCCGCCTCATTCGACTTCCTCCATCCATCTTCAATAGCTTTGGATCTTCGCTGAAGTCAACTGCGTCTTCTGACAAGCGTTGACTAGGAGCTATCCTCTACTTCACCTCACAACCACCACCGGAGATCTTTCGACAACCCTCTGATTTCCTCCTCCGTTATGAGCCGTCGATGGAGATCCTCTATCCCCTTTGTCCAAGTAATAGTAGACTAGGTAGGTAGGTTAGTTTAGTTAGTTAGGTAGCATAGGTAGTTGTAATGTTAGATTTAGAACTCGTCTTACTCAACTCTGGCAAGCTCCTTGAGCTTTTCAAGAGCATTTATTTTATCTTTTTAAGTCACTATCCATCTTCTTGAATCTTCCATGATCATTTCTATAGCCTTTACTTACAAATTTATCACTAAATCGCCTAAACCACTTCCACCTCCACTGACTACTCCTGCTGTCCATGGCAGCAGTAGTTGACCTATTTTCCACCTTCATTGGGTCCTCCATCACCTACTCATCTCCTAAGGATCCTAATCATCACTTTAATTTTATTAATTACCACATATAACCTAAATGTCCAATTTTAATTAGGCTCCTGAGCTCGCTGTCAATGGAGACCCAGGAGTAGTTGAAATCATTAATTATATATATATTTATGATCGCAATCATCTGTACATTTGTTTTATCCACTCAATTGAGTGGGAAAATAAGTCCTGAGCTTAATCCAACTCAGACTTTATAAAAATTGAATTCATTATTAAATCTTTATTTTAATGATCAATTGAAGGAACTAACTTGATCCTGAGGTTCCTTGTGACCTCAGGAATCTTTTCAAATCACTAATGGCATAATTTCTCTTTCTAAATCACAATTTCACTCTTTTTCTGGACTCACTAGAGCTCCAATGAGTCAAAACTATTTCTTCAGCCTGTAGAACAGAGTGAGAAGCTCCAGATCAATGAACTGAGGTTCACTGATTATGTTGAGATTGTTTATTTGAGATTTGAATGTCTGGAGCTTGAGATAGGTCTTCATCTTCTCCAACTTCGGCAGAGTTGGAAAAGTTCAATAGTTAGTTTTAAGATGCATTTAAGGGGTCTAGAAGCTTTAGTGCTGTGCACTGAATTCATTTCCATACTTAAACCACTGTAACAACCCTTAGGTTATTCTGACAAACAAACACCTTTTCAATCTCAGGCGATGAGCTTGAAATCGTAGAAACCTTAATTTAAACACCTATTTAAGGGTTTGAATCTATTCTTGGTATTGAAGAGATGATGATTTAGGTTTTAATTCCCTGTGAAAAGGCCAAAATCAGAAAGTCAAAACTTGAGGCTTAGCAGTCAAACATGAGTCTGAATCTTGAGTTCTGGATTCAATCTGACGAATTGATGAGTTCAAGATGTTTCTAGAATGCTTGTGAATGATTTTAAAGAGACTTGAGTGAACTCTGATGGATAATTTGATTGGATTTGATTTCTGCCAGTTTGGGTTATTTTTTAACCCAAACTAATGACAGTAGATTTTAGATGAAATTTGATTGCAAACTCTGCCCAGATGGATTGGTAACAACCTTTAGAAGTTGTTTTAATTGATTAAACAGGTCCTTAGTTGTCTATTAGGACTTTTTAGAGTTTAAATCATAGTCCTGAAGCTTCTAGAGAAGTTTTGAGCTTCTACACGCTTCCTGAAGCTCCTGAGAGTTTAATATCTACACCACCAGCTGCGAAATTCACTTTCTAACCTATTTAGAACTTCAACTGGATGTTAAAGTTCAGTCTGTGGACATAGAATTGAGAAATCAACTTTCCAGGCTGTAATAAACATAGATAAACTAGTATCTTCCAAGAGCATAACTTCCCCTTTGAATCAAATTGACACATTAGTCCTGTAGAGCAACTCAAGAGCATTCCAACAAGCTTTTATTTGCTTAGAACGGAGCTCTGAGGTAGGAGAGATCATCACTTGAAGTTAGGTCTTGGAGGGGATAAGTTAGTCCCACCTCGAGTAGATTTGAACGGCCGCATGGGTATAAAACTATTTTGTGTTATAGCCACTTCAATCGACAAGCGCATGACGCAAATGAAACGAACGAGCATTGGGTGTGTGTGTGGGTGGGTATGTGCCTGGGTGTGTGTGCGCCTATGGGCGTGCAAGTGTGGGCCCTGGGAGGGTGTGAGCGAGGCCTGGAAGGCCGTAAGCTAGTTTGGCTCGAAACTTTGAACCGGAAATAAACCGAAGCTTAATGAACCAGTCTTGGACCTAGTAGGGTCTAGTCCCACCCTGAGAGGGGTGTTGTGTATCCCCGATCAGTCCAAGCTGCCAATAAATAAACCTAATTTTTGGTTGAAGAGAAAAAACCAGGTTCGGCTCAGAAGGAAGAAAGGTTAGGGAAAAATGCTAAGGCTAAGAAGAAGACAAAGAGAAGGAATGAAGGAAGATATGCTAAGGGAAGATGCTAAGGAAGAAAAAGAAGGAGCAAAGGAAAGGAAGAGAAAGGAGAAGGAAGACAGGGAGAATTCGTAGAAGAAACAGAAGGCTGAATAGGCACTAAAGAGACAAGGCAAAGAAAGAAGAAAGAAAGCGAAGAGAAGAGCTCGAGAAAAATAAGAGAAAGAATAAAGAGAAAGATAAGGAAAAGATTAAGAAAGGATTAAAAGATAAGTAAAAAGGAAAGAGAGAGCAGAAAGAGAAAAGGTAAGAGAAG
Source organism: Thalassia testudinum (assembly GCA_037157565.1). Classification (NCBI taxonomy): domain Eukaryota; kingdom Viridiplantae; phylum Streptophyta; class Magnoliopsida; order Alismatales; family Hydrocharitaceae; genus Thalassia; species Thalassia testudinum. The sequence goes on from JAZHRO010000063.1 coordinate 142,356,566, forward strand.
ACGAAGAAAGAGAGAGAGGCTGAAGACAAAGGTACAAAGAGAAGAAAAGAAATGGTTTAATTCTTGCATTATTTTTAATTCCTTTTTCATTTTAATGTTGTAATAAGGCATATTTCAATTAGTAAAACTTTCTATTGCCTTAATATCTCTGAAATAAATAGAAATAAACATGTTTACTTGTTGTTAAAGAAGATTATTTGTGTAAATATGTTTTCTTATGGAATTTTGAATATTTCTTAAATTTAAAATCATTAGGCAAAGTTCAAGTTGTTAAAATGAAACTTAATTATACCTTCTATGAGTAGCTTAGACTGATTGTTGAATTCTGAATAAGCTATATCTCCTAGCAAATGACCTGGACTCAACCAGTTAAAAGAAATAAAATCTAAGATGTTAGGTTAGCTTGACCCTATACTACTCAATTGACACAAATTCGAGTTAACCTAAGTTACTTTCTTCTACACATAATTAAGCACAATTAACTTAATTAGTTGTGTTGAGGAGAGGGCGCATCAGTTTCCAGATTCCTTGCACTAATCTTAGAGCACCAGTACACTCTACTCTTACCTAACACTATTTGGTGGATTTTTGGAAGAAAATCTACCTGACTCCCAAAACACTCTCCAGATGTTCAGGAAAAGAACCATTGCTTCTTCTCGACAAACTGAAGACGTTCATCAGTCTTCACTGTGAATCCATTGCAAAATCTAAATGTGAGAGAAAATTATACTAGATTCCAGATTACAGTAATCAACTAGAGGATAAAATTCCTAATACATTCTTTTGATAAAAATCTTATTCATGAATGCAATATATGTAAATGCTATTTGTAACCTTTCAAAGTTGCACTTCGAAAATTTTTCTAATTCAGGTTATATACAGCTTTACCCTAAATTTAGAACAAAAAGGTAAATGGATGAGTCGAAAGTGGCTGTTGCGGACGATTTTTAGCTCCAATGCGAACATTGGAGATCGAGTCTATTGTTCTTAATTTAAGGACCCTAAAGTGCAATTAGCATGATGTACGAAAGGCTTTTAATAGGTGTTGGCAAAAAAAAAAATTCAATTTACAATTACTACTCCCCCATGCCTACTTTCTTGCATATCCTCATGAATGAATATAATGAAAAATTACTTAAGATAGGGGCAAATGGGTAGAAATCACTTGGAATAGCTCTTGAATTTTGACATTTTGCTTATTCCGACACCTAAAATTGAATGTGTAGGAAAATATGCCAAATAAAATATGCTATATACAAGTGCTGAGATTAATGCCTTCAGCTGGGCGTATGCTCAAAAAGGATATATCAATATAGTATTGAGAATGGCAAGTAAAATGATAAGAATTTTAATCTCGTTTGCCAACAGAGGGCCGTAAATGCGGACCAGCTGTCCATGAATTCCAAGGCCAAATAATCGAAAAAATATGTACATGGGGCTTGGGATTATCTGCAGCCAGATGCTACAGATGAAAGATGGATAATTACAAGTGCCTAGAAAAAATGAAGGTGAAGGCATCCCGAAGAGGTGATGGAGAATGTGGGTGGTAGGGGTATGGGTGGAGTTGTATGGGGTAAAATCATATGGGTCTTGACAATGGTGATGAATGGAAGGCATGACCGAAGTGATGTGGTTAGATATGGAAATCAAGGTCCACTGATTAGTCTCTGTCTCTACCAAATAAGTTTGGGTATCATCTTCTTCTTTTATCTCCTCAAAAGTTTTCAATTCTAATTCCATATAATCACATGATTCCTCAAAATTTTTAGCATCCTTCAATAACTCATCATATGAAATCCCTAATAATCTTTCAATCTCTTGAATATCCTTTTCATAAGGGGATATTTCCTTCTTATCACTTGGATGAAATTGGTCATTAGATTCAGTAGTGAGTCCCTCCGTGAAAGCGGAATAGGCTAAATCATTGATTGAGGAGTCATTAAGGTCTTTTTGATTTTGTTGCTCTGTGTCTGTGATCATTTGAATTAATTCATCAATGTCTCCATGGGTAATCTCAAATACAACAAAATTGTATTCAGGTCCCTTAATGCTTGGTTCCTCAAAATGAAATAATTGGTATTCAGGCCCTAAATCAAGATCAAGATTCTTAAATAAATCTCCATTCTCAACTTCAGTAGGATTATCAATATCATCCACCTCGGGTGTTTGATTAACAGAATCCTGCATGACCACCACTGAATCACAAATCTGTTGTGGCGTACCCGACCCAAAATCAAATGTTTCTGATTTTTGTTGCTCGTCCCTGATTCTATGAAGCACTTTTCGTATATCATCATATTATATAGCACTGGCTTCTTTTATTTCGTGAACCATTTTGATCAATTGAGGAATCTAGGATTCATTGCAAGGGGCAGGGGTTTGAATTTGGCTAGGTCGATCAAGATAGTCAACCATGCTATCAAAGATTTGATCCTGTATTGATGGTGACTTATGTGATTTAGTAGATTGCTGATTCGGGTTGTGTGGTCCTACCCAGGTGTCAATTGCCATGGTTTCTTCCAAATTGCCCTCTAATCACTTTCCATGTCATCCAAAAAATACCCTGACTTCATTTTCTTAGCAGCTACATAAATATCATAGTGAATCTTCTCATTGGCGCTACTCATCTCCATACATCCTAAGTAACAGTCAATCTGTGCATTGGCCATAGTCAAGAAAGGTCAACAAAGAATGATGGGTGAATTACTTAGCTTCTCTAGTATATTCATGACCAAAATAATAAAATCAACTGGAAAGCTAAGACCTTGCACTTTGATGATCACATCCTGAACTACCCCCTTAGGTGTTTTGATGGAGCCACCTACCATTCTAATGGTGATAGGTGTGTGGTGCAGATCTCCAAGTCTGGTGTGGTCAAAAAGGGCGGTAAAAATCAAGCTAATGAAGACCCTAGATCTACAAGGGCTCTATTGAAGGTGAATCCCTTGATGGCACAAGATATAAAAGGTTTTCCAAGGTTGGTCTTTTTGGGCGGTAGAGTGCCATAAACAAATGCACTTATGTTAGCTGATAAAACCACCTCTTTAGGTGTGCAAGTCTTTTTCTTCTTGTGTGACTCCTTTTTTATGGCCTCAGGAAAGGGTAAATAGGTCAAATCAACTTCAGAAGCCTTTTTCTTCTTTTTGTCCCTAGAGTCCGAGTTAGAGTTGGATGTGGGTTTAGTCATATGATTTTTCGTTGATCTCGAATCAAATCATTTGGGTGGGCTCTTAGCTTGTCTCTTCCTTTTAGAGGCCACAGATTTTGCCCTCGCACAATGGCATGTATGATAGATTGGAGGAGGGGTCAGAAGAATAGGTGGAGAATAGGAGTGAGAAGGCATTTGCATCCAGGGATAAAGTGATTCTTGAAGTCTCTTGATTTGGTCCCCTTGAGATTTCAATTGATTTTCCAACTTAGCCAACCTTTCTTCATTTTTCCAATCAAAGTCCAACAAAATGTTCATGATATCTTCAAAGGTGGTTGCGAGTTGGGCTAGACTAGATGATTGCCCTAAAGTTGTTTGAGTGGAATATTAGGCTGGTTTAGATTGATGTTCAGTCTAAGTCGATCTCTATGGTGGCCATGAAAGATCAGGATTGTTTCTCCACTCAGGGTTATATGAATCTGGATATGAATCAATAGGTGTATCACCCTGAGTGGGGCTAACTATAGAGGGAGTTGATTGAGAACCTGTTATGTGGTCCTGTACTTATGATCCATTATTTCAATTCCTTAGTTATATATCATCAGGTACAGGTGTATCAGAAATGGTGCATTCCTCAAATGATCTACCCAAATCATGGATTAGGTCCAAAGGTGCCTTTTGGGTTGCCTGAGTCCAGGATACCTCCCCATGGTAGCAAGAACCAGTAGAGTAGCTAGTGGATCCAAAATATGGGTTGCTAGACCTACTAGGCTAGTTGTTCCAAGTCTCTTCTTCCTGGGAGGAGTGATAAGATTGAGATTATGCCTGTGATTGTCTAATTTGCTCCAGGAGCTTGGCACATTGATCCGTATAGTCCTTGTTATATTCCCAGAATTTAGCAACTATGGCTTTCAATTGGTTCTGATCTACATAGGGGTCAGATCCATCAGGTTCAGGCTCTAAATAAGCTAGGGGATAAGGATGATCATAACCTAGCTGATTAGGATGAGTCTCCCAACCAGGAGGAGTCGAAATCATGGTTGGGTTGGGAGATGGAGGACTCTGAGAATCAAAAGAATGATATGGGTTCAAGGATATTTGAGATAAGAGATAGTCTTCCTTCGGAAGACACAACCAGCTACAAGGGGCTAGTGGAATTAAGGCAAAGGCCTAGGAAGAAAGATGAGAGAGCCCCAAATCAAGTAAACAAGCTAACCTTAAATTATATACCCTAATTGGATCTAAACCTGGTATCCTAAAATGGAACTTGGTTAAACCAACCCTTGAATTATTTGGCTGGCCAAAATGGTGGGACCTCCTAGGACACCCCGCTTGACGGGACACCACTGGAAGTTAACGCGATTACTGCATCGACCTTTCTTGTCACCAGTTGGTCCAAATAGGCAAGGCCTTTATTTTTACCCTATTAAATTTTGGTTGCCAAGTAAATTTCTCCAACCTAGGGCACGTCTACTTAGTTTTAGGCTTGGGCTTAGAGTGCTCTTGGAATGTGATTGATCTTTTTGGTGATGTTGCCCTTAAAATTTGATTTCGAGTGTGAAGCACACAGACAAAGGATTTTCAATATAAGCTTTAATTGGTGTAGTGGATTTTATGGTTCAAGTGCACGTATTAATTTTTTTTTCTTTTAGAGTTTCCTTGTTTAGGTCAATTCAAACTAGGTTGTAGTGAAGCACACAACAGGTTTTGCAAGCCCCAATTGTTATATGTATTTCCTTTAAGTATGGCATGCAAATGTGCTCTACCCTAGTGTGGAAGCCCTACTATTAGATATGTCTATATGTTGTTTTTAAGTCAAATGAGATAGAAGTGGTGCGACCCAATCAAGGAAAACAATGGTCCTAATGCACCACTACTAAGTGAAATAGACCTAATTGGTTGCCTAAGTTGAAATGTAGATCAATTTCAATTCAAGTGCATGAGAGGGTGGACAACCAATCACAGTAAATTCCTTCTCATGCAATCACGCCCAAATCTGGCTCAAACAGGTTTGTTTTGGGTCTCTAAATTTAAACCGTAATGTGAATTACCTAGGGTTTGTGCTTCTAAAATTTGCAGTCAAACCTTAGTCTGACTTGAAATCACTCCCCAAATCAGTAACTGAAGAAAACTAATATGAAATTTGGTAGAGATCTTCCTTTTTCAATAAGTTTTTCAGGGAATATTTTTTAAGATTTTTTTTGTTTCATGCAATTTTCCACGAATTTTTATGTTCCAGGGGGTCAAACAGATCTGATGGACCCCCTACAAGAAGTGCTATTTGGAACAGTATCAAAGGAAATCCAAAAATTCTTAAAAATTTATAAAAAAGAGTAGGTTTCAATGGATTCCCAACCCCATAAATTTCATATCAATCTGATTTATGTAGAGGTCATAATTATTGTTTGAAGTTGGATAAAATCAGAGTACAAACTAATCTAACCCCCTTCTACTATACGAAATTTTAAAATTCGCATAGTGCGAATTTTTCCAAATAAAAGTTGGATTTCAAAAGCTTGTTTGTTTTGCTTAACTTCTGTTTGTTTTGATTGTAGGTCAAGATGAGTATCCGCGCACTCATCGACCCGTGGTGAAGACCACAGGTATTTTCTTCATCCTCTAATTTGTTGCTTTCTTAGGTTTAAAATATATATATATATATTCAAATTCAAATTTTTGGATACAAAAACTTTTTCTTTTCTTTGGTGTGTCTATTTTAACTTGGAAACTATTTAAACACACCAAAGTCAGATTTGGAAATCCAACCAGAAATTATTGATGATTTAAAAAATTTATTACCATTAAATTAGGCATCCAAAAATCTTGGGATTCCGTCTGATGTTATGATTTCAAACAGCATTGCAAAGCCATCATTTATTTGGAAAATTTTGTACTGTACAAATTTTAAAAATTTGTATAGTGGAAGAGGTCATAATAGTTTGTACTCTGATTTTATCCAACTTCACACAGCCATTCTGACATCTACATAAATCAGATCAATTTGAAATTTGTGGGAATGGAAAGCCATTGAAACCTAGTCTTTTCTATAAATTTTCAATAATTTTTTTATTTTTTTGATACTATTTCAAACTGCATTTCTCTCAAGGGGTCCATCTGGTCTATTTGACCCTTCGGAATATAAAAATTCATGAAAAATTGCATGAAATAGTAAAAATACTAAAAAAATATTCTATGAAAAATTTATTGAAAAAAAATGATCTCTACAAATTTCATCTTCTTGTGCTTTGTGTATTGATCTAGAGAGTGATTTCAAGTCAGAATAAGATCTGACTGCATATTCTTAGAGATGCATAAATCCTAGGACATATAACTATAGGGTTTAAATTTTTCTAGAGACCTAAACTGACTTGATTCAATTTAGTTTCCTAGTAGGTGAGGTTGATTTCTTGATTGACCTCCACACTTACCAGAACTAAACTGATTTACATTTCAACTTAGGCAACCAATTAGGTCAATTTCACTTAGTAGTGGTGCATTAGGACCATTGTTTTCCTGATTGGGTCGCACCACTTCTACCTTATTGGACTTAAAAGCATCATATAGACCTATCTGATATTAGGGATTCCACACTGAGGTAGAGCACATTTGCATGCCATACTAAAAGGAAATTCATATAACAATTGGGACTTGCAAAAATTGTTGCATGCACCACTAGAACCTTGTTTGAATTGACTTAAAGAAGGAAACACTAAAAGAAAAAAAATTAATACAAGCACTTGAACCATAAAAGACACTACACCAATTAAAGCTTATATTGCAAATCCTTTCTCTGTGCACTTCACACTCTAAATCCAATTTTAAGGGCAACACCTCCAAAACACTCAATCACATTCCAAGAGCACTCTAAGCCCAAGCCTAAAACTAAGTAGACGTGCCCAAGGTAGGACAAATTTACTTGGTAACCAAAATTTAATTGGGTAAAAATCAAGGCCTTGTCTATTTCGACCAACTGGTGATAAGAAAAGTCGGTGCGATAACTGCGTTAACCACTAGTGGTGTCCCGCCGTGCAGCGTGTCCTAGGGGATCCCACCATTCTGGCCAGCCAAGTAATTCAAGGGTTGGTTTAACCCAGCTCCATTTCAGGATACCAGGTTTAGGTCCAATTAGGGTATACAATTTAAGGCTAGCTTGTTTTCTTGATTTGGGGCTCTCTCATCTTTCTTCCTAAGCCTTTGCCTTAATTCCACCAACCCCTTATAGCTAGTTGTGTCTTCCTAAGGAAGACTATCCCTTATCTCTATCCGCATCTTTTCTAAAATATCCATGAACCCATATCATTCTTTTGACCCTCAGGGTCCTCGATCTCCCAACCCAACCATGATTTCGACTCCTCCTTGTTGTGAGACTCATCCTAACTAGCTGGGATATCATCATCCTTATCCCCCAACTTATTTAGAGCCTAAACTTCATGGATTCGACCCTTATCTAGATCAAAACCAATTGAAAGCCATAGTTGCTGAATTCCAGGAATATAACAAGGACTATACAGATCAATGTGCCAAGCTCTTAGAGAAAATTAGACGATCTCAGCCACAATCTCAATCTTATCACTCCTCTCAAGAACAAGAGACTTGGAACAACTAGCCTAGTCGGTCTAGTGACCCATATTTTGGATCCACTAGCTACTCTACTGGTTCTACCATAGGGAGGCATTCTAGACTCAGCCAACCCAAAAGTCACCTTTGGACCTAATCCATGATTTGGGTAGATCATTTGAGGAATGCACCATTTTTGATACACCTGTATCTAATGATATATCACTAAGGAATTGGAGTAATGGATCACAAGTACAGGACCACATAACAGGTTCTCAATCAACTCCCTCTATAGTCAGCCCCACTCAAGGTGATACACCTATTGATTCATATCCGGATTCGTATAACCCTGAGTCTAGAGACAATCCTGATCTTTCATGGCCACCACGGAGACCGACTCAGACTGAACATCAATCTAGGCTAGCCCAGTATTCCACTCAAACCACTTTAGGGCAACCATCTAGTCCAACCCAACCCACAACCACCCTTGAGGATATCATGAACATTTTGTTGGACTTTAACAAGAAAAATGAAGAAAGGCTGACTAAGCTAGAAAATCAAGTGAAATCTCATGGGGATCAAATCAAGAGACTTCAAGAATCACTTTATCCCCATATGCACACTCCTCTTCACTCCTATTCTCCGCCTATTCTTCCGACCTCTCCTCCAATCTATCATACATGCCATTGTGTAGGGGCCAACTCTTTGGCCTCTAAAAGGATGAGGAAAGCTAAGAGCCCACCCAAACAATCTAATTTGGACTCAACCAAAAATCATAAGATTAAACCCACATCCAGCTCTAACTCTGACTCTAGGGACAAAAAGAAGAAAAAGGTTTCTGAAGTTGGTTTGACCTATTTACCCTTTCCTGAGGCCTTAAAGAAAGAGTCACATAAGAAGAAAAGGACTTGCACACCTAAACAGTGGTTTTATCAGCTAACATAAGTGCATTTGTTTCTAGCACTCTACCACCCAAAATGATTGACCATGGAAAACCTTTTATATCTTGTGCCATCAAGGGATTCACCTTTAATAGAGCCCTTGTGGATATAGGGTCTTCCATTAGCTTGATTCCTACCACCCTTTTTGACCGCACCAGACTTGGAGATCTACACCACACACCTATCACCATTAGAACATTTGACAAGTGTGGTAATCGTAAGTTTTCGAAAAACAACGTCGTAGTATAGTTGCAAAATCCCCTTGATAAAACATTTATAATATTGAAACACGATGGATTTTGTTCTTTTGAAAACTTGAGTCCCGGTCGTTCGTCTCTGAGAGGCATTGAAACAAGATGAGATTTGGATTAGCTTAATCTAAACTAATATTTTTGTCTTTTTTGTGTTTTTTATCTTTATTTTGAAACACAAAATGAAACCTCAATCTAGACGTGCTAGCTAAATCCTAAGTGACTACGTGCATCTAAGTGAGGCCATGGTGGCCATGCATGGTGTGAACGAGCCTAAGTAACATGGAGACAAGCAATCACAAAAGAAATAATCACGCAATATTATTTATGCATAGAAACAAATGTCAATTAACATCTATACTAGAAAGCATATAAATAGAGGAAATCCCTCACATTGGAAAGTACCACTAAGAACATTGTCTATGTGTGAGGGTGTAGGCTAGACCATAGGTATACAAACCCGTCTACATGCCTACCAACAAGAGATGGCCGACCACAAGAGGCTATGGGTGAGAATCCATGGTCGTCCAAGAAGAGAAGAAGATGGGGGGGCATGAACCCTCTATGGAGGAGAAGGTAGCACGCCCAAGAGAAGAGGAGAGGGTGGAGATCATTTCTTCTTCCTAGTCATCCCAGAGAAGTTGTGGAGAAGCTTCTCTATGGCCGTCCATGGAGCCTTGGAGAAGGAGGAGCACCCTTTGGAGGAGAGAGTGGTGGATGGCCTTGGGATTTGGAGGGTGGAAGGGAGGGTGTTGCAAGTGAGAGGTGGAGGAGAGGATGGATTTTCGTGGCCCTCCATTTTTACTTTCATGGGAAGGCAACTTCAAAATGGTAGTCGCCACTTTTGGTGGCTCCCAAAATAGAATTTCCACCAATGTAGGATCTAGAGTTGATGCATGGGCTTCAGGGTTTCCAAGAGTCGGTGTCCGTGGATTTGATAGGGGTAAAATAGGAAGGTAGGATTTTGGAAGGTGTGTGTGTGTGATTTGAATTTCGTATAGTGATATTGTGTGGGTTTGGTAAATCTAGGTTAAGTTGGCCTAGATTAGGTGGGTATGGACCTAATTTGCCTTAGGAGAGTCTAATTGGATAGAAGTGAACCTAATTAGGTCTAGATCATGTCTACTAGGATGTGTGTGTGTTTAGGCTAGGGTAACCTTAATAGGTATGAGTCAATTAGATTCTAGGTGGATCTAATTGGGCTCAGGTGCACCCAATCAATTGTAGATGCACCCAATTGTATGAGATGGTTCAGTTGGGTTAGGGATAGGATAAGTAGGGCTATGGATAGTGGAATAGGCATAGGAGGTCTTTAGTTAGGTTTCCTAGGGTGTCTGCTGGGGTTCCTAGGTCAAAATAGGCAAGGTAAGGCTTCCAACACCAAAATCAAGAACTAGAGAGCAGTATCAAACATCTAGAATATTGGTCAGATATCTTATATTACAAAATTGGATGTCTAGACATTAAATTAGATGTCCAATTCTATGTCAGAATGAGTTCTGCCTTCCTAGATTGTTATTCTACAGAAATCAGACGTCTAGAAGGATGTCTGGACGTCTTAAAAGGTGTTGGAGAGTGGGTTTTAGGTTTTCTAAAGTGGGTTTTGGTTTCTAAGTGTTTGGGAGAGGTATAGGGTGGATAAGAACATGGATAGTGCTATCCATATTTTGGTTTTGAGGCTAAGGTGTCCTAATGGAGGACATTTTGCATTTGGGAAGGCTGTCCTAGGGTTTCTAAGGGTAGGGATAAGGCTATCCTCCTCACACCTCTTATTTGGATCAGTCTTCTTCTTCCTTCATAGCCTTATTCCACTATCTCCTACATCCTAGATCACTTTATTATCTGCAAATAGAAATAAAAAGCAATTAACTAGCGTTATATCTCATCTTATTCTAAATAGACTAATGCAATGCATGATATGCAAGATATGAGTGCAATATCCACAATTTAAGCTAGGTTCTGACATTATTTAGGTTGATTAGGACCCATGATTGCTATGCTATCATACCCCCATGCCTAAACTTTGCTAGTCCCTAGCAAATGCAAGACTAAATGCATGACTAAGTTATTTACAAGTTCGATCCCTAAAGGACTACTTATTCCTTTTATCAAAGAACTTGATTAAAGATTTTTCTTCTTTTGTTTCATCCAAAAATCTTGAAATCTAGATACGTGAAAGTGCAGCTATGTAGCTTTCGCAACGGATTCGAGTGAAAGACCATATTCACCTCTAGAGTCTATGCTTGACCCCTAGTAAAATTATGGCAGGATAGGCGGATTTCTTCCCTCGGGGTATTCAAGATATTCTATGAATTCCACACCAACTTTAAGCTTAAATAGAGAATTTTAGAGGGAAATGGTTGTCTATTTGGTGGCTCACTCTCACTTGGTGCTACATAGAAATTAGTGCTATAGAATCCAGATTCCCAAATTATTAAGTAGCTCAACTCAGAGAAAGATGAGAAAAACTATGCTCTCTTTTGGTTCCTTTGTATTCATTCTCTCTTTCGCTCTTCTTTTTTTTTTTCTTTTTTTCTTTTCTTTCTTTTTCTTAGAGCTCACAATCTCACCAGATTCACACATATGACCTATATTTGGTGGTCTCACTTGCCATTAACACTTTAATTGAGTTCCATAACCCTAACACTAAGTCGTAATTCCTCAGCCAGTATTCAGGCAGTCAGAAACACATAAAGATAGGTTAAGGGGTGGATCTCAAATTTATTTGGTGATATTGCCTCAATGCAACTGAAATAAACACTAAATATTCACACACTCTTTTTCTTTGCTTTTTCTTCTTTTTCAAATTTTCTTTTTTCTTCACTATTTTTCAATTTTTTTCTAAATTTTTTTTTCAACACAACACAAGCTAGCATACATTCGTGAACTTTATTGAGGAAGCATTATTAGGGATTGGTGGTGCTCAAGAGACATTGGGTGGCTTATTTGGTGGAAGTGCCTACTCACAGCACCGGGAGAGATGGATTGGACGGTGTATTTCTGACCTTGACATCCATACCCTCTTTCAGCCGAGGATTCCATAAAGAATGGTCGTAACCATTGACCTTAGCCCTAGTTTTATGAAAACTCACTCTGTGCGTATTTGCCTTATTTGGTGGCTCTCAAAATTTTGCACAAAAATGTATACGTAGGATCCGAGAGTGAAAACTATGCCTAATCTTTGAGTATCATTACCTAGTTATTTAGGATTCCAGATTCCTTGCATTAATCTTAGAGCACCAGTACACTCCACTCTCATCTCACATTATTTGGTGCATTTTTGGAAGAAAATATGCCTAACTCCCAAAACACTGTCCAGGGGTTCAGGAAAAGAAGCACTAATTCTTCACGACAAACTGAAGATGTTCAACAGTCTTCAGTGTGAATCCATTGCAAAATCTACATGTGAGTGAAAATTGTACTGGATTGCAAATTACAGGAATCAACTAGAGGATAAAATCCCTAATACATTCTTTTGATAAAAATCCTATTCATGAATGCAATATATATAAATGCTATTTGTAACCATTCAAAGTTGCACTTCGAAAATTTTCCTAATTTGGGTTATATATAGCTTGACCCTAAATTTAGAACAAAAGAGTGAATGGATGAGTCACAAGTGGCTCTTGCGAATGATTTTTAGCTCCAATACGAACATTGGAGATGGAGTCGGTTGTTCTTAATTTAAGGACCTTAAAGTGCAATTAGCATGATGTAGGAAAGGCTTTTCCTAGGTGTTGGCAGAAAAAAAAAATTCAATTTACAATTACGACCCCCAATGCCTACTTTCTTGCATGTCCTCATGCATGAATATAATGAAAAATTACTTAAGACATGGGTAAATAGGTAGAAATCACGTGGAATAGCTCCTGAATTTTGACGTTCTGCTTATTCCAACACCTAAAATTGAATATGTAGGAAAATATGCCAAATAAAATATGCTATATATAAGTGTCGGGATTAATGCCTCTAGCTGGGCGTACACTCAAAAAGGATATATCAATATAGTATTCAGAATGGAGAGCAAAATGATAAGAATTTTAATCTCGTTTGCCAATAGAGGGCTGTAAATGCGGACTAGCTGTCCATGAATTCCAAGCCCAAATAATTGGAAAAATATGTAGATGGGGCTTGGGATTATTTGCAGCCAGATGCTACGGAAGAAAGACAGATAATTACGGGTGCCTGGAAGAAATGAAGGTGAAGGCATCCTGAGGAGGTGATGGAGAATGTGGGTGGTAGGGGTATGGGTGGAGTCGTGTGGGGTAAAATCATATGGGTCTTGATAATGGTGATGAATGGAAGGCATGACCCAAGTGATGTGGTTAGATATGGAAATCAAGGTCCACTAATTTGTCTCTCTCTACCAAATATGTTTGGGTATCATCTTCTTCTTTTACCTCTTCAAAAATTTTCAACTCTAATTCCCAATTATCACATGGTTCCCTAAAATTTTTAGCTTCCTCTGATAACTCATCATATGAAATCCCCAATAATCTTTCAATCTCTTGAATATTCTTTTCATGAGGGGATATTTCCTTCTTATCACTTAGATGAAATTGGTCGTTAGATTCAGTAGTGAGTCCCGCCATGAAAGCGAAATGGGCTAAATCATTGATTGAGGAGTCGTTAATGTCTTTTTGATTTTGTTGCTCTGTGTATGTGATCATTTGAATTAATTCATCAATGTCTCCATGGGTAATCTCAAATACAACAAAATTGTATTCAGGTCCCTTAATGCTTGGTTCCTCAAAATGAAATCATTGGTATTCAGGCCCTAAATCAAGATCAAGATTCTCGAATAAATCTCCATTCTCAACTTCAATAGGATTATCAATATCATTCACCTCAAGTGTTTGATTAACAAAATCCTGCATGACCACCACCAAATCACAAATCTGTTGTGGCATACCCGACCCAAATTCAAATGTTTCTGATTTTTGTTGCTCATCCCTGATTCTATGAAGCACTTTTTGTATGTCATGATATTCTCTAGTACTGGCTTCTTTTATTTCGTGAACCATTTTGATCAATTGAGGAATCTAGGATTCATTGCAAGGGACAGGGGTTTGAATTCTTCTAGGTCAATCAAGATAGTCAACCATGCTATCAAAGATTTGATCCTGTATTGATGGTGACTTATGTGATTTAGTAGATTGTTGATTCAGGTTGTGTGGTCCTACCCAGGTGTCAATTGCCATGGTTTCTTCCGAATTGCCCTCCGAATCACTTTCCGTGTGACCCAGAAAATACCCTGACTTCATTTTCTTAGCAGCTACATAAATATCAAAGTGAATCTTCTCATTGGTGCTGGGGATCCAACTTTGTTACCTGTAAATATCCATGAACCCATATCATTCTTTTGACCCTTAGGGTCCTCCATCTCCCAAGCCAACCATGATTTTGACTCCTCGTGGTTGGAAGACTCATCCTAACCAGCTGGGATATTATCATCCTTATCCCCCAGCTTATTTAGAGCCTGAACCTCATGGATCCGACCCTTATCTAGATCAAAACCAATTGAAAGACATAGTTGCTGAATTCCAGGAATATAACAAGGACTATACAGATCAATGTGCCAAGCTCCTAGATCAAATTAGATGATCTCAGGCACAGTCTCAATCATATCACTCCTCCCAGGAACAAGAGACTTGGAAAAACTAGCCTAGTGGGTCTAGTGACCCATATTTTGGATCCACTAGCTACTCTACTTGTTCTTGCTACCATGGGGAGGCATCCTGGACTTAGCCAACTGAAAAGACACCTTTGGACCTAATCTATGATTTAGGTAGATCATTTGAGAAATGCACTGTTTCTGATACACCTTTACCTGATGATATATCACTAATGAATTGGGGTAATGGATCACAAGTACAGGATCACATAACAGGTTCTCAATCAACTCCCTCTACAGTCAACCCCACTCAGGGTGATACACCTATTGATTCATATCTGGATTCGTATAACCCTGAGTGGAGAGACGATCCTGATCTTTCTTGGCCACCACAGAGATCGACTTAGACTGAATATCAATCTAGGCCAACCCAATATTCCACTCAAACCACTTTAGGGCAACCATCTAGTCGAACCCAACCCACAGCCACCCTTGAGGATATCATGAACATTTTGTCGGACTTTGACAAGAAAAATGAAGAAAGGCTGACTAAGTTGGAAAATCAAGTGAAATCTCAAGGAAACCAAATCAAGAGACTTCAACAATCACTTTATCCCCGAATGCAAATGCCTTTTCACTCCTATTCTCCACCTATTCTTCCGACCCCTCCTCCAATCTATCATACATGCCATTGTGCGGGGGCCAAATCTGTGGCTTCTAAAAGGAAGAGAAAAACTAGGAGCCTACCCAAACGATCTGATTCGGGCTCAACCAAAAATCATAAGACTAAACCCACATCTAGCTCTGACTCAAACTCTAGGGAGAAAAAGAAGAAAAAGGCTTCTGAAGTTGATTTGACCTATTTACCCTATCTTGGGGCCTTAAAGAATTGCACACCTAAAGAGGTGGTTTTATCAACTAACATAAGTGCATTTATTTTTGGCACTCTACCACCCAACAAGACTGACCCTGGAAAACCTTTTATATCTTGTGCCATCAAGGGATTCATTTTCAATAGAGCCCTTGTTGATTTAGGGTCTTCCATTAGCTTGATTTCTACCGCCCTTTTTGACCGCACCAGACTTGGAGATCTGCACCACACACCTGTCACCAATAGAATGGTAGATGGCTCCATCAAAACACCTAAGGGGGTAGTTCAGGATGTGATCATCAAAGTGCAAGGTCTTAGCTTTCCTGTTGATTTTATTGTTTCGGACATGAATATAGCAGAGAAGCTAAGTAATTCACCATCATTCTGGGTCAACCTTTCTTGGCTACGGCCAATGCACTGATTGACTGCTACTCAGGATGTATAGAGATGAGTAGCACCAATGAGAAGATTCACTTTTGATATTTATGCAGCTGCTAAGAAAATGAAGTCAGGGTATTTTCTCAATGACATAGAAAGTGATTCGGAGGGCAATTCGGAAGAAACCATGGCAATTGACACCTGGGTAGGACCACAAAACCTGAATCAACAATCAACTAAATCACATAAGTCACCATCATTATAGGATCAAATCTTTGATAGCATGGTTGACTATCTTGATCGACCTAGCCCAATTCAAATCCCTGCCCCTTGCAATGAATCCTAGATTCCTCAATTGATCAAAATGGTTCATGAAATAAAAGAAGCCAGTGCTAGAGAATATCATGATATATGAAAAGTGCTTCATAGAATCAGGGACAAGCAACAAAACTCAGAAACATTTGAATTTGGGTCGGGTGCGCCACAACAAATTTTTGATTCGGTGGTGGTCATGTAGGATTCTATTAATCAAACACCCGAGGTGGATGATATTGATAATCCTATTGAAGTTGAGAATGGAGATTTATTCAAGAATCTTGATCTTGATTTAGGGCCTGAATACCAATCATTTCATTTTGAGGAACCCAACATTAAGGGACCAGAATACGATTTTGTTGTATTTGAGAATACCCATGGAGACATTGATGAATTAATTCAAATGATCACAAACACAAAGCAACAAAATCAAAAAGACCTTAATGACTCCTCAATCAGTGATATATCCCATTCCGCTTTCACGGAGTGACTCACTACTGAATCTAATGACCAATTTCATCTAAGTAAGAAGATGGAAATATCCCTTTATGAAAAGGATATTCAAGAGATTGAAAGATTATTAGGGATTTCATATGATGAGTTATAGGAGGAAGCTAAAAATTTTGGGGAATCATGTGATAATTGGAAATTATAATTGCAAATTTTTGAAGAGGCAAAAGAAGATGATACCCAAACATCTTTGGTAGAGACAGAGACTAATCAGTGGACCTTGATTTCCAGATCTGACCACATCACTTGGGTCATGCCTTCCATTCATCACCATTATCAAGATCCATATGATTTTACCCCACATGACTCCACCCATACCCCTACCATCCACATTCTCCATCACCTCTTCGGGATGCCTTCACCTTCATTTCTTCCAGGCACCCATAATTATCTGTCTTTCTTCTGTAGCATATGGCTGTAGATAATCCCAAGCCCCATCTACATATTTTTCTGATTATTTGGCCTTGGAATTCATGGATAACTGGTCTACATTTACGGCCCTCTATTGGCGAACGAGATTAAAATTCTTATCATTTTACTCGCCATTCTCAATACTGTATTGATGTATCCTTTTTGAGCGTACGCCCAGCTGGAGGCGTTAATCTCAGCACTTATATATAGCATATTTTATTTGGCACATTTTCCTGCATATTGAATTTTAAGTGTTTAGAATAAGCAGAACGTCAAAATTCAGGAGCTATTCCAAGTGATTTCTACCCATTTACCCCTATCTTAAGTAATTTTTCATTATATTCATGCATGAGGACATGCAAGAAAGTAGGCATGGGAGGGTAGTAATTGTAAATTGAAAAATTTTTCTACCAACACCAAGGAAAAACCTTTCATACATCATGTTAATTGCACTTTAGGGTCCTTAAATTAAGAATAACCAACTGTTGTCACGCTTTTTGTGCGGGTTTAAAGTATATCACGTTGTAGTATAGCCAACAAAGCGTTCAAACAAATAGAGAATTTTATTACTCGAAAACCGGGGTATCCGAGGTCGAACACAGGGAGCAAATGAAATTTACTACTAATCAAAATGTAATTGAACACTCTAATTTACTCAAAATGTTAATTCAAATATGAATGTATGCCATTAAAAGTAATTATGACAAAAAATATGAAATTGGACGTCTGATCTGGTGATCAGACGTCTTAAAAGTATTTTCCCCTTTTTCTTCTTCTGATCTTCTTTCTCTTCTTTGCTTGCGAAGGCTTCTTCTTCCTGCCTTTGTATCTTTTCTCTTGTTTCTTCTCCTGCCTTGCCTTCCTTCTTTCTTCTTCTTCTGATCTTTGCTATCTTCACTTGACCTTTCTTTTATTCTCTGGCTTGCTCCTGCCTTGCTCTTCCTTCTTCTCCTGCGAAGGCTTCTTTCCTCTTCTTCTTCTCTGCCTTGGTCTCTCCTTCGCTCAGTTTCTTCTTCTGCTTCTTCTCTTCTCCTTGCGGCTAAGTCTCTCCACGCTCATTCTGCCTGCATAGGAGCAAAACCTACCCATCTCCCTCTACTCGCGCATCTCTCTCTCTCAACAATTCACTCAAGGTCGCTCTCCCAGAGCCACACAGATATTCGGGTCGGATCGTACCCGGGACCAGGTGCACCTGCAGGTGGTGTGATGCGCGAGGAGTGCTCAAGGATTGGGTCGGTCGAATCCTGCCAGATCTGCGTGGTCAAGCCGTGGACAAGGCATGCGTGGGGGGCAAGTGAGGGACCTCACCCCTGTGCTTACGGAGGCGTTAAGGTAATTTCACAAATTCAATTTATGTCGCAGCGGCGCCTCGTCTCTCCATGATGTGGGACTAAAGATTCTGCCCTGATTTCGCCCGTGCCCGCATACTCACGTGCCATCCTCACAACTGCTGGCTCTGCTTGCGCTCCTTGTTGGACCAGGGCACTTCGCGACACTCGCACGACTATGCAGCACCTGCAGCCTGGGAGCCCTGGCGCATGGAGCTGCTACGGAGCTTCTTTAAATGTCGTTCATGGCGGTAGGAGCATCAACACTGTCAGACACAAAACGAGCCTCTCGGCACAATCAGACCAGCTAGAGACCTTCGCCGTAGCACGGCGAAGGCGGTGGACGGTGCTGCAGGCTGCAGGTCGGCCTAGGCGTGCGTGCCTAGGTCAACCTGTGGCCGAAGTTGTGGGGTTGTTCGGGGGGTGATTGTGGAGGTCTGGAGTGGCAGTGGTGGGGTGGAATGAGTTCCTGGTGGTGAGGCAGAGCTCACGAGGGGGTTGGCGAGCCGTGTGGAGGGGCGGAGTGGTGTGGGCGGCTCGCCGGAGGTTGGTCGGAGGCGAGGAAGATGGAGGTGTTCAGGCACTGTCGGGGGGTAAGTAGATAAAATAGCAAGGGAAAAAGAGAGAGGGAACTGTGGAGAAGGTATTTGGCCTAACTACAGGGATGAAGGGGGACGGAGAGGCGAACAGCAGTACCTGCTGTCGCAGGAGAAGATGCTGCCCAGTGGGGGAGAACGGTGGCGACAACGGGGCTGAGGTGGCGTGCGCGGGTGCTGCGCGACGCGGAGGAGAGTCAGGAAGATAACTCTGCCAGTGGTTTTGTGGCAGAGCGAAGAGGGAGGGGAGGGGGGCTCGCCGGAGCTTGCTGGGAATTTTGGCCGGGTAGGAGGAGATGAATTGGAGGTGGAAACTCGGCCAAATCAAGCTGAAGATGAGCGGCCGGAGGTGTGGGTTCTTATATAGGCACTGGGCTAGTCGTTCAAGGCGTGGAAGGCACGCAATCGTCTGAGGTCGGTCGCCGGAGATGGAAAGAGTTTAGATACCCAAATCCCTCGTGCATTCGCACGAGAGATTGGGTTCACACCAGGGATCAAGATTGGCCTCAGATGGAAGGGAATTCTTTAGAGAATCTCCCTTCCATTTCTGGGAGGGGATCTCTGAGGAATCAGAGAGGATTCCCTCTTAAATCCTTGCCGAAGCAGGATTCTGCCCTAATAATGGCGGTAGGACCTGATTGCAAAGGTGGCGAGGAAGTTAGGGGGCGTTTTGTTATGCTTTTCAAAAGATAGGGACCAAATTATGATTTGGGTGTACTAAATTGCAAAGTAGGTCAAGATGACCTCCCCTTATGTCCAAATTTTGGTAAAAACCTAATTTTGACCTAAGGAATCTAGTGGTGAAGTTGTATTTTAGGTTTGACTTCGTTTGACTGGACATTTTGCGTAAAAACCCAAATTAGGTTAATTGATGAACTAGGACCCTAATCTAGGTCAAACTGGGTTCCAAAGGCTAAATTAAGTGTTATAAACCCTAGGGGATATTTTTCCATGATTTTTAGAGGGTTTAATTGATTTTTATCCTGACTGAAACCTTGTTGAATTAAGCGGGTCTGTTTTAGGGTTACCACATATCATTTACTCCTAGATTGCACATGAACTCATTTCTAATTGACTCAACCCACTTTTTATCTCATTTAGACCTTTTGACTTGTGTTTTACCTCTGAGAAATCCCGTTTATGTACTGCAATGGTAAAATTACAGTTTTAACCTTTAATTCATGTTTTCTTCTCAGAGCACTTATTCCTTCAGTTAAGCCTTCTTCTAGGTTATGTAGGAGCTTTTATCTTCTTTATTGGGTCAAAATGAGCTAGTTATGGCTCATGATGAGGCTCTCATCACCAACTCCACCTCCAATGTTCGCATTGGAGCTAAAAATCGTCTGCAAAAGCTACTTCCGACTCACCCGCTCACCTTTTGTTCTAAATCTAGGGTCAAGCTGAATGTAACCCAATAAGGAAAATTTCATGAAGTACAAATATAAGAGGTTACTTGCTTATAGCATATATACATAGTGCATCCATGAATAAGATTATTTTATTAAGAGAATGCATTAGGGATTTTATCCTCTAGTTGATTCCTGTAATCTGGAATCTAGTATAATTTTTCACACACACGTAGAATTTGTAATGGATTCATGGTGAAGGCTGATAAAAATCATTAGTTTGTCGAGAGGAAGCAATGCTTCTTTTCCTAAACCCTTGGATAGTGTCTTGGTAGCTAGGCAGATTTCCCTCCAAAAATCCACCAAATAGTGAGATGAGAGTAGAGTGTATTGGTGCTGTAAGATTAGTGTAAGGAATCTGGAATCCTAGATAATTAGGTGATGATACTCAGAGATTAGGCATAGTTTTCGCTCTTGATTCCTGCATATACATTTTTGTGCAAAATTTTGAGAGCCACCAAATAAGGCAAATACGTGGAGAACGAGTTTTCATAAAACTAGAGCTATGATAGATGGTTATGACCATTCTTCACGGAATCCTTGGCTAAAGGAGGGTATTGATGTTAAGGTTAGAAAGACACTGTCCTACCCATCTTTCCCGGTGCCGTGAATAGACACTTGCACCGAATAAGCCACCCATTGTCTCTTTAGTACCACCAATCCCTAATAATGCCTCCTCAATAATGTTCATGAATGTGTGCTAGCTTGTGTTGTGTTAAAAAAAAATTATACATAGAAATGAAAAAAATGATGAAAAAAGGAAAAATTGAAAAAAATTAGAAAAAGAAAAAAAGAGTGAATATTTAGTGTTTATTTCAATTGCATTGAGGTAATACCACTAAATAAATTTGAGATCCACCAAATATGGCCTTAACCTATCTTCCTGTGTTTAACTGCTCGAATACTAGTTGAGGAATTCTGACTTAGTGTTAGGGTTATGGAACTCAATTAAAGTGTTAATGCCAAGTGAGACCACCAAATACGGATCATACGAGAGAATCTGGTGAGATTGTAGCTCTAAGAAAAAAAATAGGGGGAGTAAGAAAGAATGTAAACAAAGGAACCAGAAAAGAGCATAGTTTTTCTCGTCTTTTGCTAAGTTGAGTTACTTGATAATCCGAGAATCTAGATTCTGAAGTACTAATCTCCATGTAGCACCAACTGAGAGTGAGCCACCCAATAAACACCCGCATCCCTCAGACATCCTCTACTCAGGCTTAAAGCTAAGGTGGAATTCATAGAATATCTTGAATATCCCGAGGGAAGAAGTCCGCCTCTCCCAGTAGAATATTTACTAGGGGTCAAGTACGGGCTTTAGTGGTGAATTAGTTTTTCACTCGAATTCGTTGCAAAAGCTACATAGCTACACTCTCACGTTTATCTGGATTTCTAGAGCATAGGATGAAAACAAAAAGAGAAAAATCTTTAGGCATACACTTGATAAAATAATCAATCCCTTAGGGACCCTTCTGTAAATAATTTAGTCTCGCATTTGCTAGGAACTAGCAAGATTTAGGTAGGGGGTATGATTGGACAGCAATCATAGGTCTTAATTGACTTAAATTAGGTTAGGACTTAGCATAAGTTAAGGTAATTCATCCATGCATAAGCATTACTAGCACCTTTACTACTTTCATTTAGCTATGCATAAAATAATGCTATAATGTACTGATTAGGTGCATTATGTCAATTGCAAGTAATAAGCTGATCAGAAGCTAGATCTGAAGTTGGATCTAAAGTTGGATCTAAAGAGTAAAGAATAACTGGTGTTGTAGCAGAGATGGAGCAGAAGACCTAGATTAGATGTAGTAGATAATAATGTAAGACAATTAAGGTATGCTATTCTATTAAGTAGGAATAGAGAAATAAATTGTGAAGAACTTAGGTCCATCCCAACCCTAGGACAACCTAGAAGCTTCCACAAGCCTTAGCCACCCTTAGATTAGGTCACCGCACCATAGGAAACCTTAAAACCCTAATTCCAGCCTCTATCTGGACGTCCAGATGAGTTATAGGACATCCAAAACCCTTAGCCAACTCCTACACACCTTAAACCCACTCCTGCTGTGTTATTGGACGTCCAGACACTTGGTCAGATGTCCAATTTCTATAGAATACCCAAGACAGAACCTAGAATCCCTCTTGACTCTGATTGGACGTCTAGACAATAAGTATGGAGTTCCATGTTTTCATGATAATATGTCTAATAACTTTATTGGACATCAAGAACTGCCCTCCAAACCCTATTTTGAGATTTAAGCCTTTATCTTGGATCTCTAGCACCCTAAACCCAATTCTAACCCCCTAGGAACCTAAATTAAGGTTACCTAACCCTAGTACATCACCTCTAGACCTCCCTAAGGACCTAATTAGGTCCTCACTAAACCTAATTGACTTGGATCATGGTCAATCTCTTCAGTCTATTTAATTGGACTCATTGAGTCCAATTGAGCCTTGATCTTAATGCACACTGTCCAATTGGACTCAGTGAGAGTCCAATTGACCTAGACCTACCTTAATTGAGTTGTTTTACTCTCAACTAGGGTTTCATACATCCAATTAAACTTGTATCAAGTTTAATTACATTTTACCTTAATGAATTAGGGTTTACAACCCTAATTTAAGACCTACCTTAACCTAAACCCACTAAAACCTAAACTAATCAACCTAGCCACCTAGGTTTTGACCCACACACACCCACACACACCATCCACATGAAAATACCTAGCCTAGAGTTCTCTAGATCTCTCTACCATGTGATGTTGCTTTGGTTGCTAAAAATAGCAACCAAGATGCATTCAAATTTTAGATCCACCAAATGTGGATCAAAAAACCACCCATCCATCCACTCTCTCACTCTCCCATGAGCTCCCACCATAGGCCTCTCTAGAGAATTCCATAATTCTCCAGAGAGTATCCCTTAGGTCTATAAAAAGACCTATGGGGTGGCCATTTGGTCCATCTTGGTCTTTTAGCATAGCTCCACCTTCCATAAGCCATCACCACCTCCACCTCCATGTTCATGAGCTCCACCATGATGCCATCACCTCCACGCCAACCCTAGACCAGGATCAACTTTCCCAACCTCTATCCAAGGGCCGACCTAAGCACCATTGGCCACCCCTCTTTCTCTTCTCACCAATTCAAAGGCCACCGGAGCCCACCTCTAAATGCCCTTAGTTCTGCTAGACTAGATTATAGTTCTTCATAGATTTAATGCTTTATTTACTACTTAGTAGTGTAGCTCCATATTCTCCCCCAATGATGCATGCATAATCACCCCATTGACTCATGTATGCAGTCATTTTTTGCTAGCTCGATTTAAATTTCCCTGTACAAGCATTTCACTACCTATGCTATAACCACCATCATGCCTCAATGAAAATATTTATATATATTTATATGTTGAAAATCACCATGTGCCTGATTATCATCTTTTGGTGTGATTAAAGTTGCATGCTTTCAATTTCTGATATTCTGGCAATAGCATGTCGTGTATCAATACGTATTTAGTATAAATCGACATGCGATTTTGAATGAGTAGAGCGAGCCAGATAGAATTTGAATTTGCATTTCGAAAATGCCTCCTAGAGACGAACGATTGGGACTCAAGTCTCGTTATCTAAGAAATTATTTTTGTTGATCATATTTCACAACTGTACTACGACGCATTTCTGATTAAATACGTGCTCTACGATCCCAACAGGAGTCAGGCAAACTATCTTCTAACAGATCCACCAAACAAGTGTGAGGTGAGAGCAGAAAGTCTACTGGTGCTCTAAGGCTAGTATGAGGATTCTTAAACTCTGGATAATGAGATAATGATATGCGGAGTTAGGCATAGTTTTTGCATACAAGTTCTTAGTGCAAATATCTTGAGAGCCACCAAATAAGGCAAATACGTAGAGAACAAGTTCTGATGAAACTAGGATAGAGGTGGATGGTCATGATCATCTTTTACGGAATCCTCGACTAAAGGAGGGTATTAATGTCAAGGTCAGAAGTAGATTGTCCTATCCATTTCCTTTCCAGTGCTGAGAATAGGCACTTCCACCAAATAAGCCACCCAATATCCTCTTGAACACCCATAATCTCGAATAATGCCTCGTAAATAAAAGTTCGTATGCTGTGTTGCGTTAGTAGATATGTGAAAAAAAATAGACAGAAAAGAAAATAAAAAATATATATATACAAAAAAAAATTAGAAAGAAAGAAAAAAAAGAGTTTATAAGTGTTTTTAGAATTTATTTTAAGTGTAATGAGGCAACAACACCTACCACCCTCACAATCCACCAAATATAGCCTTGACCTACTTTTCTGTATTTCTGGCCACCTGAATAGGGGCTGAGGAATTCTGACTTAGTCTTAGAGTTATCAGAACCTAATCAAAGTGTTAATTCCAAGAGAGACCACCAAATATACTGATAAATCTGGTGAGATTGTGTGCTCAAAATGAAAGAAAAGAAAAGAAAAGAAAAAGAGAAAGAAAGAGAGAGAATGAGTACAAAGGAACTAAAGAGAGCACAGTTTCTCACCTCTCTTTGAGTTGAATTATTTCATAATCTGGAAACCTAGGTTCTAGAATACTAGTCTATATATAGCACCAGATGAGTGTGAACCAACAAATACCAATCTACTTGACTTAGAAATCTTCTACCTAAGCCAAAAGCTGGGACTAAATGTACAGGTTACTTTATAACCCTGAGGGAAGAAGTTTGCCTATCCCAATAGATTTTTACTAAGGGTCAAGTATGAGCTTTAGATGACGATTGGCTTTCACTTGGATCCATTGCATAGGCTACAAAAAAACACAATCATGATTATCTGGATTGCTAAAGCTTCGGATGAAATCAAAAGACATAAACCTCTATTCAAACATTTGATAAAAATTACTCATGTAGGACCACTTTGCATTTAGTCATGCATTTGCTAAGGACTAGCAAGATTTAGTCATGGGTGTGTGATTGCACAACAATCATGCAACCTAAATCACCTGAATTAAGCTAAATCCTAGCATAACTTAGGATTAATGCATTCATAGGCATCTTAATTTGCACAATAGATAATTTATTAGTCATATAGATAATATCGCCATTTTATGACCTCAAGAGAGATGATTTTAATCACAGATGATTCGAAGCCGTGGATGTCAGATTAGACCAGACAAATCTGATTAGAATGACGATAGGAGTCCAACACTTTCAAAAATGTCTCGATCAGACAACTAGGGCACCTTGTGCAGTCCATGAAAGAACGAAGATCATAAAGCCAATGGACAAATATCCGAGCCTCAAATGAAGAATCTAACTACACGAATGAATCCAGATCGACGATCGCAATCCAACGGTGCAAAAATCAACTCTATCAGAGGACTACATCACCAGATACAAGGAAAACAAGATGGACGGCCATGATAGGTCCACGTGGCACCATCACAGCTGCTCCCTCACCACTGCCCAATCTAGGAAGGTCGTACTGCATGCTATGGGCCATTGGATCTTCATCCAATGACCACAATCGCACCATGTCACCCGCCCAGACTAGATAAACATAAAAAGAAACAAACAAGTATATATATGAGAAGGTTCACGCACCACGTTGGCTCATGCGTGCATGTGGAAGCATGTGACACACATTCGAGCCATACGTTGTGCAAAATTGAAGCGGCCATTGGGTGTGCAGACGTGGGTGGGTACAATTGCACAATCGAAGGGTGGAGGCGTGCCCACATCACGTAATCAGAGCGCATTGCTGGCAGACGCGCGATCTCATGCGGTTTCTCCGATGCAAAGGCAGCGACACTCATTTTAAGTCGTCCGATCGTAAGGGCATGTATTTGAAATTGGAAGCACATAGGTATGAATCTGAGCCAATCGATCATACGATTGAACGATCGAGGATTGGGCGCTAAAACGAGGCATGCGGGTGAGTGTGAAGAAAGCGAAAGTGGGCAAGCACGCGCAAGGAAGCACCGGAGCCGTGCAATCATCATCCAAACATCCAAAAGCTACCACGTGTCAGCACTAGAGTGAATCCGCACAATAAGAAGGCCTTTGAAGGAGTTTTGAGGCCTAATCAGAGCCATTGATCTCTCGATCGACAAATCTGATTAGCCAAGAGTTTGTTGCATGAGATAGAGGGTCAAAATACCCTTTTTTCCCTCCACAAAAGCTATAAAAGAAGGCCCAGGGCCCCCCAGTAGAGGCATCTCTCTCTCTCTTCCATCAACTCCAGACATATTCCACCTCTGTAACTCCGCTCCAACCTTCATCCCAACACTCTGGACCTGAGGTGCTACCGCATCTCGCACAAGCATCCCACAAGCGACCTCATTTCTCTACCACTTTCCTCTCTCTCTCTCTTTCTATCTATTTGCTATCTATCTGTCTCTATTAGATTTTCTATTGTGAATAACTTTATCTAATTGCAATATAATTTTGATTATCTGGATATTTGTTTTATACTTTTATACATATATATATCTAGTTAGAATTAGTTTTATTGAAATGCTTCTGCATAAATTACGATTGCCTCCCTGCGAACGACTCGATACTCATCGGAGTTTTATAAATTTATTTGTCAACCTGTTTTCATGCTATACTACAACTAATTACTTTCAAAACGTGAATTACGTGCCAAACAATTATCTGCAGCCAGGTGCTACAGCCGAAAGACAGATAAATATGGGAGCCTCAAAGAAATGAAGATGAAGGCATCCCTAAGAGGTGATGGAGAAGATAGGTGGTTAGGGTATCAGCGGAGTCATGTGGGGTAAAATCATAGGGGTCCTGATAATGGTGATAAATGGAAGACATGACCCAAGTGATGTGATCAGATTTAGAAATCAAGGTCCAGTGATCAATCTCTGTATCTCCCAAAGATTTGTCTTCCTGAGTATCATCCTCATCTTTTTAGCTTCCTCAGATAACTCATCATATGTAATCCTGAATAATTTTTCAATCTCTTGAATATCTTTTTCATAGGGGGATATTTCCTCCTCACTTTGGTGGAATTGGGCATTAGTTTCGATAACGAGTTCTCCATGAAAGTGGAATGGGTTGAATCATTGATTGAGGAGTTGTTAAGGTCCTTTTGATGTTGTTGTTTAGTGTATGTGATCATCTGAATCAATTCATCAATGTCTACATGGGTATCCTTAAATACAACAAAATCATTATCAGGTCCATTAATGCTTGGTTCCTCGAAATGAATGCTTGATATTTAGGCCGTAAATCATGATCAAGATCATCAAATGAATCTCCCTCCTCAACTTCATTGGGAACATCAATATCATCCACCTTGGGTGCCTGATCTACAGAATCCTCAATGACCACCTCAGAACCAAAAATTTGTTGTGGCAAACCCGACCCAAACTCAAACATTTCTGATTTTTGTTGCTCATCCCAGATTCTATGAAGCTCTTTTCTTATATCATCATATTCTCTCGCACTAGCTTCTTTTATTTGATGAACCATTTTGATCAATTGAGTAATATGGGATTCATTGCAAGGGGTAGGGGATTGAATTGGGCTAGGTTGGTCAAGATAGTCAACCATGTTATCAAGGAACTGATCCTGTATTGAGGGTGACTCTTGTGATTTAGTAGATTTTTGATTCGGGTCATGTGGTCCTACCCAGGTGTCAATCGCCATGGTTTCCTCTAAATTACCCTTCAAATCACTTTCTGTACCATCAAAAAATACCTTGACTTTGTTTTCTTAGCTAGTGGCTGCCAAATAACAAAGTGAATCTTCTCATTGCCGCTACTCATTTCCATACATCCTGAGTAACAGTCAGTTCGTGCATTGGCTGTAGCCAAGAAAGGTCGACAAAGAATAATGGGTGAATCACTCAACTTCTCCAGAATATCCATGTCCAAAATAATAAAATCAACCGAAAAGCTAAGACCTTGCACTTTAATAATCACATCATGAACTACCCCCTGCAATTTTAATGGTGATAGGTGTGTGGCGCAAATCTCCAAGTCTGGTGCGGTCAAAAAGGGCAGTAGGAATCAAGCTGATGGAAGACCCTAGATCCACAAGGGCTCTATTAAAGGTGAATCCCTTGATGGCACAACATATGAATGGTTTGCCAGGGTCAGTCTTTTTGGGTGGTAGAGTGCCAGAAACAAATGCACTTATGTTAGTAGATAAAACCACCTCTTTAGGTTTGCAAGTCTTTTTCTTTTCTTGTGGCTCTTTCTTTAAGACCCCAGGAAAGGGTAAATAGGTCAAATCAACTTCAAGAACCATTTTCTTCTTTTTGTCCCTAGAGTCTGAGACAGAGCTGGATGCAGGTTTGGTCTTAAGATTTTTGGTTGAGCCTGAATCAGATTGTTTGGGTAGGCTCTTAGCTTTCCTCTTTCTCTTGGAGGCCAAAGAATTGGCACCTACACAATGGCACATATGATAAATTGGAGGAGGGGTTGGAAGAATAGGTGGAGAATACGAGTGAAGAGGATTGTGCCTATGAGGATAGAATGATTCTTGAAGTCTCTTTATTTGATCACCTTGAAATTTCACTTGATTTTCCAAATTAGTCAGCCTTTCTTCATTTTTCTTGTCAAAGTCCAACAAAATGTTCATAATATCCTCAAGGGTGGTTGTGGGTTGGGTTGGACTAGATGGTTGCCCTAAAGTGGATTGAGTGGAGTACTGGGTTGGCCTAGATTGATCTTGAGTTTGATTTTTTCTTTGTGGAGGCCATGAAAGATTAGGATTGTCACTCCACTCAGGGTTATACGAATCAGGATGTGAATCAAAGTGTGTATCACCCTTGGTGGGGTTGATTATAGAGGGAGTTGATTGAGAACCTGATGTGTGGTCTTGTACTTGTGATCCATTGTTCCAATTTTGAAGTGATATGTCATCAAGTATAAGTGTATTAGAAATGGTCCATTCCCCAAGTGATCTACCCAAATCATGAAGTAGGTCCAAAGGTGCCTATTGGGTTGGCTAAGTCAAAGATACCTCCCCCAGGTAGAATGAGTCAGTACAATACCCATTGGATCCAAAATATGGGTCACCTGATCCACTAGGTTGGTGATAAGTCCAATTTTTTAGACACTTATTTTACTAAAGTACATATGGAATACATTTCCTTATACTTTATTGACCTAAGCTAAGAAGTAATTAATCTTAGCTTATGAATATTTTTGTATCTGCTTTGCATTCTAATACATACATTTATACTTATTATTTGATATGTGCATGAAGAAAATAAAAGTATAATAGGTGGCTAGACATAATTAGTATTTGAAGAAGGATATGCCCATAATTGTCCACCTCCCACCGCCGCTCCCTCTGCCATCATTCAAATCCAGCAGTTACGCATGCGAAGGGTGAGGCTGGCGTTGTGGATCTAGAACTTTATCTCTTCGGGGGTTTGAGGCATGAGGCTCCCTTCCTCTCCACCATGAAGAGAGCATGCACCGCAGCTAGCCGCACACTGTGACCCCTCATCGACTGTAGCCAGCCGTGTGCCCTCTCACCGCTCTCACCTTACCCAGACCATACGTGCATCCACTCACCGAATGCAGCCACGCTCGTGCGTGAGGTAGCTACTCCTTTCACAGCAGCCCCACCACGGCACCCAGCGTGTCCGTGCATCCACCCAGTGACAACCTGTGCGCATGCTCCCTCAAGGCCAGAAGCCACACGCCCTTGTGCGCGCACATCCAGCCAGCGTGCGGTCTGTCTCTTCATCTTCCTCTTCGTGTCTACTTCTCCTCCCTTGTTGTAGAAAGAGACCCAAACTTGCAGCCACCTACCCCCTCACGACCACGCCTCTCGCTAGCCACGCCTGCACGTAGCTACGCCCTCGCACGAAGCTGCACCTCCACGTGCAGTCGCACCCTCGTGCACGCACAACACCTCCACGTGCAGCAACCACCTGCGTGCAGCTGCAGTCCTTGGCAGCCCTCTCCGCTGCTACCTGCCATTTGGTCGGCCGCCACTGGCCATCTTTCGCCTCACCGCCATCGTCTACGAGCTCCTCTCCTCTGGTGGAACTCCTCCACCCAAGTAAGCTGCCAGCGATGCCTCCTCCAATGTGTGGCAAAGAGAGAAGAAATTTCCCCAGTTTTTGCAACTATTAAAATTTACATTTGTATGCCATTGGAAGTTGTGGTATTTTCATTGTTTAATTATTATATTTTGGTGAATTTGCAAAAGTGCACTTATATTTCCACATATTTGATTAGCTCTTGCTATACATATCATTTCACATTGAAATTTGATTCATATTTGCATGCAATTAAAAAGTACCTCCCCTGCCACTACACCTACGTCATTTATAGATTTTGGAAGCTTGAGCTCTGATGTGAAATTTACATAAATAGTCCATAACCTTTCATAAAATCGCAAGTACATCCAGAACAACATATCCATTGATTCATTTGATGAATATTTCTACAAACATGATTGTTGCTTATCTGTGATTTATTGTAGTTGTTCTTCCCTGTGGATTCGACCTGACTTTTCGTGGTTAGCTTTACTGATAAATACTTTTGATCTGGGATTTTTTTCCACCACGTGATTTCACTGCGATGATATATTTTTTCTAACATCATTATTCTGCAAGCAAAAAAATTCTCGATCAAATGGCGCCGTTACAGGGGAGGCAACAAATGCAATAATTTCGCCTGATTTTTATTTTATATTATTTCTCATTGCATAGTGATTTGAGCAGTTGTTACCTTTTCTATGCAAGGAATTTGTGGAGGTAACAGGCGTAGTTGGGAGATGACGTCGACCTTGAGCAACACCCACACACGGGGAAGACGCAGGAGACCTGGATCCCGCTTCCATAGGGGATTCTCCTTTGTCACAAGTTTTATTCCTGTTTTCTCACCCTTGTAGTAATTGGGGCAGATTTTTTGGGGTCTGTCCCCACATTCTTTAGAGGCTAGGGGTTATATTTTTCTACTCGTGTGATTCATTTTTCTACATGTTTGCCTCTAAAACAAACACAATAAAATACCGAGCTGCTTGTTAGGAGTTGCATGCCCCTAGGAGCATGCATTTAAGAGTGATTGAGTAGCACATTAGATCTCATTGTTGCATTGTGAGCATAGTTGCACAAAGATTGCTGGAGGCAAGTACACCTTTCTAACTTTTTGCATCCAGCTCCTATTCACGCATTTGCATTAGGGTTAAAATTCAAGACAATAAAGCTGAGAGAAATTACTTAATCCAGTGGTCGCCTAACTACAATTGGGACTGATAATCAAATTTGAACTTAAAACCAAATCACACTTGATCTGATTCAAAGGAACTTGTCTGTGTTTTCAAAATAAAAATAATTTGCATTGTGATGCGCACATCTGGCACTGAGCACGCACATTAGGCACTGCACTAAGGCTCAATCCCTTAAGGCTATAGGCACTGATCTCTTTATCGGTGCAGACCCTCCTATCGTGCTTTGTGGTGGTGGTACTATCTTTTGACCAAGTGTTTTAATACTTCACGGAGGGGGACACCCCTTAAAGGAACAGCAGGGTAGTTAAGAGGTATCGCATACTCATTGCCTCAATGGAAGGGTTCACCCTACTTACATCCCTTTGTTTGTCCTTGGAGTAACTTCTCAGTTGATCACCTAGGAGTATCATCTAAGCAAAGTATAGGTCCTAGGGCACTCGAAGGTTGAATTAGGTCGGGTAATTGTAGTGAATAGCTTGTTTGCCCATCTATATCAACCAATTCTACCTCTATAATGAAGAAGATTAAGATCTTAAGTCATCACCCCTCTTATACCACTTACGTGGGAACTGAGGGATAAGCCTTGACCTTTTGACCTATCTTTGGAGTGGAGGTTTCACTTACTCAATCAACAAGAACTTGAATTGTGATTGATATTGTATGCTTGGTAGACACTCTCTTGAGGGCAGTCTAGTGTTTGACCCTGAGCCTGAGAGAATTCTTAGGTGAGCCCACCAAGGAGGGAAAAGAGAAGACATGGCTGATCAAGGAGCAAATTAACAAAGAACCCTGAGGGACTATTTTATTCCAACCAACCAACCCGCTCAAGCACTGAGACGACCGACAGGGGATAATCCATATGAAATCAAGAACAATACCATATCTTTGTTGCCCTCCTTTTATGGTACTACTAGGGAGGACCCCTACCGACATTTGGAGGAATTCATCGAGGTCTATTCCACAGTGAAGCTCGAGGGCTTTATTGATGAAGCCCTGATGAGGACTCTATTTCCATTCTCCCTAAAGGATAAGGCCAGGCACTGGTATCATACCCTTGATGCAAGGGTAAATGATTGGGCCACCCTTAAGAGAGAATTCTTGAAAAAGTATTTTCTTATGAGTAAGACCAACCATTACAGAAGAGAGATTATGGGTTTTACTCAGCAGGAAGGGGAGAAATTTCATGAGACTTAGGAGCGCTTTAATGACCTTCTTAGGTTATGCCCCCACCATCAGGTGCCAAGATGGCAGTTGGTTGAAAGGTTCTATAACGGATTATCTGAAAGGCATAGGCAAACCATCAATACAGCCTGTGCAGGAACCTTCATGACCAAAACTGAGGATGAAGCCTGGGCATTATTTGAAACATTAAGTGACAACTCCATGCATATGTCCTCTACCTCTCAAGAATGAAAACCATCAATCTTGTTGAGGAAGATAGAGGCCCATGAAGCTAGGGCTACTCAGGATTTGGCTTTTCAGATTCAATTATTGAATAAAAACTTTGATAGGCTTTTAGCAGACAATGGCATGAACCTGCAAGCAACCTCTATCTTTCAGGCTTCAAGTGAATGCTCCATTTACCAAAGCACAACGCATCCCACTACGGAGTGCCACCAGGAAAATCAATTCCCTAAGTTGATTCAGGTTGACTTGAACACGGTCCAAGGTTTCCACCCACCTCCTCACAATAACCCTTATTCCAATACCTACAATCCAGGGTGGCGGAACCATCCAAACTTCTCTTGGAAGCAAGGT
Source organism: Thalassia testudinum (assembly GCA_037157565.1). Lineage (NCBI taxonomy): Eukaryota > Viridiplantae > Streptophyta > Magnoliopsida > Alismatales > Hydrocharitaceae > Thalassia > Thalassia testudinum. Next base: position 142,389,851 of record JAZHRO010000063.1, read on the forward strand.
GATGCTTCTAACTCAGGGAATACAAGACCCCTACCTCCCCAACCCATATACCAACCATCCTATGAAAACCCTCCTCAGAATAAGCCCTCTAAGAAAGCGATGCAAGAGCATCAGAATATGGTCATCTAATCTTAGAATAAGATGATTACTGATATGCAATCCCAAATTGGTCATCTTGCTGAGGCACTTAGGCAACATGATCTGGGGAAGCTGCCTAGATCTTCTAAGGAGAACCCAAAGGGCAAGGGGGTCGTATTCAGGGAGCACGCCCAAGCTGTGACCATGCTAAGGAGTAGAAAGAAAATTGACAAGCCTGATAACACTCCTACGGTTACATCTCTAAATTCCCCTCCTACACCGGACCCAACTTCCATCTCCACTGAGGAAGAGCCACACTACTCTCCCTCACTTGAAATCACCCACAATGAGGATGTCGTCATTCCACCACCCCTCTCCCGCCATAATGATCCCTCTACCCAGAAGCCGAGGGTGCTGTTTCCAGAGCACCTATCTGCTCCTGGGGAATCTTCTGTTGGCTCACCTTGAGCCAGGGATAGGACGGAGGAGATTATGGACACTTTTAGGCAAGTCCAGATCAACTTGCCTCTGTTGGAAGCTATCAAATAGATCCTATCCTACGCCAAGTTTCTAAAGGACCTATGCACCCAGAAGCGTCAATCTAGGAGACAGGTCCAAGCTAAAATCATCCTGCCTGACCATGTTAGCTCGGTTCTCCAACAAGGAACATCCCCCAAAATGAAAGACCCAGGGGCCTCGTATACTTCAGTGGTTATAGGTAACCAACACATTGACGAGGCTCTACTCAATCAGGGGGCGGGGCTGAACATTTTACCGAGCTCTATCTATGAACTTTTGGGAGGAGGTGAGTTAAAACCTAGTCCAATCATCCTCCACATAGTAGATGACGAGTCGATTCTTTGCTTTTAAAGTCATTTGTCACATAAACTGACGCAACATTTGTAGTTCTATGTGGTGGAAAAATCAACTAATTAATAATTAAAATAACCACTCGCAAAAGAGAGTGTCGTGTCCATAGGGAGGCAATGACATATTTAAACTCACACCGGTTAAAAACATATGTTCACAGTTAGTTTCGACGAGAATCGAGCCAAATCTGCCTTCAGATTAAGAAAACATCAAGAGAGCATGCTGAAATGGCAATTTTGCACAACTAAAGGATATATTTTGCAATGTAGCTAAATAAAATAATAATAAAAGTTGACAATGGCATAGAATGTAAATATTAATAGAGGCTTTACTGTAGCAAACCAGGGGAACTTCTTCCCCTTGTCTATGCACGAGGAGGAGGGAATGGCCGGAGGTGTGAAGCTTGGAGGAGGATCTCTAGACCGAGGGCTCTGTGATGGCGGTTGCGGCAAAGTGCGAGGTGCCCCGAGGTGGCCGGATGGAGGTACGGTGCTAGTGGGTTCCGGTGGCTGCTGAAGTGCTTCCTACGATGAACATGCAGGCCGTGCGGGCTTGCGCGGGCGCGGTTGAGCTCGGCCGCAGCTGCTGCTGCTGCTTACTGCTGGCTGCACACTGCAAGCGTCGACGGCGTGCTGCAGGGAGTGCGGCGGAAGTGCAGTGTGCTCTACGCGCACGGCTGGAGGGTGTTTGCTACTGCAGGTGTGTGGCAGGGGCACGTGTGGGCTGGAGCGGTGCTGCTGCAGGAGGTGAGGCGCGCCAAGGGGAGCTGGTGAGCATGCGCTGGGGCTGGAGCATGGAGGATGGTGCACGCAACAAGGGCGTACGTGGGGATGGCAGTGCTGCAGGAGATGAGTGTGCGTGGTGGAGCTATGGATGGTGCTGCACGCTAGCGGGTAAGTGTGTGCAGCTGCACAGGGAGCCGATGGAGCACTTACTACACGCATGGTTTCTGCAGGGTGATAAGGTGATGGTCGCGTGCTGCTGGCCGTGCCCGTCGCACGTGAAGGTGCACGTGGGATGGAAGTGCTTCTGGCTAGTGAAGGTGCATGGTGGATTGGAGATTAATGTGTGGGCATGATGTATGCACGGAGGTGCTGAGAAACATGCGGGGCTGATGAAGAAGAAACACGGTGATGGCCAAGCCCACTGGATTGGCGCGATGAGCTGTCACCTCACTGGCCCACGGTGTGGTGGAGCTTGCCCTTGGAGACCACAGTGAGGAGCGGGTGCACAGTGATGGGCGGGTGGTGTCTCACCCCGCATGACAGCTCTCCCTCCTCCTTTTGTAGCCACAGCCTTCGTTTCAAATTCAAAATAGCGTAGCGTAAATGTGATGCGTAGGAGGAGGAGGCAGAGCCGAAGCCAGAGGAGTTACCTATGAAAAGGAGAAAATAATAAAATATTATGGTTATTTATGCATAAGCCCTTAACTTCTATGTTAAATTAAAACAATGCATGCAATGTACCTAATTGGTTAACTAATTAAATGAATGCAATTCTAAATGTGTTTAGTTATGAATGCAATGCATGAATTATGTAATTAAGTTAGAAATATGAATTAATCTATTTACATCCTAATGTAAGCTAAATAAATGTTAGAATTAACTTAATGTCTAGGCACTTAAATAATTAAACAGCCCACAAACATGAGCTAATCAAATACCCCCATGCCTAGTTTTTGCTAGTCCCTAGCAAATCCAAGAAAAACCTACCACTCCAAGTAGACTAGTCAACCCAATCGGTCTTCCTTTAGAAACGTATTAAGTTCAGACTCTAGACCTAAGGTTCCCAAGTAGTTGCTAAGTTACAGACTAGGTCGGCTAAAGACGAGTTGCAAGCACAAGTTTCTCTGATTTCTGACTCTACCCTAAGGTTTATTGGTCCCTAAGATTAAAGCATCCGTGCATGTGTGTTGGTCTGAATTATTTGAGTTAGAGGAAAAATGATTTTTTTTTTATATATTCCTCTAAGTCTAACCTCAGATCAGCTATCGACACAGTCTATGTCGGATTCATTGTCCCCATTACCATACCTCGAAGGGTGCCTGGCTTTCGATGCTTCGAGATAGCACTGCCCATAACAACCCCAAGAACTCTTGGCAATCGACACTTCGAGATAGTATCGCCCATGGATTTCTTAAGTGAATTCAGGCCTATGGCAATCAGCACTTCGAGATAGGGTTGCCCATGGTACCTGAACCGCACAATGCACTTAGATGCCCCCAGTAGGATGGATATCCTAAGAGACAAGCGCCGAGGAGGTGATACGTTATCATCGCATCCTCAAGGTGAGTATATACTCCACCTCTCCTGCGGCGGGAACTCTTCCAATCAAATTATGTTTTCAAGCCTCTCCTAAGTCAAAACTAAGAGAATCAAATCTCTTTTAAGAAAGGAATTAAGTTGATTACTTACTTACACCAGACCAAGTGTGTGAAATTTGGATGCTTGGGCTACAAGGACCCGTAAATCAAAAGGTAGAACAAGACTCCAGGTACTACCCCACCTTTTAACTCAAACCCTAGCTTTCCTTCCTCAACCTCTTGAGGAATGGCCCGCAACTTAACTCCTACTTAAGTTTTTAAGTCTACAAAGGACCCTAAAGGTCTAAAGCTAGTAGCTCATTTAGCATCTAAAGTTTGACCCTAGAATTAACTTAGTCTACCCTAGAGTTCTGATTTGCTTAAGAATGCAGGACCTAGCTAGTTAAGCCGAAAATTTTTTTTTAATTATTATTTTATTTTATTTTATTTTATTTTTTTATGAATGCAAAATGTAGACATGCTACAAACAAGATGCCTCAGGTCCTCTCCCCCATGCCTAGTTCAAACAATGTCCTCATTGAAAATAAAAATAGTTAAAGGAAGATATTACCTGAGGCGGAGAATGGTAGGAGCTAAGGCTCCTCAAGAGTGACCTCGTCAACCAGATGGCCATCCAAAGTAATGTATGGTTTTAACCGTTGACCATTGATAATAAAGGGAGTTGCTGAAAAGGAAGGGTTTTTAATCTCCACAGCTCCATGCGGAAATACTTTAGTGATTATGTAAGGCCCATCCCAACGAGACTTTAACTTCCTAGGAAAATGCTTAAGTCTGGAATTGAAAAGCCAGACTTGTTGGTTGGGCTTAAAGGTCTTTCAAAGTATAAACTTATCATGCAAGACCTTAGTTCATTCTTTATAAGCTTGAGAGGTGTCATAAGCATCATTCCTCAACTCCTCAAGCTCACTTAATTCAAGAAGTCATGCCTTACCCTCCTCTAAATCCATGTTAACACTTCGAATAGCCCAAAGTGCCTTATGTTCCAACTCAACATGTAAATGACATGCTTTTCCATACACAATCCGAAATGGAGAAGTACCCAAAGGGGTCTTATAGGCCGTTCGACATGCCCACAAAGCATCATCGAGCTTTTGGGACTAGTCTTTCCTATCAGGTCTAACGATCTTTTCCAAAATATTTTTTATCTCCCTATTCGACACTTCAACCTGGCCACTTGTTTGAGGATGGTAAGGGGTAGCAACCTTGTGAGTCACTCCCTGACTCCTGATTAGCCGATTGAAGTGGTGGTTTTGGAAATGAGGTCCCCCATCACTTATAATGGTCTTGGGGCAGCCAAAATGGGATATGATATTGGCCTTCACAAATTTCAAAACCATAGAGTGGTCATTTATGTGCGTAGGAATGGCCTCTATCCATTTAGAGACATAATCAACTACCACCAAGATATATTCATAACCATGGGACTGCTCCCACTGCATAATCCGAAGCATCACACATCAGCTCAAATGGGAGTGTCCAATCAGGATCTTGGAGAATAGGCGCAGAGATCAAGGTCTCTTTTAGAGTTTGAAAGGCCTCCGCACACTTTGAATCAAAATTGAAGAAAGATTCCTTTTCCAACAAGTCACAAAGTGGCCTAGAAATTTTACTAAAATTTTTAATAAAGCGCATATAAAAGCCGGCATGGCCCAGAAATGATCTAATCTATTTAACGTTCGTAGGCAATGGGAGTTTGGAAATAGAATCAATCTTGGCTTTATCTACTTCCAAACCTTGCTCAAATACAACATGCCCAAGTACAATCCCTTTATGTACCATGAAGTGACTTTTCTCCCAGCTAAGGACTAAACCAGTCTCCTTACATCACTTCAACACATTCTCCAGGTGCAGGAGACACTGGTCGAAAGACAAGCCATAAATGGAGAAGTCATCCATAAACACTTCAACACACTCGTCAATCATGCCCGAAAAGATAAACATCATACACAGCTGGAAAGTTGCAAGAGCATTACATAATCCAAACAGCATACGCCTGAATGCAAAAGTACCATAAGGACTCATGAATGTCGTCTTCTCCTGGTCATCAGGAAAGACTACCACCTGATTGTACCCAGAATATCCATCAAGAAAGCAATAGTACATATTCCCTACCAATTTCTTGAGAGTTTGATCAATAAAAGGCAAGGGAAAGTGATCCTTCTGGGTAACAGTGTTCAGCTTGCGGTAATCAATACAGACCCTCCATCCAGTTGAGGGTCTAGTGACAACTTGTTCACCTTGGTCGTTGAATTCTACAGTAAAGCCTACCTTCTTTGGCACCACATGAATAGGATTTACCCATTTACTATCTGTAATGGGATATATGATCCCAGCGTCCAACCACTTCAAGATTTCCTTTTTTACCACCTCCCTCATATTAGGGTTCAGACATCTCTGCATGTCCTTAAATGGCTTGATGGAATCATCGGTATATATGTGGTGCATGCAAAGTGTAGAATCTATACCCTTAATGTCAGTAATGCTCCAAGCAATAGCTTCCTTGTGCCTAGACAAGCATTCAATCAGGGCTCCCTCTTGTGCCTCAGATAGCACAGCCAAAATGATAACGGGGAGCATATCAATGGTACCTAGGAAAACGTACTTGAGAGTGTCAGGGAGGGGTTTCAACTGAAGGTCGGTGGCTTGTATGGTTGAGGGTTTCATAATAGATGTCCCCATCTTAGGTAGCAGATCTACCTTCGGCAGAAATGATGGGGAAGGAGACAGCAGAAACACCTAGCAATTCCTTAAGTTCTAGTACATCCCCTTCACATTCCTCCAAGAGATGGGAATACTCATTTAGCATGACATGCTGAAGGGGGTCATCACATAACATTGCAGGGGTTGCCTCTTCAATCAGGTCATCTATCACCTCAACTTGAGAACAATTCTCAAGTCTTGCTTGTTTGTAAGCATCAAACACATTAAGCCGAATTTTCCTGTTCCCAAAGCCCATTTTCAATCCCAAGTATTGCAATTGATTGAAGCATGCGAAGTTGCAAGGAAGGGGCAACCCAAAATGATGGAGGGTTTGGTTGGCTTGTTGGTAGGGTCCGTGTCCAAAACTAAGAAGTCAACGAGAAAGAAGAAATCCTCCACTCTTATGAGGACATCTTCCAAAATTTCTCGTGGTGTCTTAAGTCATCGATCAGCAACTTGAAGGATTATAGGGCTAGGCTTCAGATTGCCTCATAACTACTGAGCCAGCAGAAACTTATTTGTAAGTCACCAATAACTACTGAGATGTATGGGGCTCCTGGGTCCTTAAGTTTCGGGGGTGTGCCATGTTGAACAATTGAGCTAACAGAATCTGGCAAGATAACTTTTGATTGGACCTGTTTTTTAGATTGCCGCTTTTTCGTGCACAGGTCCTTTAAGAAGTGGGCATAAGACGGAATCTACCTGATAGCTTCAAGCAAAGGTAGGTTAATCTACACTTGCTTGAAAGTTTCCATAATCTCATCCATCTTATCTTTGGCTCCAGATGAGCCAGCAGAAGTCTACCCAAAGGTGGATAAGTGCTCTGGAAAAGGCACTCTCGATCTTTGGGTGGAAGGGTTGTCATGTTGAGTAAGGGGTGGAACGGGGGCAACTTCTTCCGGTGAGGTGATTTAAAGCAGAGAAGATTTAGGCAAGTCTTCTCCGGTGGGGGTGAAAGTCGGGGTGGATGGTTTTTTAGGGGCTAAGACTGTAGAAGCATTGGGTTTGGAAATTTCTTTCCCACTCAGAATAGTCACCGCCTGAGCGTGTTCCCTAAAGACAATCCCTTTTCCTTTAGGATTTTCCTCAACAGCATTGGGGAGCTTCCTAGTTTCCCTCTGTCTAACAACCTCAACATGGTGTCTTATTTGTGAATTCATCTCGTGTATAGCCTTGCCATGAGATTGGATGATGGAACTTGACTTTCTTGCATAGTTTTCAACATCACCTTCAATTCATCCATCTCTGAGGTCTTAGGTTGGTCAAAGGTCTAAGGTTGGTTCATTTGATGGTTTTGAAAGGATTGTGGTTTATAATTCCCTGAATTTGAGACATTTCCTTGCCTCCATGAAAAGTTTGGGTGGTTCCTCCATCCCTCATTATAAGTGTTGGAGAAAGGGTCAATACGAGGTCTAGGACGGAACTCTTGAGCGACATTCAGATCCGCTTGTACAAGATCAGGGAATTGGGAGGCCAAGTGGCAATCCACAATGGCGTGTGTATTGCCTTGGCAAATTAAGCATTCAGAAGCTTGGGATGTGGAGGTGTTAGATATGAATGAACTCGAGTTCGACATAAGCCTTTCCATGTTTTGATTCAATAATTGAATCTGATAGGCTAAATTCTGGGTGTCCCTTGCCTCATTCACCTCCAACTTTCTTTGCATGAGAGTGGGCTTTCTATCCATGTAGGCAGAATTCAAGTGAATAGAATTCTCACTCAAAGTATCAAAAAGGTTCCAAGCTTCATCCTCAGTCTTAGATAGAAAGGTTCTTGCACAGGCACCATCCACAGTTTGCCTATGCGAATCATTAAGTCTGGTGTAGAACCTTTCAACCAGTTGCCATTTAGGCACCTGGTGAGGTGGGCAAAGTCTCAGCAAGTCGTTAAAGCACTCCCACGCATCATGGAACGCTTCCCCATCCTTTTGAACAAAACTTATAGTTTCCCTCCTAAGTGATTGGTTTTGCTCATGGGGAAGTACTTCTTCAAAAACTCCTTCAGGGCATCCCAAGTGTTAATATTATCAAGGGTGTGATACCAATACTTGGCTTTGTCCTTAAGGGAGAAGGGAAAGAGGGTCCACATTTTAGCGTCATCAGTAACACCCTGCAACTTCACCGTGGAACAGACCTCGGTGAATTCCTCTATATGCCTATAAGGGTCTTCTCTAGCAGTAACATAAAAGGCGGGCAGCAAGGATATGGTACTGCTTTTGATCTCATAAGGATTGTCCCCTCCAGGTCTACATAGTGCAAGGCCAGTTTGATTGGTTGGAATGAAATATTCCTTAAGGCTCCTTTGACTAGCCATTTCTACCCTTGGAAGGTTTCTTCTTAAGATTCTATCAGGTTCAGGATCAAACACAAGTTGTCTCCTAAGAGAACGCCTACCAAGCATGCACTATAAACACAATTCAGAAGGACTTGTTCGATCTTTACAAATTCAGGCTTTTAACTTTAGTTTAAATTATTGGTGACAAAGTAAGTTTCCCAATCAATTATGCACCTATTGTCAACCTTCGAAATGCCTAAAAAGACCCAGTTGGAGCTTAGGTATTCTTCCCTAAATCTCAAATGGTAAAGCAAATCCAAAGACGGAAAATCGAGGGATGCAAGTAGGCCTAAGCCTTCCTTTGAAGCTGTGCTTTCGTGGTGCTTCTCAACTACCCCCAAAAATCCATGACAGGGTATCCCCCTCTTTGGATTTACAAAACCTTTGATATCAAGTTTCGAACACTTCAAAAGCCTACGATAGGAGGGCTCTTGTCCTAGTCGTTCCAAGACTTAAGAGTGTCTAAATGCGTGCCGTGGTGCAAAAGATATAAGTGTGCACTAACCGCAAAAAGATTTTGAATTTTGAATCGCACACCATGTTTGAAAATCAAGTCCTTGATTTTTAGATGTCCCTCCTTTAATTAGTCCTTTTTCACGAATATATGTGACCACTTGTTAGATCGCTTCAAGACAAATTATGTGCTCTTCGAATTAAGTCCAAATGCAATGCGTGATCAAGAATAGGATGCAAAGAAAGAGAATGTGTACCTTGCTTCCAACAATCAACAATGCGAGAATGCACGCAATGCAGAGAAGTAAATCTAAAGGCTGCTCATATAGACCAAAATGGTTCATCCTAGGGGCAGGCAGCTCATTTATTATTATTATTATTTTTTTTTAACTACTTATGCACAAGCAAATAAAGGTAAACAATCCACAAAATAAACTAAAAACCTAAATCTAAAGAAAAGAGAACAGGCTCCCAAAAATTACCCAACATAGGCCTAAAACAAAATCGGGGAACAAACCCCTGAAAATATACCCTAGAACATGGGTTTCAAACCAAATATGCAATGAAAAATTAAGTCTAAAGTCTTAATCCTACTCTAATCAAATCAGCGACTAAATGTACAGAGATGATCGTCACATCCTCGTCCTTCCCCTCCTTTGCAAGGTAGCTCGATCAATTTCTCCTCTGGCGACGTCAAGGGTCACCTCTCATGATGGCTGGTGTGATTGCCAGTTGTAGAATATGTGTCGCAGATCGTTACACTCGCCTCTCTCTAATTCCTCGAACAAATTTTGTAGCAAAGAAAAAATAATAAATGGTCAGATCACTGTGCAATGAGAAATAATTAAAAATAAAATCAGGTGAAATTATTGCATCTATTGCCTCCCCAGCAATGATGCCATTTGACGAGTCGATTCTTCACTTTTAAAGTCATTTGTCACATAAGATGACGCATCATTTGTAGTTCTATGTGGTGGAAAAATCGACTAATCAATAATTAAAATAACCACTCGTAGAAGAGCATGTCATGTCCACAGGGAGGCAGTGACATATTTAAACTCGCACTGGTTAAAAACATATGTTCACAGTTAGTTTCGACGAGAATCGAGCCAAATCTGCCTTCAGATTAAGAAAACATCAAGAGAACATGCTGAAATGGCAATTTTGCACAAGTAAAGGATATATTTTGCAAGGCAGCTTAATAAAATAATAATAAAAGTTGACAATGGCATAGAATGTAAATATTAATAGAGGCTTTACTGTAGCAAAACAGAGGAACTTCTTCCCTTGTCTATGCGCGAGGAGGAGGGAATGGTCGGAGGTGTCAAGCTCGAATGAGGATCTCTAGACCGAGGGCTCCATGATGGCGGTCGTGGTGAAGTGCGAGGTGCCCCAAGGCGGCTGACGGAGGCACGGTGGTGGTGGGTTCTGGTGGCTACTGAAGTGCTTCCTGCAGTGAACGCGTAGGCTGTGCAGGCATGCACGGCGCGGCTGAGCTCAGCTGCAGCTGCTGCTGCTGCGTACTATTGGCCGCATGCTGCAAGTGTTGACGGCACACTGTAGGGAGTGCAGCGGAAGTGCAGCGCACTTTAGCACGTGGCTGGAGGGTGTTTGCTGCTGCAGGTGTGTGGCAGGGGCGCGTGTGGGCTAGAGTGGTGCTGCTGCAGGAGGTGAGGCACGTTGAGGGGAGCTGGTGGGCATGCGCTAGGGGCTGGAGCGTGGAGGATGGTGCACGCTGCAAGGGCGTGCGTGGGGATGGCTGTGCTGCAGGAGATGAGTGCACGCGGTGGAGCTGTGGACGGTGCTGCACGCTCGCGGGTAAGTGCGTGTAGCTACACGGGGAGCTGACGGAGAACTTACCGCACGCATGGTTTCTGCAGGGCGGTGAGGTGACGGTCACATGCTGCTGGTCGTGCCCGCCTCACACAAAGGTGCGCGCGGGCTGGAAGTTCTCCTGGCTGGTGAAGGCACATGGTGGATTAGAGATGAAGGTGCAGGTAGGGTATGTAGGCACAGAGGTGCTGAGAAACACGCGAGGCTGATGAAGAAGAAACACGGTGATGGCTAAGCCCACTGGATTGGCACGGCGAGCTGTCACCTTGCCAGCCCACGATGTGGTGGAGCTTGGCCTTGGAGACCACAATGAGGAGCGGGTGCACGATGATGGGCGGGCGGTGTCTCACCCTGCATGATAGCTCTCCCTCCTCCTTTTGTAGCCACAGCCTTCGTTTCAAATTCAAAATAGCATAGTGTAAATGTGATGCGTAGGAGGAGGCAGAGCCAAAGTCGGAGGAGTTACCTGTGCAAAGGAGAAAATAATAAAATATTATGGTTATTTACGCATAAGCCCTTAACTTCTATGTTAAATTAAAACAATGCATGCAATGCACCTAATTGGTTAACTAATTAAATGAATGCAATTCTAAATGTGTTTAGTTATGAATGCAATGCATGAATTATGTAATTAAGTTAGAAATATGAATTAATCTATTTACATCCTAATGTAAGCTAAATAAATGTTAGAATTAACTTAATGTCTAGGAGCTTAAATACTTAAATAGCCCACAAACATGGGCTAATCAGCAAACAGATCACTTAAGACACCTTGGGGATTACTGGAAGATGTCCTGGTGAGAGTGGAGGACTTCTTCTTCCTTGTTGACTTTCTTGTGTTAGATACTGACCCTTCTAATAAGACCACCAAGCCATCCATTATTTTGGGATGCCCCTTCTTAGCCACAGCCAACGCCTCTATCAATTGTAGATCAGGGGCACTTAAAATGGGCTTTGGAACAAGAAGATCCGGTTGAATGTTTTTGATACCTATGAGCAATCTGGATTTGAAGATTGTTCTCAGATTGAGGTTGTTGATGAAATAATTGAGGAGACTACTCCAGCACTCTTATGTAGAGATCCCCTTCAAAAGGTCATATCTAAGGACCATCCTCTGACTATTGAAGAAACTAAAGGGGAAATACTCGAATTAGAATAGTTGTTGGGGATACACACAGAGTCTCTGTCCTAACCTTGGACTGTGAAGGTAGACCCGCTACATGAGGCGGGGATGTATCAACTTAAACCCTCAATCCAAAAGGCTCCTGAGTTGGAGTTGAAACCCCTCCTGAAGTATGCTTTCCTTGGCCCTAATGACACGCTCCCCGTTATTATCTCATTTGCATTATCTGAATCGTAAGAGGGAGCTTTACTTGAGTGTTCACAAAGGAACAAGGAAGCAATTGCTCAGTCAATCGCTGATATCAAGGGTGTTGATCCCTCCCTTTGCATGCATCATATATACACGAACGAGTCCATGAAACCTTTCTGAGACATGTAGAGAAGGCTCAACCCCAATATGCGGGAGGTTGTTAAAAAGGAGATTCTGAAATGGCTAGATGCAGGGATTATCTATCCCACTTCTGATAGTAAATGGGTTAGTCCTATACATGTGGTGCCCAAGAAGGCAGGAATCACTGTGAAAGAGAACAAACAAGGAGAGTTGGTGACCACTAGACCCTCAACTGGTTGGAGGGTCTACATTGATTACCATTGTTTGAACACAGCTACCCAGAAAGACCATTTCCCCTTACCATTTATTGATCAGATTTTGGAACGACTAGCGGGGAACAAGTACTTCTATTTTCTTGACAGGTACTTTGGGTATAATCAGATAGCCATTTTTCCTGACGATCAGGAGTGTACCACCTTCACGAGTCCGTATGGCACATTTGTGTTCCCCCAAATGCCATTTGGGTTTTGTAATGCTCCTGCCACTTTCTAACGATGTATGATGGCTATCTTTTGTGATATGATCGACGAGTTTGTTGAAATTTTCATGGATGACTTCTCCATTTACGGCTCGTCGTTTGACCTATGCCTTTCACACCTTGATAAAGTCTTAACCCATTGTGAAGAGGCAAAGTTGGTGCTTAATTGGGAGAAAAGTCACTTTATGGTCCAGCAGGGCATTGTGTTAGGGCATGTAGTTTCCAAAAGAGGATTAGAGGTGGACACTGCAAAAATTGATTCCATCTTTAAGCTTTCATCGCCTGCCAATGTTCGTCAGGTTAGATCTTTCCTTGGCCATGCTAGATTTTACAGGCGCTTCATTAGAGATTTCAGTAAAATCTCTAAGCCACTCTGCAACCTGTTAGTGAAGGATGTCTCCTTTGATTTTGATAATAGGTGTGGAGAGGCTTTCCAAGTCTTAATGAAAGCCCTTATTATCGCACAGATTCTCCAAGCACCAGATTGGACCCTCCCGTTTGGGCAAATGTGAGATGCTTCTGATTTTGTAGTGGGAGCGGTCTTAGGTCAAAGGGTTGATGGCAAACCTCATGTGCTGCATTATGCCAGCAAGACCCTTACGGATCCTCAACAAAACTACAAGGTCACTAAAAGAGAACTTCTTGCTATAGTATTTGCCTTGGAAAAGTTTCGGTCTTATCTTTTGGGATCTAAGGTTGTGGTGTTCATTGATCATTCTACCTTAAAGCATCTTCTTGCTAAAAAGGACACCAAACCTCACCTAATTCATTGGATTCTGCTACTCCAAGAGTTTGACCTAGAAATTAAAGATAAGAAAGGAGTTAGGAATGTGGTAGCAGATCATCTGTCTAGGATCCCTATTGAGGCATCAAACCCTGTTGGCGGTATTCAACAGACTTTCCCTGATGAGTCTCTGATGGCCGTGGAGGCCAAAACTCCTTGGTTCACTGACATAGTGAACTTTCAGGTCACAGGCATTACCCCCAGTACTTGGGACAAGTAGAAGTGAGACAGGTTTCTTGCTGACGCTAAATTTTATCACTGGGAGGAACCTGAACCTTTTAGAATACACCCTGACCATCTTTTCCACCGTTGCATCCCTGACAAAGAACAAAGAAGTGTTCTGAGTTTCTGCCATGACCTCCACTGTGGGGGACATTTTAGGGGAAAAAGACTTCCCATAAAGTTCTTCAGTCTGGCTTTTGGTGGTCCACATTATTCCGAGATGCGCATACATATGTGGGTGCATGTCTACGTTGCCAGTAGATGGGAACCATCAGAAAAAGGGATGAGATGCCCCAACAACCTATCCTCCCTGTTAAGATCTTTGATATTTGGGGCATCAATTTCATGGGTCCCTTTCCTATGTCATTCGGATATGAGTACATCCTTGTGGCTGTAGACTATATATCAAAATGGATAGAAGCCATACCCACGCGAACCAATGACCATTCTGTGGTCTTGGGTTTTGTTAAGGCTAATATCATTTCTCGGTACAAGTGTCCAAGGACAATCACAAGTGATGGAGGACCTCACTTCAAGAACGTACACTTCACAAGACTACTCCAAAATTTGGGAGTTAACCACATGATAGCCACAACTTAACATCCCCAAACGAGTGGACAAGTTGAAGTGTCTAATAGGGAGATTAAACAAATTTTAGAAAAAAATGTTAGGCCCGACCGTAAGGATTGGTCTAAAAGACTAAATTATGCTCTTTGGGCCTACAGAACCGCATATAAGATTCCCTTGGGCATGTCTCCTTTCTGTCTTGTCTATGGAAAGGCATGCCATCTTCCTGTTGAAATCCAACATAAAGCCTATTGGGCTATTAAAAACGTTAACTTGAATCTGGATAAAATGGGATAGGCACGTATGTTAGAGTTAAGTGAGCTTGAGGAGCTTCGTAATGGAGTCTATGAAACTTCTCAAGCTTACAAGCAATGTACAAAGGTCATCCATGATAAGCACATCATTAGAAAGACTTTTGAGTCCAACTAGTGGGTCTAGCTTTTCAATTCTAGACTTAAATTATTTCCAGGAAAGCTCAAGTCCTGCTGGGATGGGCCGTACGTTGTTATCAATACTTTCCCTCATGGAGCTGTAGAAATTTGGAACCCTACTTCTGGTGAGAGCTTTAAGGTAAATGGTCAGCGACTTAAACCTTATATTACTCTTTTAGATGGCTAGGTTTTGGATGTACTTTGGCTTGAGGAGCCTTAGCTCCTCCCACTCTCCTCCTCAAGTGATATTCTTCTATGTCTGCATTTTTCCAATGAGGACATTGTCAATCTTAGGCATGGGGGGGTATAACCTGAGGATGTTTATAGCATTTATAAATATTTGCATACATTTAGGATAGTGATTTAAGAAAAAAAAATCTTTTATTTTCTTGAGTTAAATTGGTTAGTCCCTAGCAGAAAATTTAACAAGGAGGTGTCATTAAAGATTTTCTTTTTAAATTATTTCTTAAGTTTAGAATCCAGTATAGTTACATTCACTTGCACGCAGACTGGGTAATAGATCTTTGTAGAAAACCAATAAGAATTTTTAGTCTACTGAACCCTTGGACAATTAATAGGTAGTCAGGCATACTATCTTCTATTAGTTCCACCTCATATTGTGAGAAGAAAGTAGAGAGATTACTGGTACACTAAGTCTAGTGCAAGGAATCTTAAGTTTTCGACAATTAGATAAGGATACCTCAGAGTTAGGCATAGTTTTCACTTTTTATTCCTGTGTGCATACATTGTGTGAATTCCTGAGAGTCACCAAATAAGGCGGATACACAGAAACTGAGTCTTAATAAAACTATGACTATGGTGGATGGTTGCGACCATCCTTCATAGAGTCCTCGGCTAAAGGAGGGTAATAGTATCAAAGGTCAAAAATACGGTTGTCTTATCCATTCCTTCCCGGTGCCGAGAATAGGCACTTCCACCAAATAAGCTACACAATATCCTCTTGACCACCATCATTCCTAATAATGCCTCATAAATAAAAGTTTGCATCGAGTTATGTTGATTTATGAAAAAAGAAAAGAAAAGAAAAAAGAAAAAAAGAGAGAAATATTTATATTGAAAAAAAGGAGAAACAGAAAAAGAAAATAGTTCAAGTTTATAGCTTTATCTTCGTATCACTTTTTTCATTATATGTCAATGTTTTTGAGGCAACAATAAAATCACCCATTACGATCCATCAAATATGACCCTTACCTACTTTTCAGTATTTTTGACTGCC
The DNA here is from genome assembly GCA_037157565.1 of Thalassia testudinum. Classification (NCBI taxonomy): domain Eukaryota; kingdom Viridiplantae; phylum Streptophyta; class Magnoliopsida; order Alismatales; family Hydrocharitaceae; genus Thalassia; species Thalassia testudinum. Next base: position 142,405,614 of record JAZHRO010000063.1, read on the forward strand.
CAAATACTGGCTGAGGTCCTCTAACTTAGTCGTAGGATTATTAGGACTTTAATTGAAGTGTGAATGTCATGTGAGACCACCGAACAATGAGTATATTTACAAAATCTGGTGAGATTGGTGAATCTCAGAAAGAAAAGAAGGAAAAAGTGAGCACAAAGGAACATCAAGGGAGCACAGTTGTTTAGCCTCTCTCTGAGTTGACTTGTTTGATAGTCTAGAGATTTAGAGTCTGTAGTACTAGACTACGTGTAGCACCAAATTAGTGTGTGCCACCAAATACAAATCCATTCAACTTGATATCTCCTACCTAAGCTAAAATGCTGGGGTCAAATTGCAGATTATCTTCTACTTTATCCTTGAAGGAAGTAGTTGCCTATCTCGATAGAAATACCTACCAAGGGATAAGTACGAACTGCAAATGTAAATTGGTTATTTTCACTTGGATCCATTACCTAGGTGATGAGTAGCTACTCATCATAGCTAAAAGGCCGAAATTAAGCTAGACACTAAGCAAAACAATATCAAATTAACATATAAAAAGGGTTAAGTGTGGGAATTAAAGAAAAGACCTAAAACTTTTAATGTGTGTTAAAACCTCCTAATTAGGTCACAAAAATGAGATATTCTGAAAACTAAAGAACAAATGATGATCCATGCATCAATTGAACACATAAACAAGTTTGAAAAGATAAATCAGAAGTAAAATCAATGTCTTAAATGTTCAATTAAGCACATGTAAAAACTTGAAAGCAATTGGACATCATTTAGGCTTAGAAATAAATATATTACAATTAGGTCCTTCATGCATTACATTTCTACCCTTCAAAACTCCTTCTTGGACCTTTTTGCAAGCCGCAGGGACCCTTCTGTATGACTGCAAGGCCCTTCCAGTTATAGTTGTTTCACTTTTGGACCTGCACGCTATTCTTCTACCCCTTCGTTCAAGGGTCTTCCTGCAAGTTTTCCCTCATTTCAGAGAGAAGCCTGTGTTCTTCACGCGCACTGTAGCACGCGAAGAACACAGCCATTCTCGACCATCCATCGCACTTTTGATCTCGATCTGCGGCTGGAATCAAATGGAACCTTCGCGCGATTCGGTGCGTGCGTTCACCTCTCTTCCCAGATCTCATCTGACGGTCAGATCTCTCTCTTGACTCGCCACGTGCTCTACCCATCTCATCCTCACCGCCGGCCTAATTTTGATTAACCTCACCCTTGCGGTGATCTCAATCACTGAGCTGCTACTTAAGCACCTCAGTGGTGTCGCGCGCAAGGGATTGCTCCCTCCTACATCTCTTAGCGATCAGTTCGTCCACTCCAGTCTCTCCTCCTCACCTAGACCCTGATTTCAGAGCCACCGGCTGTGGAATCATCGCCTACTCTCGACCCTCCTCGTCGCTAAGGACCTCGTAGCACCTGAGGACGACCCTGGAGTCTCACTAGCAAACTCTTCCCTCCGCTGGAGTCACCCTCCTCCTTTCTTCCTCCTTAGCCGCTGGCTAAGGACCCATAAGTCCCATTCTTCCTTTTAGTTTAGGTTTTTAATTCTGCACAAGTAGTGTTAGATTTAGTTTGCAGTAGTTTAGAATAGATTTAGTTTTAATTGTTAGTGTTTAATGTTAGCTGTAGTTAGATTAGTCTTAGGAGTAGAATTAGTATTAGATCCCCTCCCTCACCTCCTCTGATCAGTCCAGATCAGAGGGGAAGAATCATCTGTTCATTGTTCAATTTATCTCCCTCTTCATGTTTTGTTTTTCCATCATCCAAATTCTGATTCTTGTTTTTTCCTTTTTAACGACGAATTTTTCATCAATCACCCACACATCCTGACCCAATTTCAGATCTGATGGTGCACTGCCTCAGATCTGAAAGTGGCGTCACAAGCACCATTTAGGGCTTCTCACTCACTCCATTTGTTTCACAAAAGCCCCTCTGTTTTAAATGGATTGCCTCAGTTTGTCAGAGCACTTTTGATCTGGATTTTAAAGGATTTTTACTCTCTGAAATGTTTTGACAGATCTGACAAATTGAAGGGATTTTTGGTTTTCATTGTAGGCAAGGATTCTGAGAAGCTCTCTGGTGACAGAGAACCAATCAGAAGAGCCTTTCATGATTCTGAGTATACTTTGTTTTGAATGCATTCGCCAGCTTCCATTAAATTTCCTTAATGCATTCTTAGTCTCTTTTTGCTATTTCAGAACTGCCATACACTATTTGTGTTGATGATCATTTCTATATGGTGATTCTCTAACCTAAGGAGTTTTCCATACTCCTTAAGGTTGCAAGAAACTGGGATTGTGTTTCTTTGGTTTTAATTGATCGAGCTAAGTCTTCCTTCATGCTGTCTATGGCATTAGGAAGACTAACTCAATGCCATTTGAATGTTGATCTGAAAGGATGCTTCTGATAAGGTTTTTCCTAATGAGTATTTGAGCTGAATTTACATGAGATTTTCGTGAGATTTAAACCCCTTTCAGATTTGGATTCCAACTCTGTAAATTGTAGTTTGTTTTGAATTTTATCTTACTCCCAGTTACACAGCAATATGCTGCATCTAGCAGCTACATTCCCCTCTTCTCTAAACTCCCTTCTTCTCTAAATTTCCCTCTTCTCTGTAGAATACTTCCCCCCTCTTCAAGTGGACTAACTGCAGCAGCAGTTAGCCATTTGACAGCGGCTTAAGCCACTGCCACTGTAAACCACACATACTAAATACATTCTTCTTCTCTCCATCTCTTCTGACAGTAGCTGTGGCTGCTGTCTTAATTGAACACTAACACTCAATCAACTCTAATTCCCTAACTTTATACAAAAGCCTAATGACATAGACTTATTTTAAAACTGTAAATATACCTATTCATAGTATTATAACTATAGCATATCAGTTAGATACATAGTTATACTGTAAATATGTATAAAACCTGTACAGAAATTCATATACATATGTAATCTATGTAAAAATATGTATATATACTAATCTATTATGTATGTATTTACTGATTTATGTATATATGTATGTACAGATTTATATTTACTTATTTAGTAGCTAAGTTAATAAGTTAGAGCAATAATTAAGTAAATAAATCTATAAACTTGGGAATATATATATATATTAAGTAATTTAAGTTAGTCAAAGTATAATTATACCTAGTATAACTTACTGTAACTTAGTTTTAATTTTAAACACCCAGAACTGCTATTTTAGCCTAAATAAAACATAAATAAATTTGTAAAAATACAATAAAAATATGTATTAAATACTTAAGTATGTAAGTTAAAACTGTTTAAGGTCAATTATACCATTTAGTAATTATTTTATAAGTAATTAACTATTTAATCACCTAAATCAACCTGTATAATCAGCCTAGTTTAGCGAATTTATTTGTATAGTAAAAATATTTAAAATTCAAAATTAATTAATCAATTATGTAGTATTACGTAAATATTTTATTTATCATATTTTATTTTATTTTTTTTAATAATTTATGGCCCCCAAATCGAGGGCCAAAAACGCGCACAGACGCAGCTGCGTCTGATTTCCAGCGCACGATGTGGCGCTGGAATAGCGCCACATCGTGTGCTGCAAACCAAACGCAGCCATATAAATATAGTTTATGTTATAACGTAAGCAGTCGTCAACGCGCAGGGCGCCCGAAAACCTGCCTGCTATGTCTGGTCCGATTACCCGATGTGTACTGAACTTCGATATGTTTGTGGGGCCGGGGGCCCGAGCGTGTGCGAGCTTTGAGGCCGTTGGGCTGAGGCCTGACGTTGAGGTTGAAAACGTAACTAAGCCACTAATCTGTGATTAGGGCGCGCTTAGTAGAGGTCTGGTCCCACCCGTAGGGTGCTGTGTATCCCTCGAAAAGCGCGCCCGCTAATTAAGCAAGTTTTACACTAGGGACGTTAGCCTAACCCCATCTCCACCGCAGCCTCTGAAATACCACACAGAAGAAATTGAAAGGACAGACGACTTAAGAGAAGGAACACACGAGATAACAAGGACAGAAAAGACTTGCTGTACATACAGCAGTAGAATAAGTAATATACATACGTATAAGTAAACCCACATAATTACTAACAGAATAAAACGACACTATAAATGTCGCTAAAGACCTCAGTTTGCTTCTTTAGGTTGTATATAGTGTTTTCTGAGATTTAGCGACGTTTATATCTATCACTAAAACTGATATATATGTCACTATAAATAAAAGACTAGTAAGTTAAGTTTTTACACTATGGTATCCTCATGTAGTATGAACTAACATATTAGTGTTAATAGTATAACTTGTAAATACATAGTTTAGAGTATAATAATAGATTGTTTGATGCTTGTTCATAGTTAGTATTTTTTGCAAGCACTTCTTAGTAACTAGGTAAATAAAACATTCATTCATTCTTTAAATGTAGAGTTTCTTTTTGAATAAGAAGACAATTTCGGAGATAATCAAAGAGTGACCGAATTAAATTCAATAAATTGCCTCCCAGAGAACGACCTGGAACAAAACCAGTAAAAATTAGATAAATAAGCAAATGATAATAATGGTTGTAATGACTGGTACTCACCCATACTCACCACTATACGACATCCTTAAGGTTATATTATACACCCTATACTACAACGACATGATCATAACAATAATCATTACAATTATCACCAACAACCATTTTCATCATCATTTTTTTTTTTAACAACAGAATATTGCTATGCAGCAGAGACAGGACGCGGCCTTAGCTGAGATGAGAGCCCAGCTATCACACTTGACGGAGTCCCGTCAACCACATTCACTCCCATCCCAAGCACAACCCAACCCTAGGAACATACCTGCTCAAAGGTATGTCCAACCTAGACCAGCACTGCAAGACCAAACACATGACATTTCACAACCAGTGCATAACACTGAATCGACATGATCTTGAGACTTTTTGATAATGGAGCTGTTGAGATCACTGAACTTGACAAATCTGAACCCTTTATTGTTAATGGACAAAGACTGAAACCTTTCATTGAGCCGCATGATCTCAGACTTGTCAATTCCACCATCTCGCTCCTACATTTTGAGCTACCAACTAAGTTTTTGCCTAGCTGAAGGCGTTAAACTTAGCAAACACCTACCCTTGTATATAGCTGTTTTACACCTTTCTTACTCTTGCCTTTATTTGCATATAGTGTCTACCCTTGCATTCTGAGCATACATTCATTGACACACATGTCATGCATTTCACTTCCTAGCCCGACTATTCACTCTGATCCTAGATCAGACTTAAAATCTTCCGCACAGAGATTTTATCTCCTCATTCCGACTTCCTTCCATCACCCAGTCTAGGATAGTGAAAAGCAGAGCATGCATTTGCATCCACCCTTTCATTCAATGAGGACATTGAAACATTTAAGCATGGGGGGTGTATTATTACCACTTCACATTTGTCTGGATCTCTAACTTTGTGGAATAAAGAAGGAAGAATTCTCTTGATTACTTCCATTATTTTCACATTTTCTCCGGACTAGGAAAGCTTAGGCATGGGGGCATTTAATAAGTCCAATTAATTGGACATTTATTTGTCTTAAGTACATATGGATACATTTCGTTATAGTTTAATGACCGAAGCAAAGAACTAATTAATCTTAGCTTATGAATATTTTTGTATCTTCTTTGCATTCTAATATAAACATTTATACTTCTTATTTGATATGTGCATGCAGAAAATAAAAGTATAATAGGAGGCTGGACATAATTAGTACTTGAAGAAGGATATGCCCATAATTGTCCACCTCCCACCGCCGCTCCCTCCGCCAGCATTCAAATCCAGCAGTTACGAATGCGAATGGCGAGGCATGCATTGTGGATCTAGAACTTTATCTCTTCGGGGGCTTGAGGCATAAGGCTCCCTTCCTCTCCACCGTGAAGAGAGCATGCACGGAAGCCAGCCGCGCACACTGTGATCCCTCACCAACTGCAGCCAGCCGCGCACCCTCTCACCGCTCTCACCGTAGCCAGACCTTGTGCACGCTTACTCACCGCATGCAACCACACCCGTGTACGAGGCAGCCGCTCCTCGCACAGCTGCCGCACCGTGCACACCGTCCCAGCATGCCCATGCATCCACCCAGTGATAGCCTATGCGCACGCTCCCTCATGGCCAGAAGCCACACGCCCTTGTGCGCGCATGTCGAGCCACCGCGTGGTTGGTCACTTTTTCTTCCTCTTCTTGTTTACTTCTCCACCCCTGTTGCAGCAAGAGACCCAAACATGCAGCCACCAACCCCCTCATGGCCACGCCTCTCGCCAGCCATGCCCTCGCACAGCTACGCCCTCACGCGAAGCAGTAGTTCCATGTTGTAAACATGTTTACACAACATAAGATGTCTATTTATGCATGTTCTTAAGCATAGAATTGCATTACATACTATAAATATTGCATTTAGATTAGTTTGAATAAAATGGAGGTTAACTGTCTCCTTTCATGTTCAGGGATAGGGCAAATTTTTATCGGGACCTCGGATCGAAGATCCAACCGTACAGATTCGATCAGGGCGATGATTGGAGTTCAACGACTCCAAGATCACCCTAATCAGACATCTGTAGCATCAAATAGAGATCGAGGAACCCTAGAAGATCAAGGGCCAAGATGTTGTGAATCCACACTTCAAACGACAAATCTGACCACACGTATGGATTTGGATTGGCGATCGCAGCCTAACAACGTGAAAATTGGCTCAATCAGACAACCGTGGAACCATCTACATCATCCAGAAGATGGACGTCCAAGATGGCACCAAGTGGCGCCATCTCAGCTGCCCAAACTGGCCAAGCTGATTTTGGAGACAGTCACACCCTTCCACTGCACATTGGATATTGGCCATTGGATCTCCATCGAATGGCCATGGGTAGCTGCACCTTAAAACACTTGTGCGCCTATTTCCCCTCCATAGTGTAGCAAGTGGGAGCCTTATCGTGAGCAAGAGGTGCGGGTTTGAAACCCTGCGAGCCTCAATTGAATGCAGGCACTTGCGATGGCACTATTTGGACTGTCTGATCTTGGATGAGCGGCTGCGAGGGTGAAGACGTGGCGTGCTCAGGGGCCGCGCTGTGCGGATGCACGATTTCACGTAGAGGCTCGATCAGATGAGGCACTGCGATTATCAAATCTTAGCCATTCAATCACACGATCAAATGACAGAGATTTTATGAACATGGGCAGCACAGGAGGTGAGCAGGCGGTAGGCGTGGCATACGTCGCCCACGACTGGGGCTTTGGTGATGGTTTCGTCCATCACTAAAGACCCCTTATTTAATATTTTGAAATTGTAAAGACCAAATTGCCCTCACTCCTTGCAACTTTAAAAGGAGACCCCCTCCATACAAAATTTTCATCCCTTCCTTCTCTTCTCTCCCTCTCTAAAGCTCAAGAGAAGCTTGTCCCACACCCGGGATGCTCCTCGAGAGATAAAGTCAAATTTTCGCCCTCATTTCGGAAGCGAATCCTGTGACGATGACGACGTGCTACCCCATTCCCATTCCTCCTGTCTCAACCTCCTTCTTCCCACTCCGTCCTCCTTCCAGGCAGCCGAATTTCAACACCTTAGCATCCCCAGATGAATGGACAAGCCAAGATTTTCAATCGGGAGATCAAGAACATTCTGCAGAAAATGGTTAGGCCTGATCGTAAGGACTAGACTCAAAAGCTTGAGGATGCTCTTTGGGCCTACTGCACGGTGTATAAAATGTTGGTGCTAGAGCACCACGATCATTTGTTTTGATGATAACAAAACACGTGTTGTTTAACATTTGCAATTTGAGTCCTAGATTTTAGGTCAATTGCAAATGAAGACGTGTTTAGACGGAACTCGAGCTCGCATCCAGGATGGATTGGAGGAGCTTGACGGAAAACAGAGGAGGTTCGCGTGGAGCGAAAGATTGAAGATGGAAGGAAATGAAGAATAGGATAGATTTCCTTCTTTTGTACTTGTTGTATTTTTCATTTCTTTTGTTGCTCTTTATTTCCTTAGATATTTTATGTTAAAGAGCCTCAAAGAACTATAACAGTAGTCCTAGGAACATCGGCACAACCCTAGGATACTTAGGTTTTCTGTAGAATACTTAGAAAACCAATATAGGGTTCAAACAGCACTTCCAGACGTCTAATTCCCAAATCAGACGTCTGATAAAGTATTTTAGGACGTCTGACTGTTGTTTCAGACGTCTGATATCTATTAGGCTGGAGATAGCTAGTTCTGTCTGATGAAATCAGACGTCCAGACCTAATACCAGACGTCTTAGGAGACGTCTGATGGACTTGCCAGATGTCCAGATAGTGGACCGTTGGCAAGCTTAGCAGGCACTCAAGGATATGACCGTTAGAGCCTTATCAGACATCCATAGGACTGTCCAGACGTCTGATAATTGACCGTTTTGCCTCGGCTGACCCAAAATCTCTTCTCAGAGATTTTCTAGCCGTTGCAACAGTTGGAAAATCCATTCCATAGGAAAAGTTGGTTTCCAGACGTCCGGGCATAGTGCCAGACGTCCTGTATGTCGTCTGATGGACTTGCACAAAAACCCTGTTTAGATCTGATCCAAGTCAGGGAGAGACCCGCCCAAAATCAGACGTCTGATCTTTAAATCAAACGTCTTAAAGTGGCCTTCCAGATGTCTGATGACAGAGTTAGACGTCTGATAAGCCTGTCAGAACAATGATTGTTCCTGATTTCGGGCTGATTCACTTGGGCTTTGCACCCAACGGCTATAGAACCCTTCCAAAGCCTTCCAAAGCCTTCCTAAGGCCTCTATAAATAGAGGGGAACCTTTGCAACACAAATACACACTTAGATACACTTGGATACACTTAGCTACACACTTTCACACTCTTTTGTGTCCAGAAAAGATCTTGCTCTCCAAGCTTAAGCTCCATTCCCTTGAGAGCATCAAACCTTCGCGCACCCGCTCTCCCGCCGTTGTTCACGAGAGCGACATTGTGCCGTTGCGTAGCACACGCACCGCGTCACCAACTCGACGCACTCCTTGCAAAGGGGAGTTTCCTTATTCCTATAGAAGCTAGGTTCATAATTTCTTTGTTGGCTCTATAGGACTTCTTGTTTTATTTTATCTTTGTCTTTTGGTTGGGTATTCGCTTTGCGAATTCCCGTCTCCTTCGTGGGACAAAATCCTTCTCATGTAGAGAAGGGGTTGAGGAACGCTACCCTCGTACTTGTAGCGTGGTTGTACTGAGGTTGAATCACCCTCGTTTTAAAGTGATTCGGTTAGTGGATTTGATCAACTAGGTTGATCGGAAAATCCTAACTCGAGAGGGCTAGGTGGTGGTTTTCACCCGGTTTGGGTTTCCACCTAAAATTACTTGTGTACTTGTGCGATTGATTTTTGTGAGATTGCTTTATATTTTATTTCCGCATTTTATTACGTCACCCCTCCTGGTAGGGCCAAACCTACATAAAACGCCCATCGACATGTCTCCGTTTCATTTAGTGTATGGAAAGGCATGCCATCTACCCATAGAGATTGAACATAGGGCATTCTGGGCGATCAAACAATGTAATTTAGATCTAAATTTAGTTGGGAAGATCAAGAAACTCCAACTATCTGAGTTGGAAGAGCTTAGAAATGATGCATATGAGAATGCCAAGATCTACAAGGCTCGGACCAAAGCTCTACATGATTAATTGATTTCCCGCAAGAGCTTTGAGCCGAACTAGAAGGTCTGGTTATTTGATTCTCGACTTAAGCTCTTTCTTAGCAAACTTAGATCTAAATGGAATGGCCCATTCATTATTGATCAGATTTTTCCAAATGGAGCTGTTCAAATTTCTGACCCAAAGATGGGTAACATATTTAAAGTCAACGGTCAATGTTTGAAGCCTATTATTGACCGTACTCTTCTAGAACTCGTCTCAGACATAGTTGCTATAGCCATTCTGTGACTTCTTTGGCTGGACTTTGCCTAGCTGACAGCATTAAACTCAGCAGTTGTACATATGACACAAAGCTGACACGAGCTTCATATTCCGGTGACATCTTTCATACTCTACACTTTCTTTCATGTCTCTTTCTAAATGTGGACATTGCATCAGCTAGGCATGGGGGGGTGGATTCATTTTTGAATCATTTGGTCAGCTTTGTGAAATTCATGTAAATTATTTTTCTCTTCTTATTTATACATAAAAAAAATTTGAACTAGGAAGGAATAGTTGGACATTAGGACTTTTCAATCTTAGGAAATATTACATTAGGATCTGAACACAAAGATCTTTCAGGTCTTTGGACTTAATCGCCCTGTGTATCCACTAAAATGTGGATTTGATTTCGAGTCCTCGCCATCTTAATTCTATTGCAATTGGAGTAAATAAGTTTGGGTGATAAGTACACGACTTATCAATCCACCCTCTGATTTGGGGGAACTTTGAGTTTTAAGCATCTACATACTTTTCTTTCACTGACTCGTTGTTCAACGATTTTAAAGGAAATTGACTAGCTAATGAACCTTCTAGGGTGATATGGCTGGCAAGTTATTGTGGGTAACAACCCATAGGTAGGTTGTCTAGAACCTAGTCACTGGACCATTCTCTTCTTGCTACCTTTAGGTAAATCTTAGACTAGGGAAGCCACCTACTTAAAATAAAAAGAGAGAAAAAGAAAGTCAAAAAGAAAAGGAGAAAAGAAAAAAAAAAGAGACAAAAGAAATAAGCCACACTTTGCCGCATGAGTATGGCTGACAAGTTGTTGGTGGTAACAACTCATCAACAGGTTATCCAGAACCCAGCTTAATAATTGCACTGAAAATTCCCAAAACACTTAGGAAGAAGTGGAGAAGTAGAATAAATCAGGGAGATATACACTAGATTCACCCTTGTGTTGACCCCATAAAAATAAAAGTAGGGAGAAAGATACCAGTTGTAAAGATACACCTTTAAGCCGAATTCTCTTTTTAAGGTCACCTAGAGGCTTAGAAATCTAAAGTCTGTTTTAACTGCCGATCAATGAGTCTATCACATTCACAATAAGATACTTAGAACTTAGGATTCTCATCAAATCTTGGGTGAGTTGATTGGTCGTAGAAAGTCTCTCTTAAACCCTAAAACTCGAAAATCCAAAAGAAAAAGTTAGAAAAGAAGAAAATTAGAAAAAGAAATTTTTCTTTGAATAAGGTGAGGGCTTGAGGCGGTCTGCATTTTGGCAGATACCCATGCACTGTTGTGTCTTTGAAAGTTTAGATCCTAAGTAAACATTTTCTTAATGATTGAAAATAACTCATGCCCAAATAATCTAACCAAATTCTCTTATAAATAGCATATAGTTTTTGCTAGGGACTAGCAAAAGATAGGCATGGGGGTGAGATGTAAACATGTTTACACTACATAAGATGTCTATTTATGCATGTTCTTAAGCATAGAGTTGCATTACATACTATAAATATTGCATAGCATGCATCATCTTGCATTTAGATTAGTTTGAATAAAATAGAGGTTAATTGTCTCCTTTTTTGTCAGGGATAGGGCAACTTTTTATCGGAACCTCGAATAGAAGATCCAACCATACAGATTCGATCAAGGCGATGATTGGAGTTCAACGACTCCAAGATCGCCCTAATCAGACATCTGTAGCATCATATAGAGATCGGGGAACCCTAAAAGATCAAGGGCCAAGATGGTGTGAGTTTGCACTTCAAACGACAAATCCGACCACACGGATGGATTCGGATCGACAATCACAGCCTAACGGCGAGAAAATTGACTCAATCAGATAACTGTGTCACCATCTACATCATCTAGAAGATGGACAGCCAAGATGGCGCCACGTGGCGCCATCTCGACTGCCCAAATCGGCCCAGCTGATTTTGGAGACAGCCACACCCTTCCACCGTGCGTTGGATCTTGGCCGTTGGATCACCATCCAACGGCCATGGGCAGCCGCACCTCAAAACACCCGCGCTCTTATTTTCCCACCGTAGCGCAGCGGGTGGCAGACTTATCGGGAGTAAGAGGCGCTAGTTTGAAACCCCACGAGCCTCAATTGAATGCGAGTGCTTGCGATGGCGCTATTTGGACCGTCATATCTTGGATGAGCGGCTGCGAGGGTGGAGACATGGCGCGCTCAGGGGTCGCGCTGCGCGGACGCACAATTTCACGCAGAGGCGCGATCAGATGAGGCACTGCGGTTATCAAATCTCAGCCGTTAGATCTCACGATCGAACGACCAAGATTTGATGAACGTGGGCAGTACGAGAGGTGAGTAGGCGGTAGGCATGGCACACGTCGCCCACGACTAAGGCTTTAGCGACGATTTAATCCATCACTAAAGACACCTTATTTAATATTTTGAAATTGTAAAGACTAAATTGCCCTCATTCCTTGAAATATAATAGGAGACGCACTCCATACAAAATTTTCTTCCCTTCCTTCTCTTCTCTCCCTCTCCAAAGCTCAAGAGAAGCTTGTCCCACACCCAGGATGATCCTCGAGAGATAAAGTCAAATTTTCACCCTCATTTGGGAAGCGGATCCCGCGACGACAACGACGTGCTGCCCCATTCTCATTCCTCTTGCCTCGACCTCTTTCTTCCCACTCCGTCCTCCTTCTTCCAAGCAGCGTCTCGTCCGGCTCATCCTCCTTCTTCCAAGCGACATCTCATCCGGCTCATCCTCCTTCCAAGCGACGTCTTGTCCGGCTCGTCCTCCAAGTGATCGTCGAGGAGGATAACTTCTCTCTTCCATTCTTTTTTTCAGCTTTCTAGAGTAGAATTTTCCTGCTTTCTAGTGTAGTTGATTTCCCTCTTTCTAGTGTAATTCTTCTCTAGTTTTATTGTATAAACATTTTGAAATATTAAGTGCATGTTTTCTCTCTCTATCTCTCTTGTTTATTCTGATTATTAATATTTCTTCATTATAATTGCGTCGCTTCGCTTTTCAACAAAAAACTCTAAAAAAATATAATTACGAATACAGATCGACGTAGCCTCCTTCAGTTCGATCCGGGATTTCTATTCTGGTATAAATTTTATTTGTTGAACATGAGTTCGTCGCTTTCAAACTACGACGGCAGGTTTTTTTAAAACCAAATACGTTAGCGTAGTAACTCGTAGCTTCAACACTCCACGCGCAGCCGCACCCTCATGCGCGCGCAACACCTCCTCGTGCAGCAACCACCCGCATGCAACTGCAGTCCTTGCCGACCCTCTCCGCAGCCACCTACCATCTGGCCGGCCGCCACTGGCCATCTTCTGCCCCACCACCATCGTCTACGAGCTCCTCTCCTCTAGTGGAACTCCTTCACCCAAGCAACCTGCCGGCAATGCCTCCTCGAATGTGTGGTGAAGAGAGAGGAAATTTCCCCTATTTTTGCACCTATTAAAATTTACATTTGCATGCCATTGGAAGTTCTGGGATTTTCATTGTTTGATTATTATATTCTGGTGAATTTGCAAGCATGCACTTATATTTCTACATATTTGATTGGTTCTTGATATACATATCATTTCACATTGAAATTTGATTCATATTTGCATGCAATTAAGAAGTACCTCCTCTACCACTACACGTGCATCATTTGTAGATTTTGGAAGCTTGAGCTCTGTTGCCAAATTTATATAAATAGTCCATAACTTTTCATAAAATCGCAAGTACATTCAAAGTAGCGTATCCATTGATTCATTTGACGAATATTTTAGCAAACATGATTCTTGCTTATCTGTGATTTATTGTAGTTGTTCCTCCCTATGGATTCAACCTGACTTTTCATGGTTAGCTTTACCCATAAATACTTTTGATCTGGGATCTTTTTTCCACCACGTGATTTCCTACGACGGTATATTTTTTCTGACATCATTATTCTGCAAGCAAAAAAATTCCTGATTAGTTGGATGTCCTAGGTCTCTTGTTCCTGGGAGGATTGATAAGATTGAGATTGTGCCTGGAATTGTCTAATTTGCTCCAGAAGCTTCGCACATTGATCCTTATAATCCTTGTTATACTCCTAGAATTTAGCAACTATGGCCTTCAATCGGTTCTGATTTAGATAAGGGTCAGATCCATGAGGTTCAGGTTCTAAATAAGCTGGGGGATAACAAGTATGAGAATAATCATATCCCAACTATTGAGGATGAGTCTCCCAATCAGGAGGAGTCCAAATCATGGTTGGGTTGGGAGATAGAGGACCCTGATGGTCACAAGGATGATATGGGTTCATGGATATTCGAGAAAAGAAGAGAATAGAGAGAAGAGAAGGTCTTCCTTAGGAAGACACAACCAGGAAAAGGCTAAGAATTAGAGAAAGCCCCAAATCAAGCAAACAAGCTAGCCCTAAATTGTATACACTAAATGGACCTAAACCTGGCACCCTAAAATGGACTTGGGTTAAACCAACCATTGAATTGCTTGGCTGGCTAGAAGGGTGGGACCCCTTAGGACACCCCACACGATGGGGCACCACTAGAAAATAACGGGGTTACCGCATCGACCTTTCTTGTCACCAGTTGGTCCAAATAGACAAGGCCTTGATTTTCACCCAATTAAACTTCAGTTACCAAGTAAGTTAGTCCTACCTAGGGCATGTCTACTTAGTTTTAGGCTTGGCCTTGAAGTGCTCTTGGAATGTGAATGGGCGTTATGGGGGTGTTGCCCTTAAAATTAGATTTAGCAATGTGAAGTGCACAGACAAAGGGTTTACAATCCAAGCTTTAATTAGTGTAGTGGCTTTTAAGACTCAAGTGCTTGTGTTAATTTATTTTAGGGTTTCCTTATTTAAGTCAATGCAAACAAGGTTGTAGTGAAGCACACAACAGGTTTTCCAAGTCCCAATTTGTTTTATGAATTTCCTTTAAGTATGGAATGCAAATGTGCTCTACCTTAATGTGAAAAACCTAATATCAGATAGGTCTATATGATTATTTTAAGTCCAAAAAGGTAGAAGTGGTATGACCCAATAAGAGGAAACAATGGTCCTAATGCACCATTACTAAGTGAAATAGACCTAAGTGGTTGCCACAGTTGAAATGTAAATTAGTTTAATTCTGGTAGGTGAGGGGATCAATCATGAAATCAACCTCACCTACTAAGCAACTAAGTTGAGTCAAGTCTGTTTAGGTTTCTAGGAAAAATTAAACCCTAAAGTTTTATGCCCTAGGGTTTATGATCTTCTAAAAACCTACAATCAGACCTTATTCTATCTTGAAATCACTCCTCAGATCAGTAAAGAAAGCCAAATAAAATGAAATTTGACAGAGATATTCCTTTCTTAATAAGGCTTTCAGGGAATATTCTTTTGGAGATTTTGACTATTTCATGAAATTTTTCACAAATTTTTTAGTGTCAGGGGTAAAATAGGTGAGATGGAACCCTGCGAGTAATTCAGTTTGAAATAGTATAAAAAAAACCCAAAAATTCTTGAAAAATTATAGAAAAGACTAGGTTTCAGTGGCTTTCTAACCCCATTAATTTTAGATCAATCTGATTTATATAAAGGTTAGAATTAACATCTAAATCTAGATAAAATCAATATGCAGACTATTCTAACCCCCTTCCACTATACGAATTTTTAAAATTCGTACAGTGCAAATTTTTTCAAATAAAATATGATGCTGGAAAGCAGGCTTGAAACCCTAATAGCAGATAGAATCTCAAGATTTTTGAACTCCTAATTTGGCAGCAATTAATTTTTGAAAATCAAAATCAATTCCAAGTTGAGTTTCTAAATATAGAGTTGGTGTATTTTAGGTAGTTTCCAAGTCAAATATACACCAAACAAAGATATCTTTTTTTCTTTATTTTTTTTTCAAACTTAAGAAATCAACCAAATAGAGGATCAAGAATAATACCTGTGATCTTCACCACGGGTTGATGTTTGTACGGATCCTCATTTTGACTCCTTCAATCAAAACAAAAAGATGTCAAGCAAATCCAAATCTAGAAACTTTCACGTTGCCTTCCTGACAACGGTGCCTTTTGACAAAGTGATTTTTACGTGTGTTTTGAAATATGTTGTTGAATTCATAGTATAGTTGCACTAAACCCTTGAATAAAATATATTTAGTTCTTTAATGAAACTTGCATAGATTTTCTCTTTTATAACTTGAGTCCCGATCATTCGTCTCTGGGAGGCATGAAAAATGAGTTTTAGATTTGAATCCACTTTTCTAGCCTAAGTCTAACCTAACCTAATCTTTTTGGTCTTTTTGTATTTTGTGATTTTTTTTGTGTTTTTGATTTTTGTTTTGAAAAGCGAAACCTAATATGATACAACCTAAATCTAACTACGTACCCATAACCCTAAATGACTAAGTGCATCTAAGTGAGGCCATGGTGGCCATGCATGGTGCGACCAACCCTAAAGGGGATGTTACTAAGCAGACTAAGAGGCATGCATCAAAATCGTAAGTGAAAATATGAGCATTCAAATAAAACCACTTGATAAAAGAATATCATGCATCAAATATTAAGTAGCTATAAAATCTCGATACATGAAAAGAAACCTAAACAACTAAAGAATGGGATCAACCAACTGAGGCTATGGAGAAGCCTTCTTAGCCATGGAAGATGAAGAAGAAAGAGAGGGGGGCATGTGCACCCAAATAGAGAGAGGGTGTTGCACCCTTTCTCTACCAATGGTCGTCCTTGAGAAGACCTTGAAGATGGTCGCCTCTATGGCCGTCTAAGAGGAAAGAAGATGGGGCATGGACCATCTATGGAGGAAGAAGAAGGCACACCGACAAGAAGAAGAAAACAAGAGTAGAATGTTGATGGGGACTTCTTCTTCTCCTTGCTTAGCTGTCCATGATGATGCTTGGAGGAGGAGGAACACCATGAAGCTTCTTCTAGGCGTCAATGGAGGAGGAGAGTGGATGACCTTTGGAGGGTGGAAGGGAGGGTGTTGGTGGCCACAAGAGTGGAGTGTAGGAGAATTGAAAAATTAGATCTAAGATGGCTGATGGGAACACCATCATGAGCCATAATTAGCTCATTTTGACCCAATTAAGTCAATAAATGCTCCTACATAACCAACTGAAGGTCATAATTCATTGCATAACCATTCTGAGTGAAAAATAAGAAACTAGGGTTAAAATTGTAATTTTACCAATGCAGTACAACCACTGGTTTTCTCAATGGCTAAACAAAGGTCAAATGATCTTAATAGGGTAACAAGTGGGTTGGATTAAGCATAAAACGATTTTTATGTATTCTGAGAATTAAATGACTTTTTAAAATCCTAAAAGTAGACCCACTTAATTAACCAAGGTTCTAGTCAGGATAAAATTTTCTTAAACCCTCTAAAATTCATAGAAAAATATTCTCTAGGGTTTAGTACCATCAATTTGACCATCAGAACTCATCTTGACCGAAAATGGAGTCTCGGACAAATATTTATCCTAATTTAGGTTTTTACGTAAATTACCTAGTCAAACGTGGTTAAAACCGAAATCCAACTTCACCATTGGATTCCTTAGGTTCAAATTAGGTTTGTACCAAAATTTGGACCCAAGATGAGTTTACCTTGACCTAGTTTGCAAAAAGGTTCTGTCTGATTACATTTCTACCCCTAAATTTCAAAAACCCTTCCATTCAACCCCCTATCTTTTTCATTGTCTTCACAATTAGGTCCCTTTACCATTATCGTGGAGGAAACTTACTCTGGCGACCTTTGACAGGGAATATCTCCTTGATTGCTTGGAAAATCTCCTCCAAAATTGGAAGGGAGATCCTCTGAGAAATTCTCTCCAGTCTGAACCCATCTATGTGCTTTGATTCCCTCCCAATCTCTCATGCAAATGAATGAGAGATTTGGGTATCTTAATAGCTCCCAAGTCTGGCGACCTTCCAAGCTTGTGAGGCTTGCTTCCCAAGCCCGAACTGCCACTCAGATCCCTATTTAAAGTAGCCCAGATCCTCCAGCATTCTCCAACTTGAATTCGGTCGGAACTCCCCCTCTTCCTCTCTCCTCTTCAACCGCAACTCTCCGCAAGCTTTGGCAGTCTCTCTCTGCCTCTTCTCGTCGTCCAACCACAACACAGGTGGTAGATTCCCTTTCCTCACCATCCTCTAAGTCGAGCAATACCAGCCGTCGCCGTTCCTTCCCTATCTTTGCCGTCGCCTCTCTTACGGAGGTTTGTCTTCCCCAGGTTCGGTAACCACACCGGCATGGGATCCCTTTCCCTTTTGTCCCTTAGAGTGGACTCTTAGGTTCCCTCTCTCTCATACTTTCTCTCCGTCTCTCTATTTTCCAAAACCAACCACCAAACGCTACTAAACACCTTCATCTCCTCCATCTCTGGTGACTCCTTCTACGAAGTGTTCCCACTACTACGCACCTTCATCCACCTCGCCGACCACCCTACAACTTCCACCACATGGCTCTGATCATTTCCCCTTAATCCATTTGCTCCATCATCCACCCAAACACCTTCCTGAACAGACCCACTCTCACCGACCGTTCCCATCACCGTCCAGCCACCACAGCCACCCTCGCTCCATGCCACTACCATCATCACATCCGCCGTGCTCCGGTGATACTCCCTAAGTGCTTTGACATTGCCGAGAGGCCATTCTGTTGTTTTCAGGTACTAGGCCTTGTTCGCAATTGGCGAGCAAGCTCGAAGCTTACTTGAGGCTGCCCCAGGTGCTCACTGTCCCAGGTTGAAGTCCCGAAACACACGAAAGTGACTTGCGCACAGTCCTAGGACATCAATTGAAGACCTGAGCCTCACGTCTTGCTGCAATTGCGAAGGTCACTCCTTGCTGCGCTATGTGGAAGGAAGGTGGGACATTTTAAACATCGATCCACCTTGCGAACATTTTGGAGCCATTGCCGGGGAGCAACGCACAATTCACTGCTATTCTTTACATTTTTTGATTATATTTGAGCACTAACTTGCCCTATATGCTTTAATGTGATTTTGCGTGGTACTTCACGAGGAGATCTTCCATGCAAATCAACCATTCCAGGGCAGGTAACTTCTCTATTCTTCCTTAATCAACCTCCTAATCTTGGGAAGACAGAAAGGAAACAATCAATTAGGAATCACCTACCTTATTTTTCATAGTAATTATCATTTAAAAGGCAAGTTTCCTGATTTGCAAATTTTTTTCAAATCTCATTGAAGTTGAAGCGATTATGTTTAGAGATCCTACCCAAATTTCCTGCGACTATTAGGACTACACTTAATTTCTAATCTTCTTGGACTATGCACTTCTTGTTTGAAGTCCAAGGAGAACATTCTTAAAGATCAAAGTGGACTTAGAAATAAAGCCAATTAGGGTTTCTGCATTAGGGTTTTGGAGTGCTAGTTCACACTTTCCTACATAAAAGGAAACAAACCCACCCACATTTGTGTACTACCCAAGCCCTTGATTGAAAAGATCTAATCAAGAAAAACCCTAAAATCAGGTTCTAAACTCACTTGAATCCTAAAATCCTTGGACCTAATAACCAAGGAGTCAAATCAGGGTGATTTCTAGGTCTTGACCTAGAGTTCATTCTGACATCTTTTGGGTAGGTTAAGTAAAGTTGGTCTACATTGTAGGCCAACCAACCTCCAAATTAGGTCACAAGTCAAATCAACTGCTAATTCAAGTGAAAACAAAGGCACAAATTAGGACGTAAAACTAGTAGACTTAAGAGGTCAAGTTATCCATTCTGGTCTACCTAGACCCCCAGTGACAAGGAAGGTCAGGTGGGGGAAACCCTGTAACTCTTGGGGGCACTCTATCGTGTAGGGGTCTTTGCAGGACTCTCCCCTCCTGGCTGCCTAGGTAATTCTCAGGTGGACGACTTTCCGATCCAGGGGTATCATCCGCCCCGAACTTCTATAGTCATCCAAAATCTTTGGGTGCCTTGATTGGGTCAATATCACAATCCAATCCCTCATCCCTTCTATTTAGAGCACACACAGAGATATTCTTGGGAATCTTTTTCAGATCTAATCAATTTCGATCTAAGCTTGAATTTTGATTCTACACCTTGATTCTACCATCTGATTCAAAAATGCAGCTTGGCTATTTAGGGAAACCATTTAGGAAACCGAAATCACAAAGATCAATGAAAGATAGAATGGTTGAGGATGCCCTTAGATTTTATGAGATTGATTACAAAACCTTAAAATCAATTGAGGACATTCAGGTTAATGTATCGACAACAACAACCTTCATCATAAATTATGCCCAATTATTATTAACAAAAGCAACAAATGGATCAACCCGGAATATTCTCATAA
This sequence comes from Thalassia testudinum, assembly GCA_037157565.1. Lineage (NCBI taxonomy): Eukaryota > Viridiplantae > Streptophyta > Magnoliopsida > Alismatales > Hydrocharitaceae > Thalassia > Thalassia testudinum. The sequence goes on from JAZHRO010000063.1 coordinate 142,425,827, forward strand.
CAGGATACATCGAGATAGAAAAATTGCATAACTTTGAATATCTCCAATGCATGACAAATCCTGTACTTTGGAAAAAATGCCAAGATGATCTTGAAAAATGGGAAGAAATGATGAAATTGTTGAAACAAGTTATCGATCAAAAATACCCGTACATGCCTCAAACAGTTAATGAAACATCTTGGAATAATATTAAGGATCAACATGATTTCCCAAATCCCGAGTTTGAGACACAAGGTTGCTGTGGATTCCCAACCCAGATAGAATATGATATGCCTGATCTTGAAATAGGTTGGGAGGTCCCAATTGTAGGAGAACACGATTTTGAGCCAGCCCTAGAAAACCAAAACCTTGGTTCACCAAGCATAGAATTCCTAGACTCCTATAATAATGAGATTGAATCAGAACCTCTTGAGGGTGTAAATCCCACCCCTTACTCTGATAAGGTGACCCTCAAAGGTAATTCTAACCTAGATTCTAGTAATTCAACCCACATCCTTAGCTTAGAATCTGGATCTAAATCTTCTTGGGATAATTACAAGGCCCCATTTGACGAAAATCAAAGTTTGAATTGGGATTATAATTCTGGGCCTTTATTTGATGAATGTACCTCTCCAACATCCTCAGAAATACTGATTGATTTTTTGGAGGTCACGCCAATCTACGATAAAGAAACTAAGGTGTTGGAAGAGTGGGGTTTTGATTGGGTCTTCCCTACAAGCCAAAAACCTGAGCCTAGACCCAATAGGGACACCTTTTTAAGCTTGGAATATACAAATAGGCTAAACCCAAGTCAGGTTACTGAGTCTACATCTTGTGATTTGTTCTGTGGTGGAACCTCTGATCTTGAATCAAATTCAGAACTTGATTCTCGCAATTTCTTCAACAACTTCGAATCTTACTATAATTTTGGAGAACTGCTATTTCCTGATGACTATGAACCAATCTATGACCTCAGCATACATGATCCATTCTTCGACTCTAACTCTGAGGTCCCTAATCCCGATATCATTGATTTAAATTCAAGTTTATTGAGATGGAATCATTTCTTTTTACTCTAGAATCAGAAACGGAAATTACCAAGAGTGTCTACAATCCAAAGTTTGAATCTCTTCTTGACTCCAATTTCTTTCATCCTATAAACACTATACAGGCATTTACCTTTGAGTTTGATGGCTACTATAAGGACTCTCTAAGTGAACCCACCTTTGAACCCTTACTAGAAGAGTCCCCATACACAACTTATGCAGAACCTTCCCAAACTCGTTCTCTACCCCAACACACAATCAGACTCAATTTCTACTCTAATTCTCCTCTCGATCCGATTGCAAATGATTCTCCTCCACATTTTTATCGGGTTTTGGACATCAATCAAACTACAAATCATGCCCCATTCTTCTCTAATCACAACTATAGGGTTCCTACATCCTCCACTGAATCCTTTTTATTTAATGATCCTTACTCTAATCAGGCTGATTTGACTTAGCCAAACCCTAGCTATACACTTCCATCCCTTTTGAATTCCAAAGTATATGATGGGTTCCACATCTCTTGATCTACATTTATCAAGCCACCAGATTGATTGGGTTTGGGCTGCATTATCAGCCTGTTGATCTGAACAAGCACCTGGTTGGACCAACCAGCCTTTTATCAAGGTGCTTGTTTTGTAAAACTCATCTGATTTTACCACTCCTCCATACCATTTTCCACTGGGCTGAAGGCGTTAAATTTAGCATTTAACGAGAGATAACCAGTCATTCCAAAAAAACCTGAGATCCTTCTGATTATCCTTCTGTATTTTACGTCTATTACACCCTACGTTCGATTTTAGAATAGTCGATCCCACCTCTGGTACACATGCCAGAGCTTGAAATCGTTCGCAATAGTCATTCCCGACCCGTTTGCCTACTCGATAATCCTGTTCGAATTCCTGAACCCAAAATGGTTTCATACCCTCCATTTACAATGAGGACATTGCAAAACTTAGGCATGGGGTGGTGGTAAAGTGCAAGCATACAAAAAATCAATGTTGGGAGGGGCTCTCACAAAAATATCACATATTCCAAAAATACCAAAAAATAAAAAGAATTTTGAAAAAGAATAAAAAATAAGAGGAGAGGAAATTTTGATGGCAAATCAGATTTGGAGAAAAAGGGGAGAAGTTAAAAATGTGAAAAAGGAGCACAATTTGAAAAGAAAAGAAAAAGAGGTAGTCATTAGTAAGAAATTAAGGAATTGACTTAGTTCTAGACCATATCAAAAGAAAAAGAAAGGCAAAAAGTGCTAATGAAACAAAGAAGAGATCAGTAGGAATGCTGATTTTAGGCCTTTTGGGCTACAATCCTAGGATTAAAAATTCAAGTATCAGCTAAGATCTAGATAGTCCTCAAGACGTTGGGGAAAATGCGAAGCTTAAGTATTAGGTCTAAGGCTTAGGGATTATTCGACCTCATTAATTGACCACTTGTTTGCGGGACTTGATAACCTAAGCATCCCAATCCACACGTAGTCTGGTTCAGTGTGCTTAAGTATCAAAATCACGCAAAAGCATTTAAATTGTTCTTAAAAAGTCACCTAGATTAGGAGTGGCTGATCAACACAAGTTGATTTGGACGAGTTCCCGGTGCGGAGAGGTGGGAAATTCCCCTCAAAGATTAGCAATAACATATCGTCTCCTCGGTGCTTGTCTACTAGGATATCTACATATCCTACCGGGGGCATGGAAGCACTCTGTGCTGGTTCAGATGCCATGGACGGCATTATCTCAAAATATTGATTGCGAGGGTCTAGATTTAGCTACAGAAAAACATGGGCGAGATTTTCTCAAAATCTTGAAAGCCAGGGTTCTGGGGATTGCCATGGGTAGTGCTATCTTAAAGCATTAATTGCCAAGGACCTTGCAAGGATTGATGATGGGGACTAGGAATTCGAAACAGACAGTGTTGTAAAGCCAATCCGAAGCTAGAAATAAACAAAATGAGAGAAAACTCTCCAAAAAGAAAAATTCCTCTGTCTCTCTCTGACAAAAACGCACTGCAAATTGAACCAAGGCTAAAACATGTCACAAGCATGGGTGCTTTAACCGCGGAGTTCAATGAACCTTAGGATAGTTCCTATGGGCATTATAAACCTTTGCGGTAGACTGAGGCTAGAGCTGGTCAGGTCCAGATCTTGGTTGGTACTTGAGTACCTCTAGGCCTACTATCTACATTCTAACTTAATCTACAAAAGGAAGCATGCATCACAGTTTTTGAGCAATAACAGATTCTATGGTCTAGAATCAAAGTTGATACCTTAAAATTTTTCTAAGGGACTAGCAAAACCTAGGCATGGGGGTATGATGGGAACACCATCATAAGCCATAACTAGCTCATTTTGACCCAATTAAGTCAATGAATGCTCCTACATAACCAACTAAAGGTAATAATTCATTACATAACCATTCTGAGAGAAAAATAAGAAATTAGGGTTAAAACTACAATTTTACCAACGCAATACAACCACGGGTTTTCTCAAGGGCTAAACAATGGTCAAATGGTCTTAATAGGGTAACAAGTGGGTTAGATTAGATAGAAAAGGGTTTATGTGTATTATGAGAATTAAATGACTTTTTGAAACCCTAAAAACAGACCTACTTGATTAACCAAGGTTCTGGTCAGGATAAAATTCTCTTAAACCCTCTAAAAATCATAGAAACATATTCTATAGGTTTTAGTACCTTCAATTTGACCATCAGAATCCATCTTGACCTAAAATGGACTTTCCGACAGATATTTGCACTAATTTGGGTTTTTGCATAAATTATCTAACCAAACATGGTCAAAACCAAAATCCAACTTCACCATTGGATTCCTTAGGTTCAAATTAGGTTTGGACCAAAATTTGGAACCAAGATGAGTTTACCTTGACCTAGTTTGCAAAAAGGTCTTGTCTGATTACATTTCTACCCCTAACTTTCAAAAACCCTTGCATACAGCCCCATAGCTTCTTCTTCGTCTTCACAATTAGGTCCCTCCACCATTATCGCGGAGGAAACCTACTCCAGCGACCTTTGATAGGGAATATCTAGTTGATTGCTTGGAGAATCTCTTCCAAAATTGCAAGGGAGATCCTCTGAGAAATTCTCTCCAGTCTGAACCCATCTATGTGCTTTGATTCCCTCCCAATCTCTCATGCGAACGCATGAGAGATTTGGGTATCTTAACAGATCCCAAGTTCGATGACCTTCCAGGCTTAGGAAGCTTGCTTGCCAAGCCCTAATCACCACTCAGATCCCTACTTAGAAAAGCCCAGATCCTCCCACATTCTCCAGCTTGAATTCGGTCGGAACTCCCCCTCTTCCTCTCTCCTCTTCGGCCGCAACTCTCCACAAGCTCCAGCGGTCTCTCTTTGACTCTTCTCTTCGTCCGACCACAGCATCGGTGGTGGATTCACCTTCCTCACCATCCTTCGCGTCGAGCAATACCAGCTATCTATGTTCCTTCCTCATCTTTGCCGCCGCCTCTCCTATGGAGGTTCATCTTCCCCACGTTCGGCAACCACACTGGTGTGGGATCCCTTTCCCTTTCGTCCCTTAGATTAGACTCTTAGGTTCCCTCTCTCTATTTCCCAAAATCTACCACCAAACACTACTGAACACCTTCATCTCCTCCATCTCCGATGACTCCTCCGATGAGGAGTTCCCACCGCTATGCACCATCAACCTTGCCGACCACCCTACAACTTCCACCACTCATCTCTGATCATTTCCCCTCACTCCATTCGCTCCTTCATCTACCCAAACACCTTCCCAAATAGATCCACTCTCATTGATCGTTCCCGTCACTGTCCAGCTACCACAGCCACCCTCGCTCCACGCCACTACCACCATCACATCCGCCGTGCTCCGACGATACTCCTTGAGCGCTCTGACATGGCCGAGAAGCCATTTTATTGTTTTCAGCTACCAAGCCTTATCCTCCATTGGCGAGCAAGCTCGATTCTTGCTTGAGGCTGCCCCAGGTGTTCGCTGTCCCAGGTTGAAGTCCTAGAACACGCGGAAGTGGCTTGGACACGGTCCCAAGACATCAATTGAAGACGTGAGCTTCGCATCTTCCTGCAATTGAGAATGTCACTCCCTACTGTGCTACTTGGAAGGAAGGTGGGACATTTAGTCCCACCTCGGATATGAAGAGGCACTTTCAGCTACATAAATTAAATAAGTAATGGGGTTGTTTGCCTCCAAACACTGATGGTGAGGTCCTCCACCTTCACCCAGACTCGTCCGCGACACCTCACCCACGAAACTGGCCTGACCCGACCTGACCTGCACTCCTCACTCACCACCACACGTCGCTGAGCCTGGACCTAGGTATGCGCTAGGTCCAATTACCCGACCGGCTGAGGCTCTGGGAGAGCGAGACTGAAATAGAAAGAGAGAAGAGAGAGGAGAGTTGCGCAGGGGAAGGGGGGTTTTTCCCTGAGAAGTTTGGCTCCAACACTTAGCTAGATTCAAAAGGCAAAGCAGGGATGAAGGAAAAAGAGAAGAAGAGTGTCACAAGGGTAAAGGAAGAAGAGATAGAAGAAGTGATGGCATGAGCTGAAGGCCTAAGAAGAACAGAAGAAGGAGCAAAGAAGAAGAAGCAAGCCTGAGAAGAATAGAAGGGAAGAAGAAGGGAGGAAGAGAAGGACATAGCTGAAGCAGAGAAAGGAAGAATTAGAGAAATTAGTGAAAGAGAAGAAGAAAAGAAGAGGCACGCAAACAAGAATAAAAAGGGATACTGTAGCAAAAGTCATTTAAAATGTCTGATTGGAAAATCTGACATTTGATTTCATATTCCCTCCTTTAGTACATTTGAGTAATTATTCTATGTATTAGACTTATAATTGATGATTCAAATCACCATTATTTTGTCTAAAGTTCTTTTTACTCTTCATATACTCATATGCTCTACACTGCAAATTAGTTTTTGAGTAATATTTTGTGTTCAATTGGCATTAATTGTTGAGATTAGTGTGTGAATTCCATTTGCTCCTTGTATTCGATCTCGTAACTTTTTTGAGTAATAAAATTGTATTTGTTTTCAAAGAGGTTTCGACTATATTACAATGCTTCATTTTAAACATCGATCTCGCCTTGCTAACAGTGGTCGTCCAAGGGTTCTTAGTAGTAGGTGCTTAGGTTGGGTTTACTAGGATTAGGATGGTTAAAAGAAGGTGTTTCTAGAATAGGCTATATTTAGGTGTTTTCTAGACTAAGGTAGAAGAAGTGTATGTGTGTGTAGTTGAGTGTGCGTGGATGTGTGCTTGAGGGTTTATTTAGGTTGGGTGGTGGTGGGTCTTGTTGGAGAGGAGTTAACCTAATTACACTTGTATGGGTAGGTAGGACTCAATTAGATCTTGGGTGGATTTAATTGGGTTCTGGTGCATCCAATCAATTGTAGATGCATCCAATTATCTATGGCCTCACTCAATCTGGTTAGGGATAGGATAGTGAGGGTATGGATAGTGGGGTAGGCTTAGGAGGCCTCTAAGTAGGTTTCCTAAGGTGTTTGGTGCGGTTTCTAGGTCAAAAGAGGCAAGCTTGGGCTTCTAGTACCAAAAACAGGAATTAGAGAACAATATCAGACATCTAGAGAACATATTAGACATCTTAAAGTCTAAATTTGGACATCTGGAAGTTAGGTTTGACATCTAATTCTGTGTCAGAGCGAGTTTTGGCTTCCTGGATTGATTTTCTATAAAAATCAGACGTCCAACCTAATATCTGGATGTCCAGAAAGGTGTTGGAGAGTGGGTTTTGGGTTTCCTAAGGTAGGTTTTTGTTCCTAAGTGTTTGGGAGAGGGATAAGATGGATAGAACATGGATAGTGCTATCCATGTTTTGTGTTCTAAGGCTAAGATGTCCTAATGGAAGTGGTTTTGGGTTTAGGAAGCCTATCCTAGGGTTTCTAAGGGTAGGGATAAGGCTATCCTCCTCACTCCTCTTGTCTGGATCAATCTTCTCTCTTTATTTCCTTATTCCACTCTATCTCGCATCCTGGATCACTTTATTACCTGCAAATAACAACAAAAACATTAAATAGCAAGATATCTCTTCTTATTCTATATACAATGAAGTAATGCATGATATGAATTCAATATTTACAAATTATGCTAGGTTCTAACATTATTTAGGTTAATTTGGACCTATGATTGCTACACAATCATAACCCCATGCCTAAACTTTGCTAGTCCCTAGCAAATACAAGACTAAGTGCATGACTAAGTTATTTACAAGTTCGATCCCTAAAGGACTACTTATTCTTTTTATCAAAGAGTTTGACTAAAGATTTTTCTCCTTTTGTTTCATTCAGAAATCTAGAAATCCAGACAATCATGAAAGTGTAGTGATGGTAGCTTAAGCAATGGACTCAAGTGAAAAGCCAATTCGCACTTAAAGTTCATACTTGACCCTTAGTAAAAATTCTATCAGGATAGGCAAACTCTTCCCTCGGGGATACGTAACAAATAATTTGTAATTTTACCCCAGCTTTTTAGCTTAGGTAGAAGTTGGCTGAGTCAAGTGGTTTCTTATTTGCTGGCTCACACTCATCTTGGGCAACATATAATCTAGTACTACAGATTCTAGATTTCCAGATTATCAAACAAATCAACCAAGAGAGAGGCTAAAACTGTTCTCTCTTTAATTCCTTCACACTCTCTCTCTTTCTTTTCGTTTTCTTTTCGAGCTCACAATCTCACCATATTTTGTCAATGTGCTCAATATTTGGTGGCCTCACATGGTATTAACACTTTAATTAAAATTCTAATAACCTTACAACTAAGTCAAAATTCCTCAACCCGTACTCAGGTTGTCAGAAATACAGAAAAGTAGGTTTGGGCCATATTTGGTGGATCGCAATGGTAGGGGTTTTGTTGCCTCAATGTAAGTGATCCAAAAATGAAATAAACAGATAAACACAATTATGAACTCAACGCTTTTTTCTTCTCTTTTCTTTTCTTCTTTTTTTTCTCATATATATATATTTCTTTTTTTCCTCTTTTTTTTCCTTCTCTTTTTAAGACATCTGGGAAACTAATCAAATGTCTAATCCTAAGACGAGCTTCTTCTTATTTTCACCAGATCGAAATAGTGTTCTAATGTTATAAGGGTTGGATGACATATAGGATATCTGTCATAAAGTTCAGTTGTTTGGAAAGAGGATTCTCTACAAAAATGGATTTCCCAAGAGGCTAATGACTATAATCATCTGACAAAACTGATTTGGGTTAGATATGGCCTAACATCTATTTATCGGATGTCTAGGAGGCTCTATGGACATCTGAAAGAGTTATAAATATAATTAAAGATAATCCTCAAGGACTATGCTCTGACAGTTCAACGGTCCTATTGTTGGACGTCTATTAAGGTCATCAGACGTCTTCTAAGACGTCTGGACTATAGGTTGGTCATCTAAAAGCAATGAACATACAACACTAAGTCTAGCCTAAGTGTTTAGACGTCAGTACAAACTATCAGACGTCTTAAAGTTCAAGATCAAACATTTGAGTTCAGAATGGACATTTGATTAGGCTATCTAAAGCCTATGTTGGTTTTCTAAGTTTTCTACGAAATGCCTAAGTGTTTGTCTGAGATCCTAGTGTAGGAATAGTGTTCCTAGGACTAAGGTAAGGTACTTTGGGCTCTTTACATGAATCTAAGGAAATAAATGAGCAAAGAACAATAAGACAAATACAAAAATTCATGAAAGATAAATACCTATCCTATTCTTCTTGTCTTCAAGCTTTCGCTCCATGCAAAGCTCCATCTCTACTTCTTCCTCCAACAAGCTCCTCCAATCCGCCATAGAAGTGAGCTTGAGCTCCTTCACACTTGATTCCATTTGCATTATTCCTGAAAACTTAAAATCAATCGCAAATGTTAAATACCAAGTGTTTTGTTATCATCAAAATCAATGATCGTGGTGCCCTTACACCGACAAAATGAACACAAAAGACTAAAAAATGGGTTAACACTAACTGAATTAGAGCTTCACACATTTCGAGGGTGAAAACAGTACTCAAAGCCCTAATTATCAGCCCTACTTAAATTGAAAGGGTTCTGGTCGAGATAAAATCAATCTAAACCTTCTAAAAATCATTGAAAAATATTCTATGAGGTTTGGTACCTTTACTTTGACCGTCTGAACCTATTTTGACCTAGAAAGAGATTCAGACGGGAATTTATCCTAATTTGGGTTCCTATGCAATTTACCCAATCAAACGAAGTCAAAACTTGATATAAGTTCACCATTTGATTCCTTGGATTCAAATTAAGTTAATACCAAAATTTGGGCCCAATTAGAGTTCATCTTGACCTAGTTTGCAATTTAATCCAAAAATTCTCTATCTATCACCTATAGGCCTGAACTTTCGATCATTCTTGCAAATAGGTCCCTAGCTTCTGGTTCTCCTTCAAAAATACCCCTGTTCCCTTCTTCTTCACCATGAGAACGTAACTGCAGCAACATCAACTTCCTCCTCACCGACATTTAATCAAGGAAGCTTGTTGAAGAAACAACAACAACCAAGTTGATTGAAGAAAGATCAATCAAAAATCACCACTTAGTGAGAATGATCAAGAGGATTTGCCACGTGGTTTGAGCGCATCTCCTCGAACAATCATGGTTGGAATCTTGCCAACGAGCTTGAAACATATACACTCTAAACCAACCTCACAGTGAGGCCCAAACCTGCTTCTTTTGACTAGAATTGAGAGGGAACACCCTTTATATAAAGGGCCCCCTTGTCTAAATCTGAGGGTGTGCTAGATTTGACCGAAGTCTTCCTTTTCTTCCTCCTCATCAGCACAAATCGACACACCACCAGAGCTTCTCAATCCTCCTTCGTCACCCCCTACCACATACGATAGGTAGGGGGAACCTCTTCCCCAAACTTCCATAACGCTTTCGATGAAGCTTTAGCATTTCTAACCCCTTCATCCACTTTGGCAACTTCACCTCCTTCCTTTGCTATGGAGTACCATTGTGTCATCATCAGCCTTATCTAGCTTTAGTTAGTCATAATCAATTAATAAATGCTCTTACATATTTGCCAAAGAACTGTAATTCACTGTAAATCCATTCTGAGAGATAAACATGAAACCAGAGGTAAAACTATAATTTTAACATCAAATAATGAATGCAGAACAACCATGGGGTTTCCCTGGGGTTAAATAAAAGTCAAATGATCATAAATGTCTAATAAGTGGGTACTTGGAGACAGAAATGAGTTTTCACACGTTTTGAAAATTAATGGACATCTGAAAACCTAAAAACAGACCAACTTAATTAACTGAGGTTTAGATTATGATAAAATTCACCTAAACCTTCTAAAAATAATATAAAAATATCCTATAAGGTTTTGTATGCTTGCTTTGACCATTGGAACCCATTTTGATGTTAAATAGAGTCTCAAATAGATAGTTTCCCTAATTTGAGTTTCTATGCAAATTATCTAGTCAAATTTGGTCAAAACCAAAATTTAGCTTCACCATTAGATTTCTTGGATTCAAATTAGATTTGTACCAAAATTGCGACCCAATCAGAGATCACCTTGACTAGTTTACATTCATGTCCTACTTTGACTATTTTACTTGCACATATGCCCCTAACTTTTGAAATCCTTGCAAATACCCCCCTAACTTCATCATCCTCTTCACCATCAGGTCTCTACCACCTTCAAACTCTTAAACCCATCACCAGCGACCTTCAATCAAGGATTACCATCTGATTTCATAGCCAAACTCTTCCAAATTTGGAAAGAAGAATCATTAAGAGTTCTTCAATCTAAGACTTGGCTTGACTTCCAATTTTCATCCAAGACTTCATGCAAACTCTTGGAAGTCCTAAACCTATTCCATGAATTCTGAGCTTTCAAGCTTGGTTTCCAAGCTTGAAACTCAACTCTAAGGCTTATAAAAGGACCCACAATGCAAGGCCGTCATCCTTAGCTCGTTTTGGCCGGTTTCTCCACCTTCTTCTCTCCTCTCCGACCAAAAGCTCCACGTGCTCTGGCGAGCTTCTTGTCCTTCCTTCTTTGCCAGTCGTCATAGACCATAGCCAGTCGGTCTATCCTCCTCAAGTTCCTCCACTGCTCGCAATACCAGCAAGGGTCTTCTTCCATGTCTTCCTCACCATTTCTCCCCCACGCAAGATTTCATCTTCCCCACGTCCGAAATACCACCGGCATGGGAAGCCTCCCTTTCATCTGTTAGATTTAGGGTTAGTTAGGTTCCTTTAGATTATTAGGTTAATTTCCACAACTCAAAATGCAAAAATTAGCCCTCGACACCGTCGCCAACCACCTTCGTCTCCACCTCCAGCCACACCTTCGGTGAGGTTTTCCGCTCACCACACACGTCCAACCACCTTGCCAACACAATCACAACCTCCGCCGTGCACCTAGGACCAACCTCCCCAACCACCCACCAAACAACCCCACATTCTCCAACCTTCTTCGCATCCACCACACCCACACATGCTCTCTCATAGCACGGCACCACCACCAACACTCTTGTCGCACCCTTGCAAAGCTTATGAGCAAGTTTTACGCATCCATGAGGCCTTCGTTTGTGTTTCAGGTACAGAACCTTCGGCCGCCAGTGACGAAGCTTCATGTGACCTTGAAATAGGTGTTCTTGCTCTAGCAACCCTAGGCGCCATCTCCACAGGTGCAGAATCAACATCTCCAAACTCCCAAGTCCTCAATTGGGAGAAAGGTGCGCAACTATGACTCTAATTTATGAAGACACCTTCAGCAGCTACGCAAAGAGAAGCCTTGTCCGTTTGAGTCCCACATCGATCATGGATAAGCCGCTGAGCACGCATAAGTTGATTTTCTCACATGGCCTTATCACCTCCAAACACATGGGGTGAGGTCCCTTCACCTGCACTCGACCCAACCCACCTACTATACACTCCTCGGCTACTATCCATTGCCGATAGCCCTGGACCCAGTTACTGTTCATACTCGAATACCCATTAAGCCTAGGTCTGAAGAGAGGAGGAGGGAAAGAAAGAGAGAGCAGAGGAGGGGTGGGTTTTTCTCCTCTGTGTACTGTGCAACACTTAGCCGTGAGAGAGGACCCTTATGCTCTCTAAAGAAAGAAGAGGAGAAAGCTGTGAAGAAAGAAGGAAGAAGAAGAGAAGGCTTTTGAATAAGGAAAGAAGAGAAGAAGAAGGCTTGTGCATGACTAAAAGGAAGAAGAAGAAGGCCTAAAGATCTGAAGAAAGCACTGTAGCAGGCGACATTTAAGTCGTCTGATTTGAGAGCCAAACGTCTAACCACTTCTCATTTACTTTCTAATTATTGAATAGTTGATATATATGTGCTTAGACTAATAATTGGTGATCTAAATCACCATTATTTTGTTCTAGGTGTCTTTTTGTCATAGTTAACTCCTGATATACTCATGTTTTACATTGAAAATCAAATTTGAGTAGTTATCATTCATTGAATATCATTATTATGCTTAATTTTCTATGCTCATTTATCTACAATTAAAGATTCGCGCATGAATTCTAATTTTCCTTTTGTGTTCGACCTCAAACTTCTTTTAGATATTCTAGTTATAAATATTATTTGTTGAGAGAGCTATTTAGGAGGTTTTACTACAATGAAACGCACTTAAAACTCCTATCTAGATCCCTCCAACATTTTGGCGCCGTTGTCGGGGAGCAACATTCAATTCACCGCTACTCTTTGTTTTATTTGATTATATTTAAGCACTAACTTGTCCTGTTTGATTTCTTGTGATTTTGCGAGGTACATCATGAGGCGATCTTCTGCACAAGTCAGCCACTCCTAGGGTAGGTAATCTCTCTTCTTCCCTAATCTCCTAATCCTTGGAAGAGAGAAAAGGAAACAAAACTAATTAGGAATCACTTGTCTTACTTTCTAGTAATTATCATTAAAAAGGTAAGTTTCCTTATTTGTGAAAAAATTCACATCTAATTGAAGTATGAGATGATTCTGATTAGATATTCCCCATTCCTAATTTCTTGTACCTATTAGGGACTACGCTTAATTTCTAAATCACTTTAGGCTTACACACTTCTTACTTGAAGCCCAAAGTGAACATTTTAAGATGAAATTGGACTTGGAATAGAGCCAATTAAGGTATTTAACATTAGGGTTTGAAGTGTTAGTACGCATTTTCTTGCATAAAGAGAATAAACCCTCCCTCATTTGTGTGCTACCCAAGCCCTTGTTTGAAAATATCTAATCAAGAAGAACCCTAAAAATCAAGCTGTAATTTGACTTGAACCTTAAAAATTGTTGACCTAATAACTTGAGAGTCAACTCATGGTGATTTCTAGGTCTTGACCTAGATTTCATTTTGCCATCTTTAGGGCAGGTCAGGTGAAGTTGACCTACATTGTCGGCCAACCAACCTCCAAATTAGTTCACAAGTCAAATCAACTTCTAATCAAGTGAAACTCAAGGCATTAATTAGAAATAAAATTGGTAGAGTTAAGGTCTTAAGTTTGTACATTCCGATCTACTTGGAACCGCAGTGACAAGGAAGGTCAGGAGGGGGAAACCTTATAACCCGTGGGGACGCTCTACCATGTAGGGGTCTTTAAGAGGCTCTCCCTTCCTGGCTACCTAGGTATTTCTCAGGTGTGTGGATTTCTGATTTGGAGGTATCATTCACCTTGAAATTGCCTTAATCATCCAAAAATCTTTGGGTGCCTTGATTGGGTCCAAATAATATCCAGTCCCTCATCTTTTCTATAGAGCACATACACAAGAAGGTCCCTCAGATCTTTTCTGGAATTTCTTTTAGATCAAATCAGTTCCAATCTGATCTTGAATTTACTTCGACATCTTGATTCCACCACTTGATTCAAAAATGCAACCTGACATGTTAGGAAAAGTGATTAGAATACCTGTGTTCCAAATGACCATCAACGAAAAAATAATTGAAGCTGCCTATAGACACCATGAAGAATATTATGAAGCCTTAGATAGGGGCATTCAGGATAAATTTATAAAGACAACAAACCACATTCTGAACCGTATCAAAATAATATGGATACAAATGAAACACGGTTCAACTCGGGATTATCTCTTAGCAGAATACATTGAATTAATGAAATTACATAGCAACGAGGGTCTGCAATGTTGGTTAAGTCCTTCACTTTTGGAAAAAAAACCAAGTTCTCATGGAGAAACAGGGAAAATTGTTGAATACAATACATAAAGACATTGATAAAAAATACTCGTCAGAGGTTACGTGTTGGAATAATTCTTATGATCAATATAATTTCTAAAATTCTAGGTTTGATGGTCAAGGTTGTTGTGGACCCCAACCCAAATGAATTTAGATTCAAATTTCATAACAATTGACATGCCTGATCTTGATGAGGGTTGGGAGGATCCAATTGTAGGTGTTTACAATTCCGAACCAGCCCTAGAAAACCAGGACACTAGTCCATCAAGCTTAGATTTCCTCGACACCTGTGATAATGAGCTTAAAACAGAAACTCTTGAGAGTGTAAATTTCGCCCCTTATTCTGATAAGGTGACTCTCAAAAGCAATTCTAACATCCATGTAGAGTCCATCCTAGATCCTTGTGACCCAATGCCTACCTTTAACCTAGAATCTAGATCTGAGCCTAATTGGGATGATCATGAGGCCCAATGTGATAAGAATCAAATTTTAGATATAGAATATGATTTAGGGTCTATATTTGATGAATACACTTCTCCAACCTCGTCAGAGACACTAATTGATTTTTTGAAGGTCACATCGATCCATGAAACAAAAATCGAGGGGTTGGAAGAGTTGGGAATCGATTGGGTCTACCCTAGGAGCTAAGAACCCGAGCCTATGCCTAATGGAAACACCTCTTTAAGCTCAGAATCTAAAATTAGGTTAGATCCAAGTCAGGTTGCTGATTCTACACATCTTGATTCTCTCTATGGTGGAACTCCTGATCCAAAATCAGATTCAGAAACTTACTCTCGCAAATTCTCCAATGATTTCGAATCCTACTCTAATTTTGGAGAACCTTTGTTTCTTGACGATTATGAACCAATCTACAACCTCACCATCCATGACCCATTCTTCGACTTTGACTCTAAGGTCCATGATCCCAAGATCATTGATTCAAAATCAGGTTCCATTGAGATGGAATCATTCCTTTTTGATCTTCAGGAATCAGAAACAAGTGCCGAGAGTGTCTACAATCCCGAGTTCAAATCTTTTCTTGATTCAAATTTTCATGATCCTATAAGCACTCTTCAGGCATTTACCTTTGATTTTGATGGGCATTATGAGGATTCTCTAGATGAACCTACTTTTGAATCCTTTCTAAAGGAGTCCTCAACACACATAGTTCTCAAGGAAGGCACCTCTTCGAATACACATACAGAAGCTTCTTGAATCGATTCCAACCTCGACTCGCCACCAGAATAAATTTTTACTCTAATTCTCCTCTCTATGATCCGGTCGCACATGATTCTTCTCCAAATTTTTATCGAGTTTTGGACATTGATGAGACTGATAATCACGTTCCATCTTTCTCTGATCACTTTCGTAGGGATCTCACATCCTCCACAGATCCATTTGCATTTGAGGATCCCTACTCTAACTAGGCTGATTGGAATCAGCCAAACCCATGATTCACACTGTCGTATCTTTCTGAGTCACAAAATATCTGGTGGGTGCCGCATCTACTGATTCACATCCATCAACCTACCAGATTGATCGGGTTTGGGTTGCATCATCATCCTGTAAATCTAAACAAGCACATGGTTGGACCAACCAGGCTATTTATCAAGGTGCTTGTTTTACAAAATTCATCTAATTTGATCACTCCTTCCCCATGACCATCTTCTGCTCGATTGAAGGCATTGAATTTAGTACTTAATGGGAGGTAACCTGTCACTCCAAAAACCTGAGACCCTTCTGATTATCCTTTTGAGCTACACGTCTACTGCACTTTGAGTTCAGTTTTAGAACAGCCGACTCTACCTTTAGCACTTGTACCAGAGCTTGAAATCGACTGCAACAGTCATCCCGACCTGTTCACCCACCCGTTGACCCTGTTCTAATCCTTGAACCCAACTGACTTCATACCCTCCGATTTACAATGAGGACATTGCAAAACTTTGGCATGTGGGGTGTTAAAGTGCAAACATATAAAAATTCAAGTTTCTGAGGGGTTCTCACAAAAAAATACATATTCAAAAAATCAAAAAATAAAAAAAATTAAAAAAGAACAAAAAAATTGAGAAAGGGGAGGAAATTTTGTGAGCTTAATTGCAAAATCATTTTTGAGGAGGAAAAGTGGAGGTGATTTAAATGTCAAAAAGGAGCTACAATTTGAAACAAAAAGTGAGTCATTAGTAAATGATTATGGAATCTACTTAAGTTCTAGGCCAAATCAGAAGAAAAAAAATTAAGTCCTAGAATAACAGAAAGACAAAGAGATTAGTATGAGTGTTGATCTTAGCCCTCTTGGGCTTGTTTTAGGGCTTAAACATTCACGTATCCATTAAGATCTAAATAATCCTCGAGAGGTTGAGGAAAATGCGAAGCTTATGTATTAGGTCTAAGGCTTAGGTAGTATTTGGCCTCATTAATTGACCTCTGGTTTGCAGGACTTGGTAACCTAAGCACCCTAATGCGGACACAAGTTTGGTTCTGTGCACTTAATAATCAAAATCACGCAAAAGCATTTATTTTGTTATGAAAAAGCTACCTAGATTAGGAGTGGCTTATAAACACAAGTTGATTTGGACGAGTTTCTGGCATGGAGAGGTGGAAAATTCCCCTCGAAGATGTGCAATAACATACCGTCTCCTCAATTATTGTCTCTTAGGATATTTAAATATCCTACCGGGAGCATGTAAGCACCTTGTGTTGGTTCAGGTGCCATGGGTGGGTTATCCCAAATTGTTGATTGCTAGGGCCTGAATTTAGCTACAGAATGGCATGGGTGTTACTATCTTGAAGTGTCAAAAGCCAGGGTTCTGGGGGTTTTCATGGGCAGTGCTATCTTGAAGCATCGATTACCAAGGACCCTACAAGGATTGATGGTGGGAACTAGGAATCCGATACAAATCATGTTTTTTAGCCAATTCAAAGCTAGAAATAAAGTAAAGAAAAAGAGAGAGACGAATCTCCAAAAATGCAAAGAAATTCTTCTATCCCTCTCTCTTACAAAAAAGCACTGCAAACTGAACATGGACTGGCCATGTTACAAGCACAGGTGCTTTAACTGTTGGGTTCAACGAACCTTAGGATAGTTTCTATAGGCCTTAGAAACCTTCACAGTAGACTAAGGCTAAAGCTAGTCAGCTCTGAATCTTAGTTGATACTTGAGTACCTCTAGGACTATTATTGGCATTCTAACCTAATTTCTAAATAGAATAAATCAGGACTTTGAGCATTAAAGCATGGTCTAGAATTCAAGTTCATTCCATTAGATTTTGCTAAGGGACTAGCAAAGGTTAGTCATAGGAGTATGATGATAACATCATCATCAACCATATCTATATTTAATTAGTCATAATCAATTAATAAATGCACCTACATAATTGCTAAAGAACCGTAATTCATAGCAAATCCATTCTGAGAGATAAACATGAAACTAGGGGTAAAGCTATAATTTTAACATCATATCATGAATGTAGAACAATCACGAGATTTCCTAGGGGTTAAATAAAGGCCAAATGGTCGTAAATGTCTAATAAATGGGTCTTGCAAACAGAAATGGGTTTTCACGTATTTTGAGAATTAATGTACATCTAAAACCCTAAGAACAGACCTGCCTAGTTAACTAAGGTTATAATCAGGATAAAATTCACCTAAACCTTATAAAAATTATATTAAAATATTCTATAAGGTTTGTTATGCTTTCTTTGACCATTGGAACTCATTTTGACATAAAATAAAGTCTCAAACAGACAGTTGCCTGAATTTGAGTTTTAGCAAAAATTATCGAGTCAAACTTAGTCAAAACCTAAATCTGACTTCACCAGCAGATTCCATGGGTCCAAATTAGGTTTGTACCAAAATTTGAACCCAATCGAGATCATCTTGGACAAGGTTGCATTCTAGTCCTATTCTGACTCTTTTCCTTACACATATGCCCCTAACTTTTGAAATCCTTGCAAATACCCCCTAACTTCATCATCTTCTTCACCGACAGGCCTCTGCCGCCTTCAAACTCCTAAACCCATCACCGGCAACCTTCAATCAGTGATTACTATCTGATCTCACGGCCAAACTCTTCCAAATTTTGAAGGAAGAATCATGAAGAGTTGCTCTTCAATCTGAGACCGGTCTTGACTTCCAATTTTCATCAAAGAGTTCATGCAAACTCTTGGAAATCCTAAACCTATTCCATGAATTTTGAGCTTTCAAGCATGGTTTCCAAGCTTGAAACTCGACTCTACGCCCTATAAAATGACCCATAATGCAAGGCCATCATCCTTAAATCGTTTTGGCTGGATTCTCCACCTTCTCTCCTCTCTGGACGAAAGGTTCGCGAGCTCCGGTGAGCTTCTTGTCTTACCTTCTTTGTCGGCCGACACAGACCATAGCCGGCCAATCTATCCTCATCAAGTTCCTCCGCCGCTCGCAATACCAGCGAGGGTCGTCTTCCACGTCTTCCTCGTTATTTCTCCCTAACTAGAGATTTCATCTTCCCCACGTTTGGCATACCACTGGCATGGGAATCCTCATTTTCTTCAATTAGATTTAGGGTTAGTTTGGTTCCTTTAGATTATTAGGTTAATTTCCACAACTCAAAACCCAAAAATTAGCCCTCGACGTTGTCGCCAACCAACTTCGTCTCCACCTTCAACCACACCTCCGATGAGGTTTTTTGCTCACCACACACATCCAACCACCTCACCAACACCATCACAGCCTTCACCGTGCGCCCATGACCAAAAGCCCTAACTTTATTGGGCTTCTTGACCTCCCAAAAAACCCACCGAACAACCCCACATTCTTCGACCTTCTTCCCATCCGCTACACCCACACACGCTCTCTCATAGCATGCCACCGCCACCAACACTCTTGTCACAGCTTTGTGAAGCTTTTGAGTAAGTTTGATGTGGCCATGAGGCCTTCTTTTGTGTTTCAGGGACAGGACCTTCAGCCACCATTGACAAAGCTTCACCCGACCTTGAAGTAGGTGTTCTTGCTCCAGCAGCCCCAGAAGCCATCTCCGGTGGTGCAGAATTAACATATCCAGACTCCCAGGTCCTCAATTGGGAGAAAAGGGTGCAACTGCAACTCCAATTTGCAAAGACACCTTCAGCAGCTACGCAAAGAGAAGCCTTATCGGTTTAAGTCCCACATCATACATGGATAAGCTGCTGAGCATGCATAAGTTGATTTTCTCACATGGCCTTATCGCCTCCAAACACATGGGGTGAGGTCCCTTCACCTGCACTTGACCCGACCTGCCTACTATACACTCGATGGCTAGTGCCCACTGCCGGTAGCCCTGGACCTGGTTACTGTTCATACCCGAATACTCGTTAAACCTAGGTCTGAGAGAGAGGAGGAAGGAAAGAAAGAGAGTGCGGGGGAGGGGTGGGTTTTGCTCTTCTGTGTACTGTGCAACACTTAGCTGTGAGAGAGGATCCTTGTGCTCTCTAAAGAAAGAAGAGGAGAAGGCTATGAAGAGAGAAGAAAGAAGAAGAGAAGGCTTCTAAATAAGGAAAGAAGAGAAAAAAGAAGGCCTGTACATGAACAGAAGGAAGAAGAAGAAGACTTGAAGATCAGAAGAAAGCACTGTAGTAGGCAACATTTAAGTCGTCTGACTTGAGAGCCTGACGTTTGACCACTATTCGTTTATTTCATATTCATTGAATAGTTGATATATATGTGCTTAAACTAATAATTGGTGATCTAAATCACCATTATTTTATTCTAGGTGTCTTTTTGCCATAGTTAACTCTTGATATACTCATGTTTTACATTGAAAATTAGGTTTGAGTAGTTATCATTCATTGAATATCATTATTGTGCCTAATTTTCAATGCTCATTTATATGCAATTAAAGATTAGCGTGTGAATTCCAATTTGCTCCATGTGTTCGGCGTCGAACTTCCATTAGATATTCGAGTTATAAATATTATTTGTTGAGAGAGGTATTTAGGAGATTTTACTACAATGAGACACTTAAAACTCCTATCTAGATCCCTCCAACAACCATCGACCAGCATCTATTGTCCTTTTTCTCAATTAGTATAGGTCTTCTTCTTCTCTCTCCCTCAATTTCAAATCTGGAGCTTCTTGGTTCCTAACTCCCTCTCCTCTGTCTTCTCTGACACTGGCTACATCACCACCGACCCCACCTTCACTGTCGGCACGCTTCTGCCCATCATACACTGAATTGACTTAGGCAAAAGATTCCTCTCACCCTCATAACTATTTCACCTAACTTAATTTCTGCTACACCACTTCCTCCACCGTCTCCGACTACATATGTTGGGCCTCCACTCACCTTCACGCTCCAGCCACCTCTCACGCACTCATCAAATCACGACCACTAGCAACTTCGCCACACCACGGCGAAGTTCCCCATCTATCTGATTTGGGCTGTATGGCCATTTTCTTATTTCAGGAGGTCTGTTACCGCCGTCGTCTTCTTCGACTTCGTTCACCGTCTGGCAAACCATCACCTACTTCGCCACCACCAACAACCGGCATGCGTCAACTCTTGAAACATGCTGAGCCTCCAATTGAACAAACGACAGCTGTAGCACCATCAATTGCGACAGAACATCCAACTCGAAGGAGCTGAAGAAGAGAGGCTTTTGATTTATCCTGCATCATGGGATTACAATCTAAAAACACATATATAACTCATTTAGTGCATTGGTTGTTTGCCTTAGCACACGGGGTGAGGACCCTCTCATCGCACGTGTGCACACCTCGCCCACCATCGCACGAATGTAGGCCCAGTCCCTGACTTGGATCCGATTACTTGACTCTCCTAAACCCAATTCAGAGAAAGAAAAAGGGAAGTCTAAGAGGATTGGGGGGTTTCACTATAGAACCTGCAGTTTCATGCCTAACACTTAAGCAAAATTCTGAGGTGATCTGGACTTGTTACTTAAGCCATCTAGTGCTTGGGTGCGAGGTCTGATTTGAGGCTACTATTGAAACATTGGCTATGATATTGGTTTTAGTACTGTTCGGAAATTTGGGATATCGTGCTTACTGTTAAGGATATTTAGTGGTTTCAACCACCATTTTCCTCTTTTATTTTTACTCTAACATACATTCTCAAGCATTAATTGATTATTATATTAATAATTGAATAGCCATACCATTATTATTTCTGATTATTGTGATAAATGGCTTGATTTACCACACTTGCTCTCTATGAATGACATCGGAATTCATGGATTTTTTGAGCATTATAAATTTAAATGTCGTATCGATTTTCGTTGTTATACTACAGTGCAATGTTTTCCTAAACTACGATGATTTTCAATGCAACACTGATGTGCATACATCTAATTAGCCTAAAATGTCTATTCTTGCCTGTTCTTAGTGTCGTAGAAACATCTTGCATTATAAATACTGCATAACATGCATCATCATACATTTAGGTTAATTTGTATAAATTGTATAGTAATTCACCTCTTTTTGGTGGCCAGGAATAGGGTAATATTTATCGAGGCCTCAGATTGAAGATCCAACCATATGGATCTGTTCAAGGCAACAATCGAAGTTCAACGACTCCAAGATCTCCCCAATCGGACCTTAGTAGTATCAAATGCAGTCCGAGAAAGATCAGAAGTCAAGGGCGAAGGTGGTGTAAATCCATACCTTAGACGAAAAATCAACCGCACAGATGGGTTCAGATCAACTATCATAGCCAAACGGCATGAAAATTGGTCTAATCCAACATCTGTGGCAACATCTATAAGTTAGAGAAGATGGATGGCTAGGATGGTGTCACATGGTGCCATCCCAATCGCCCAACACCAGCCAATCCTATCGCTCCACCTCTGAAGGTGTGATCAAGATGCGATCTTAGCCATTAGATCAAGATCCAACGGCTGAGAGAGCACGAACATTAAATCCAAAACACGCCTCAAATGGCCGTGTAGTGCATTGGTTGCGTGCCTTCACACGGAGAAAAGGGCGTTGGTTCAAAGCATGGCACGCCTCAAATTGAAGTGGCGAGTGGGCGTAGGAGAAATTTTCCTATTGGATCGTGATCAAACGGCATCGGCAGTAGCTATGTGGCGGTCAAATGGAAGTGCAGCATCACACATGTGTGATGACTTGCCAACGTACGCCCAATCTGATGCGGGTGCACATTGAGCTGAAGACGAAGAGGCTTGAGCGCAACTAAGCCATCTGATCTCTTTATCAGATGATTTAGATCTCTTGAATGTGATGAGGTGTAATCAAGCGCATAACACATGACGGAGAAATGCTAGTCGACATGGCGCATTGTGGATGCTTTGGTCAAGAGCGAGCGGCGGTGATGAGGCATGCGGTTACATCGACGTGTGTCTATAATGATGCACATATTTGTCACTAAAGGCAACAGAGTTTAATGTTGAAAGTTAAAATGCCTCTTTCGTCCCTATGTATGCAACTATATAAAGGCCTTACGCCCTCAACATTTTCTTCATCCCTTCTCTTCTTCTCTCACCCCCTCCAAAACTCTATGAGCTCGTGCCAAACCTGGGATGCTCCATTAGAGTCTTAAATACAATTTTCCCATCTTCTCATCCTCGTTCGTGGAGCGCTCGCAGTTGTCCCCTTACTGCCGTTTGGTAAACGGATCCTGCTGCGACGTCATCTTGCTCCATCCTCTGTCATCGTCCTCTTTTGTCCAGCATCTCACCACCCTCGTCTAGGCTCCCTATCAATGCAGCTCACCCTCTAAGAAACCGTTGAGGAGGATAACTTCTCACCCCCCTCTCTTTTTACTACTTTCTAGTGTATATTTCCCACTTTCTAGTGTAGCAAGTAGTTGTAATGGACATGCACCCATTATTATAAAATTCGTGTTCATTCTCTCCCTATTTTCTCTTTATTTGTACTATTCTTTCTCTTTCTTCTATTAATTATTCTGTAAGTAGAATAGAAAGTAGATTAATTTCAACCAGCTAATCTACTTTCGTGACAATAATTCCAATGTGGTTTTTGATCAAACATTCACCTCCCTGTGTTCGACATGGGACTGACCAAAGTTTCGGTTAAATTATTTGTTTGACCGATTTTTATGCGATTGCAAGGATAGGGTTTTCAAACTCAAATCCTTTAGGGTAGAAAGCTCGATCAACATTTTGGCACCATAGCCAGGGAGGCAACGCTCTTTGATTTCCCGTGTTTTCTGCCTTACCTAACTTTTATCTCACTTTTTCTCCAATCTTGTTGTGATTGCAGGTACTCTTCTGAGGCGGGCCAGAGTGGTTAAATTGGAGAAAAGAGTGGATGAAGGTTCTGTAAGTATACCCCACCTCCCACCCACTAGTTTTCATTCCATCACCTAATAACACAAACCCTAATTAACCTAGGAGTTCTCATAAACCCTAAAGCTTAGTTTTATTGTCACCTCCACTAGCCTCACCCTCCACTTATAAAAAAAAAAACTAAAAAAAAATCTCACAGCAGTACACAATCTCTTCTGATTCTTCATAATCAACTGATAATCCGATCTTTGGAATCGGTACACTCATCAACACAATTGAGTAGAAATCAAACTAGGTAATCATTTGTGTGTCTAACTCAGTGAAGCATTAAGGCCAATTGCTTGAGTTTTTTAGGCCGTACCACTTCATCTAAAATTAACTCATCAGTAGCTTGCCACATAGGATTCAACCTTTAGGGATTAACCAGGCACTCGACATTCTTTTTAAGTTTTGAAGGAAGACATCTTCACTTGTGCTTTCAAAACCTGGTTTTCCAATTGAACTTGATTGAATACACCTAAAGTTGAACCCTAAAAGCTACTAAGCAAGATTTAAACCCTAAAATTCACTGCATTCAAAAATAATCTTGCTTAAAAGCCATTGGTTGTGCATGTACACACATTGAAACTGATCTTTAAGGGTGCAACCCAAATAAGGGGACCATCACATTCCGAAGCACATTCAAACCTAAGCCTAATTAAAATTGAGTCTATGTTGACCTTAAGGATTTGACTCGCTCTTCGGGGCCTAGATAGAGATTATTTTTTATTAATCTACTTCTACCATTCAATCTGATGTCTAGCTAGGGGAGTAGTGTCAAACGACCGCAATTGGGGGATATCAAAGGAACCTGAGGTGAAAGCCAAGGGACGAATCTTCTCCCCAATCCCTCCTTCTAACTAGTTGGATTGACCAAAAAGAAGTAGACCAAATAATTCTTTTCAACTCAAGACGAGTTTTGAGAGTCTGTAGGTCTTTAGGCTATCCTACCTAAGGGCAGGTTTGAGTGTTTGTATTGCACGGCACCTTTTTTCATCTTGTTTTGTCATGGCTCCTTCCACATCCTACACACATTTCCACTCCTACCTTTTTGACATTTCTTCCCCAATATGATGATTACTATCCCGACTCATGCTGTAATCAATCATCTACTAGTTGGGATAACTTGGATTGGGGATACAATTCCGTACTTCTGTGTTTAGGGTCTAACCCTAGATACCATGATCTTGATTTTTATCCTTCTCCGAGTTACATCGATTATAGATCACCACCCTCCTATGGAAAACTTAATACGATCTACAATCAAGAAGGATATGCTGATCCTTACCCTCCCCCAAATTACACTGCATATGGGTCACTACCACTTTATGAATAATTAGAAATGACCTATTATCAAGGAGCGTACCAAGAATCTCAATTCCTTAACTCCCCTGGATTGAACCCAAACCACCCAACCCTGAACCAAACCATTTGGTTCAGGAGAACCAGGTCCATGATAGGGTGTTGGCTAACTTAAGGAATACCATTCAATCTTTAGAAGCTCAGCCAATGCCCTACACTAAAGAATTATAGCCTTTGATTCAAATGATTGACGATCTTAACAAGTATTTGTTGGATTGGCTTCAAAATATTAAGGATAAGGACCCAGGTGAGCTTTTACTTGGGAAGTTGTTGAAATTGAGGATGAAATTTATGGTTGCTTTAGTT
The DNA here is from genome assembly GCA_037157565.1 of Thalassia testudinum. NCBI lineage: Eukaryota > Viridiplantae > Streptophyta > Magnoliopsida > Alismatales > Hydrocharitaceae > Thalassia > Thalassia testudinum. The sequence continues at coordinate 142,450,967 of JAZHRO010000063.1, forward strand.
CAATCTTGGGATGATTCCTAGGATGAACTCCCTTCAGAAGATCCAATGTCAGAACTCGCTCGGGTACCTGTTAGGGAGACATGTTTTACGAGACCAGAGAAGACCAGGTTAGTCTAAAGTAACCAATTGAGGATGAATTGATTACTTTGCCTGAGACCCCTGAGCCAGGGTATGAAGAAAAGTATGTCTCCATGCACCAGGAAATGATTAATGATTTTGAGACATATATAAATGCGAATCCAGAATTCTCTGATTCAGAAGATGAAGAATTGCTGTGTGAAGTCTCACTTGAGTTTGAGGGTAATGATTTCAGTGAGACAATTGGGCCTAAGGAATTCGATGAATCATTTGATGGCCCTATAAGTGAGGAAATTGATCCTGTTGGGGCTAGCTTGGAAGATACAAATCCTATTTTTATGAATGATTCAATTCATAGCCCCATTCCTCAATTACACCCTGTTGAGCATAATGATGATTTGGTTTTTGAGATCACTAGACCCAAGTTAATTTTTATTAAGCCACAAATCTTGGACTTAGATATTTTATACGGGGATGATGACATTTGTGAGGTCCCGAAAATTATTATTATGGAGGATAGGAGTTGGGAAATGAAGATTTGGGAAGCCAATTTTGGGGGAAGTAGAAGTTTGAGTCTAAGGGTTCCTATATTCCTAAAGCCACCAACCTTCTACCATGACCCTTATGACATTTTTGATTTCAAGGTTGTGCAACCTAAGAACAAATTCATTGAATATCTTTCTTATCTTGATTTTCCTATTATCTGACTTTTTGGACTTGGGTTGCATGCTCACAAATCGCAGGCCTGGCCCCGCTTGCATAATGATCTCCGATTTTGGGTAATTTTTACCTAGAACCTTAGATACTCTCAACCTAGGGGCATGGGTCTGCACCACAACCTTGTCCACATCTGTGGACATCTTCTCCTTGCAGGTCAAAAAATTGATCCTTTTATTCTAATTCTAACCTGCACTTGTGAATTCTCGATTTCTTCTTTTGTACAGTGTGCCTAGCTGAAGGCACTAAATTCAGCACATATACAGTTTGTTTTCATCTCAGAGGCAACCAAGTAATCACGAAATTCAGGTGCTTTCTATTTTACTCCACTCTGTTTCATGTCTTTTTAATACAATGAGAACATTGCATTAGATAGACATGGAGGGGTGGATATCATTATCTGAATTATCTGAATCATCTTGTTAGCTCCATAGATTCTTTTTATTTTCTCTTTATTTTTGGAAAAAAAAATCAAATTAGGAAAAGAGAGCTTAGGCATTAGAATTTTTCAACTTAAGGGAATGATACGATAGGACCTGAACACTTAGATTCTTCAGGTCTTCGAGCTTAATCAGCCCAGGTGTCCACTAAAATGTGGACTTGTTCTCGAGTCCTTGCCATTCGTAAATTTATTTCCAATTGGTTAAATAAGTTATGGTGATAAGTACACGACTTATCAACCCACCCTCTGATTTTAGGGGACTTTAAGCCTAAGCATCTACACACTCTTTGCATTAACTCACTTTTTGGTTGTTTTAATGGAAATTGGGTAGCTAATGAACTTTGTAGGGTGATATAGCTGGCAAGTTGCTGTGGGTAACAGCCCATTGGCTGGTTGTCCAGAGCCCAGCCACACAGCCATTCTATTTTTGCTACCTTTAGGTAAATCTTATATTAGGGAAGCCACCTACTTAAAAAAAATAATAGAAAAACATCCAAAAAGAAAGAAAAAGAAATAGAAAAGAAGAAGAAAAAGAAATAAGGCACACTTTACCACATGAGTATGACTAGCAAGTTGTCGGTGGTAACAGCTCATCAGCTGGCTGCCCAGAACCCAGCTCACAAAATTGCACGTTTAATTCCAAACACTTAGGAAGAAGTAGAGAAGTAGAATAAGCTTGGGAGATATACATTGGGTTCGCCCTTGTGTTGACCCCATAAAAATAAAAGTAAGGAGAAAGTTATTGGTTGGATAGATACACCTCTAGGAAGAATCTCTTTTCAAGGTCACCAAGGGGCGTAGAAACCTGAAGTCCATTCTGATTGCCGACCAATGAGCCTATCACTTCACACAAAAAAGTGCTTAGTACTTAGAGTTCTTTTCAAGTCTTGGGTGGGTTGGGTAGCTGTAGAAAGCTGCCTTGAAACTCTAAAATCAAAAGTTCAAAAAAAAAATAAAAGAAAAAGAAAAATATCCTTTTGCTTTTGAATGAGGTGAAGGCTTGAGCGATGTTAACGTGAAATCGTCGTTGTTTAAGAAATGCGTTATAGTATAGGACAAAATCGCATTAAACACTTAAATTTATAACTCAAAAAAGTCCGAGATCATTCGCAAGAAGCAACAATGGCAATTCAATCCACTGATCACAAATATAAGCAAAATATGAGCAATTAAGATCAGAGGAACAATTCAAAATGATATATCAATAGATCTAAATACCAATGCACAAAAATATTAGGGTAAAATGATGATTTGAATCACCAAATTACCCTTTAAGTTTAAACCTTCACAAATACATAGATAATAAGCACAACCATAGAATTAAATGCCTCAGAAATCAGATGACAGAAATAAGCCCCAAACAGCATAAGGGCAACTTCAATAGAGAAGCAAAGGCTTCTTCTTCATTCCTTCAAACCTTAAGAAAGAAGCACAGCACAATACCAACAGAGACACAGTCGTCTCAGCAACCAAGTGTTAGGGAGCAAGGCAAAAACCCCCCCTCTCTCTCTTTTTCTTCTCTTTCTCTCAAACCTGGTGCTAGCTAGATCTATACTCACATAATCAGGTGGGTATTCAGGTCAAGATCAAGGTCCAGGGTCACCAACGTGAGGTAGTGACTGAGGAGTGATATGCTCGTGAAGAGGGACCCGACCCCTCGTGTACTGGGTGAGGAGTCAGGTTCACAAATTCACTTTATTTGTCGCTCGTAGTTTCTAATCCCATGATGTGGGACTATTCTTTCCTTCAGCCCTTCCTATTCTCTTCAAATCTTCTCTTCTCCCTCTGCTACACTTTTCTTCTTCACCCTTTGCTGCTCTCTTCTCTATGCACAAGAGGCATCCAATCTTCATAGTGGCTAAAGGTCGGGGTTCCTCTTTGAAGAGCAAACCCATCCTCCCCTCTCTCTATTTCTTTCTCTTCTCTCTCAGAAACCCACTTAATCGAGTCACCAATTAGGTAGGAACAGTGATCGGATCTGGGCTAGACCGGCCTACATGAATGGCAGGCGAGGCATGCATTGAGGCGTGCATGGGGACCCGACCCCCATGTCTTGGGCGAGGGATCGAGAAAATGAAATCACTTTATTCACTGCTGAGGCTTCAGTGACTTTTGAGGTAGGACTAAAGTCCTCATCTCCTTTGCGTGCAACAACAGGTAGCAAACATTATTCAATTAGAATCTTTAGAATGATCAATGCTCCCAATTGACCTTCTAGGTAGATGCCTAAGCTAAAATCGCTTCGCTTGGAGTGAATTCCTAGAGCAAATGCTACAAGTGCCATGCTTCGAGATTGCTTGAAGAAGCTTCAATAATGGCCCCTTTGAACCTGAAAGCAAGAAAAAGGCCTCTTGGCCGCGACAGAATGGTTCAGAAGCTCCGTTGTGGATCGACGAGTATGATGGTGTTTGTGGAGTGGCGAGAGGGCAAGTGTGGAGGTTTGATGACCATAGGCAAGTGGCGCGGAGGAGGCGATGTTCAGTGTGGCGGATAAGTGATCAATCCCCTCAATTTCTTGAGGGGCTTTGGTCGGTGGGTCGAGGTGGATGGTGTGGAGCTCAAGAGCGGGAGATTTGGTGGGCTGTAGTGGATGCTAGGGCTCACCAGAGATATGCCGACAAGGTGGAAGATAGAGGTGCAACGGGCATATTTATGAGTGAACCTAGAATCTAAGGGTGCGGGTGAAGTCAGGAAGGGATGAGGAGTTGAAGGAGATTATTTACAGATGAAGAGAAGGCAGAGGAGGCACCGACTATGATTGGCTGGCATCGAGGACGAAGATGGCTTCGGAGGTTCAGATGGTGACTAGGAAGGAACCAGAGAGCTCCTCGCAAGTATGGCGAGGTGTAGAATGCAAAAAGGAAGAAGAACCTACTGCTTATAATACATGGTAGCAGGCAAGGGAGTCGGAGGTAGGGGGCTACCAAAGAGAGCTTTGGAGTAGGCTAAAGGTGGAGAAAAGGAAGAATTCTTGGCGTAAAAACTCGCTGAGGAGGTGAGGAAAGCCATGGGGGGTCTTTTATAGCCTCAGGGGAGCTTGAAGAATTAGAAATAAGCTTCAAACCTTACTTAGGATTTAAGAAGAATCCCACCGATTTCGTGGGTTTGCACGCACAAAGCAATGGGTTTTAGGAATTAGAATCGATCCTAATAGGTTTTCCTATGTGTGAACATCATTCCTACCAAATTTGGTGGGATTTGATTGCCATTTGCATGCGATTTGAGTCAATCAAAGCCTACTTGGAGGTCAATTGACCTCCAATGGCAGCAAGGACCTATTTGTGAAGAAGATGAGGAAGTTGAGGGGCTTTTTGCAAGAATTTCAAAAGCTAAGGAGCTATTTGAGAGAAAAAGAGTCAGACTTTGACCAAAATACAAACTAGGTCGAAATAATCTCAGATTGGGCCCAAATTTTGGTACAAACCTAATTTGAACCCAAAAAATTTAATGGTGATGTCGAATTTAGGTTTTGACCAAGTTTGACTTGGTAAATTATGTTGAAGCCCAAATTAGGGTAACTTTCTAACTCTATTTTAGGTTAAAATGGGCTCTGATGGTCAAATCAAAGATATCAAACCCTATAGAATATTTTTCTATGAATTTTAGAGGATTTAGGTGAATTTTATCCTGAATTAAGTAGGTCTATTTTTATGATTTCAGATGTCATTTAATTCTCAAAATGCCTGAAAGCCCATTACTGTCTACATGGACCCACTTATTAGACACTAAAGACCATATGACCTTTAATAAACCCTTGAAATACCACATGGTTATTCTGTATTTTGGAAATGCACGTAAAATTTCATAAATAACCTTAGTTTCTTATCTTCTCAAAATAGAACATTATGCTTATATGACCCCCTGATAGTTATGTAGAAGCTTTTATTGACTTTATCAAATAAAATTGAGCTAGTTATGGCTCATGATGGTGTTCCCACCATACCCCTATGCCTAGATTTTGCTAGTCCCTTAGCAAGCCATATGGACCAAACCAGTTATCTAGGTAGGATGTAATCGTCAGGTTGCCCTTCTAAGCTACAACTCTAGGAATTAGATCTTAATACCAACAATAGGCCCAGAGGTACTCAAGTACCAGCCCAGATCCATACCTAACTAGCTTTTGCCTCGGTCTTCCGCAAAGGTTTCTAAGCCCTGCAGGAACTATGCTAAGGTTTGTTGGACCCAGCAGTTAAAGCACTCATGTTTGTAACATGGTTAGCCCAGGTTTAGTTTACCAGTGCATTTTTGTAAGAGAGAGAGGTATAAAAGAAGATTTTCATTTGTGGAGAGTTTTCGCTCTCTTTTTCTTTTCATTATATTTTTCCTTAAATCCAACCTGGAATTGGCCCTAAACACATTCTGTATCGGATTCCTTGTCCCCACCATCAATCCTCACAGGGTCTCTCACAATCGATGCTTCAAGATAGTGCCACCCATGGCAACCCCCAAAACCCTAGCAATCGACATTTCATGATAATGCTGCATATGGCATCTAAACCAGCATAAGATGCTTACGTGCCCCCGATAGGATATTTAGATATCCTAGGAGAAGCATCAAGGAGATGATATGCTATTGCACAACTTCGAGGGGAATTTCCCGCCTCTCTGCATTGGGAACTCGTCCAAATTAACTTGTGCTTTCAAGCTGCACCTAATCTAGATCTTAGGACCATTTACAGAATAACATAAATGCTTTTGGCATGATTTCATATTTAAGCGCACCGAACCAGACTGTGTGTGATTTAGAGTGCTTAAGTTACCGAGTCTCGCAAACCAAAGGTCAGTTAACAGGGTCAAATAATCCCTAAGCCTTAGACCTAATACACAAGCTTTGCATTTTCCTCAACCTCTTAACGACTAATCTAGATCTTGACAAGTACGTGATTGTTTAAATCTCAGAATAGATCCAAGAGGCCTAAGGTTAATATTCACCACTAATCCCTTAAGTTTTAGCCTTCCAAGTCTTAATTCATCGTTCGATCCAACCTAGAAGTTGGGTAAGTTCCATATCATTTTGAAGGGACTCAATTTCGTTCTTTATCCTTTTGCTCCTTTCTTTTCTGTTTAATTTTCCTCCCTCTTTTTCTCATTTTTTTCTCAAATGGACCTTCTTTTTCCGCAACCTCCTTTTTTATTTTTTGATGAAATCATTTTTATGAGATTTGATTTTCATGGTGTTTTACACTTTAATACCCCCCCATGCCTATGATTTACAATGTCCTCATTGTAAATTAGGTGGGTTCGAGTTCAACTTAGATCGTACATTAGAACAGGTACAAAGTGTCGGTGGATGGGTTGGGGTGACTGTTGTGGACGATTTCAAGCTCTGGTATGTGTACCAGAGGTGGAGTCAACTGTTCTAATCGGTGAATCCTAAATTGCAATATGAGTTCAGCAGAGAGTTATGTCAAAAGGATTTCAGGTTTTTCAAAGAGATGACAGGTTGCCTCCCATTAAGCGCTAAGTTTAATGCCATCAGCTGGGTGCAATAAGCTCAGGGAGATGTAATTGGCTGCATGAGTGATCTGATGGTTGAGAATCTGATGACCATAGATAACTATTAAAGCATGGTGAAGAGTCATTCCAGGATGTCTCTAATATGGGTCAAGTTGATTCGTTTCTGGATGATCTTAAAATCTTGCGGAGGAATAATTCAGAATGTGTTGTGGTCATGGGATTTTGAAATAGGTTTGTCATAGGTCCAAGACTCAACAGAGAAGGATCTAGTATCCCAAATGTGTGGTTCCTCTCATGTATTATGGCCTATTAAATTAGTACTCAATGAGTCATCTTGATTCTTGTCATTTGAATGTGAGATTGTTTCTTGAAGAAATGACACGAAGATTGGTTCCTCTAATGACTTTTCTCCATAATTCTCATCCCAATTGAAAATGAATGCTTGCAGAGTGCCTTTTGGATTATCTAATGACGAGTCGATTGTTCACTTTAAAGTCATTTGTAGTTTTATGTGGTGGAAAAATCAACTAATCAATAATTAAAAAAAATAACCACTCAAAGAAGAGCAGGTCATATCCACAGGGAGGCAATGACGTATTTAAATTCGCATCGGTTAAAAACATTTGTTCGTAGTTAGTTTAGACAAAAATCAAGCCAAATTTTCCTTTAAATTAATGTTGAATCAAGAAAACATGCTGAAATAGCAATTTTTAATAACTAGAGGATATTTTTTGCATTGCAGATTCAATAAAATATCATTAAAAGATGACAATGGTAGGAAATGTAATTATTAATGGGATGAATACTGTAGCAAAATAGGGGATTTATTCCCCTTGGCCGTGCATGAAGAGGAGTGGATGACCGGAGGTGGGAAGCTCAGAGGAAGTTCTTTGGACCAAGGGCTTCGCAGCGATGGTGGTAGCGAGTCTCGTGGTGGCCGTAGTCGGCCGGACGGAGCTCCGATGAAGGTTGCTGCAGCTGCTGAAGGGTCGGTTGTGCGCGCACGAAGGCTGCTTGCGGGCAGTGCTTGCAGCCTGTTGTTCCGCGCACTGATTCTGCACGCACTGCTGGAGGCTCTGCAGGTGGCGGTGGGGTGCGTTGCTGTTGGCGAAGAGGCTTTGCAGGTGGAAGCTGCGGCCATGCTGAAGCGGATGCACGAGCTTGGCACTACTACAGGTTCTTGGCAGGTGCGAGCTTGGCGCTTCAAGTGAGCGAGCGCGGGCTTGGTGCTGCAAGTGAGTGCGTGGAAGCACTGGCGAACACGTGCCTGCTGAAGGCAGATGCTGCTGCAGGCGGCGTGCTTGAGTAGATGCAGCGCGCGGCGAGGAGTGAGCGGGTGCACTGTAGGGAGCGGGTGCGGGCTTGAAGGCTATCTTGTGCAGCAGGATGCACGCGAGACTGCAAGGCAGTTGGTGCTGGAGGTGAAGTGGGTGAGGGCTGGTGGTTGGCGCTGGAGGTGAAGTGGGCGAGGGTGGTTGCTACTCGAGTGGGGGGGGTCAAAGCGTCAGACGTTCGGGAAACTTCCCAGATGTCTTAATTGGCTGAGTGAAATTGCAGTAGTTGCGACGGTGGTTGTTGTTGACGACGGCGAGGGAGGTGCACGGCGAGGTGCTCACGGTAATGCAGATGATCTCCGGATGGCGGTGTGGCCTGTCACACCACATGCCCACAGTGGTGGAGGCTCGTCACCACGGTTGAGGCCGACGGTGGTGAAATGTACGAGATGGACTCTCTACACAGTGTGGATTGTTGGGGTGGAGGCCTGCTCCGCTCGGTAGCCTCTCTCCTCTTTTTGTAGCTGCCTGCACGAATTTAAATGGAGAGGTCGGAGTAGATCCACCTTCTCCACTAATCCATGAATGTGGGCTTTAGTGCGGCAGGAGACATTGCAGTGGCAGCCGAGCTGTTGCTGAAAAGAAGAAGAATAAAAGATATTGTTAAAATATTATGCTTATTTATATACAAACCCTCAACTTTTATGTTATCTTAAATTAATGCATGCAATGTACCTAATTGGTTAACTAATTAAATGAATGCCATTCTAAGTTAATTCTAAATGCATTTAAAATATGAATGCAAATCATGAATTATGTAATTAAATTAGAAATATGAATTAACTATTTACATCCTAATTTATTCTAAATAAATGTTAGAATTAACCTAATTTCTAGGCACTTAAATATTTAAATAGCCCACAAATATGGGCTAATCAAATAACCCCATACTTAGTTTTTGCTAGTCCCTAGCAAAATTAAGCGAAACCTCTCACTCCAAGTAGACTAGTCAACTCAATTGGTCTTCCTTCAGAAGCATATTAAGTTCAGACTCTAGACCCAAGGCTCCTAAGTAGTTGCTAAGTTACTGACTAGGTCGGCTAAAGACGAGTTGTAGGCACAAGTTTCCCTAATTTCTAACTCTACCCTAAGGTTTATTGATCCTTGAGATTAAAGCATCCGTGCTTATGCATTGGTATGAGTTACTTGAGTTAAAGGAAAAAGTTTTTTCTTTTTAATAATATATATATATTTTTTGTTTGATTCTTCTAAGTCTAACCTCAGATCAGCTATCAACACGGTCTGTGTCGGATTCATTGTCCCCATTACCATACCTCGAAGGGTGCCTAGCTTTCGATGCTTCGAGATAGCACCGCCCATAACGACCCCAAGAACTCCTGGCAATCAACACTTCGAGATATTATCGCCCATGGATTTCTTAAGTGAATTCAAGCCTATGGCAATCGACACTTCGAGATAGGGCCGCCCATGGTACCTGAACTGCACAATGCACTTACATGCCCCCAATAGGATGGATATCCTAAGAGACAAGTGCCGAGGAGGTAATATGTTATCATCGCATCCTCAAGGTGAGTATATACTCCACCTCTCTTGTGGTAGGAACTCTTACAATCAAAATGTGTTTTCAAGCCTCTCCTAAATCAAAACTAATAGAACCAAATCTCTTTTCAGAAAGAAAGAAATTAAGTTAATTACCAGACCAAGTGTGTGAAATTTGGATGCTTGGATTACAATGACCCGTAAATCAAAAGGTAGAACAAAACTCCAGGTACTACCCCACCTTTTAACTCAAACCCTAGCTTCCCTTCCTCAACCTCTTAAGGAATGGTCCGCAACTTAACTCCTACTTAAGTTTTTAAGTCCACAAAGGACCCTAAAGGTCTAAAGCTAGTAGCTCATTTAGCTTCTAAAGTTTGACCCTAGAATTAATTTAGTCTACCCTAGAGTTCTGATTTGCTTAAGAATGCAGGACGTAGCTAGTTAAGCTAAAACTTTTTTTTTTTTATATGCATGCTATTAACAAAATGCCTTAGGTCCTCTCCCCCAAGCCTGGTTCAAACAATGTCCTCATTGAAAACAAAAATAGCTAAAGGAAGATATTACCTAAGGCTCCTCAAGAGTGACTTCGCCAACCAGATGGCCATTTAAAGTTATGTACGGTTTTAACCATTGACCGTTGACGATAAAGGGAGTTGCTGAAGGGGAAGGATTTTTAATCTCCACAGCTCCATGCAGAAATACTTTGGTGATTATGTAAGGCCCATCCCAACGAGATTTTAACTTCCCAGGAAAAAGCTTAAGTCTGGAATTGAAAAGCCATACTTGTTGGTTGGGCTCAAAGGTCTTTCGAAGTATAAACTTATCATGCAAGACCTTAGTTCTTTCTTTATAAGCTTGAGAGGTGTCATAAGCATCATTCCTCAGCTCCTCAAGCTCACTTAAATATAGAAGTCGTGCCTTACCTGCCATCTCTAAATCCATGTTAACACTTCGAATAGCCCAAAGTGCCTTATGTTCCAACTCAATAGATAAATGACATGCTTTTCCATACACAATCCGAAAGGGAGAAGTACCCAAAGGGGTCTTATAGGCCATTCGATAAGCCCACAAGCATCATCGAGCTTTTGGGACCAGTCTTTCCTATCAGGTCTAACGGTCTTTTCCAAAATATTTTTTATCTCCCTATTTGACACTTTAACCTGGCCACGTGTCTGAGGATGGTAAGGGGTAGCAACCTTGTGAGTAACTCCCACACTCCTGATTAGCCGATTGAAGTGGTGGATTCGGAAATGAGGTCCCCCATCACTTAGAATAGTCTTGGGGCAGCTAAAACGGGATATGATATTGGCCTTCACAAATTTCAAAACCACGGAGTGGTCATTTGTGCGCGTAGGAATGGCTTCTATCCATTTAGAGACAATCAACTGCCACCAAGATATATTCATAACCATGGGACGATGGGAAGGGGCCCATAAAGTTAATTCCCCACACATCAAAAATTTCAACAGATTGAATAGGATGTTGAGGCATTTCATTCCTCTTCCCAATCGTTCCAGTCCGTTGACATCTAATACAGGACTTAACAAAATTATGAGAATCCTTAAATAAGGAAGGCCACCATAAATCGGACTGGAGAACCTTAAAAGTAGTTTTCTTAGCACCAAAGTGTCGACAATGAAGTTCGTGGCAAAAGCTCAGCACACTTTGTTGTTAATCTTCAGGTACACAACGTCTCAATACTTGGTCTTGTCCAATTCTAAATAATTCTGGCTCTTCCCAATGAAAATATCTTGCTTGAGAAATGAATCTCTTTCTTTTCTGCTCATCCCAAGAGCCGGGAGTTTGTCTAGTGACCAAGTAATTTATAGTGTCTACATACCAAGGTAAAGTTGGTGTTACCACCATCAGAGTTTCATCAGGAAATGTCTCGTGAATGTCTCCAGGAAGAGAGTCATTAAGAGGAAGGCGAGACAGGTGGTCAGCCACAACATTCTCTACTCCTTTCTTTTCACGTATTTCCAAGTCAAATTCATGAAGGAGTAGGATCCACCTAATCAGACGTGGCTTAGAATCTTTCTTAGCAATGAGATGTTTCACTGCTGCATGATCAGTAAAAATAACCACCTTAGACCCAAGCAGATAAGACCTAAACTTCTCTAGAGCAAAAACTACAACAAGTAATTCTTTTTCAGTGACGATGTAGTTTTGCTGAGGTTCAGTTAAAGTCTTGCTTGCATAATGCAGCACATGAGGTCTTCCCTCAACCCTTTGTCCAAGGACTGCTCCCACTGCATAATCCGAAGCATCACACATAAGCTCAAATGGGAGTGTCCAATCAGGAGCTTGGAGAATAGGCATAGAGATCAAGACCTCCTTTAGAGTTTGAAAGGCCTCGACACACTTTGAATCAAAACTGAAGGAAGATTCCTTCGCCAACAAGTCACAAAGTGGCTTAGAAATTTTACTAAAATTTTTAATAAAGCGCCTATAAAAGCCAGCATGGCCCAGAAAGGATCTAATCTGTTTGACATTCGTAGGCAATGGAAGTTTGGAAATAGAATCAATCTTGGCTTTATCTACTTCCAAACCTTGCTCAGATACAACTTGCCTAAGTACAATTCCTTTCTGTACCATGAAGTGACTTTTCTCCCAATTGAGGACTAAACCAGTCTCCTTACATTGTTTCAACACATTCTCCAGATGCAGGAGACACTGGTTGAAAGACGAGCCATAAATGGAGAAGTCATCCATAAACACTTCAACACACTTGTCAATCATGCCCGAAAAGATAGACATCATACACCGCTGGAAAGTTGCAGGGGCATTACATAATCCAAACAACATACGCCTGAATGCAAAAGTACCGTAAGGACTCGTGAATGTCATCTTTTCCTGGTCATCAGGGAAGACTGCCACCTGATTGTACCCAGAATATCCATCGAGAAAGCAATAGTACTTATTCCCTGCCAATTTTTTGAGAATTTGATCAATAAAAGGCAAAGGAAAGTGATCCTTCTAGGTAGCAGTGTTCAGCTTGCGGTAATCAATACAAACCCTCCATCCAGTTGAGGGTCTAGTGACAACTTTTTCTCCTTGGTTGTTGAGTTCCACAGTAAAACTTGCCTTCTTTGGCACCACATGAATGGGATTGACCCATTTACTATCAGCAATGGGATATATGATCCCGGCATCCAACCACTTCAGGATTTCCTTTTTAACCACCTACCTCATATTAGGGTTTAGACGTCTCTGCATGTCCCTAAAAGGCTTGATGGAATCATCAGTATAAATGTGGTGCATGAAGAGTGTAGAGTCTATACCCTTAATGTCAGCAATGCTCCAAGCAATAGCTTCCTTGTGCCTAGACAGGCATTCAATCAAGGCTCCCTCCAGTGCCTCAGATAGCACAGCTGAAATGATAACGGGGAGCATATCCTTGGCACCTAGGAAAACATACTTGGGAGTGTTAGGGAGGGGTTTCAACTCAAGGTTGGGGAGTTGTATGGTTGAGGGTTTTATAATAGATGTCCCCATCTCAGGTAGTAGATCTACCTTCGGCGGAAATGATGGGGGAAGAGACTCAGCAGAAACACCTAGCAATTCCTCAAGTTCTAGTATATGCCCTTCACATTCCCCCAAGAGATGGGAATGCTCATTTAGCATGACATGCTGAAGGGGGTCATCACATAACATTGTAGGAGTTGCCTCTTCATCAGGTTTTCTATCACCTCAACTTGAGAACAATCCTTAAGTCTGGCTTGTTTGTAAGCATCAAACACATTAAGCCAGATTTTCCTATTCCCAAAGCCCATTTTCAATGCCCCAGTATTGCAATTGATTGAAGCATGCGAAGTTGCAAGGAAGGGGTGGCCCAAAATGATGGAGGGTTTGGTTGGCTTGTTGGTAAGGTCAGTGTCCAAAACTAAGAAATCAACGGGAACGAAGAAATCCTCCACTCTTATGAGGACATCTTCCAAAATTTCCCATGGTGTCTTAAGTGATCGATCAGCAACTTGAAGGATTACAGGGCTACTCTTCAGATTGCCTCCCCCAAGTTGTTCATACACGTAGCTCAGAAGGATGTTCACCCCGCACCCAGATCAAGTAGAGCCTCATCAATTTGTAAGTCACCAATAACTACAGAGATGTATGGGGCTCCTGGGTACTTAAGTTTCAGGGGTGTGCCATGTTGAACAATTGAGCTAACAGAATTAGGCAGGACAACTTTTGATTGGACCTGTTTTCTAGATTGCCGCTTTTTTGTGCACATGTCCTTTAAGAAGTGGGCATAAGACAGAATCTGCCTGATAGCTTCAAGCAAAGGCAGGTTAATCTGCACTTGCCTGAAAGTTTCCATAATCTCATCCATCTTATCTTTGGCTCCAGATGAGCCAACAGAAGTCTGCCCAGAGGTGGATAAGTGCTCTAGAAAAGGCACTCTCGATCTCTAGGTGGAAGGGTTGTCATGTCGAGTAAGGGGTGGAATGGGGGAAACTTCTTCCGGTGAGGTGACTTCAAGCGGAGAAGATTTGGGCAAGTCTTCTCCAGTGGGGGTGAAAGTCAGGGTGGATGGTTTTTTAGGGGGTGAGACTATAGGAGCATCGGGTTTGGAAATTTCTTTCCCACTCCTCAGAATAGTCACTGCTTGAGCATGCTCCCTAAGGACAATCCCTTTTCCTTTAGGATTTTCCTAATTAGCAGTGGGGAGCTTCCCAATCTCCCTCTGTCTAACGGCCTCAACAAGGTGTCCAATTTGTGATTTCATCTCATGTATAACCTTGTCATGAGATTGGATGATGGCACTTTGACTTTCTTGCATAGTTTTCAACATCGCCTTTAATTCATCCATCTTAGATGTTTTAGGTTGGGCAAAGGTCTGAGGTTGGTTCATTTGATGGTTTTGAAAGGATTGTGGTTTGTAATTCCCTGAATTTGAGACATTTCCTTGTCTCCATGAAAAGTTTGGGTGGTTCCTCCATCCCTCATTATAAGTGTTGGAGAAAGGGTCATTACGAGGTCTTGGACGGAACCCTTGAGCAGCATTCAAATCCGCTTGTACAAGCTCAGGGAATTGGGAGGCCAAGTGGCAATCCACAGTGGCGTGTGTATTGCCTTGACAAATTAAGCATTTGGAAGCTTGGGATGTGGAGGTGTTAGGTACGAATGAACTCGTGTTCGACAAAAGCCTTTCCATGTTTTGATTCAATAATTGAATCTGATAGGCTAAATTTTGGGTGTCCCTTGCCTCATTTGCCTCCAACTTCCTTTGCATGAGAGTGGGCTTTCTATCCATGTAGGCAAAATTCAAGTGAATAGAATTCTCACTCAAAGTATCAAATAAGTTCCAAGCTTCATCCTCAGTCTTAGATAGAAAGGTTCCTGCACAGGCACCATCCACAGTTTGCCTATGCGAATCATTAAGTCCGGTGTAGAACCTTTCAACCAGTTGCCATTTAGGCACCTGGTGATGTGGGCAAAGTCTCAGTAAGTCATTAAAGTGCTCCCACGCATCATGGAATGCTTCCCCATCCTTTTGAACAAAACTCATAATTTCCCTCCTAAAGTGATTTGTTTTGCTCATGGGGAAGTACTTCAAAAACTCCTTCTTCAAGTCATCCCAAGTATTAATATTATCAAGGGTGCGATACCAATACTTGGCTTTGTCCTTAAGGGAGAAGGGAAAGAGGGTCCGCATTTGAGCATCATCAGTAACGCCCTGTAGCTTCACCGTGGAACAAACATCGGTAAATTCCTCTATATGCCTATAAGGGTCTTCCCTAGTAGTACCATAAAAGGAGGGTAGCAGGGATATGGTATTACTTTTGATCTCATACGGATTGTCTCCTCCAGGTCTACGTAGTGCAGGGCCAGATTGATTGGTTGGGATGAAATATTCCTTAAGGCTCTTTTAACCGGCCATTTCTACCCTTGGAAGGTCTCTTCTTAGGATTCTTTCAGGTTCAGGATCAAACACAAGTTGTCTCCTAAGAGAACACCTACCAAGCATGCACTACAAACACAATTCAAAAGGACTTGTTCGATCTTTACAAATTTAGGCTTTTCACATTAGTTCAAATTGTAGGTGACAAAGCAAGTTACCCAATCAATTACGCGCCTATTATCAACCTTTGAAATGCCTAAAAAGACCTAGTTGGAGCTTAGGTATTCTTCCCTAAATTTTAAATGGTCAAGTAAATCCAAAGACTAAATATCGAGGGATGCAAGTAGGCCTAAGCCTTCCTTTGAAGCTGTGCTTTCACGGTGCTTCTCAACTACCCCCAAAAATCCGTGACAAGGTATCCCCCTCTTTGGATTTACAAAACCTTTGATCTCAAGTTCCGAACACTTCAGAATCCAATGGTAGGAGGGCTCTTGTCGTAGTCGTTTCAAGACTTAGGAGTGTCTAAATGAGTGTTGTGGTGCAAAAGATATAGTGTGCATTCACCGCAAAAGGATTTTGAATTTTGAATCGCACACCACGTTTTACAATCAAGTCCTTGATTTTTAGATATCCCTCCTTTAATTAGTCCTTTTTCATGAATATATGTGACCACTTGTTAGATCGCTTCAAGACAAATTTTGTGATCTTTGAATTAAATCCAAATGCAATGCGTAATCAAGAATAGGATGCAAAGTAACAGAATGCGTACCTTGCTTCCAACAATCAATGATGCAAGAATGCACGCAATGCAGAGAAGTAAATCTAGAGGCTGCTCATATAGACCTAAATGGTTCGTCCTAAGGGCAGGCAGCTTCTAGCAGGCAACTCATTTTTTTTTATTATTATTATTTTTTTAAACTACTTATGCACAAGCAAATAAAAGTAATCAATAAACTAAAACCTAAATCTAAAGAAAAAGGGAACAGGCTCCCAAAAATTACCCAACACGGGCCTAAAACAAAATCAGGGAACAAACCCCTCAAAATATACCCCAAAACAAGGGTTTCAAACCAAATGCAATGAAAAATTAAATCTAAAGTCTTAATTCTACTCTAATCAGATTAGCAACTAAATGTACAATGATGACCGTCGCGTTTTCGTCCTTCTCCTCCTTTTCAAAGTAGCTCGACCAATTCTCCTCTGACGATGTCAAGGGTCGCCTCTCACAATGGTGGATTCTTGCACAAATTTCTCGCACAGAAAAATAATAAATGGTCAAATCACTATGCAATTGAGAAATAATCAAAATAAAATCAGGTGAAATTATTGCGTCTGTTGTCTCCCCGGCAACGGCGCCATTTTGACGAGTCAATTGTTCGCTTTAAAGTCATTTGTAGTTTTATGGGGTGGAAAAATCGACTAATCAATAATTAAAAAAAATAACCACTCGCAGAAGAGCGGGTCGTATCCACAGGGAGGCAATGACGTATTTACATTCTCACCGGTTAAAAACATTTGTCCGTAGTTAGTTTAGACGAAAATCAAGCCAAATTTGCCTTCAGATTAAGGTTGAATCAAGAAAACATGCTGAAATATCAATTTTTAATAACTAGAGGATATTTTTTACAATGCAGATTCAATAAAATATCATTAAAAGATGACAATGGTAGAAAATGTATTTATTAATGGGATGAATACCGTAGCAAAATAGGGGATCTATTCCCCTTGGCCGTGCATGAAGAGGAGTGGACGGCCGGAGGCGGGAAGCTCGAAGGAAGTCCTTTGAACTGAGGGCTTCACAGCGATGGTGGTAGTGAGTTGCGTGGTGGCTAGAGTCGGCTGGACGGAGCTCCGGCGAAGGTGGCTGCCAACAGTGGCTGCGGCTGCTGAAGGGGCGACTGTGCGTGCACGAAGGCCGTTTGCGGGCAGTGCGCGTGGCCTGTTGTTACATGCACTGATTCCGCATGCACTGCTGGAGGCGCTGCAGGTGGCAGCAGGGTGCACTGCTATTGGCGGAGAGGCTTTGCAAGCTTGAAGGCGGTCTTGTGCAGCAGGATGCGCACGAGACTGCAAGGCGGTTGGGGCTGGAGGTGAAGTGGGTGAGGGCTGGCGGTTGGTACTGGAGGTGATGTGGGCGAGGGTGGTTGCTGGTAGAGTGGGGGGGTCGAAGCTTTAGACGTCCGGGAAACTTCCCGGACTTCTTAACTTGTTGAGTGAAATTGCAGTAGCTGCGACGGTGGTTGTTGGTGACGACAGCGAGGGAGGTGCACGGCGAGGTGCTCACGGTAATGCAGACAATCTCCGTATGGCGGTGTGGCCTGTCACACCACACACCCACGGTGGTGGAGTTTCGTCGCCGCAGTTGAGGTCGACGGTGGTGAAATGGACGAGATGGACTCTTTGCACAGTGTGGATTGTTGGGGTGGAGGCCTGCTCCGCTCGGCAGCCTCTCTCCTCTTTTTGTAGCTGCCTGCACGAATTTGAATGGAGAGGCGGGAGCAGATCCACCTTCTCCGCTAATCCATGAATGTGGGTGATAAACGCCAGTTTATCATAATTCTTATGCATTAAAACAAACCTAGCTCTTAGGATTTTACTCTGTAAATGGGTTTTTGGGTTGCATTTAGGCATAAATTGGTTAGGCATGCATTGCATTTTTTATTGTCTTTTTGATGTGTTTTTGTGAGTGTTAGGGATATGCAGATTGTCAGAACTCCAAAACCCTAACACTCAGGAAGGCAACTGGTGAAGAAGAAGCTCAGACTAACTGGAACTCAGCTTGATCCAGCTCACCATAGCTGGATTCCAACTCACTTGAACTAGGGTTAGCTCATCTTTGCTCCATTCAGCTCATCTCAGCTGAATGGCAGCTCAAGAGAGCTCATCCTAGCTCAAGTCAGCTCAGATCTAGCTCAACTTAGCTGGGTCTAGCTCATCTCAACTCCCATTAGTCCACAGAGAGCTCTAGCTAGCTCAACTGAGTTGACTGGAGTTCACCCTAGCTCAGGTCTAGCTACATCCAGCTCTACTCAAATCCGGCCAGCTAAAGATTAATTCATTCCAGCTTAGGAAGCTCAAGTCCAGCTCCCAGGGACTCAGCTTAGCTCAACTCAGTTGAGCTAAGCTACCTTAGCTGCCTCACCCAGCTTGATCCTCCCCGGGAGCATTAAACCTAGCTCACCTCAGCTCCTTTCAGCAGAAGCCAGCTTGTTTAGCTTGGCTTAGTAGCTAGAAAAGAACTAGCAAGCCAAGCCAGCTAAGATAGCTCCTTCCAGCTCTCTTCAGCAGCCACCAGCTCTAGTGCAGCTTAAGATGACTACCTCTAGCTCTTCTCCCTGAAAACCCTAGCTCCAAATGCCTCCAACTCTACTCCCTACTAGCTAAGCTAGGTAAGCTGCTTAACTTAGCTAGTCCACCTCCATGGCACCAAAACCTACTACCCTACTACCTAAGCTCTAGCAAAAAGACCACCTACTCCTACTTTATTTTGGTGCCAACTATCCCTTCCATCACCACCCTACATCCACCATCGAAACCCATCTCCACCCTCCATTTTTTCCCTCCAAAATTGCCTTCTAGAAGGTATTTTTGGAGGGAAAACCAAGGCACCTCTTCATTTCCCTCCCATTTTTTCCCTCCAAAAATGTCCAAGCACCCCTTCATTTCCCTCCAAAAAAACACCATAACCACCCCCTTTCCCATCCTATAAATACCCTACCCTACCACCACATAATTCCCATCCTCCATTAGTGTATTTTGCTACCTAAACCACCTATACCTACGGCCAAGAAGAAGGAAGAGAGAAGGAGATTAAAGGGGCACATCACCAGCCCTTTTGGTGCCTTCTTCTCCCCACTCTCTTCAACTTGGGCCACGCCAAGGAGGAGGACTTTTCTACTTCAAGGAGGACGGTCAAGCGAAGGAGAAGGACCTAGGGTGGACGTCCACCCTTGGAGAGAAGCTTAGGGCACGCCCCTTTAGGGCTTGCCTTGGAGGACGTCACCTTGGCGGAGCATAGCAAGGAAGGAGTTGAAGGATTCCTTTCAAGATTGGGAGCCACCAACCTTGGAGCAAGAAGCCCTCTTCTTCACCATCTATCTAGAGGATTTGTGTTTGCTTTTCTTTATTTAATTTTTCTAGTAGTAGAAGCATTCCTCTACTTGGCTTTTTTGTAAAACACTTTTCATTAATCTAAATTTCCTTCTTTGCAATTTCTTATTTTCATTTCTACTTGCTTTATTTTTAGCATTCTTCACGCCCTCTCCCTAATTATTCTAGGCTCCCACTTGCCTAGAGTGAGCTTAGGGAGAGGTTCTACTTGCCACTTAGAAGTAGTATTTCAAATTGAAGTGTAAATCACCTTCCCGCCACCATTTCGCATGTTGTCTTAATTTAAAACAAAAAAAAAATGATATATTGAAAAATACCAAAAAGAAAGTTGAGATTTATATTCCAAGAAAGAGAATCACTTTTGCAAACATTTGGCCTCCTTGGACGACCCTAGATACTCCCCTATCTAGGAATATAAATTTAAGAGTTGATCGGTTTTACGCGTTACAACGACCTAATTAACAAACCGCGTGAAATCGCTATCAGTGGGCTTTAGTGAGGCAAGATGCATTGCAGCGGCAGCCGAGCCGTTGCTCAAAAGAAGAAGAATAAAAGATATTGTTAAAATATTATGGTTATTTATATACAAACCCTCAACTTTTATGTTAACTTAAAATTAATGTATGCAATGTACCTAATTGGTTAACTAATTAAATGAATGCCATTCTAAGTTAATTCTAAATGCATTTAAAATATGAATGCAATGCATGAATTATGTAATTAAATTAGAAATATGAATTAATTTATTTACATCCTAATTTATGCTAAATAAATGTTAGAATTAACCTAATATCTAGGCACTTAAATATTTAAATAGCCCACAAATATGGGCTAATCATCTAACTCCGATTTTGTAAAAGATTCATATTCTGGGTGTAGGTCACTCTAAATCTCAGATGTGAAAAGCTTCTAATTCTGGCTCTAGGTTTTCTACGAAGGATATGGTCATGAGGTCCTAGATAAAACCTAATTGTTCTGCAGTGCATTCCCTTTGTTTCCTCGAAAATATTAATCTCAGCACGTTGATCTCCTGAGGCAATCATCATATGCCCTAATTCACAAATGATTATGGCTCTTGCAGTAGCCAAGAATGGTCTTCCGAAAATCATGGGCATATCATGTATCTGTTGTGGCATATTCCACTCGGGAATTAGGAAATCAGGTAGATAACTGAAATCCTTAACTCTAATTACCACATCCTCTACCATCCCAATCGGTGTGATTAGGGTTTGGTCAACTAATTGAAAAGTGACATGAGTGGGTTTTAGCTGTTCAATCCATAATTTTTCAAATAGGGTGGTAGGGATGAGGTTGACTGAAGAGCCAAGGTCTAGTACAGCTCGCTTGAAATTTGTATCACCAATATTGTAGGGGATTAGTGGGGTGCCTGGATCAGATTTCTTAGGAGGTAGACTGTTTTGGATTATGGCACTTACATTTTCAGATAGTACTACCATCCCTTGTGTTGGCTCTTCCACCTCTTTTTTGGATAAGTCAGGTGAGGTCGGATTGAGAGTGAGGATATCAAGTAGTGGAATAATGACTTGTGCATTTCTCAAAGGTCCCGTTATATCAATTTCTGAAAATCCTCTAGTGTGGAGGTGGGACACAACCTGGGATAAGGGAATGGATGGGCTATCTTTGGGGATGGTTTTTTGTTCTTCACCTATAGTGTTGATCATGGCATAATCATGGTGTGGAGGTGGAGGAGAGAAAGTCATTCCTTGCAGTTGATGTGGGAGTGGGGTTGGGTAAGTCATGGTGTGTTTTGGCTCAGCTGAGGTGGATGGAGAAAATACACAAGTATGAGTTGCTGGGCCAGGTTGGGTATAGCATGCTTGACCCAGGATTTGGTTAACAACATGTTTTTGGGTTGACACGTTGTTTGGATTAGGTAGAGATTAGGAGGGAAGTGTGCCAGGATGAGGGGAATTTGCCATCCCTAAAAGCTAATTACGGACCTGTGTGATCTCGTCTTTGTGCTGTTTTTGAATGACAGCCAGGGTTTAATGGATTAGGACCACCTGATCATCCTTAGGTGGGCCAGGTTGGAAATTTTGATTGGGTCTAGGTTGATTGAACTGATACGGTCATTGGTTTTGTGGTCGGGGTTGGAATTGAGGTCTTGGATTTGGGTTATTTCCTAACCATGCAAAGTTAGGATGATTACGCCATACATGGTTGTAGATATTAGAGAAAGGATTGTTCTAGATGGCATGAGGTTCCTCGCAGGTCTGAGGAACTCCATAGAAATTAGGATATAAGGGTTCAGAGTTCCCCTAACTATGGTTGGATGGCCAAGAGTTTCCTTCAAGCTCGAAATCAGATGGGGGTTGATAGGCATCCATTCCCTGAGAGTGGTAGATGTTGTGTGTAGCCTCCCTGCCTGAGAGCAGGTGTGCATACGGACTTTGTGGTGCAGTGGTGGTCTTTTGTAGATGTCGAGTGATGTCATCCACCTTTTTCTCAATGATAGAAACCTTATCCAATTGACTGGCTACGAACTCAAAGTCAACGAATGTGGAAAGGCCTCAGGTCTCGTGTACCCCTCGATTGTTTGTCAATGCGTGGGTGGAGATCTGGTCATACACACCCAGTGACTCATTGTTTAGGGATTTCTCACACATATTCTCGAGAATTCCCAAAATCTCATCTTCAAGCTGATCCATGATGCTACCACCAAAGGTTGCATTGACAAATAGCTTGATGTCGTCACGGAGCCCATGGTAAAAGGATTGGACTTGTTCCAACTTTGGGACTACATGATGGGGGCATTTACGCATGAGATCTAGAAAACGATCCCATGCCTCATGTAGAGATTCTCTCGCTCCATGTGAGAATGCGTGATTTTGTGCTGCATTGCATTAGTTTGGCCAATGGGATAGAATTTTTGTAGAAAAGCAGTCTGAAGTTCCTCCCATGTGTTGATCTAGTGCAGGTATGTCTGAAACCAATTGGCGGCTTTGTCATCTAGAGAGGAGAAGATTTTCAAGAGTAGACCGTCTCGATTGTGTAAGTCTGCCCCAAATGTGTGGGACAGATGCTTTAAATTCTTGATGTGTTGGAAAGGATCCTCGGAGTTCAAGCCATGAAATTTTTGGGTCATGTGAAGCATACTAAGCTTGAGCTCCACCTCGAGTCCTCCTGCAAGAATGTTGATTCGAGGTTCGATCTCCAATGCAGCGAGATTGTAGTGATCTCGCATTTAAAGACACGGCGGTGGGTTGATGTAGGCATTGATTCGATCTCTGAAATCAAAAAATTGTTGTGGTTCAAAGTTAGGTTGTTCTGGATGATCCATGATTGTGGCTAGAGATTTGGGCTAAGAAGTGGAGGAGTTGGAAGAGATGTTGATGTGATCGAGTAGTTGCACAAATAAGGAAGTCGAGGCTTGGCCTCGATGAGAGTGGTAGACTAGTGGAGGCCTCAAGGGTGGTCTTAAGGACCTCCTCCCATACATACACTGATGGAGAAGATGAGGGATAGAAGGTGTGATGGACCATTCAAGACACCCAAATATCTTTGGATGACTATAGAGGTTCGGGGCGGATGATACCCCTAGATCAGAAAGTCGTCCACCTAAGAATTACCTGGGCAGCCAAGAAGGGAGAGTCCAGTGAAGACCCCTACATGGTAGAGTGCCCCCACGGGTTATAGGGTTTCCCCCACCCAGCCTTCCTTGTCACTGAGTGTCCAGGTAGACCAGAATGGATAACTTAGCCTCTTAAGTCTACCAATTTCAAGTTTAGAGCGTGGGTGTGACAAGTGTGGAAATCGTGAGTTTTAGGAAAACAACGTTGTAGTATAGTCGTAAAATCCCCTTACAAAAACATTTGTACTAACGAAACATCCCCATGATGGATGCAATCCGCCACATACTGGCTTATGCACGATTTCTGACGGACGTGTGTACACCCAAGCGTAATCCGTGAACGAAAAGTGGGAGTCCCATCGTACTGTCAGAGTAAGCCAGCTCTATAATTTTTAGCAAACTCCCACCTAAGGCAAAAGACCTCGGTACTCCCCTGATTTCCTATACCATTGGTGATAACCAATTTGACATAGCTTTATTAGATTTAGGAGCCTCCATAAACCTAATACATACATCCCTCCTTGACCACCTTGAAGAATCTGATCTTAAACCAACAGAGGTGACATTGCAGTTGGCTGACTGATCTATTAAGTCACTAAAAGGAGTTCTTGAGGATGTCATCGTTGGGGTACAGGATTTCTATTTCCCGATGGATTTTGTAGTCTTGGATATGGATGCTCCAGAAAACCCAAGGGATACACCAATTATAATAGGGAGACCCTTTCTGGCTACTGCTAGGGCCAATATAAATTGTGAGGAGGGCCAAATTGAACTAAAATTCAGGAACCAAACACAAAAGATTGACATCCTTAAGGCCGAACAAGGGATTAATTGTGGTGTTATAGAACAGATATGTGATATCAAGGCTATGGTTGATGAGCCGTATATTGAGGACAACCTGATTACTTTCGATCAACCACAAGAGGATCAAAACCTTCAATCAAAGGAGTTTGAATTTGACTTAGATACACCCATAACTCCTTCCCTTGCTCCTGACACTCACCCTAAACCGCCTACTACTGCTGATAACCCCATTCTGGAACTCAAGCCTCTTCGCGACCATCTAAAGTACGTCTTTTTGGGTTCCAATTAGACGTTTCCTGTGATTATCGACTCTAGACTCACACTTGACCAAGAATCCTGTCTGATTACTATTCTCCAACAACATTGTAGAGCCATTGGATGGACTCTCGATGATTTGACTGGTATCAACCCCTCTTACTGCACACACAGTATCTACGCCGAAGAGGGCACACGACCTTCCCGTAAAATGCAGAGACATTTGAATCCTAATCTGCAGGAGGTCGTGAAAAAGGAGATCATCAAGTGGTTCGATGCAGGGATCATCTACCCAATCTCCGACAGTCGGTGGGTGAGTCCAATCCAGGTTGTGTCGAAGAAGGCAGGACTCACCGTGATTACGACTGAAATCAGAGAAATCATACCAACCTGTGTGGCGAACTCGTGGAGAGTCTGCATTGATTACAGAAGACTCAATTCCTCCACGAAGAAGGATCATTTCCCAAGAAACTAGCGGGAAATAGGTTCTACTTTTTGGACGGGTACTTCGGTTATAACCAGATGGCAATCCATCTCGAGGACCAAGAAAAGACCACTTTCACCTGCCCCTTCGAGGGCATACGCATTCCGAAGGATGCCGTTCGGTCTTTGCAATGCACCCGCTACTTTTCAGCGGTGCATGCTTGCCATATTCTAAGATATGGTAGGTGATTATCTGGAAGTCTTCATGGATGACTTTTTCGTATTCGGAGAATCATTTGATGATTGCCTCCTGAGTTGGTCCAAATCCTCAGGCGGTGCATTGACGTGAACTTGGTTCTTTCCTGGGAAAAGAGTCATTTCATGGTGCCTGAAGGAATTGTCCTGGGACACCTCATACTAGAAAAAGGCAACCAAGTCGATCGAGCCAAGGTGAACTTGATTTCCAAACTCCCTATGCCTAGCTCAATCAAGCACATCCGATCATTTCTGGGGCACGTCGATTTTTACCATCGATTCATTCCTGATTTCTCAAAGATCATGTGCCCCCTGACCACTCTACTTTCTAAGGATGTACCTTTTGAAATCTCCAAGGAATGCACTCAAGCATTTGAAATCCTCCATGATCGAGTTACCCAAGCCCCGATCCTACAGTCCCCTGATTGGTCTCAACCCTTTCAGATCATGTGCGATGCATTTGATTTCGCTGTAGGAGCGGTACTTAGGAAGAAAATTGACGGGAAACTCATGGTCATCTACTATGCTAGCAAGACACTTGACGAGGCTCATCGTAACTACACAGTTACTGAGAAAGAGCTGCTAGCCGTAGTATTTACCCTAGTAAAATTTAGATCTTATCTCCTGGGTTCCCGTGTTATCATTTTCTCTGATCACACTACTGTGAGGCATCTCCTTGCAGAGAAGGATGCAAAACCTCAATTAATTTGTTAGATCTTGTTGTTGCAAGAGTTTGACCTCGAGATTCATGACAAAGCAGGAAAATAGAACATGGTAGCAGATCACTTGTCCCGCCTTCTTTCTGAGATCATTGACCCTTTTGGACCCATCAGGGAACATTTTCTTGATGAGCACCACCTGACTATCAATACAGGGCTTCCATGGTTTCTTGATATAGTAAACTACCAGGCATCACATCAGATTCCATCCGATTGGCCGAAGGCCAAGAAGGATAAGTTGCTTTCCGATGCCAAGTACTACTTCTGGGAAGACTCGTATCTTTTCCACATCAGTGTTGATCAGATCATTCGACGATGTGTCACGGAAGTGGAAATTCAGGACATACTGTCCTTCTTCCATTACTAGGCATGCAGTGGACATTTTCCTGGTCATAAAATCGCAGAAAATGCCCTCCAGTGTGGCTTCTATTGGCCCACAATTTTTAAAGACACATACAATCATTGTAGGGCATGCACTCGTTGCCAAACCTTAGGCAACATGAGCCATCATGATATGATGCCCTTGTAGCCGATTCTTGTCTGCAAAATCTTCAATGTGTGGGGGATTGATTTTATGGGACCCTTCCCTATTTCGAACGGCTTTGAGTACATTCTGCTTGCTGTTGACTACGTGTCCAAATGGATCAAAGCCATTCCGACCCGAACCAATGATCATAAAGTCGTTATCAATTTCATTCATCAGAACATCTTTTCACAGTTCGGGATTCCATGTGCTATAATCTCTGATGGAGGGACCCATTTCACTAACGCTCAGTTCAGGTCACTGATGACCAATTATGGGGTGTCACACCAAATCTCTACTCCATACCACCCCCAAACTAATGGTCAAGCTGAGTTGTCAAATCGGGAGATCAAGAAAATCCTTCAGATTCTATTCCACCTGACAGGAAGGACTGGTCATCTCGACTTCCAGAAGCTTTGTGGGCTTATAGGATCGCCCACAAAACCCAATTAGGTATGTCTCCCTTCAGATTGGTGTATGGGAAGGCATGTCATCTCCCTGTAGAATTGGAGAACAAACCCTATTGGACAGTATGGAACTGCAACCTAGATCTTTCTAAGGTAGGAACCCATAAAAAGCTTCAAATGAGCGAGATCGATGAATTACGCCATGACGCATATGAGAACTCATGAATTTACAAGGAGTAGATTAAGGCCTTTCACGACAAACACATATTCAGAAAGATCTTCCATCCTGGTCAAAAAGTCCTACTCTTTGATGCCAAGCTTAAACTATTCCCAGGAAAACTATGATCAAAATGGATCAAACCCTACCTCGTCCAACGAATCTTTGGAAATGGAGCCATTGAGATCAGTCCACTCAGCCACGATTCAGAACCTTTCGTCATGAACAGTCAAAGACTCAAACCATTCATTGACTTGACCAATACAAATTTGGCTGAGATATCCTTTACCCTCCATT
This sequence comes from Thalassia testudinum, assembly GCA_037157565.1. Taxonomy (NCBI): domain Eukaryota; kingdom Viridiplantae; phylum Streptophyta; class Magnoliopsida; order Alismatales; family Hydrocharitaceae; genus Thalassia; species Thalassia testudinum. The sequence continues at coordinate 142,477,939 of JAZHRO010000063.1, forward strand.
CTCCCTGAGCTCATTGCTCCTAATCGATGGCATAAAACTCAGTGCTTAACGGTAGGCAACCCATCATTTCTGAAAAACCTGAAACCTTTCTTGACATTCCTTTGCTGAATTCACATTGCACTTTAGGGTTCATCCATTAGAACAGCAGACCCCACATCAGGTACCCATCTCGAGTTTTGAAATCAATCGCAGTAGTCACCTCGACCTGTTTGCCCACCCAAAACCTATTCTAATGAATGATTTAAGCTGAACTCGAACCCACCTAATTTACAATGGGGGCATTGAAAATCGTAGGCATGGGGGGGTATGAAAGTGCAAAACAACATGAAAACTCATCTCACAAGAAAAGGTTTCAAAAAAAAATCACATATCACAAAAACACCAAAAAAATGAAAAAATCTTGAAAAAGAACAAAAAAATTTTGAGCGGAGAGAAAATTTTGAGGCCATACAAATCATGAGGAGAAAAAGAGGAAAAGTGAAAAATGTCAAAAAAAAGAGCACAAAATGAAAAGAAAAGAAAAGAGTCATTAGTAAGAAATTACGGGATTAACTAAGTTCTAGGACATATCAAGAAAAAGAAAATGAAAGGAAAAAAGTGCAAATGAGACACAAAAGAGATTAGTAAGAATGCTGATCTTAGGTGAAAGAGCGATCTTCGTTTTCGTTGAAAACTTTAACATAAAATGATGTGTCGTTGTATTTAATCGCATGGTAGAAAATTGCTTTTCAAAACATTTTAATTTTCAGAATCTAACCACGAATAGTTAGGTCGTCTCCACAGGGAGGAATAAGCCTATTGAATAAGTGAATGGTGCCTTGTTTATTAGGGAACCACAGTGGGTATGCATGTTCCTTAGTGCAACTTGTTACCTTCATGAATTCTCATTTTAAGTAATTAATTAAAACTGCAGGGGTTTATATGCAAAATTACCTCAATATAATACTCTAATCATCTTGGTACTGATAATCAACGTAACTACCAATTTCCCGTAAAACATTCCTTATTTGTAATGTGACATGCTATTATCTCATTCATGAAATACTCACTTAGAAGCAATTTATCAAGAATAGAGGCATATGCTTGCAAATTCACCATAATATATTAATCTGGTAAATAAATGAATAGGACACCCACAATGGCATATGTTGTAATTATTAATTGAATGAAAAATAGAGCATTTGCTCTCTCTCTTGCTTGCATACGGGAAGGAGTGTCGGCGGGGCTGTTAACATGCGAGTGAGGTTGGTGAAGACGAGGCTGATTCAATGGATGTTGCAGCATCGACAGAGATGGCCAGAGGTGGCCGACCGACGGAGAAGAAGAACACTTGACGAGGCATGCCTGTGGGGCAACAGAGGAGCTTGGTGCAGCTGCAGGGCATGCATACAAGTGCAGGGGCAGGCGTTGGGGAGGGGGATATGCCTGCGGGCGTGGGTGGCGAGGGCAGAGCGTGACAGTGCCTGCAGTGAAGGGCACTTGAGGAGTGGGGCGCGCTACAGTGGCTGGAGAGGCACGGGCCTGGCAGGGCAAGGGGGCGGTACGCTTGAAGGCGAGCGCTGGTGGCAGGCAGAGCAGCTGCTGGCGTGGAGAGGGGCACACGCCTGCAGGAGTGGGTGGCGAGGCAGAGCGACTGCTGGTGCTGGAGAGGGGCGCATGCCTACAGGAGCAAGTGGCGAGGCAGAGCAGCTGCTGGCGCTAGAGTGGGGCGTGTGCCTGCGGGAGCAGGTGGCGAGGGCAGAGAGGGCGCCTGCGTACAGGTGGTGGTGACAGGCAGACTTGAAGGGCGGTGAGGCTGGGAAGGGGTGTGCTCTTGTGTTGAGTATTGGTTGGAGGCGTTGGGAGGCAGTGATGGTGGCTTCAGTGCACACTTGGTTCACAGGGTCCACCCTCTCCACGGTGGAGAAGGTAGAGATAACTCTCTGCCAGTGGGAGGAAGAAGATCTCCCCCATCCAACTTTTCCCCACCTCTTTATCCCCTCTCCCTACGTGCATGAGTTAAGGGATTTTCCAAATCCCTTTGCTATTTTTGGCCAGCAGCTATTGAGGAAAGAGTTGTGGCTGGCCGAAGGATGGGGAAAAGATGGCACCGTTTGTTAGAAAGGGAAATTTACCTTCACCTCCTTGTTCTTTTCCCAATATTCTTCCTGCACATAAAAACATAAAATCATTACTTATAGAATGCTATAAAATAGATGTAAACTTAAATCATAATGCATGCAAACATTCTATAACTTAATGTAGTTATTAACAAACCTAAAAGGTAAGATTAAAGTTACTTAAGCGTAATACTAGTCCATTAAAATGGACTCATCATTAGGCCTCTTGGGCTAGACTCCTAGGCTTAAAAATTCAAGTATCCACTAAGATCTGGCTAGTCCTCAAGAGGTTGGGGAAAATATGAAGCTTAAGTATTTGGTTGAAGGCTTAGGGAGTATTTGGCCTCGTTAACTGACCTTTGGTTTACAGGACTCAGTAACCTAAGCACCCCAATTCACACACAGTATGGTTCAGTACGCATAATTATCAAAATTGTGCAAAAGTGTTTAAGTGTTCTAAAATAGTCGCCTAGATTAGGAGGGGTCGTTCAACACAAGTTGATTTGGATGAGTTCCCATTGCGGAGAGGTGGGAAATTTCCCTCAAAGATGCGCAATAACATATCATCTCCTTGGTGCTTGTCTCCTAGGATATTTACATATCCTACTGGCGGCATGTAAGCACCATGTGCTAGTTCAAATGCTATGGGTGGCATTATCATGAAATGTCAATTGCTTGGGTCTGGATTTAGTTACAGAACACCATGGGCGGGATTATCTCGAAATCTCAAAAGCCAGGGTTCTGGGGGTTGCCATGGGCGGTGCTATCATGAAGCATCGATTGCCAAGGACCCTTCAAGGATTGATGATGGGGACGAGGAATCTGATACAGACTGTGTTGGGAGGCCAATCTGAAGTTAGAAATAAAAAGAAAAGAGAGAGAAAACTCTTCAAATAAAGAAAATCCTCTATCTCTCTCTTACAAAAAAATGCACTACAACCTGAATTGAGGCTAAAATATGTTACAAGCACGGGTGCTTTAACCGTGGAGTCCAATGAACCTTAGGATAATTCCTGTGGGCCTTAAAAGCCTTCGCGGAGGATTGAGGCTAGAGCTGGTTAGGTTAGGATCTTGGTTGGTACTTGAGTGCCTCTAGGCCTACTATCGGCATTCTAACCTAATCAAAAAGAAAAAAAAAACACTCATCATAATTTGTGATCAAGGAACTCATGGTCTAGACAGAAGTTAAAACCTTAAAATTTTGCTAAGGGACTAGCAAAAGCCAAGCATGGAGGTATGATGGGAACACCATCATGAGTCCTAACTAGCTCATTTTGACCCAAAAAAGAGAACAAAAGCTCCTACATAACCAACTGGAGGTCCTAATTCCATGAATAACCATTCTGAGAGAAAAGCAAGAAACAAGGGGTAAAACTGCAATTTTACCATTGCAGTACAACAACGGGTTTTCTCATGGGCTAAACACAAGTCAAATGCTCTTAATAAGATAAAAAGTAGGTTGGTTCAAACAAAAAAGGGTTCATGTGAATTGTAGGAATTAAATGACTTCTTATAACCCTAAAATAGACCCAGTTGACTTAACAAGGTTTTGATCAAGATAAAATTCACCTAAACCCTATAAAAATCATGGAAAAATATTCCTTAGGATTTAGAACCTTTAATGTGGCCCTTAGAACCTATTTTGACCAAAATTGGGGTCTTAGACAAATATTTGCCTAACTTGGGTTTTTACGTAAATTGACTAGTCAAATGTGATCAAACCTAAAATCGAACTTCACCATTGGATTCCTTAGGTATAAATTAGGTTTTGACCAAAATTTGGACCAAAGGGGAATTCATCTTGACCTACTTTGCAAACAGGTCCAGCCCAATTACATTTCTACCCCTATCTTTTTCAAAACTCTATAGAAACATCCCTATCTTTGTCTTCATTCTTTGCAATTTGGTGCCTCCACCATTCTAGTGGAGGGAATTCTACTCCGGTGAGAATCCAAGGGCAAGATAACTCTGATTTCTCAGAGAATCCCCTTCAAAATTGAAAGGGAGATTCTCTAAGAAATCTCCTTCAATATGAACACAATTTGAGGCTCTTTTTGGTACCCAATGTCTCATGCGAATGCATGAGAGATTCGGCTCTGCTTCAAATTTCCATCTCTGGCAAGCTTTCCGTGCTGGGAAGCTTGGCTTCAAAGCACAAATCCTTCCGCCGGGCCCTATAAAAGCTTACCCAAATAACCCTGCATCGGCCACGCTTGAAATTGGCTAGAGAATCCTTGAAATTCCTCTCTTCCCCCTCCGGCCAGTGGCTCAGCAAGCTCCGGCGACCTCCCTCTCTTACCCTCGTCGCCCAGCCACAATACCAGTGGCAGGGCTCTCTTCCTCTTGTTCATCTACGTCGTGCTGCACCCGTCGACGCCTCTGCAGCCCCTTCATCATCTCCATCCTCCCCCCACTGAGCGCTTCGTCTCTGGCATTGGAAATATGAGCCGGCTGCCATCTCTTCCTCCCCCTTCATCTCTCTACTCCCAGCTATGTCCTCTCTCCTTTCTAATCCTTCTTCCCTCTTTATCTCTCAAAAACACACCTCAATGCACTCAATCACCATCACCCCTTCCAACTCCGGCCAGACCTCCGGTGAGGCATCCCCGCCGCTCCACACCTCCATCCACCTCGTCAACCACCCCATAAGCTCTACAACACTCCACTAAACATAAACCCTTACTCCACTCACCGTGCCACGCCCCCAAAACACCCCCCGAACATACCCACTCTCATGCACACAGGGTGCCCTAGGCACGCACACTCCAGTAGCCCCACACCACCCCGACCCTCACAACACATTCGTCGTGTCTTGGCAAAGCTTCCTGAGCTTTCTCATGAGGCCGCAAGGCCATTTTTGTGTTACCAGGTGTAGGAGATCCGCCGCCATTGACGACCACAAGCAGCTTACTTGCGAGATCCCTCTAGGTGTCCCCACTCCAGGCTAAGAGTCCCAGGTTGCACGGACTTCTCTTGTGCGCAACTTTAGGCAAGCAATTGGCTTTGAAGGACTTAGCAGCCACTGCAATCAAGCGAAGACTCCTGCTACAGACGCACGCGAAGGGAGGTGGGACGATAGTCCCACCTCGGAAGCTGTTGGCATGCCACAGTTGAATAAATTGAAAAATTGCACAAACCTTATCGCCTCCTGACCACGGGGTGAGGTCCCCCTCACTTTCACCCACCTCGTTTGTGACTCGACATCCGTAGACCTGGCATGACCCGTATACCTTACCCTGCACTCCTCGCCCACCACCGCACGCCGGTGGGCCTGGTTTCGGCCGCGTACCCGAACTGATTACCCGAGATGGTGGCTCTAGGAGAGCGAGCCTAGGAGAGGAAGAGGAAGAGAGAGCATGCGTGGGTAGGGATAGGTTTTGCTCTCGTAGGGAAAGGAGAAGAAGAAGCCAAGGAAGAAGAGGGCAGAGGCCAGAGAAAGCTAAGGAAGGAGAAGGCAAGACTGAAGATGAAGAAGCTGAAGTTAGAGAGGCTGAAGGGATGAAGAAGAAAGAGAAGAAGGTATTGAAGGCAGAAGAAAGAGGAGCCACCAAAGAAAGAAAGAGAAGGAAGGAGAAGAAGCTAAAGGCAAAAGAAAAGATGCAGAGAAAGACTAAGACACAAAATCAGAAGAAGAGAAAGAGAGAAGAAGAAAGAAAGGAATCTTCAGATCAAAGAAGAGAAAAAGAGAAGAAAAAAGCAGTGTAGCACCCATAGTTTAAGACATCTAATTCACAAATCAGACGTCCATTTTTTGTGCTTTCTCTATATACAATGATATTCTGTGTTTACATTTATCTTTTTGCACTATAACTCTGATTTTCATTGCATATTATATTCAATTTTTCAAAGTTGTGCTCTTGATTTCTAAACCCCAATTTGCTTCCTGTATTCGACCTCGGATTTAAAACTTCGAGTAATAAAATCTATTTGCTTACGAGCAATTTCAACCTATAATACGATGCATCGATTTTAAAACCTGATTTCGCCTATAAACAACCTATTCAAAGAGCTTGACCACCTCAGGAGCCATGGGTTTGTCTGTCCTCTTTCCCTTGGTCAAGGCCTCGAGAAATGGAACCTTGGATGGTTCCTCTAGAATAGGTCCAGGTTCTTGATCTGGGACAGGGATATCCTAGATAACTATCCTAGGGCTTAGGTTACTACTAGGCTAAAAGTGGCTTGGATGAGGTGGGTCTTGTGTTGCTTTGCCACTACAGGTTGTTATAGAATTTAGTCCTGCTTGGTTTTGGTTCGGAGTTGGTAAAATAGGTGGCTGCTGCTGAAATCCTGCATACGATGTCGAAGCTTCCATCCCATCGGGTGATGGAATGGAAGGGGCCTGATAAATCATGTGGGCTTGTCCCTGATTTGGGTTCATAACGCACCTCTGGTTCAACACATTATTCGGATTCGGCAGAGGTTGCGAAGGGAGTATGCTAGGTTGGCGGGAATTTGCCATCTGGGCGAGTTGATTCGAACCTCTGTGATCTCGTCCTTGTGTTGTTTTTGCATAGCCGCATTCATCTTCTGAATTTCAGCCAGAGTTTGAAGGATAAGATTCATTTGATCTGTTTGGGTTGGCCCAGATTGATAGGTGGGGTTGGGCCGAGGCTGAGGCGGCTGATATGGACAAGGAGCTTGTGGACGGGGTTGATATGGTGGTCTTTGATTCTGATTATTTCCCTCCCATAGGAAGTTGGGATGATTCCGCTATTTAGGGTTATACGTATCAGAGAATGGGTCATTCTGGATGGCGTTGAGGTCCTCGCAGGTTTGAGGAACCACATGAATGTCAAAGTACGAGGGTTCAGAGTCCCCCCAACTAGAGTAGGTCAGATCGGAGTTTCCTCCTGTCCTAGAGTCAGATGGGGGTGGATACAGGTCCATCCCCTGAGAAGATTGATGATAGATGTTATGCACAGCTTCTCTCCTAGAAGGCAACTGTGCAAACGGGTTTTACGCAGAGGTGGCTCGCTGTGGAAGTCAAGTCATCTCATCCACCTTCTTCTCTATGATAGAGACCTTGTCCAACCGACTGGCCATCAGTTCCAAGTCGACGGATGCGGATAGACCTTGCATCTCGTGTGCTCCCCTTGGATTCGTCGATGCGCGGGCATTTGTCCGGTCGAATAAGCCCATGGAATCATTATTGATAGAGTTTTCGCACATATTCTTGAGAGTCTCCCACACGGTGTCTTCGTGTTGACACATGATATTTCCTCCGTAGGTTGCACTGACGAATAAGCAGATATCTTCACGGAGTCCCTAGTAAAAAGACTGGACTTGTTCCCATTTAGGAACTCCGTGATGGGGGCACTTTTGCATGAGATCCAAGAAATGGTCCCATGCTTCATGAAGAGGTTCTCCAGGTTGCTGGGTGAAGTGTGTGATCTGGTGTCGTAAGGCATTCGTCCGACCAACTGGGAAGAACTTTTTCAAGAATTCGGATTGCAGTTCAACCCATGTGTTGATTGGACACATTTGAGCTTGATACTAGTGAGCTGCCTTGTCCATGAGAGAGAAGAAAAACATCTTCATAAGAAGAATATCCCAATTTTGGACATCTGACCTGAAGGTCTAGGCCAGATGTCTGAGTTGTTTGATGTGTTAGAAGGGTTCCTCGGAATTAAGCCCATGAAACTTTGGAATAGCATGAATCATGTTGGGCTTGAGTTCAGAATCAGGACCTCTAGATGGGATTTGGACTCGAGGTTCGATTTCCACCGCAGTGGGATTGTAGTGATCTCGCATCATAGGATGCTGCGACAGGTTTACAAAGGCTTGGAATAAATCATTTAGGCACTGGAGTTGGTTCTCAAGATTATTCTCTTCTTCTACTGGTTGTGCCATGACGATGGAAGGAGAATTGGGTTCTGATGAATTAGAGGAGATGTCTATGTGGTGGGGTTGCTGCAAAAACACGGACTTTGAGGCATGGCCTCGATGGGAGTGAATCACTAAAGGAGGTCTTAAGGATGGTCTGAAGGACCTCCTACTCAACGTGCACCAATGGTTTGGACGAGAGTAGATGTGCTGGACCCAATCAAGACACCCAAAAATTTGGATGACTATAGAGGTTCAGGGCAGATGATACCCCTTAGTCAGAAAGCCGTCCACCTGAGAAATACCTGGGTAGCCAAAGAGGGAGAGTCCTGCAAAGACTCCTACACGGTAGAGTGTCCACATGAGTTACAGGGTTTCCCCCACCCAACCTCTCTTGTCACTGAGGTTCCAGGTAGACCAGAATGGGGACTTTGACCTCTTAAGTCTACCACTTTTATTTAAGAGCAAAGGTTCTTAAGATTCCACTTGAACTTTAGATGTGTTGAGTGCAAAAGTAACCTAATTTCAGGGTTGGTTGACCCAACAAGGGGGTCAACATTACCTATTTGTCCTTTGAGAAGTTTTAGGTCCTTTCTTTTAGGATTCAAGTGAAATTAAGAGCCTGATGATGAGAACCTCATCATGAACCCTAACTAGCACAATCTAACCTTGATATGCAAGAAAAAGCTCCTACATTACTCAAAGAAAGGCTTAACTCAGAGAATTCTGAGTTTGAGAAGAAGACAAGTCATAAGGGGTAAAAATGCAATTTCACCAATGCACTTTGCAAACAGGCTAATTAAGGGCCCAAACACAGGTCAAATAAACCTAATAAGAAGGAAAGTGGGATGATCTGATCTAACAAGGGCTACAGCAACTCCAAGAAATTAAATGACATTCTGTAACCCTAAAACAAACCCACTCCAATTCACGAGGTTCGAGGTAGGGTAAAAATCAACTAAACCCTCTAAAATTCATATAAAAATAATCTCTAGTGTTTAGAACCTTCAATCTGGCCTTAGAAACCCATTTTGACCTACATTGAGAATCATGCAAAATTAATGAGTTAATTTGGGTTTTTATGTAAATTGGCTAGTCAAACATGGTCTGACCTAGAAACAAAATTCACCATTAAAATCCTTACGTCAAACTTAGTCATGTATAAAAACTTGACCCTAAGAAGAGACCTCCTTGACCAACTTTGCAATTTGGTCCTCATCATTTACTTTTTGACCCTCAACTTTCGAAACACTTGCATTTTGGCCCCTAATTTCCTCTTCGTTCTTTGCATTTTGGTCCCTCCTGCAAGTCTCTGTGCAGCACCATGCTCCGGCGACTTTGCACGGAGTATGGCGCCACGCAGGGTGAGGGAGGCATCCTGCAAAGTAAACACGAAGTTCCCTGCGACGTTTGCTATCGCAGGGACTCGGCCATGCCACCTGACGACGCCCACACCTTCCGTGCGAACGCATGGAAGGTATGGGTCTCATCTCTGACCATACTCTGGTGAGAGACACACGTCGCCAGCGTGCATTCGCCCCTCCGCCACCGCCTTTATAAAGACCAACGTCGCCAGCCGTTTCTCCCAAGGTTGTCTTGGCGGAGAATCTCTCAACATTTCCTCTCTTCCTTCTCCAACAGGAAACCCGCAAGCTTTCGGCGACTCTCTCCTCTTCCTCCTCGTCGCTCTGCCGCCTTACCTGCAACAGGGTTTCCCTTGCCCTCTCGTCTGCGTCGTGCTGTACCCGCCAGTGTCCCCCTGCCCACTTCCTCGTCACCGCTCTCTCCCTCTGGGTGTTTCTTCCCCAGCTCCGGCAGGTACGAGCCGGTGGCTCCGCCCTCCCCTTTTGTCCCTGCAAGGATGCCTCTTTCCATTTTCCCCTCTTTCTTTTCCCAACATTATTTCATTCAAACCAACCCTCGACTGTCCCTATCCACCATCACCTTCCTCGCCTCCGGCCAACCTTCGGCGAATCGCCCCCGTCATTCCGCAACTCCATACGACTCGTGGACCATCGCAAAAGCTCCACCTCATCACACGGAACATCCTCCGCCCATCCACTACCACTCTACACCTCCACAACTCACCCGCGATCACACCCACTTTTTCGGCCACTGGACGACCCAGGAACGCACGCCTACGCCGTCCCGCGGCCTACTGCACTTCGTACCACCTTCGTCGTGCCACGGCGAAGGTGCCCCAGTGGTTTGATTAGGCTGAGAGGCCCTTTTTGTGCTAGACAGATCTGCTGCCCCGGCCGCCATTGGTGACGACTTGAGAAGCTCCCAAGCGTGCTCCAAGCTTCAGAGCTCCAGGCTATCAGTTGTTGCGAAGGCGGGCGAGTCGTGTGAAGGCAGGCAGCTGGCAAGCGAGGGGAATCAAGGCTGCAGCTGCTGAAGCAAGGCTGCGGTCTTCCTGTGGGCACGCGCGAGGAGAGGCAACCATTTAGTCCCACATCGTAAGTTCTCGAAGCGCCGCACCGATTTAAATTGATTTTATGCATACGGCTTATCGCCTCCGAATGCACATGGGGTGAGGTCCCTCGCCCATCACACCCACCTCGTCTGCGGATTCACCTCGCGGACCTAGCAGATCCGACTCGACACTACCCTGCACTCCTCGCGCACCACCCACGCCGGTGCGCTTGGTCATGGGTACGCTATCCAACCCATTAACCCTGCTCTGGGAGAGCTTTCTATGAGCGGTTTACAGAGAAAGAGACGTGCGGGTAGAGGGAAGGGGTTACGTTTTGCTGTGCCTTGTGTGCAGGAACAGGGTGCGAAGGAGAACGGCTAAGTGCTTAGCCACAGGAAGGAGAAGGAAGAAGATCTGAAGAGAGGCTGAACAAAGGAAAAGGGAAGGCAGAGAAGAAGCAGATGAAGAAAGGCCATGCAGAAGAAAAGAGAAGGAAGGAAAAGAGGAGAAGCACTGTAGCATACTGCAGTTAAGTCGTCTGACAACTGTATTAGACGACGGTTGAACAGCGGCCAAAGGAGATAAAGAAGAAGAAGAAGAAGAAGATGAAGAAGAAGAAGATGAAGGTCAGTAGCTGAAGAAAAGAAGAAAAGAGAAGAAAGAAGAAGATAGGATCAGAGAGAAAGCACAAAGAGAAGAAGAAGAAGCCAAGACAAAATCTATCTCTCTCTCTCTCTCTTATTTTTGTAATCCAATAGAGAAACTTTGTACTTCTAGAATTCCAGTAGCTCCCTGAGTTCGACCGTGGGAAAACTATTTCCGAATAAAAAAAAATCTATTGAAATGACAACCGTAGCTATCTTGTCTTATACTATAACGACTGTACTATAATAAACACAAAGCAGAACAGCGGTCTGCCATTCCACCTGAATTTTTAGGGTTTCCTTGAATAAGTCTTTTCAACCAAGGCTTAGGCACACCTCTTTTTGGATAGTTGATTCTTGCTTAGAAAGATGTGTCTCTAAAATCCTAAATTGGAATCCTTAATTTGGCTCTAATTTTGGTCCAATTTAGTTGCCAAAAATATGGTATCTAGGGCTCAATCAAGAAGGTGGTAGCCCTAGTTACCTTAAATGGATAAATCAGTATTTGTTGTTGAAATTAAATCAGGCAACTTTGGTGACTTAGCTAAAGATGGAAAGTAGGTAGCCCTAATTGATTTTATCTTGTTTTTCCTTTTCAGAATGAGGGGCTTAAGAGAAAGGACTAATCAGAGATTACCTACCCTAGGTGTGTTTACTTTGTGGCCGTCTTTCTTTGAATCTTCTCCCCAAAAACAATCACAACAAAAGAGATATATCAAGTTAGTACCAAATCAGAAATTGTAATTAAGATTTCTAAATCGCCCGTTGCTCCCCAGCAACGGCGCCAAAATGTTCGTTGAAGTGAAATTGATTTTTAAAGTAACATGTTGTAATATAGTTAAAATCGCTTTGAAAACAAATAGATTTTATTACTTGAAGTTTTAAGTCCAAGGTCGAACACAGGAATCAAATTAGCGTTTAGAAATCAAGAGCACAACTTTGAGAAATTGAATATAATATGCAATGAAAACCACAGTTATAGTGTAATAATGTAGACACACAAGATTAAAGAAATCAATGTAAACAAGCACAAAAATTGGACGTCTGATTTGTGAATCAGACGTCTTAAACTATGGGTGCTACAGTGCTTTTATTTCTTCTCTTTTCTATTCTGATCTCTTCTCTGTTCTTCTCTTGCAGCTGCTTTCTTCCTTCTTCTTTCTTTCTTTTCTTCTGTTCTCGTGCCTGTGCCTTAGCCTTTCTTTGCCTTTAGCTTCTTCTCCTTCCTTCTCTTTCTTTCTTTGGCAGCTCCTTCTGCTTCTGCCTACAGTCCTTCTCCTTCTCTTTCCTTCTCTTTCTTCTTCAGCTCTTCAGCCTCTCTAACTTCAGCCTTGCCTTCTCCTTCCTTAAGTCTCTGGCCTCTACCTTCTTCTTCCTTGGCTTCTTCTTCTTCTCCTTTCCCTACAAGAGCAAAACAACCCCTACCCACACACGTCTCTTCTCCTCTTTCTCTCTTAGGTTCGCTCTCCCAGAGCCACCATCTCAGGTTATCGGGTCGAGTACGTGCCTAGGACCAGGCTCACCGACGTGTGGTGGTGGGAGAGGTGTGCTGGGCCGGGTATACGGGTCACGCCAGGTCTGCAGAGGTCGGGTGACGAATGAGGCTGGTGAAGGTGAGTGGGACCTCACCCTGTGGTTATGAGGTGATAAGCCCTATGCAGTTTTTCAATTTATTTGGGTGCGGCGCTTCAAGAGTTTTCGAGGTGGGACTATCTTCCCACCTCCCTTCGCGTGCATCCTGCAACAGGGGGTCTTCAGTTGATTGTACCAAATGCTTCAGCCTTTGAAACCAATTGGCTGCTTGGAGATGTGTGCGAGGGAAGTCCGCGTAACCTGGGATTGTTGGCCTGGAGCGGGCAGACCTGGAGAGAGCTCACAAGCAAGCTTCTCGCTTGCATCAATGGTGGCGAACCTCTTATACCTATTAACATGCAAACGGCTTCGCAGCCTCGTCAGAAAGCTTAGGAGGCTTCGGAATGAGCATGCCTAGGGCACCCTGTGTGTGTGAGAGTGGGTGTGTTCGAGGGTCCTTGTGGGTGAGTGATGGCATGTATGGAGTGAGGGTTTATGTTAAGTGAAGTGTTGTGGAGCTTATGGGATGGTTGGCGAGGCGGATGGAGGTGCGGAGCGACGGGGATGCCTCGCCGGAGGTCTGGCCGAAGTTGTAAGGGGTGATGGTGATTGAGTGCGTCGAGGTGTGTTTTTAAGAGATAAAGAGGGAAAAAGGATTAGAAGATAAAAGGGAACTTATCTAGGCGTAAAGAGATGAAGGGGGAGGCAGGGATGGTGGCCAACTCGTATTGCCATCACCGAAGACGAAGCGCTTAGTGGGGGGAGGATGGGGATGACGAAGGGGCTGCAGAGGCATAGGCAGGTGCGGCACGACGCTGACAAATAGGAGGAAGCGAACCCTGCCACTAGTATTGTGGCTAGGCGATGAGGGAGAGAGAGGGAGATCGTCGGAGCTTGCTGAGCCACTGGCCATAGGAGGAAGAGATGAATTTGAGGGATGTTCCAGCCAATGTCAAGCTTGGGAGATGTGGGATGACTTGGGTCTACTTAAATAGGCCTTGGAGGATGGATTTGTGCTTGGAAGCCAAGCTTAAAAGCATGGCAAGCTCAGCAGAGATGGCAACTTACAGGAGACCCAAATCTCTTATGCATTCGCATGAGAGATTGGGTACCAAATAGAGCCTCAAATTGTGTTCATACTGGAGGAGATTTCTCAAAGAATCTCCCTTTCAATTTTGAAGGGGATTCTCTAAGAGTTCAGGGAGATCTTGCCCTCGAAATCTCACTGGAGTAGGATTCCCTATGCTATAATGGTGGAGGGACCTAATTGCAAAGAATGAATACAAATATAGGGGGGTTTCCACAGAGGTTTGTAAAAGATAGGGGTCGAAATGCAAATAGGCTGGACCTATTTGCAAAGTAGGTCAAGATGAATTCCCCATAGGTCTAAATTTTGGTAAAAACCTAATTTAGACCTAAGAAATCCAATGATGAAGTTGGATTGTGGGTTTGACCACGTTTTACTGGGTAATTTATGCAAAAACCCAATTTAGGGCAAACATTTGTCTTAGACCCCAATTTAGGTCAAAATAGGTTCCAAGGGCCAAATTGAAGGTTCTAAACCCTAGAGAATAATTTTCCATGATTTCTAGAGGATTTAGGTTAATTTTATCCTGACCAAAACCTTGTTAAATCAAGTGGGTCTATTTTAGGGTTACAAGAAGTCATTTAATTCCTAGAATTCACATGAACCCTTTTATGTTTGAACCAACCCATTTTTATTCTGCGAAGACCATTTGACCTGTGTTTAAGCAATGACAAAACCCGTTGTTATACTGCAATGATAAAATTATAGTTTTACCCCTTGTTTCTTACTTTTATCTCAGAATGGTTATTCATGGAATTAAGACCTCTAGTTGGTTATGTAGGAGCTTTTGTTCTCTTTTCTGGGTAAAAATGAGCTAGTTAGGGGTCATTATGGTGTTCCCATCAGAACTCAAACCAATGATCTGCTTCAGACTTTTACCAAGTTCAAACAAAGGGGATTTTCTAATTTTTTAGTTGTTTTTAGGTGTTGGCTTGTGTGTGAAATTTGACATAGGAAGTTTTGCATGAAATGCAAGTTTTGAATTAGAAACTAAGTCAGATACTTTTCATATTACAAAAAATGACAAAGTCACCTGTACTATCATGGGTTCAGGTGGAATTTTGTAGAAAGATATCTGATCTAGTCTAAAGATAGACCCTGAAATTCTAATGATCAAATCCATATCCTTATCCCTAATTGTTAAAGATTAAATCCCATTGTACCAAAAGTGAGTTTTCAACCTTAGTCTCAATTTCAAAATTTTCCTCAAAAAGTTTTCAATATATTTTTTTTGGGTATGCAAGCAGGAAAATCAAAATGACTAAAGAAAAAAAAATGCATGTTTTTAGGTTTTGAAAATACTAAATCGATCATCAAAATTTAAAAACACCCCACATGCTTAAGATATGCAATGTCCTCATGCATTAGGAGGGAATTAGAGATTACCTTAGTAAAAGGAAGTCAGATTTAGGATAGTCAAAACCTAGGAAAAAGAAAGAAAAGGAAAGCAGGAAAAATAGGGTTACCTCCCATCCATTGCTATCTTTTACGTCATTCAGCTGGGTGTAGTGTATGCATAGAAGATGGTCAATCATGTAAATAATTGGACACCTGAATGTCCCTAAGAAATTTGTTTTCCTCAAGATCCCTAAAAAGATGATTGATAAAGAAATAGGGATCAAAATAAAATGGAATGGTGGAAGAATGACCCAGATCTGGCCATGGTTGAAGTTCATGTAAAATGCCAGAGTCGGGTGGGTCGGGTGGTAGGTCCAATGGAAAGGGAAGGAGAAAGTAGTCAATGAGATGTAGGGTGGGTGAAGTTAGTGTGGATGTTTTTGGTGAAAAATCAGGAAGGTTGAAAGAGTAAAAGTCAAACCCTAGTTGATCTGAAAAGTTTTGGATCACATAATCATTAATAAAAGCTAGATCCATGGTGGTCAGAGATGAGTAGGATTTGATCAACATCAACTTCTCAAATATTTCTTCCATTGTATTATTAGTGTCCTCAAAAATGTCATGATCAATGGACCTCTTAGAAGCTTGAAGTAAATGTAATGAGAAAATCAGGTTATCGCAATTTATATTCATTTTCCCAGAATGAGTTGATATTAGCTATTGCGGTAATCAGAAAGGGTCTTCCAAGGATGGAATTAATGGGAGCATCAGGTACCTTTATGTCAAGGACTAGAAAATTCACCGGAAATAGATAATTCTGGACCTTAACCATACTATCCTCAAAAATTCCCCACTGCTGAATGATAAATTAGTCTTCCAATTGATATTGAACCTTAATAGGTTTAAAATCACCGAATTGAGATTCCTTGGATAAGATCGGGGAATGATATTAATGGAGGTACCTAAGTCGAGAGGGGCATGAAAAAAGGTGGAGTCATTTATGACAATCGAGATGGGTGATGCGCCTGGGTCCTTTTTTGTGAAAGGCAGCTTGCTCTAAAAAACTGAGCTGGCTGCCTTTGAAAGGACCATCCGTCTTAGATTCTGAGCTTGCTCTTTTGGAGTAAACCGTTCTTTCAAACATTTAGCAAAGGTAGGGTGGCATCTAGGAGGGGGATATTCTTCTTGACTTGCCCAAATAAGTCTGAAAGATCTTGGTGAGAGGGCTTTGATTTCTGATTAGAAAGATTGGATTGTAGTCTTTGAGAGTAAGAAGTAGGATTTGAATCAAGTGTTTTTGGTGTTTCTTTTTCTTCTTCCTGAGTGGGGTTAGGAGAGTCGTTTTGTAGAGGTTGAGAGTGGGTTTCATCAATTTGATTTCAAGGCCCTAAATCAGTGGTGTTCCCACTCCTCAATGTATCTGCATATGCAGTTTGGTTATCACTGGGAAGAGGTCGAGGGGCCTGATGTTGATGGAAACTGAGTTGGTGTTGAGGTATTGGGTTAATAGGAGGCTGATTAGTGTGGTTCTGATGTTAGTGTCCACATGGGTGTTGGTTCCTTTGGTTGATAATGTTTGGTGTGGGCTAGCATGGTAAATGTTCTGCAGGTCTTTGAGTCGGAGTAACCCCAATTTGATCATTAAGATTGTTAATAACACAGGTGATTTCTATGGCTTTTCTTTGCATCTCCTATAGGGTTTTCATCATCTGGGAATTGATGTCTACTTGAGATGGCCCAAATTGATAAGTTTGATTTCAACCATACCCTCCAAAAGGGTTTCGTTGTTGGTGAGAAACCGAATTGATCCAAGAGTGAGTCGGATAATTCCTCGAATTAGAGGAATTTGCAATTTCTCCTAGAAGGTGGAGACATTTTGAGTGGGGTAATGATTTGGATAAGTATAATTCCTCATTGAACCATAGAAAGCCTCGGAATAGTAATTACACTTAGCACTGGAATTATGCAGATCTTCTCTCTTTGGGGGTTAGAAGGGGTGAAATGTGGAATGTGTGGAGCATGGGTAGGTGTGGTAGGACTCCCTTGGTTGGGTAGGTTTGTTAAATCCTTATGGAACTGCTGTTGCTTAACTTGTAGCTGAGCCATTATGGAGTAGAAATTAGGTAGGGGGGCCTGATTAAGAAGCTCCTGGGTGGAAAGATTGGGGAAAAAGAATAATTAGCATGTAGGTTAGAGGACCAATTTTGATTTTCCATTTTTAAAGAATAGGAAAATTGCAGGAAAAGTCTTTTTGGGGAGGCAAAATTAAGTGGTCCCTCCAAGTGTGGACTTTTGAACCGCCGCCCGTGCAAAATGGAAGAAATGGTAGGGGAGGAGAAGAGATGGAGATGAGAGAAAGTGTGCAATCAATCAATCAAAATTCTAGACCAAACTTAAATGTGACTCCCAAAAAATTAACCTAAGACTTGATCTACATAGGAAATAAGAAATCAACAGTGAATACCCATTCTATCAACAAATCTGGCCAAGTTGCATAAGGGGAGGGTTGGGCCTAAGAATTTCCTAGGAAAATCCCCAAGGTCTTGTGAAAACCTGCCCCTGGTCGTTTGACACGGCCCCTTAGCCTGACACCAGATATAGATGACAGAATTGGTACTAACTAGAGAAAACTTAAGACCTAGATAGTAAGCCTAAGTTGACGAAACCTTAGGGGTCAAATTGCTATAATTTTTAATTAGGTCTAGGAAACTATAGTGCACACGGAATGTGGAGGATGTTGAATGGGATATTGCCCTATTATTTCATTTTTTTGTGTGTGTCTGAGGAAATTGGAAGTTGATTCCAATGAAAAGTAAGTTGTCACACAATTTAATGTATTTCTTTCTTTTATAATTGGATTTAAGTTAGTGTGTTTTAAGGTTTCCTTCTTAAGAGTTCAAACAAGTTTCAAGCTCCAAAATCAAAAGAAAACAAGTTGTATTATTTTCCAAGAAGAGATGGAGGTTTCTTTTCGGGAGTTACCAAGCTTGGAGCAAGAAGCCTCCATCTCTTCTTCACCAACTCGGGCCCCTCCACCTCCTCCCAGTGACAACCAAACTGCATATGCAGATACATTGGGGAGTGGGAACACAACCACTGATTTAGGGCCTTCAAATCAAATTGATGAAACCCACTCTCAACCTCTGTAAATTGACTCTCCTAACCCCACTCTGGAAGAAGAAAAAGAATCACCAAAAACACATGATTCAAATCCTACTTCTCAATCTCAAACACTGCAATCCAATCTTTCTAATCAGAAATCAGAGTCATCTCACCAAGATCTTTCAGACTTATTTAGGCAAGTCAAGAAGAATATGCCCCTCCTAGATGCCATCCCTACCTTTGATAAATGTTTCAAAGAAAGGTTTACTCCAAAAGGGCAGGCTCAGAATCTAGGACGGATGGTCCTTTCAAAGACAGCCAGCTCAGTTTTTTAGAGCACGCTACCTTTCACAAAAAAGGACTCGAGTGCATCACCTATCTCAGTTGTCATAAATGACACCACTTTTTTTCGTGCCCCTCTTGACTTAGGTACCTTCATTAATATCATTCCCCTAATCTTATTCAAGGAATCTCAATTCGATGATTTTAAACCTATTAAGGTTCAATTTCAATTAGAAGACCGATCTATCATAAAACCGTGGGAATTTTTTAGGATAGTATGGTTAAGGTCCAGAATTATCTATTTCCGATGAATTTTCTAGCCCATGACATAAAGGTACCTGATGCTCTGATTAACTCCATCCTTCGAAGATCCCTTCTGATTACCGCAATAGCTAATATCAACTATCATTATAGAAAAATGAATATACGTTGCAATAACCTAATTTTCTCATTGGATTTATTTCAAGCTTCCAAGAGGTCCATTGATCATGACATTTTTGAGGACACTAATAATACAATAGAAGCAGTATTTGAGAAGTCGATGTTGATCAAATCCTACTCATCTCTGACCACCATGGATCTAGATTTTATTAACAATTATGTGATCCAAAACTTTTCAGATCAACTAGGGTTTGACTTTTACTCTTTCAATCTTCCTGATTTTTCACCAAAAACATCCACACTAGCTTCACCCACCCTAATTGAATACTTTCTCCCTCACTTTCCATTGGACCTACCACCTGATCTACCTGACTCTGGCATTTTACATCAACTTCAACCATGGCCAGATCCAGGTCATTCTTTCACCATTCCATTTTATTTTGATCCCTATTTCTTTATCAATCATCTTGTTAGGGATCTTGAGGAAAACACATTTCTTGAGGACATTCAGGTGTCCAATTATTTACATGATCGACCATCTTCTGTGCATACACTGCAACCGGTTGAATGGCATAAAAGATAGCACTGGATGGGAGGTAACCCATCATTTTTCCTACTTTCCTTTTCTTTCTTTTCCCTAGGTTTTGACTATCCTAAATCCGACCACCTTTTACTAAGGTAATCCCTCTTTCCCTCATAATGCATGAGGACATTGCATATCTTAAGCATGGGAGGGTGTTTTTAAATTTTGACGATCGATTTAGGATTTTCAAAATCTAAAAACATGCATTTTTTTTCTTTAGTCAATTTGATTTTCCTACTTGCATGCCCAAAAGAAATATTGAAAACTTTTTGAGGAAAATTTTGAAATTGAAACTTAAGATTGAAAACTCACTTTTGGTACAATGGGATTTAATCTTTAACAACTAGGGATAAGGATACGGATCTGATCGTTAGAATTTCAAGGTCTATCTTTAGACTAGATCAGATATCCTTCTCCAAAATTCCACCTGAACTTGTGATAGTTCAGGTGACTTGATCCTCTTTTGTAATGTGGAAAGTATCTGGCTTAGTTTCTGATTCAAAAGCTTGCATTTCATGTGAAACTTCCTATGTCAAATTTCACACACAAGCCAACACCTAAAAGCAGCTAAAAAATTAGAAAAGCCCCCTTGTCTGAACTTAGTAAAAGTTTGAAGTAGATCATTGGTTTGAGTTCCCACCGCTGAGGAGGAAAATGCATCCTTTGAGGATGCAATGTCAACATATTACTGCCTCGACGCTGCTCTATATCTACATTACATATCTTCAGATGGAGAATTAAAGTGCATTTTTGCAGCTCAACTGTCTTGGACGGTGCTCTACCTATAGTGCCGGAGCAAGAGCTTGAGTTTGCTTGGAGTGCCCCTTTGCATCGCATTAAGTTTTTGGGTTATGAGCTCCTGGGTGGTGTCATGGATAGTGCTATCTCAAAGTCCTGGCGCCAGAGCCCCCTCGAGGATTGGCAACGAGAATGATGATCCCGATACATATGTTGTAAGACTAAGCTAAAAATAAGCATGGGGGAGAAAAAAAAAGTTTTAAACCAAAAGCACACCCTTATAAATGTTGGCCTTTCACAAGCACAGACATAAAGTTTTAAAGGTTATTGCAAGTTGCATATTAGATTCAAGAGCCAGAAAAATCCTAAAAATAAAAATTTCAAGTCATCTGAATTAACAAGGGGTTAATCTACGAATTTTTTGGAGGATATATTGATCCCATTTTTGTCTAATTTTTGGATCCAAAAACAAATCTCAATGTTTATCCTTAACAAATCTTGTACCTTCTATGTTTGGATCATCCTACGTCCCGTAATCTCTTTCTCCTCAAAAATCCAAAATTAGGTTTCCCAAAATTTCATTTTCGAAAAATTAAAGTTTTGCTAAGAGACTAGCAAAAGATAAGCATGGGGGGGTGACAAATGCCAATTTATCATTATTCTTATGCATTAAAACAAACCTAGCTCTTAGGATTTTGCTCTGCAAATGGGTTTTTGGGTTGCATTTAGGCGTTAATTAGGCTTGTCATGCATTGCATTTCTTATTGTGTTTTTTATATGTTTTTGTGAGTGTTAGGGATAAGCGGATTGCCAAATCCCTAGAACCCTAGCACTCAAGAAGGCATCTGGTGAAGGAGAAGCTCTCACCAGCTGGAACTCAGCTTGATCCAGCTCACTATAGCTGGATTCCAGCTCACCTGAACTAGGGTTAGCTTATCCTAGCTCCATTCAGCTCATCTTAGCTAAATGGAGCAAGAAGCCTCCATCTCTTCTTGGGAGGCAAAAGTGTTTTATGCGTTGAAATGACTCATAAAAACATAATTTTACAAACTATGTAAAATTCCGTATCACTTTTTGGCGTCGTTGTCAGGGAGGCATGGCTTTGCTTTTATCACCTTTCTCTTCCTTGAAGTGGATCTCATCCCCTTCACTTTTCTTTTATCTTGTGTGTGCAGGAACTACAGGAAGCAAGTGGGAATTCTAGAAAGAAGAACTCAAATCCCTTGTCTTACCGTGGATTCAGGTTGGTTCCTTTTATCTTGTCACATAAAGCAATAAAAGACAACCAAAATATACTAAACTTGGCTTTCAGACCTTAAATAAATTAATTAAGTGGAGTGGTGCAATTTAAAACTCATTGTTTGCTTGTTTGCACCATTAAACACCACTCTATTTCAAGTGTTGGTGTTTTATTTTTTTGGATCCAGACTTCTGTCTAGATTTGAAAAATCAATTTTGAACACCACAGATCTCCTAAAATCATAAAATTTCACACAGAGACTCCAAATCAAGTTTGAAACAGTTTTATAAATTTTAGAGTAATTAGATTTTTAATTAATTTTTAAAAATTCATGGACTACATAGGGGTCATACCATTTAATCTTCCTATTTTGCTACAATCTACAAATTTTTGGAATTTTTTTTCTCATCCAATTTTTATGAAATTTAACTTTCTGGAATCCTTGTAAAATTTTACACATAATATAAAATCACAAAAATTTTCTGAGGTCAGTGGTGATATTGAAAAGTCCAAAATACCCACAAGTATCATTTCTAGACTTTGACACTAGCACAAATAAAAATTTAAAATAAATATCAAACAAATTCCTAAAATCTTTAAAAAATATTTTATGGAGTCCTTGTTTAATTTTATTCAAAGTAATGGTGTTGTCTGATTTGTTTGGATCACTACTTAATATAAAAAGCTTAAAAAATAGATTCATCGGTAGTAATTTTCTGTCTTAGGGCTAATTGGATTAGGGTTTCTTTCCTTCTTTTTAGTCCCCCAACATAAACAAAACATATCCTCACCCATACAACTTGATTTCCTCTTGTTTTTAGGTCTAAAAACTTGTTTGAAGTCTTAAGAATGGAAACCCTAAAACACATTGATTTAAAGCAAATCCTAAAAGGAAGTAATAAATAAAATTGTGTGACAACTTGTTTAAAATTAGAACCACTTTCCAATTCCTATACACACACTAAAAATTGAAATAACACGGCATTACCCCAATTAACGCCCACCACATTTCGTGTGCACTATAGTATCCTAGACTTAACTAAAATCTGTAGCAACTTGACCCCTAAGGTTTCATCAACTTGGGCTTGCTATATAGGTCTTAAGTTCTCTTTAGTTAATACCAATTATGTCATCTATATCTGGTGTTTAGGCTGAGGGCCCGTGTCAAACGACCAGGCATAGGTTTGTACAACCCTGTGGGGATTTTCCTGGAAAATGCTTGGGGCGAAACCTCCCCTTAAGCAACTTTACTAGATTTATTGTGAAAATGGGTATTCACTATTGATTACTTATTTCCTAGGTAGACCAAGTCTTAGGTTATTTTTAGGGAGTCACATTTAAGTTAGGTCTAAAATTTTGATTGCTTGTGTGCACACTTCTCTCATCTCCATCTCTTCTCCTCTCCTCCCATTCTTCCATTATATGCACGGGTGACGGTCTCAAAATCCTCACTTGGAAGAACCATTTGATTTGGCCCCCCACACAAAAAGACCACTTTTTCTATCTTCTTCTAAAAATATGGAAAATGAACAAAACAGGTCTACTAACCTATCCACTTCCACCTCTAATCCCACCATTAACCCTAATTCTAACTCATCCACCCAAAACCTCTCCACCTTTTACTTTCCACATCGGGAGCTCCCTAATGCTGATTTGCCTCAATCACAAAATCAAGCCCTCCCGCCTGATCTCTTAACAATGATGGCGGAGTAGATTGCTCAATTGAATGCCAATCAACAAATGTTAATTAGGAACATCCAAAACCTATCCAACCAAAGACCAAACCCACCACCCCATTAGTAGCCTGTTGATTAGCCCATAGTTGCGGGCTATTTAAGTATTTAAGTGCCTATACATTAGATTAATTCTAACATTTATTTAGTATAAATTAGGATGTAAATAGATCAATTCATAGTTTTAATCTAATTACATAATCCATACATTGCATTCATATCTTAAGTGCATTTAGAATTAACTTAGAATAGCATTCATCTAATTAGATAACCAATTAGGTATATTATTTTTATTAACATAGAAGTTGAGGGTCTGTACATAAATAACCCTAATATTTTAATAATATTTTCTTTATTCTTCTTCTTTCAGAACGGATGGCTGCCGCTCCAACGCCCGGCTGCTGCAGTGATGAAGCCATTCAAGGGGGAGCGGATGTGGTGGATCTGGTCGGCGGCTGATTTCAAAATTGTTCAAGACACTACAAAAGGAGCACGGAGGCAGCCGAGCTCAAGAGGCCTCCGCCACCGACCCACCACTGTGCAGAGAGAACCTCTCTCTTCCACTCCATACTGCCGGCCTCTACCGTGGCGGTGAGTCTCCACTACCGTGGGCGTGTGGTGTGACAGGCCACACCGCCATCCGGAGCTCGCCCGCATTACCGTGAGCACCTTAGCGTGCAACTCCCTCGCCGTCATCGCCGACCACCGTCACCAACCTACTGATTCAGCCACCCTCTCAGTAACTTAAGACGTCTGGGGAATTTCCCAGACGTCTGAAGTTACCCGCTCACTTCACCGCACATGCCTGAAGTCGCCTGCAGACCCCTTCCCGCACCTGCAGAACCTTCAGCGCACCCACGTCCGTCAACCTTCAGCTCAAACGCGCCTCAACTCTCCAACAGCCACGCCTCTGCTCAACAGGCTGCAGAACCTTCAGCGCACCCACGCCTGCGCCCTCCACCGCTCACCGGCTGCAGACCTGCGCACGCCTACAGATCAACCCGCGCTCTCCTCCAACGCCTGCAGACCAGCCTGCAGCATCCTCCAACAGCCGCCTGCAGCTTCCACCGACCACGCACAACCGCGCGCCCTCCGCAGACCCTCCGCGCGCCCATGAACAACCGCCTGCAGACCGCCCAACCGACCACCGCGCACGCCAGCCGCACACGCCAGCCGCAGCAGTGCCCACGGCAGCGGCAGCAGCCACCCCCGCAGCAGCAGCAGGCGGCGGACTTCACGCCAACAGGCTACGCAAGCTGCCGGCTGCAGCACCTCCACCGGAGCTCGTCCGGCCACCTCCGACCGCCGCGCGACTCGCCGCCACCACCGATTCGAAGCCCTTGATCCAAGGGACCTCCTCCGAGCTTCCCGCGCCCGGCCATCGGCTCCTCGTCGCGAAGACAACGGGGAAAAATTCCCCTGTTTTGCTATAGTAAAACGTTAATTAAAATTTACATTTTCTGCCATTGCCACATTTTAATCATATTCTATTCACTCTGCATTGCGGAAAATATCCTGTAGTTTCTCATAATTGCCATTTCAGCATTGTTTCTTGCTTAAACCTTAATCTAAAGGCAATCTTGGCTTGGTTCTTGTCCAAATTGACTACGAACAAACATTTTTAAGTGGCACGAATTTTAATATGTTATTGCCTCCCTGTGGATACGACCCGCTCCTCTGCGAGTGGTTATTTCTTATTAAAAATTGATTAGTCGATTTTTCCACCACATTAAACTACAAACGACTTAAAAGTGAAAGATCGACCGGTCAAATGGCGCCGTTGCCAGGGAGGCAACAGACGCAATAATTTCGCCTAATTTTATTTTCATTATTTGTCAATTGCACAGAGATTTGACCATCTATTATTTTCTTTTCTGTGCGAGAAATTTTGTGCAAGAATCAGCCACTGTGAGAGGCGACCCTTGACGTCGCCAGACGAGAAGTGGACAAGCAATTTTGAAAGGAGGAGAAGGACGAGGACGCGATGGACACCATTGTATTTAATCGCTAATTTAATTAGAATAGAATTAAGACTGAAGACTTAATTTTTCATTACAGTTAGTTTGAAACCCTTGTTCTGGGGCAAATTTTGAGGGGTTTGTTCCCTGATTTTGTTTTGAACCCGTGTTGGGTAATTTTTGGGAGCCTGTTCCCTTTTCTTTAGATTTAGGTTTATTATTTTTTTTTATTATTTCTTTTATTTGCTTGTGCATAAGTAGTTCTAAAAAAAAATAGAAAAAGAAAAAAAATGAGCTGCCTGCTAGAAGTTGCCTGCCCTAGGACGAACCATTTAGGTCTGTATGAGCAGCCTCTAGATTTGCTTTTCTGCATTGCGTGCATTTTTGCATCGAAGATCGCTGGAGGCAAGGTACGCATTCTCTTACTTTGCATCCTATTTTTGATCACGCATTGCATTTGGGATTTAATGCGAAGACCACCTAATCTGTACTGAATAAATCTAACAAGTGGTCACATATTTTCTTTAGAAAAAGGACTAATTAAAGGAAGGACATTTTAAAAACCAAGGATTTGATTTTCAAACTTGGCGTGCAATTCAAAGTTCAAAATCTTTGACGGTGTATGCACACTTATTTCACTTGCACCACGGCACGTTTCTTGACACTCCTTAGGTTTGGAAATACTAGGACAAGAGCCCTCCTTTCGTTGGATTTTGAAGTGTTCGGAACTTGAGATCAAAGGTTTTGTAAATCCAAAGAGGGGGATACGCTGTCACGGATTTTTGGGGGTAGTTGAGGAGCACCGCGAAAGCACAGCTTCAAAGGAAGGCTTAGGCCTACTTGCATCCCTCGATCTTCCGTCTTTGGATTTACTTGACCATTTGAGATTTAGGGAAGAACACCTAAGCTCCAACTAGGTCTTTTTAGGCGAGCCGTAGGTCGACAATAGGCGCGTAAATTGATTGAACAAATTGTATTGTCACCTGCAATCTGACTTAAAATCAAAAGCCTAAATTGGGAAAGACCTAAAAGGTCCTTTTTGAATTGTGTCTTGTTTGGGGAATTCTGATTGAAGTGTGAGTTAGAATGGACCACATTGATTTTCATCCTTTCACATCTTGCCCACACCCTCACCCCCACTCTGCATCCTTCGATGCCAGACGCCGAGATGGTCCATTCCTTGATGGACATAATGATAATCATTGGGATCCGTTTTACTCCTATTATAGGAGTATTGGCCTAGTTAAGCCCAAAATTAGTGAGCAGAACTCAGGAGAGGGATTTGCTTTGCCCAATATCCCACATACCAAAGAAATACCCAACCCACCCTCCCTGAAAACTTATAATGGTTGGACAAACACTCCTGGGTACTATAAGCCTGAGCCTGACTTCTCTTATGATAGAAATGACCTCTCCTCTTTGAAGATGGAAATACAGAAAATGCAAAATGAAATGAGTGAATTGTTAGGAGAATCTTTGAGGGCAGGCCAACAAGAAAGAGATGAAATTAGCCACCCAATCTGCCCCATTGACGATGACGTACACCCCTCTACAATAGATGCATCTCCCATGGGAAAGCTACACTTTAAGTTGAAGGGAAATTCTGGGGAGAATAGCTACTTTTCGAGGATCGATTTTGAAACCTCCCCATTAGATGACACTTCCTTGAGAGATCTACACTTTAGGTGGGAGGAAAAAATACATGAAAGTAGCTATGCATTGGATGAAGAATGGTGGCAACCCGAGGAAGATGATGATAAGGTTGAGTATCCACCTGAATTATATTGGAGTCAAAAGAAGGGAATGATGGTACCATTGGAAGACCTCGACCCGGATGATAGTATTTTCGTAACATTTGATGAAGTGGGTCAAAGTCAAGTTGTTAATCCTACCCTCCCTTCTGATCACGATATGGAACTCAAACCCACCCTTAGGGAACCTAACCCTAAAGAAATTGACCTATCTGAGGAGTCTGATGTAACCAATGTAAATAATTTACCTCAGATAGAGCACCCTAGGGGATCTGCTGAGATATTAAATGATTCTAGACCTCGGGTACATGATGAATTGTGTGATGAGGAGGAAGATGAATTATATGAGGAACCTACATTCAAGATTTGGAGTGACACTAAGGGTGATTATGTATTATTTGAAGAGTTAGCCCCTGAGGATGTCACAAATTTGACCAAATTAGGTTTCCTTGGCACACCCATTGATGATATTTCTCCTCATGATAAAATGATGGAAAATTTGGAAGCAATTTCTAAGATTTATGTGGATTCACATATAGACTCCGGGGAAGATTTGAGTAAAGGACAAAAACCTGGGGATGACATTGATAGGATAATCCCTAGATCTGTTGCTTCCAACCTGCCTTCATTCACTTCGAAGTCACCCTCTGATTCTCTTATATCTGAAAGCGAAATTGTGACTCCTGATGAAGAGCAGGAAGATCCACGTGATGGTGCAAGGAATGCTAGGGATGAAATTGAGGATTTAGAAAGAGTGTTTGGGATGGACACCAAGCTGATTAAACCCAACCTAGATCTTATGGCCATCCCACAACCTCGTAACTTGGACACCCTAGACGATCCTTGCCTTAGAGAATTGCTCATTTTTGTTCTGACTAGGGGGCTTAACAGACCAATATTTTCTGTAATGGAGTATCAAGTATGGATTGATGATTTCTTTAGTCAGTCCATTACCCTGGGGGTTTATCTCTATACCATTCCTTCCCCATTCTTTTTGGAGGATCCTTGTCATCCTACCCCTACCCCTTTGGAGGTTATCATAACTGTTTATCCTTTAGAACCTCTTCTGGTGACCTGGGAAGATTTCATTCCCATTTTAGTTGGGCAAGCATTTGCTATCGGGATTCATCATCAGCTCGCCAACATCCTAGGTTACCTATTTTCTAGGCCAACTTTGCTTTGCTCATTTTTAGGGCCTATTTCTGCAATTCTTGAACCTGATTTGCAGGTTCTTCGGCTATTCAGCCCAGCTTTGACCCAGGTAATATCCTTCTATGCAATGAGGACATTGTAGATTTTAGGCATGGGGGGGTGTACTTGGGGATATACATAGCATAATTGCATACATTTGTACATAAAAAAAAAAAAAAGTTTTGAGCTTAACTGGCTAAGTCCTGCATTCTTAAGCAAATCAGAACTCTAGCGTAGACTAAGTTAATTCTAGGGTCAAACTTTAGAAGCTAAATGAGCTACTAGCTTTAGACCTTTAGGGTCCTTTGTGGACTTAAAAACTTAAGTAGGAGTTAAGTTGCGGACCATTCCTCAAGAGGTTGTGAAAGGGAAGCTAGGGTTTGAGTTAAAAGGTGGGGTAGTACCTGGAGTCTTATTCTACCTTTTGATTTACGGGTCCTTGTAACCCAAGCATCCAAATTTTTCACACTTGGTCTGGTAATTAACTTAATTTCTGAAAAGAGATTTGGTTCTCTTAGTTTTGGCTTAAGAGAGGCTTGAAAACACATTTTGATTGGAAGAGTTCCCGCTGCAGGAGAGGTCGAGTATATACTCACCTTGAGGATGCGATGATAACATATTACCTCCTCGGTGCTTGTCTCTTAGGATATCCATCCTACTGGGGGCATGTAAGCGCATTGCGCGGTTCAGGTACCATGGGCGGCTCTATCTCGAAGTGCCGATTGCCATAGGCCTGAATTCGCTTAAGAAATCCATGGGCGATACTATCCCGAAGTGTCGATTGCCAGGAGTTCTTGGGGTCGTTATGGGCGGTGCTATCTCGAAGCATCGAAAGCCAGGCACCCTTCGAGGTATGGTAATGGGGACAATGAATCCGACACAGACCGTGTTGATAGCTGATTTGAGGTTAGACTTAGAAGAATAATAAAAAAAAAAAGTATATATATATAAAAAAAAATTTTCCTTTAACTCAAATAACTCGGACCAATGCACAAGCACGGATGCTTTAATCTCAGGGATCAATAAACTTTAGGGTAGAGTCAGAAATCAGGGAAACTTGTGCTTGCAACTCGTCTTTAGCCGACCTAGTCTGTAACTTAGCAACTACTTAGGAACCTTGGGTTTAGAACCTGAACTTAATATGCTTCTGAAGGAAGACTAAGTGAGTTGACTAGTCTACTTAGAGTGCTAGGTTTCGCTTAATTTTGCTAGGGACTAGCAAAAAGTAGGCATGGGGGTATTTGATTAGCCCATAGTTGTGGGCTATTTAAGTATTTAAGTGCCTATACATTAGATTAATTCTAACATTTATTTAGTATAAATTAGGATGTAAATAGATCAATTCATAGTTTTAATCTAATTACATAATCCATACATTGCATTCATATCTTAAGTGCATTTAGAATTAACTTAGAATAGCATTCATCTAATTAGATAACCAATTAGGTATATTATTTTTATTAACATAGAAGTTGAGGGTCTGTACATAAATAACCCTAATATTTTAATAATATTTTCTTTATTCTTCTTCTTTCAGAACGGCTGGCTGCCGCTCCAACGCCCGGCTGCTGCAGTGATGAAGCCATTCAAGGGGGAGCGGATGTGGTGATCTGGTCGACGGCTGATTTCAAAATTGTTCAAGACACTACAAAAGGAGCACGGAGGCAGCTGAGCTCAGGAGGCCTCCGCCACCGACCCACCACTGTGCAGAGAGAACCTCTCTCTTCCACTCCATACTGCCGGCCTCTACCGTGGCGGCGAGTCTCCACCACCGTGGGCGTGTGGTGTGACAGGCCACACCGCCATCCGGAGCTCGCCCGCATTACCGTGAGCACCTTAGCGTGCAACTCCCTCGCCGTCATCGCCGACCACCGTCACCAACCTACTGATTCAGCCACCCTCTCAGTAACTTAAGACGTCTGGGGAATTTCCCAGACGTCTGAAGTTACCCGCTCACTTCACCGCACACGCCTGAAGTCCCCTACTGACCCCTTCCCGCACCTGCAGAACCTTCAGCGCACCCACGTCCGTCAACCTTCAGCTCAAACGCGCCTCAACTCTCCAACAGCCATGCCTCCACTCAACAGCCTGCAGAACCTTCAGCGCACCCACGCCTGCGCCCTCCACCGCTCACTGGCTGCAGACCTGCGCACGCCTGCAGATCAGCCCGCGCTCTCCTCCAACGCCTGCAGACCAGCCTGCAGCATCCTCCAACAGCCGCCTGCAGCTTCCACCGCCCACGCACAACCGCGCGCCCTCCGCAGACCCTCCGCGCGCCCACGCACAACCGCCTGCAGACCGCCCAACCGACCACCGCGCACGCCAGCCGCACACGCCAGCCGCAGCAGTGCCCACGGCAGCGGCAGCAGCCACCCCCGCAGCAGCAGCAGGCGGCGGACTTCACGCCAACAGGCTGCGCAAGCTGCCGGCTGCAGCACCTCCGTCGGAGCTCGTCCGGCCACCTCCGACCGCCGCGCGACTCGCCGCCACCACCGATTCGAAGCCCTTGATCCAAGGGACCTCCTCCGAGCTTCCCGCGCCCGGCCATCGGCTCCTCGTCGCGCAAGACAACGGGGAAAAATTCCCCTGTTTTGCTACAGTAAAACGTTAATTAAAATTTACATTTTCTGCCATTGCCACATTTTAATAATATTCTATTCACTCTGCATTGCGGAAAATATCCTGTAGTTTCTCATAATTGCCATTTCAGCATTGTTTCTTGCTTAAACCTTAATCTAAAGGCAATCTTGGCTTGGTTCTTGTCCAAATTGACTACGAACAAACATTTTTGAGTGGCGCGAATTTTAATACGTTATTGCCTCCCTGTGGATACGACCTGCTCCTCTGCAAGTGGTTATTTCTTATTAAAAATTGATTAGTCGATTTTTCCACCACATTAAACTACAAACGACTTAAAAGTGAAAGATCGACCGGTCACCTGTTATTTCTCTAAAAGATTTTTATGATCCATCTTATTATGAGGAACAACCAGGGGTGGTCATACCAGAAGGAGACTTTGAGATCAAGCCGGCAGTTCTGAACCTTATAAAACATTTTCATGGCCTTCTTAGGGAAGACCCATTTAGCCACCTTAAAGAGCTGACTCTTCTTGCACAAATAACCCATTCCGATAATGTGCAAGAAGACCTTTGGTTGATGCGTCTATTCCCATTATCTCTTAAAGATAAGTCCACTTACTCGTTTAAGACCATTGGCCGACCCATCACCACATGGCCTCAGCTCAAGAGCACCATCCTAAAGAAATTTTTTCCCATAGGTCATACTAATTCCCTACGAAGACCTATTACGACCTTTCAACAAAAATCTAGCTTGGGAACGATTTCAAGATCTCCTAAGAAGTTGCTCGCACCACGAGATTCCTTTATGGCAGCTCGTGCAGATCTTCTATCATGGATTAGAAGATCAAATTCAATGTTTCGTCAATGCCTCGTGTGGCAGCAATTTCTTGAAAAAGGATGCTGAGAGTGCCTACGACCTATTTGAAGAAATAAGTGAAAACTCATTTAATCAAGATTCCATGAACACATTTTGCATAACTTCAAATCTGCAGTTCGGTGTTCATGAAGTAGGCACCCATTCTATTCCTGTAACCCAAGATGATCCTCAAATGATTGCGCAAAAACTCGATCAGATGCACATGAATCAAAAGAAAATTGAGGAAAGACTTGCCACATCAATCCAAGCTCAACACAGTCCACATCTGACCCAACCTAACATTCCACAAAGAGAAAATTTGCACAATCTCAATACTACCCCTACTGATTATTACCAATATTCTGAGGTTGTCTATGATTTGCTGTGGAATTACAACTATCCACTCCCTAACCCCACTCAAAATATTTCTTCCATCCAGGAGCTATTTAAAACTCCTTCCAATTGGCAGAATTACTCGAACCACTCCTAGAATAAGAAACTCCCTCCTCAACCTTTAAATCAATTTAATGAGTATGGGTCAAATCCAACCTTTCATCCTAGGCCATCCCAACAAGACATCAACGCCCAGATGATGAGAACCCTGCAGGAAATGTAGACTAAGATGACGAAAGTAACCCACACTATCACAAATCTAAATAGTCAGATTGGGGTTACTCCCACTCAAAGACCTGCAGGACATCTACCCTCCCAACCCATGCCCAACCCTAATCACCAGAGGAACCATTATCCGGGTAGAAATCAAAATTACATGAATCAGCCTCCTACTAATCCACCACCTCAGCAGCCTCCCAAGTTTCCACAACAACAGGCCCCCCACCTCCTCCAAATAATAATCCAACTGCACATGCAGTTACATTGAGGAGTGGGAAAACCAACACTGATCCCAGGTCTTCACAAAAACCTAGTGACATCCCCATCCCTGTGCACATTGACTCTCCACCCCCCATCAAGAAGAAAAAGAAATCCAAAAATCTCAAGACAAAATTTCTATCCCCTTTCCACCAGCTCTCCACCTTACCACCAATCAAAAAAAGAAATCTGAGCCACCACAGAAGAACTCATGGATTTATTCGGGCAAGTTCAAATCAATATCCCTCTCCTAGATGCCATCAAATATACACCTGCCTATGCCAAATTTTTGAAGGAGATCTATACTCTTAAAAGGCATTCCAAAAATCTAGGGCAGGTACATCTTACAGAGACACTGAGCTCTATCATATAAAGCAAGCTACCTCCTAAGATAAAAGATCCAAGGGTGCCATTAATTTCAATGATTATTGATGATACTACTTTTGATCGTGCCCTCCTTGATCTTGGTTCCTCAGTTAATGTCATTCCCACAATTTTATCTGAAGAATTTCAGATCAGTGAACTTAAACCTATTGAGGTTAACTGTTCTCGCGCTTTTGTGCGGGTTTAAGGTGTATCGCGTTGTAGTATAGCCGATAAAGCGTTCAAACAAATAGAGAATTTTATTACTCGAAAATCGGAGCATCCGAGGTCGAACACAGGGAGCAAATGGAATTTACTACTAATCAAGATGTAATTGAACACTCTAATTTACTCAAAATCTTAATTCAAATATGAATGTATGCGATTAAAAGTAATTAGGACAAAAAATATGAAATTGGACGTCTGATCTGGTGATCAGACGTCTTAAAAGTATTTTCCCCTTTTCCTTCTTCTGATCTTGCTTTCTTTCTTCTTTCTCTTCTTTTCTTGCAAAGGCTTCTTCTTCTTGCCTTTGTATCTTTTCTCTTGTTTCTTCTCCTACCTTGCCTTCCTTCTTCTTCTTTTGATCTTTGCTATCTTCGCTTGACCTCTTTTTCGTTCTCTGCCTTGCTTCTGCCTCTTCCATGGTCTCCTTCGCCCAGTTTCTTCTGCTTCTTCTCTTCTCCTTGCGGCTAAGTCTCTCCACGCTCAGTCTGCCTGCACAGGAGAAAAACCTATCCTTTCCCCTCTACCCGCACGTCTCTCTCTCAGAGATTCACTCAGGGATGCTCTCCCAGAGCCACACGGATAATCGGGTCGGATCATACCTGGAACCAGGCGCACCTGCAGGTGGTGTGATGTGCGAGGAGTGCTGAGGTTTGGGTCGGGTCAGATCCTGCCAGATCCGCGAGATCAAGCCGCGGACGAGGCGGGTGTGAGGGTAGGTGAGGGACCTCACCCCTATGCTTACGGAGGTGTTAAGGTAATATCACAAATTCAATTTATGGCGCAGCGGTGCCTCGTCTCTCCACGATGTGGGACTAAAGCCTCTGCCCTGATTTCGTGCACGCCCGCAGACTTTGCGTGTCCTCCCCACAGCTGCTGGCTCTGCTTGTGCTCCTTGTTGGACCAGGGCACTTCGTGACACTCGCACGACTACGCAGCACCTGCAGCCTGGGAACCCTGGCGCCTGGAGCTGCTACGGAGCTTCTTCAACTGTCGTCCATGGCGGCAGGAGTGTCGACACTGTCAGACACAAAAAGAGCCTCTCGACCTAATCAGACCAGCAAGAGACCTTCGCCGTAGCGCAGCGAAGGCGGTGGACGGCGCTGCAGGCTGCAGGTCAGCCTAGGCATGCGTGCCTAGGTCAACCTATGGCCGGATGTGTGGGGTTGTTCGGGGGGTTATTGGGGAGGTCTGGAGTGGCAGTGGAGGGGTGGAATGAATTCGTGGTGGTGAGGCGGAGCTCACGAGATGGTTGGCGAGCCGTGTGGAGGGGCGGAGTGGTGTGGGCGGCTCGCCGAAGGTCGGTCGGAGGCGAGGAAGATGGAGGTGTTCAGGCACTATCGGGCGGTAAGTAGATAAAATAGCAAGGGAAAAAGAGAGAGGGGAATGTGGAGAAGGTACTTGGCCTAACTACAAGGATGAAGGGGGACGGAGAGGCGAACAGCAGTACCTGCTGTCGCCGGAGAAGATGCTGCCCAGTGGGGGAGAACGGCGGCGACGACGAGGCTGAGGCGGCGTACGCGGGTGCTGCGCGACGCGGAGGAGAGTCAGGAAGCTAACTCTGCCACTAGTTTTGTGGCAGAGCGAAGAGGGAG
Source organism: Thalassia testudinum (assembly GCA_037157565.1). Taxonomy (NCBI): domain Eukaryota; kingdom Viridiplantae; phylum Streptophyta; class Magnoliopsida; order Alismatales; family Hydrocharitaceae; genus Thalassia; species Thalassia testudinum. The sequence goes on from JAZHRO010000063.1 coordinate 142,512,365, forward strand.
GGGAGGGGGGCTCGCCGGAGCTTGCTGGTAATTTCGGCCGGGTAGGAGGAGATGAATTGGAGGTGGAAACTCGGCCAACTCAAGCTGAAGATGAGCGGTCGGAGGTGTGGGTTCTTATATAGGCACTGGGCCAGTCGTTCAAGGCGTGGAAGGCACTCAATTGTCTGAGGTCGGTCGCCGGAGATGGAAAGAGTTTAGATACCCAAATCCCTCGTGCGTTCGCACGAGAGATTGGGTTCACACCAGGGATCAAGATTAGCCTCAGATGGAAGGGAATTCCTCAGAGAATCTCCGTTCCATTTCTGGGAGGGGATCTCTGAGGACTCAGAGAGGATTCCCTCTTAAATCCTCGCCGGAGCAGGATTCTGCCCTAATAATGGTGGTAGGACCTGATTGCAAAGGTGGCGAGGAAGTTAGGAGGCTTTCTGTTATGCTTTTCAAAAGATAGGGACCAAATTATGATTTGGGAGTACTAAATTGCAAAGTCGGTCAAGATGACCTCCCCTTAGGTCCAAATTTTGGTACAAACCTAATTTTGACGTAAGGAATACAATGGTGAAGTTGGATTTTAGGTTTTACCTCGTTTGACTAGACATTTTGCGTAAAAACCCAAATTAGGTTAATTGATGAACTAGGACCCTAATCTAGGTCAAACTGGGTTCCAAAGGCCAACTTAAGTATTCTAAACCCTAGGGGATATTTTTCCATAATTTTTAGAGGGTTTAATTGATTTTTATCCTAACCGAAACCTTGTTGAATTAAGCGGGTTTGTTTTAGGGTTACCACATGTCATTTACGTCCTAGATTGCACATGACCCCATTTCTGATTGACTCAACCCACTTTTTATCTCATTTAGACCTTTTGACCTGTGTTTTGCCTCTGAGAAATCCCGTTTATGTACTGCAATGGTAAAATTGCAGTTTTAACCTTTAATTCATGTTTTCTTCTCAGAGCACTTATTCCTTCAGTTAAGCCTTCTTCTAGGTTATGTAGGAGCTTTTATCTTCTTTATTGGGTCAAAATGAGCTAGTTATGGCTCATGATGAGGCTCTCATCATACCCCCATGCCTAGCTTTTGCTAGTCCCTTAGCAAAATTTCAAAGTTTTAACTTCCATTCTAGACCCTGAGTGTCTGTCAACAATGATAAGTGCTTCTCCTTTTGTGATTAGGTAGGAATGCCAATAATAGGCCTAGAGGTACTCAAGTACCAACCAAAATCCGGACCTGTTCTGCTTTAGCCTCAGTCCTCCGCAAATATTTTTACGGCCCACAAAAACTAACCTAGGGTTTGTTGGACTCCGCGGTTAAAGCACCCGTGCTTGAGACATTTTTAGCTTAAGTTCAGTTTGCAGTGCGTTTTTGTAAGAGAGAGATAGAAGATTTATTTGTTTGGAGAGCTTTTCTCTCTCTTTTCTTTTTATTTCTAGCTTCGGATTAGCTTCTCAACACGGTCTGTATTGGATTCCTCGTCCCCATCATCAATCCTCAAGGGTTCCTGGCTTTCGAGATTTCGAGATAATCCCGCCCATGGCGTTCCGTGGCCAAATTCAGCCCCTGGCGATCGACATTTCGTGATAATGCCGCCCATGGTATCTGAACCAGCAGAGTGCTTACCTGGCCCTAGTAGGATATTTAAATATCCTAAGAGACAAGCACCGAGGAGACGATATGTTGTTACGCATCTTCGAGGGAAATTTCCCGCCTCTCCGCACTAGGAACTCGTTCAAATCAATTTGTGTTGATTGGCTGCTCCTAATCTAGGTGACTTTTGTAGAACATTAAACGCTTTTGCGTGATTTGGATGTTTATGCGCACTAAACCAGACTGTGTGTGAATTTGGGGTGCTTAGGTTACCGAATCCCGCAAACCGGAGGTCAGTTAGTGAGGCCGAATACTTCCTAAGCCTTAGACCTAATACTTAAGCTTCGCATTTTCCTCAACCTCTTGAGGATTATCCAGATTTTAGCGGATACGTGAATTTTTTAAGCTAAACATTCTTGCCCAAGAGGCCTAAGACCAGCATTCCCGCTAATCTCTTGTTATGTTTCCTTAGCACTTTTTCTTTTGTTTCTTTTCTTGATATGGTCTAGAACTTCAATTAATTCCTTAATCTTTTACTAATGACTATTTCTTTTTCTTTTTCATTTTGTGCTCCTTTTGTCATTTTTGCTCTTTTTCTCCTCCTTATGAATATGTGGCTCACAAAATTTCCTCCCTCCCCCAGTTTTTGTCCTTTTTCATAATTTTTCAATTTTTTGTGTTTTTGACATATGCAAATTTTTTTGTGTGTGAGAATCCTTCTGATTTTCTCTTGGTTCTGTATGTATGCACTTTATCACCCCCCCATGCCTAAGTTTGCAATGTCCTCATTGTAAACAGAGGGTGTGAATTAGTGTTGAGGCCAGGGGCTTAGAACAGGATATATCGGGTGGGTGAATGGGTCGTAAATGACTGATGTGGATGATTTCAAGCTCTGATACGTGTACCATAGGTGGGATCAACTATCTAAGGCTGGTCTCAAGGTGCAATAGACGTGGAGTCCAGATGGATAATCAGACAGGTCTTTGTGTTTGGGATGACGGGTTGCCTCCCGTTAAGCACTAAATTTAATGCCTTCAGCTGGGCGGAAAATGGGGTGGAGAGGGAGTGGTCAAATCAATGGAATTTTGGAAAAAAAGCACCTTAATTAAGAGCTTGGTTGGTCCAACCAGGTGCTTGTTAAGATCAGCAGGCTGATGATGCAGCCCGAACCCAATAAGTCTGGTGGGTTGATAGATGTAGATCAGCAGATGCGGAACCCACCATATGCAGTGAAGTTCCGATGGATATGGAAGTGAAAACTCGGGTTTAGGCTGAGTCGAATCACCCTGGTCAAAGTAGGGTTCCGAAAAATTATCCATGTAAGGTGTGAAATCCCTACAAGGGTGATCAAAGGATGGAGGCTCCTGATTTGTGGTCTGATCAGTACCCGATACCCGGTCTAGATATGGAGTTGAATCATCTGCAAACGGCTCAATGAGAGGTGAATCGGAATAGAAATTGAGTCCGGTTGCGGGTCGGGGTGGGGAACGGGATTTGATTGGTTCTGTATATGTGGAGCAGGTGGCTTCAAAGAAGATTGACATGTTATAATCAGGAGGCAGATTTTCTCCGATGTTATGGTCAGATTCGAAATCGTCAGAGAGTTTGCGAAAATCAAAATTTGAATGAGATTCCAGATCATGAGTTCTACCATAGAATAAATCATATGTTGTATATTCAGCAGCCTGACTGGGATCTAGCCTAAATGTTAATTCTGAGCTTAAAAGGGTATCCTTATCTGGTAGAGGCTCAGATTCTAAGCTATTAGGGCAGACCCAATTGAAACCCTGCTCGTCCAACTCCTTACTTTCTGTGTCGTAGATTGGCATGACTTCCCAAAAATCGATTTGTTCCTCTGAGGAGGTTGGCGAGGGATATTTATCAAATCGAGGCCCAAAATCATATTCTTCATTAAAAGATTGATCTTCTTCATCTGGGGCCTTGAAATCTTCAAAATATGTTTTAGATCTAGGTTCTAGGCTTAGGATGTGGGTTGAATTACTAGAATTTAGGTCTGAATAACCTTCGAGGGTCACCTTATTAGAATAAGGGACGGAATTTACACCCTCGAGAGGTTCAGTTCTACTCTCATACTTGCAGGGGTCTTGGGATTCTAAAATGGGCTCATCATGGTCTTTTCCTGCACTTGGAGCTTCCCAACCTTCTTCAATATCAGGTGCATTATACTCCATCTGGGTTGGGAATCCACAACCATTTTGTGCCTCAACCCCGAGATCATATTTATCCTCGATGTTGTCCCAAGATAGTTCATCCTCTGTTGGTGGTATGTACGGGTATTCTGATCAATCACTTGTTTTATTAATCTCATTATCTCTTCCCGTTTTTCAAGACTATCTTGGTGTTGCTTCCAAAGTCGAGGATTTGTCATACATTAAAGGTATTCACTATTGTGAAAATTTTCTATCTCAATGTATGCAGTAATGAGCAAGTCACGGGTTGATCCTTTGTTGGCTTCTGCTAATAGTACTTGGGCACAAGTTATGACAAAGGTTGCGGTTGTTGGGACATCAACCTGAATGTTTCCTACTGTTGCTGAGGTTTCTTTATTTTCATAAAATCTCATGGCATCCTCAATCATTTTATCTCTCATGGATCTCTGATATTCAGGTTTCTTGAATGGTAGTCCTAGGTGGTTTGGCTGCATATTTGGATCAAGTGGTGGAATCAAGATGTAGAATCAGAGTTTGAATCAAGATGTGTTATGAAGCGATTAGATCTGAATAACGAGTCCCACTGAAAATGAGTGTGTGTGCTCTAAAGAGAAAAGATGAAGGGCTGGAGATGTTCTTGACCCAATCAAGACACCCAAAAGATGTTTGGATGACTATGGAGGTTCGGGGCGGATGGACCCCTGGATCCGAAGATCGTCCACCTGAGAATTACCTAGGCAGCCAGAGAGGGAGAGTCCCGCAAAGACCCCTACACGGTAGAGCGTCCCTACAGGTTACAGGGTTTCCCCCACCCGACCTCTCTTGTCACTGAGATTCCAAGTAGACCAGAATGGGGACCTTGACCTCTTAAGTCTATCACTTTTTATTTCAAAGGTGCTTTTAGGGTTCTCACTTGAACTTTAGATGTTTTTGGTATTGTGACCTAATTTAGAGGTTGGTTGACCCAAGGGGTCAACTTCACCTGACCTGTCCTATAGATGGCAGAATGATTCTAAGTTTGGAGCCTAGAGATCACCCTGATTTGACTCCCAGGTTATTAGGTCCAAAAATTTTAAGATTCAAGTGATTTTAGAGCTCAATTTTAGGGTTTGTCTTATTTAGCTCTCTTCAATCAAGGGCTTGGGTAGCACACTGATGCGGGAGGGTTTATTTCCTTTTATACAGGCATGTGTGACTAGCGCTTCAACACCCTAATGTGGAAACCCTAATTTGGTTCTATTTCCAATCCTCCTTTTCTTTTTCAAAAGTTCTCTTTGGACTTATAAACAAGAAGTGTGTGGTCCACCGAGATTAAGCATTATTTCAATTAGGCACAAGAATTTGTGGGATGGAATCTAAAAAAAAATCACTCCAACTTCAAGAATATGTGTAGAAATTTTTGCAAAATCAGGAAATGTTTTGCCTTAGAGATGGTGATTACTATATAAAGAAGGCAGTTGATTCCTAAATTGATTTTCTTCCTTTGGTCTTTCAAAGATTAGGGGATGATTAAGGAAGAAAAGAAATTACCTGCCCTGGAGTGGTTGACTTGCGGGAGAGATTTTCTCATGAAGTACCTGCAAGATCACATCAAAGAAAAGTAGGGCAAGTTAGTTTTCAATATGATAAAAAGAATGTAGAGACTAGTGGTAAATTGTGCATTGCTCCCGGGCAACGGCACCAAAATGTTTTCGTGCTTTTGTGCGGGTTTAAAGTGTATCGCGTTGTAGTATAGCCGACAAAGCGTTTAAACAAATAGAGAATTTTATTACACGAAAACTGAAGCATCCGAGGTCGAACACAGGGAGCAAATGAAATTTACTACTAATCAAGATGTAATTGAACACTCTAATTTACTCAAAATCTTAATTCAAATATGAATGTATGCGATTAAAAGTAATTAGGACAAAAAATATGAAATTGGACGTCTGATCTGGTGATCAGACGTCTTAAAAGTATTTTCCCCTTTTCCTTCTTCTAATCTTGCTTTCTTTCTTCTTTCTCTTCTTTTCTTGCAAAGGCTTCTTCTTCCTGCCTTTGTATCTTTTCTCTTGTTTCTTCTCCTGCCTTGCCTTCCTTCTTTCTTCTTCTTCTTTTGATCTTTGATGTCTTCACTTGACCTCTTTTTCATTCTCTGCCTTGCTTCTTCCTCTTCCCTGGTCTCCTTCCCTCAGTTTCTTCTTCTGCTTCTTCTCTTCTCCTTGCGGCTAAGTCTCTCCACGCTCAGTCTGCCTGCACAGGAGCAAAACCTATCCTTTCCCCTCTACCCGCGCATCTCTCTCTCTCAGAGATTCACTCAAGGACGCTCTCCCAGAGCCACACGGATAATCGGGTCGGATCGTACCCGGGACCAGGTGCACTTGCAGGTGGTGTGATGCGCGAGGAGTGCTGAGGTTTGGGTTGGGTCGGATCCCGCCAGATCCGCGAGATCAAGCCGCGGACGAGGCGGGTGTGAGGGCAGGTGAGGGACCTCACCCCTGTGCTTACAGAGGCGTTAAGGTAATATCACAAATTCAATTTATGGCGCAGCGGCGCCTCGTCTCTCCACGATGTGGGACTAAAGCCTCTGCCATGATTTCACGCGTGCCCGCAGACTTTGCGTGTCCTCCCCACTGCTGCTGGCTCTGCTTGTTTTCCTTGCTGGACCAGGGCACTTCGCGACACTCGCACGACTACGCAGCACCTGCAGCCTGGGAACCCTGGCGCCTGGAGCTGCTACAGAGCTTCTTCAACTATCGTCCATGGTGGCAGGAGCGTCGACACTGTCAGACACAAAATGAGCCTCTCAGCCCAATCAGACCAGCTAGAGACCTTCGTCGTAGCACGGCGAAGGCGGTGGACGGTGCTGCAGGCTGCAGGTCGGCCTAGGCGTGCGTGCCTAGGTCAACCTGTGGCCGGATGTGTGGGGTTGTTCGGGGGGTTATTGGGGAGGTCTGGAGTGGCAGTGGAGGGGTGGAATGAATTCCTGGTGGTGAGGTGGAGCTCACGAGATGGTTGGTAAGCCGTGTGGAGGGGCAGAGTGGTGTGGGCGGCTCGCCGGAGGTCTGTCGGAGGCATGGAAGATGGAGGTGTTCAGGCACTGTCGGGGGGTAAGTAGATAAAATAGCAAGGGAAAAAGAGAGAGGGGTATTTGGAGAAGGTACTTGGACTAACTACAGGGATGAAGGGGGACGGAGAGGCGAACAGCAGTACCTGCTGTCACCGGAGAAGATGCTGCCCAGTGGGGGAGAACGGCGGCGACGACGGGGTTGAGGCGGCGTGCACGGGTCCTGCGCGACGCGGAGGAGAGTCAGGAAGCTAACTCTGCCACTGGTTTTGTGGCAGAGCGAAGAGGGTGGGGAGGGGGGCTCGCTGGAGCTTGCTGGGAATTTTGGTCAGGCAGGAGGAGATGAATTGGAGGTGGAAACTCGGCCAACTCAAGCTGAAGATGAGCGACCGGAGGTGTGGGTTCTTATATAGGCACTAGGCCAGTCGTTCAAGGCGTGGAAGGCACGCAATCGTCTGAGGTCGGTCGCCAGAGATGGAAAGAGTTTAGATACCCAAATCCCTCATGCGTTCACACGAGAGATTGGGTTCACACCAGGGATCAAGATTGGCCTCAGATGGAAGGGAATTCCTCAGAGAATCTCCCTTCCATTTCTTGGAGGGGATCTCTGAGGACTCAGAGAGGATTCCCTCTCAAATCCTCGCAGGAGCAAGATTCTGCCCTAATAATGGCGGCAGGACCTGATTGCAAAGGTGGCGAGGAAGTTAGGCGGCTTTCTGTTATGCTTTTCAAAAGATAGGGACCAAATTATGATTTGGGAGTACTAAATTGTAAAGTTGGTCAAGATGACCTCCCCTTAGGTCCAAATTTTAGTACAAATCTAATTTTGACCTAAGGAATCCAATGGTGAAGTTGGATTTTAGGTTTTACCTCGTTTGACTGGACATTTTGCGTAAAAACCCAAATTAGGTTAATTGATGAACTAGGACCCTAATCTAGGTCAAACTGGGTTCCAAAGGCCAAATTAAGTGTTCTAAACCCTAGGGGATATTTTTCCATGATTTTTAGAGGGTTTAATTGATTTTTATCCTGACCTAAACCTTGTGGAATTAAGCGGGTCTGTTTTAGGGTTACCACATGTCATTTACTTCCTAGATTGCACATGAACCCATTTCTGATTGACTCAACCCTCTTTTTATCTCATTTAGACCTTTTGACCTGTGTTTTGCCTCTGAGAAATCCCGTTTATGTACTGTAATGGTAAAATTACAGTTTTAACCTTTAATTCATGTTTTCTTCTCAGAGCACTTATTCCTTCAGTTAAGCCTTCTTCTAGGTTATGTAGGAGCTTTTATCTTCTTTATTGGGTCAAAACGAGCTAGTTATGGCTCATGATGAGGCTCTCATCATTAACCTTCAAGTAGCCGACCGATATACAATCAAACCTCATGGGATTGATGAGGATGTTTTGGTCAAGGTCCAGAATTGTGTCTTCCCTGCAGACTTTCCGGTCCTTGACATTGAGGTACCTGAATCTTTGATGAATGCCCCAATAATCCTTGGACAACCCTTTTTGGCCACTGCAAAGGCAAATATCAATTGCCACATAAGCAAAATGGAAATCACTTGCGCAGGCCAAACTATCACTCTTGATATTTCAAATCCTCCAAGAGATTCCATGATGATGACTTTTTTGAGGACTCAGATACTGAAATTTCAAATATGGTGGAGGAGACAAGGTTGATAGGTACCCTTACAGACCATAATATTTTTGAGGAATCAGATTCGGAATCAGTGGTCGGCGAAATATGTGATTTGGAAACTTGTCTTAACCAAAACTACATTCTTGATGATCCCCCTAATCACCCTGACCTACCCACTCTTCTCTCATCCTACCCTTCCACACTAACTACACCCACCCCTCTCCATTCTTCCCACAAAACCTTTCTAATGGACCTACCACCAGACCCACCCGAGTTTGGCATTCAACCCGATTTAAAACCATGGCCAAACTCAGGCCACATTTTTTATTTCCCATCCAACTTTGATCCCTCAAATTCTTCCAATCAATTTTCTAGGGATCCGAAAGAAGACACATTTTTTGAGGGCATCCAAGTTTCCAACCATTTACATGATTTTCCATCTTCCGTGCATACCTTCATGCCCGACTGAATGGCGTAAAAGATAGCAATGGATGGGAGGTAACCCATCATCTTTCCTACTTTCCTTTTCCTTTCTTTTTCCAGGCTTTGACCATCCTAAACCCGACCGCCATTCACTAAGGTGATCCCTTTTTCCTCCTAATGCATGAGGACATTGCATATCATAAGTATGGGGGGGTGTTTTTAAAATTTTGATAATCGATTAGGATTTTCAAAACCTAAAAACATGCATTTTCTTTTAACATTTTAATTTCTTGCATGCATACCCAAAAAAAATAAAAATGTTGAAAACTTTTTGAGAAAAATTTTGAAATTGAGACTAAGGTTGAAAACTCACTTTTGGTACAATGGGATTTAAACTTTAACAAACTAGGGATGAGGATACGGATCTTCAGACTAGATCATTGGTTTGAGTTCCCACCGCTGAGGAGGAAAATGCCTCCTTTAAGGATGAAATGTCAACATGTTACCGCATCGGAGCTACTCCATATCTATATTTCACATCTTCAGACGGAGCATTAAAGCGCATTTTTACAGCTCAAGTGTCTTGGACGATGCTCTACGTATAATGTCCGAGCAAAAGCTTGAGTTTGTTTGGAGTGCCCCTTTACACCTCATTGCGTTTTGGAGTTGTGAGCTCCTTGGTGGTGTCATGGACAGTGCTATCTCGAAGTACCTCTCGTGTTTATCCTTAACAAATTTAGTACCTCTTGTGTTTGGATCATCCTATGTCCCATAATCTCTTTCTCCTCAAAACTCAAAAAAATTAGATTTACCAAAAATTTTGTTTTGTAAAAATTAAAGTTTTGCTAAGAGACTAGCAAAAGAAAAGCATGGAGGTGTGGTAAAAACTAGTTTGTTATCATTCTTATGCATTAAAACAAACCTAGTTCTTAGGATTTTGCTCCATAAATGGGTTTTTGGGCTGCATTTAGGCATTAATTAGGCTAGGCATGCATTGCACTTTTTATTGTGTTTTTGATGTGTTTTTGTGAGTTTTAAGGATAAGTAGATTGCCAAATCCCTAGAACCCTAGCACTCTGGAAGGTAACTGGTGAAGGAGAAGCCCAAACCAGCTGGAACTCAGCCAGATCCAGCTCACCATAGCTAGATTTCAGCTCACTTAGACTAGGGTTAGCTCATCCCAACTCCATTCAGCTCATCTCAGCTGAATGGCAGCTCAAGAGAGCTCATCTTAGCTCACCCAAGCTCAAGTCAGCTTAGATCTAGCTCAACTTAGTTGATTCTAGCTCATCTCAGCTCCCATTAGTTCACAGGGTGCTCTAGCTATCTCACTTAAGTTGACTGGAGTTCACCTCAGCTCAGGACCAGCTCGATCCAGCTCCACTCAACCCCAGCCAGTTGAAGATGACTTCATTTTAGCTCAAGAAACTCAAATCCAACTCCCGGGGACTCATCTTAGCTCAACTCAGTTGAGCTAAGCTACCTTAGCTACCTCAACTAGGTTGATCCTCCCCAGGACTCAGCTCACCTCAGCTCCTTGTGGCAGAACCCAACTTACTTTATCTTGGCTTAGTGGCTGATGAGAACCTCATCATGAGCCATAACTAGCTCATTTTGACCTAATACAAAGGATAAAAGCTCCTACATATCTCAAGGAAAGGCTTAACTCAGAGAATTCTGAGTTTGAGAAGAAAACAAGTCATAAGGGGTAAAAATGCAATTTTACCAGTATAATCTGCATACAGGGTAATTCAGGGCCCAAACATAGGTCAAAGCAGCTTAATAAGAATAAAAGTGGGATGAGATGATCTAGCAAGGGCTACAGCACTTCCAAGAAACTAAATGATAATCTGTAACCCTAAAACAACCCACTTCAATTCACGAGGTTCGAGGCAAAGTAAAAATAGAATAAACCCTCTAAAATTCATAGAAAAATAATCTCTAGGATTTAGAACCTTCAATTTGGCCTTCAGAACCCATTTTGACCTACATTGAGAACCATGCCCAATTAATAACTTAATTTGGGTTTTTGCATAAATTGATCGGTCAAAAAAGGTTTAATATAGAAATGAAATTCACCATCAGATTCCTTAGGTCCTAATTAATCATCTATAAAAACTTGAGCCTGAGAAGAAACCTCCTTGACCGACTTCACACTTTGGTCCTCATATATTTACTTTTTGGCCCTCAACTTTTGAACCATCGCATTTTGGCCCCTAACTCTCCTTCATTCTTCGCATTCAGGTCCCCCCTGCAAAACCTGCCAGCACCATGCTCCGGCGACCTTGCGCGGAGCATGGCGCCGCGCAGGGTGAGGGGGGAAGCCTGGCAAGTAAACCGGGGGTGCCCTGTGTCGTCAGCCGTCGCAGGGACACCCCCCTGGTCGTTGTAACCCACCATACCGGCCGTGCGAACGCACGGACGGTATGGGTCTCCATCTCCGACGTCCTCCGGCGAGGGAGACACGTCGTCTCCCTCCGCCTTCCTCCCTGTTTTGATCCCTATAAATACCCCCCGTTGCTCCACCGACCGGGGCAGCTCGGGTCTGACGGAGAAAACCCCCAACTTTCCTCTCTTCTCTCTCCGGCAGACGCTCACCAGCTCCGGCGGTTCCTCCCCCTTCTCCTCTTCGCTCTGCCGCAATACCAGCAGTAGAGACTTCCTCCCCTGCTCTTCCCGCGCCACGCCGCACCCAGCTGGCGCCTCTCCGGCTCTCTGTTCGCCGCCGCCCCTTTCCCTGAGCATCGTCTTCTCCGGCGACAGTCGATACGACTGTCGCCCTGCTGCTTCCCCTTCGTCCCTGCAAGTAAGCTAGAACTACTTCCCTTCTTCTCCTCTTTCTTTCCCCGCTTTCAATTTGTTCAATTAAGCCCTCGACCGACCCTGACCATCGTCACCCCCTTCGTCTCCGGCCACCCTCCGGCGAGATGCTCCCATCGCTCCACAGCCTGACACACCTCGCCGACCCTCACCGAACCTCCGCCTCATCACACTGAGCACCCCCCACCCCTCCACTGCCACTCCACACCTCCGTAACGCTCCCCCAAACAAACCCATTCCTCCGGTTGCAGTCCAACCTAGGGCTGCCGCCAGACACCACCTTGCGGCTTGCCGCGCAACTCCACACCTTCGCCGTGCCACGGCGAAGGTTCCCCAGTGGTTTGATCAGGCCGAGAGGCCATATTCGTGTCCGACAGGTTTTGAGGTTCGACCGCCTTTAACGCACATTGAAGCAGCTTCTCCCGCGCTCCAGGCTTGAGGACTCCAGGTCTCCAGCTGCTGCGGATTACGGGGAGTCTTGCGAAGGCAGCCAGCCAGCAACCGACGCAATTCGAAGCCGCAGCTGCAGAAGCTAGGCCGTGGTCTCCCAGCAGGCGCACGCGAGGAGAGGCCTCCGTTTAGTCCCACATCGGTAAGCCTCACAACCTCTTCACCGTTTAAATTGATTTTGTGCATTAGCCTTACTGCCTCAGCACACGGGGTGAGGTCCCCTTCACCCGCCCGGTTACCCGGTCTCGTCCGCACTCACGCCCCGCGGACCTGACCCGACCCGACTTAAGACTGACCTGCACTCCTCGCCCACCACGCACGCCGGTGGGCCTGGACCCGGACCTGACCCGTACCCGACTACCCGGCAGCTCTGGGAGAGCTTTCCCAAGAGTGGTTTCAGAGAGAGAGACGTGGAGGGAGAGGGTAGAGTAGGTTTTGTCCTCTGACGTAAGCTCTGAAGTGTGCAGGCATAGGTGAAGAAGAAGGACCACGGAAGAAGAAGGAAGCTGAGGGAGACACTGTAGCAACAGGCAATTTAAGTCGTCTGATTTGGAAATCAGACGACGTCCTGAAGGGAAAAGAAGAAAGAAGGAGGGGCGACGTCCTGACTGGAAAAAGAAAAGAAGAAAGAAGGAGATCTGAAGAACAACAGAAGAAGGCGAGGCAGAGGAGAACACAAAAGAACAAGGGAAGAACTGAAAGAAGAAAAACAAAGAAGAAAGAAGAAGATCTGAAGAAAGACAGAAGAAAAAGCAAGAGCAGGAACAGCTAGAAAAAGAAGAAGAGCATCACCACTGCAGAAGAAGAAGATCACCTCTGCAGACAAAGAAGAAGAAGATCTGAGACGAGGAGAACAAAGAGAAAACAACAAATCCTTTCTCTCTTTATTTTTTTTGTAAAAGAAACATGTTTATCTCTAGAATACAACTTGCTCCCTGAGTTCGACCTCGGGAACTCTTTTCCGAGTAAAAAAATTTATATATTTGAAATGATGGCAACAACTGGCTATACTACGACGCTATAACCCTGCTGTCAGAGCCACCATTTTTTGGCGCCGTTGCCGGGGAGCAATGGCTATTCTAGAGGTAAACATTCCTGTTTCTTTTTTTTAATTTCTGATAATCTCCTCTCTTTTGCACAGAAAACTACAGGAAATCAAGAAGACAAGCAACCGCACGACAACCACTCCGAGGACAGGTAAATTTTTCCTCTCGCTATTAACCCCTAAACTCTAAAGAGGAAGAAAAGAAAAGAACAAGCAATATGGGGCTAACCTGTCTTCCATACTTAGTAACCATAAAGAGTTGCATGTTTTCAACTCATTAGTCCTGCACACTATTAAGGGTATTTAAGGGCTAACACATTCTTGCTTGAGCCCTAATTACCCAACAAAGAACTAACTGGACCAAGTAGAGCCAACATAAGATTCAACATTAGGGTTTTAGAGACACACTACTTAAATCAAGAATGGAGAAAAACCCAATGAAGTGCGCCCAAACCCTTGTCTGAAAATACCTATTCAAAGAAAACCTAAAACAATTGGCTCTCTAAACACTTGAACCCTAAAAGACAAGACCTAAAAGCTCTCAAAGAAAACAAGAGGTAAAGTTGACCCCTTGGGTCAACCAACCTTAAATTAGGTCACTCTTTGCACTTAAAAGACTAAAGTTCAAGTGAAATCTTAAGCACCCTGATCTTAAAATAAAAAATGGTAGACTTAAGAGGTCAAGATCCCCATTCTGGTCTACCTGGAATCTCAGTGACAAGAGAGGTCGGGTGGGGGAAGCCCCGTAACCCATGGGGACGCTCTACCGTGTAGGGGTCTTCGCAGGACTCTCCCTCTCTGGCTGCCCAGGTAATTCTCAGGTGGATGATCTTTCTGATCAAGGGGTCCATCTGCCCCGAACCTCTATAGTCACCCAATAATTTTTGGGTGTCTTGATTGGGTCCAGCACCTGCTTATCCCATCCAGCCCTTCAGTATTTTTCAGGAGGTCCTTGAAACCTCCTATAGAAATTCACTCTCCCCGAGGCTAAGCCTCGGCTCCTTTGTTTTTGCAGAAATCATTCACATAGCCCCTCTTTCCTCTGATTCTGAACAAAATCCCCTTCTTCCATCTTGATTCAAACTTTGATTCTATCTCTTGATTCCACCACCTGATCCAATTATGCAGCCTAATTACCTAGCAAGACTACCATTCAAAAAACCTGAATATCTGAGATCCATGAAAGATAAGATGATTGAGGATGCCCTTGAAATCTATGAAATCAAACCCTCAATACCAGTAGAAAACATTCAGGTTGATGTCCCAACAACCACAGCTTTCATCATAAACTGTGCCCAAATTCTATTGACTGAAATTTCAAAAGGATCAACCCGAGATATGCTCATGACAGGATACCTTGAGATGGAAAAATTACACCAATCTGAATACCTTCAATGCTTGACAAATCCTGTACTTTGGGAACAACACCAAGATGCCCTTATGAAACGGGTAGAAATGATGAAATCAGTAGAACAAATTATCAACCAGAAATACCCGTATATACCAGAAACAGAGGATGAACCATCTTGGAACAATATTAAGGAACAATCCAGTTTCCCAGATCTCGGGATTGAGGCACAAAGTGGTTGTAAAATCCCAACCCAGATAAAAGACAATGTTGAATTGGGTTGGGATATTGCAGGAGAACACAATGATGAGCCAAACTTAGACCATGAATTGTCAAGCCTAGAATTTCAAAACTCCTGCAATAATGAGATCAGAACTGAACCTTCTGAGGGTATAAATTCCGCCCCTTATTTTGATAAGGTGGCCCTCGAAGATTATTCGGACTTAGGTTCTAATAATTCTACCCACATCCTAAGCCTAGAACCTAGATCTGAAACTTATTGGGAAGATTATGAGGCCCCTTATGAGAAAGATCAAATTTTTACAGAATATGATTCCGGGCCTTTATTTGATGAATATCCCTCTCCAACATCTTCAGAAAATCTGATCGATTTTCCAGAGAACATGCCAATTTATGATACAGAGAATGAGGAGTTGGACGAGTTGGATTTTAATTGGGTCTATCCTACCAGCTTGGAGCTTGAGCCTAGACAGAATACCTTTTCGAGCCCAGAATTGACATATAGGCTAGACCCCAATCAGGCTGCTGATTCCACATTTGATGATTTTTGCTGTGGTGGAATTCATGATCATGAATCTCATTTTCGCCAACTCTCCGACAATTTCAAATCTGACTATAATTGCGGAGAGATTCCCCTTCCTGAACATGCCAGGCCTATCTACGACCTCAGTTCTCATGACTCTAACTCCGACTCTGAGGTCCTGATTCCCGAGATCACCGATAACACAGAATCACTCCTTTTCGATCCTCAGGAACCAAAAACAGAAAATGCCAAGAGTGATTGCAACCAAGAATTCAAATGTTTTCTCGAATCCGATTCCTTTCATCCTACAAACACTCTTCCAGCATTTGATAGTTACCCAGAGGACTCTCTACAGAAAACCAGCTATCATCTGTTTCTAGAAGAGCCCTCGTACACAATGGCCACCTCGTCCGCACACACAGAACGGATCAAAACCTCTCCCAAACCCCGACCCGCAACCGGACTCAATTTCTATTCAGATTCACCTCTCACCGAGCCGATTGCATTTCCACATCGGGTTTCGAACATTGATCAGACTGCATACCATGCTCTATCATTCTCTGATCACCCCTGTAGGGTTTCCGTGTCATTCATTGATTATTCTACGGGTCCCTACTCTGACCAGGCTGATTCGACTCAGCCAAACCCTGCGTTTACACTTCCACATCCATCTGAGCTTCATAGTTTATGGTGGGCTCCACACCTTTTTATCCACATCTATCAACCCACCAGATTGATTGGGTTTGGGCTACATCATCAGCCTGTTGATCTAAACAAGCACCTGGTCGGACCAACCAGGCTCTTAATCAAGGTGCTTGTCTTACAAAACTCCGCTGATTTGAGCATCCCCTCTCCATCGCATTTCCCGCTTGGCTGAAGGCATCAAATTTAGCGCTCAACGGGAGGCAGCCCGTCATTCTCTTTGAAAACCTGAAACTTGTTCTAACAGCTTTTTGCACTTGAAGTTCACACCTTAGGACAGCCGACTCCACCTCAGGTGCTTGCATCTGAGATTAGAAATCGTCCGCAACAGTCATCCCGACCCATTCACTCATCAAAACAGCTATCCTAATGTATGAACTTAGTTGAATAAAAAACCCCTAGGTTACAATGAGGACATTGCAAATCTTAGGCATGGGGGGGTATGAAAGTGCAAAAACTTGTAAGAAAAGGTTTCAAACAAAAAATTCACATATGCCAAAAATACCATAAAAATTAAAAAATTTTTTGAAAAAGAATAAGAGGAAAAGAGGAGAAGGAAATTTTGTGAAGGAGAAAAGAAACAAAATGAAAAAGGAGCACAAAATTATGAGAAAAAGTGATAGTCATTAGTAAGGAACTAAGGAATTAACCTAAGTTCTAGACCTCATTCAAGAAAAGTGCACAAAGAGATTAGTAAAGAATGCAAACCTTAGGCATTCTTGAATAGACTCTTAGTACCCATTAAGATCTGGACACTCCTCAAGAGGTTGAGGAAAATGAAAAGCTGAAGTATTAGGTCTAAGGCTTAGGGAGTATTCGGCCTCGTTAACTAATTTTTGGTTTACGGGACTCAGTAACCTAAGCACCCTAACCTCACACACAGCCTGGTTCAGTAAGCGTAAAAATCAGAATCACGCAGAAGCGTCGCAAAATTCTGAAAAGAGCACCTAGAATAGGAGCGGCTGATCAACACAAGTTGATTTGGACGAGTTCCCAGTGCGGAGAGGAGGGAAATCCCCTCGAAGATGCGTAACAAAATATCATCTCCTCGGTGCTTGTCTCTTAGGATATTTACATATCCTATTGGGGGCATGTAAGCACTCTGCTGGTTCAGATTCCATGGATGGCATTATCTCGAAGTGTCAATTGCCAGGGTCTGGATTCGGCCACGGAACACCATGGATGGGATTATCTCGAAATCTCAATAGCCAGGGTTCCGGGGGTTGCCATGGGCGGTGCTATCTCGAAGCATCGATCGCCAGGAACCCTTGATGATTGTTGATGGGAGCAAGGAATCTGATACAGACCGTGTTGAAAAGCCAATCCTAGGCTAGAACTAAAAAGAAAAAGAGAGAGAAAACTCTCCAAACAGAAAAACTTTCTATCTCTCTCTTACAAAATGCACTGCGAACTGAGCCAGGGCTAAAATCATTTCAAGCACGGGTGCTTTAACCACGAAGTCCAATAAACCTTAGGTTAGTTCTTATGGACCTTAAAAACCTTTGCTAAAAGACTGAGGCTAAGGCTAGACAGATTTGGATCTTGATTGGTACTGGAGTACCTTTTAGGCCTATGGTCAGCATTCTAACCTAATCTATGCTCAAATAAAAAAAGGCACTTATCTAAAACTATTAAAAACTTCATGGTCTAGAACAAGGGTTGAAACCTTAAGTTTTTGCTAAGGGACTAGCAAAAGCTAGGCATGGGGGTATGATGAGAACCTCATCATGAGCCATAACTAGCTCATTTTGACCTAATACAAAGGATAAAAGCTCCTACATATCTCAAGGAAAGGCTTAACTCAGAGAATTCTGAGTTTGAGAAGAAAATAAGTCATAAGGGGTAAAAATGCAATTTTACCAGTATAATCTGCATACAGGGTAATTCAGGGCCCAAACATAGGTCAAAGCAGCTTAATAAGAATAAAAGTGGGATGAGATGATCTAGCAAGGGCTACAGCACTTCCAAGAAACTAAATGATAATCTGTAACCCTAAAACAACCCACTTCAATTCACGAGGTTCGAGGCAAATTAAAAATAGAATAAACCCTCTAAAATTCATAGAAAAATAATCTCTAGGGTTTAGAACCTTCAATTTGGCCTTCAGAACCCATTTTGACCTACATTGAGAACCATGCCCAATTAATAACTTAATTTGGGTTTTTGCATAAATTGACCAGTCAAAAAAGGTTTAATATAGAAATGAAATTCACCATCAGATTCCCTAGGTCCTAATTAATCATCTATAAAAACTTGAGCCTGAGAAGAAACCTCCTTGACCGACTTCACACTTTGGTCCTCATATATTTACTTTTTGGCCCTCAACGTTTGAACCATCGCATTTTGGCCCCTAACTCTCCTTCATTCTTCGCATTCAGGTCCCCCCTGCAAAACTTGCCAGCACCATGCTCCGGCGACCTTGCGCGGAGCATGGCGCCGCGTAGGGCGAGGGGGGAAGCCTGGCAAGTAAACCGGGGGTGCCCTACGTCGTCAGCCATCGCAGGGACACCCCCTGGTCGTTGTAACCCACCATACCGGCCGTGCGAACGCACGGACGGTATGGGTCTCCATCTCCAGTGTCCTCCGGCGAGGGAGACACGTCGTCTCCCTCCGCCTTCCTCCCTGTTTTGATCCCTATAAATACCCCCCGTTGCTCCACCGACCGGGGCAGCTCGGGTCTGACGGAGAAAACCCCCAACTTTCCTCTCTTCTCTCTCCAGCAGACGCTCACCAGCTCCGGCGGTTCCTCCCCCTTCTCCTCTTCGCTCTGCCGCAATACCAGCAGTAGAGACTTCCTCCCCTGCTCTTCCCACGCCACGCCGCACCCAGCTGGCGCCTCTCCGGCTCTCTGCTCGCCGCCGCCCCTTTCCCTGAGCATCGTCTTCTCCGGCGACAGTCGGTACGACTGTCGCCCTGCTGCTCCCCCTTCGTCCCTGCAAGTAAGCTAGAACTACTTCCCTTCTCCTCTTTCTTTCCCCGCTTTCAATTTGTTCAATTAAGCCCTCGACCGACCCTGACCATCGTCACCCCCTTCGTCTCCGGCCACCCTCCGGCGAGATGCTCCCATCGCTCCACAGCCTGACACACCTCGCCGACCCTCACCGAACCTCCGCCTCATCACACTGAGCACCCCCCACCCCTCCACTGCCACTCCACACCTCCGTATCGCTCCCCCGAACAAACCCATTCCTCCGGTTGCAGTCCAGCCTAGGGCTGCCGCCAGACACCACCTTGCGGCTTGCCGCGCAGCTCCACACCTTCGCCGTGCCACGGCGAAGGTTCCCCAGTGGTTTGATCAGGCCGAGAGGCCATATTCGTGTCCGACAGGTTTTGAGGTTCGACCGCCATTAACGCACATTGAAGCAGCTTCTCCCGCGCTCCAGGCTTGAGGACTCCAGGTCTCCAGCTGCTACGGATTACGGGGAGTCTTGCGAAGGCAGCCAGCCAGCAACCGACGCAATTCGAAGCCGCAGGTGCAGAAGCTAGGCCGTGGTCTCCCAGCAGGCGCACGCGAGGAGAGGCCTCCGTTTAGTCCCACATCGGTAAGCCTCACAACCTCTTCACCGTTTAAATTGATTTTGTGCATTAGCCTTACTGCCTCAGCACACGGGGTGAGGTCCCCTTCACCCGCCCGGTTACCCGGTCTCGTCCGCGCTCACGCCCTGCGGACCTGACCCGACCCGACTTAAGACTGACCTGCACTCCTCGCCCACCACGCACGCCGGTGGGCCTGGACCCGGACCTGACCCGTACCCGACTACCCGGCAGCTCTGGGAGAGCTTTCCCAAGAGTGGTTTCAGAGAGAGAGAGATGCGGGGGGAGAGGGTAGAGTAGGTTTTGTCCTCTGACATAAGCTCTGAAGTGTGCAGGCACAGGTGAAGAAGAAGGACCACGGAAGAAGAAGGAAGCTGAGGGAGACACTGTAGCAACAGGCAGTTTAAGTCGTCTGATTTGGAAATCAGACGACGTCCTGAAGGGAAAAGAAGAAAGAAGGAGGGGCGACGTCCTGACTGGAAAAAGAAAAGAAGAAAGAAGGAGATCTGAAGAACAACAGAAGAAGGCGAGGCAGAGGAGAACACAAAAGAACAAGGGAAGAACTGAAAGAAGAAAAACAAAGAAGAAAGAAGAAGATCTGAAGAAAGACAGAAGAAAAAGGAAGAGCAGGAACAGCTGGAAAAAGAAGAAGAGCATCACCACTGCAGAAGAAGAAGATCACCTCTGCAGACAAAGAAGAAGAAGATCTGAGACAAGGAGAACAAAGAGAAAACAACAAATCCTTTCTCTCTTTATTTTTTTTGTAAAAGAAACATGTATATCTCTAGAATACAACTTGCTCCCGAACTCTTTTCCGAGTAAAAAAATTTATATATTTGAAATGATGGCAACAACTGGCTATACTACGACGCTATAACCCTGCTGTCAGAGCCACCAGTGGCTAACAAAGAACTAGCATGCTAAGCTAGCTAAAGTAGCTCCATGCCATTTCCTTCAACAGCTGCCAAGTCCAGTTCAGCTCCAGATTTCTTCTGTCTAGCTCCTCTCCTCAAACCCTAGCTCCATTGACGACTCCTCTACTCCATTACTAGCTAAGCTAGCTTAGCTTAGCTTAGCTATGCTCCAACTCCCTTTGCATTTACCACCTTAAAACCCCCCCTAACTAGCTCCTCTAATTAACCATAACCCTAAATCAACCTAGCTAACCCAGTCCACCCCTAAGTTGGTGCCAACTGAAAGAGTGATCTTCGTTTTCGTTGAAAACTTTAAAATGAAATGATGTGTCGTATTTAATCGCGTAGTAGAAAATTGCTTTTCAAAACATTTTAATTTTTAGAATCTAACCATGAATAGTTAGGTCGACTCCACAGGGAGGAATTAACCTATCAAAAATGAGTAATGATGCATAAAGTAATCGGGAATTCCAACGAATGTGCATGTTAATTAGTGTTCTCATTTCCAGCATAAATTCTAAATTTAGATAATTAACCAAGAATCTGAGGGTGCACATGCAAAATCACCACTATGGAAATACCAGAATGGCTATCTTAATACTGACAAGCATCATCAAATTTATCTAAATCAGAATTTGTTCCCCATAACAAGGATACATGTTAGCTGAGTCATGAGATGAATGTAATGTGACTGCATGCAATTCAATTAGAATTAAGGGTCATTCATGCAACTCTACCACAATATAATAATAAGATAAATGAATAAATAGCATCTTCGACAATGGCATTGCTTGTACTTTTTAATAGGGTGTTTACTGTTCCAAAATAGAGCAATTACTCTTCTTGGCATGCAAGAGGAGGAAGGTCCACGACTGAAGGAGAGAAGCCCAGGAGAGGTTGGCTGCGACAAGGGGATCACGATGGTGATGATGGCATCGACTATTGTGGCCTGAGGTCGTCGGCTGCAGAGGAGGAACCCGCCAACGGTGGGTTACTCCATGTGTGCACGTGGGTCATGGCAGGCATGTCTGAGGGTGTGGTTGCATTCGTGATGTTGAGGCAAGCTTAACGGAGGCGACGGCATGGAGAACGGCGGCCTGTGGGGGTGGCTACACTTGAAGGTGGATGGCTGGTGATGGGTTCCATCGGGGAAGAAAGATGAATAGTGTGATGTCCTCGTGCATTCAGTTGAAGGAGGAGAAGAAGCCGGCTGGCCTCTATGGTGTTTGCAAGCTCGCGTTGGCTAGATGTACGTGCACAAAGATGCACAACTTCTGGCTGTGAGGGCTAGCATGTACTGCTGGCTTCGGTGGCTGTGGCTACACGCTTGCAGGGTGTGCTTGCAGGCTGCGGGTGCTGATGGGTGGAGCAGGATGAGGTGCACTTGGTGAAGGTAGCACGCACTTGGTGAAGGCAATGCGTGCGCGGTGAGGGTGCACGCGCAAGGGCGTGGTTGCAGGACTGATGAGGGTACTAATGGGTGGAGCAGGCAGTGGAAGGTGTAAGGACGATGGTGTGGAGAGGATAGGCTGGAGTGGTTGCCAGGGTTGATGAGGGTGCTGGTGCAGTGCCTGCAGAGCGTGCAATGGTAGTGGGGCCTGGTGCAGCGCCTGCAGAGCGCACAAGTGCGGGAAGGCAGTTGTTTGCGTGCGGTGGAGGCAGGCTGGCGTGGGAGGATGAGGCATGCACTTGGGTTGCGGCTGTGCGGTGTTGGAGAGGTTGGCGATGCGTGGTGGTAGTGGAGAGGATGGTGGAAGTTGGTGTGCACAGTGCTTGCTCGTTCCACAGTGCCTGCCCTCTCCACGGTGGGGAAGGTGTAGAAGAAGAGATATCTCCTCAGGGGGAAAGAAGAAGAAGACTCCTCCTCTCTCTCCTAAGAACCTCTTTTATCTCCTCCCCCATCAGCAAGTCAAGGGATTTTTAAATCCCTTACTAATTTTGGCCGACGGCTGTTGGGGAGGTGTTGAGGCCGGTCGAAGGTTGAGGGAGGTGTTGGCCGTTTGTTGGGGCAAATTTATTTCACCCCCTGTTCTTTTCCAACATTATTCCTACAACAACAAAGCATAAAATAATTACATACTAAGTTATAGAATGCGATAGAATAGATGTAAACTTAAATAATGATGCATGCAAACATTCTATAACTTAATGTAGTTATTAACAAACCTAAAAGGTAAGAATAGAGTTAACTTAGGTATAACAATAGTCCATTAAAATGGACTCATCAAATACCCCCATGCCTAAGATTTGTTAGTCCCTAGCAAAAATGAAAAATAATATAAGTAATCAGAAGATTTCTTCTTTTCATATTTCAGAACTTTAGAGATCTAGACAAATGTGAAGTGATGATAGCCTAGGTAACAGATCTAAATGAAAAGTTAATTCGCATTTGCAGTTTGTACTTATCCCTTAGTAAATATTTTTATCATGATAGGAAACTACTTCCCTCGGGGATAAAGCAGAAAATAATCTGTAAATTTACCCTGGCTTTAGGCATAGGTAGGAGATATCGAGTTGAATGGATTTGTATTTGGTGGCACACACTCATCTGGTGCTACATGTAATCTAGTACTGGTGACTCTCAGGAATTTACACAAAGTACACACACAAGAACAGAGAGTGAAAACTACACCTAACTCTGAAGTATCATCATCTAATTATCCAAAACTTAGGAGTCCTTGCACTTGACTTAGCGCACCAGTAATCTCTCTACTTTCTTCTCACAAATATGAGGTGGATCTACTAGGAGATAGTATGCCTGACTCCCTATGAACTATTCAAGGGTTCAGTAGACTACAAATGCTTATTGGTTTTCCTTAAGGATCCATTACCAAGTCTACGTGCACGTGAAATAAATGTACTGGATTCTAAACTTAAGAAATAATTCGGGAAGAGAAACCTCCAATGACAAAGGTATTCTGCTAGGGACTAACCCATTCAGCTCAAGAAAAGAGATTTTTTTTTGTATATGCTAACCTAAATGCATGAATACTTCCTACAATGCAAAATGCACCCCCCATGCCTAAATCCTACAATGTCCCCATTGTAAAATTAAAACAGGAGGAGAAAGGAAAGAAATCACCTGATGACGGTGTAATTTAGGCCGCTAGGTTGCCTCCCAACAAACGCTGCATTTTCTGTCAGCAGCCTGACTTATAAGGAACCTGTAAGTCTGGTTCCAAACAGAAAAAGTTAGGCCCTCAAAATATACGTAACAGTGCAGGCCTAGAAAATAGGTAGCCACGGATGTTGGCGAGCTGATGATGCAACGTAATACCAAATGCTCGCCAGATGATATGAAAGTGAAGAACCTCGTTGGCTACCTTGGGAGGTTTAGGAATAATAAACGGAATATGAAAAGGGACCTCCCGAAATGGAATAAGTAGAGGATAACAAGGATCCTCCAGAGCAGGATGGGTTTTAAAAGATATAATCATTATTAGTTCAAACCCTTGAATGGCGAGAGTAAAAGTACAAGCATTAATCCACACTCGCCATTCTACCCGAGGATGTACTAGCCTGATATGTTCTTCAGAAAGAATGTACATGAGTAGAGATCTGAGCCAAGGATCGGTTAGGGAGTATAAGGGTTGTTTGTAGTGTTGGAAGGTAATGGTTAAGTCCAATGAGGGCTTAGTCGATGTTAGGTCCAATTCCAACAATGATTCAGATTATGTATACTCCCTAACAGTTGTAGACAACTTCAAGTTACCCTACCTAACATTAATGATTGGAGTCATATTTGAATCAAGGGTAGACTCCAAGTTACAATTCTTTGATGGAAGCGTCAAAATGTCAGAATCCTTATCATTAAGCTCATCCCCAGATTCATTTGGTTCACTTAAATTTTTGTCGGGGTGTATATGTGATTCATTAATGAAGACAGGAGTTAGATCAGTATCCTTAATTATTCCTAAAGGAGGATCAGTCTTAATATTTTGGTGCAAGCCTATATCATTGAATTCATCATTCTTCTCAAGGTATAAATCCTCAATTGACTTGTTTTGTCCCCGAGAGTCTCCCATAGACTTCTCATTATTTTGTTTGTCCACCTCTAATATCAACTCCTGCTTTGATGGAGGATGACTTTCAAAAGAAAGGAGGAATCTGGATTTCACCATATTGTTTATATCCTTTGGAGGTAAATCCTTAAATGATAAATAATTCCCTTGTGATTCACTCCAGATTTTCAGTCCAGGTTCCTCTATTGGGACATCCTCATCCTCTGAAATAGACTCTTCATATCCCTGAGACCAAAATTGATCATCCTCTATTCCCTTTAGGTCACCTTCATTGGGTTAATTTAAATCCTCAGGATACTGAATGGTAGGTGTTGATTCCCTAAGTGGAGGGTGAGGAGTAGGCTCACTAAGGGTAGAATGGGATTTCACCAAATAATTAATAGGGGAAGTGATAGGAACAATACAACCTTGACCCGAGTTGGTAGGTGTAAGGAGAATACTGTCATTAGGGTCAAGGTCTTTAAGAGGTACCATCCTCCCTTACTTTTGACTCCAATAAAGCTCAGGTGGATAATCACTATGATCATTGTCCTCTAGTGGCCATGTCTCATTAGGAGAGACTAAGTGAGAGCTACATAAAACTGGATCTCTATTGTCAATGGTTTCCTCAGAATTATTTTCATGATCATGGTCGTATGGGTAGGGATCAGAATTATTGGAAAGCATGTAGCTAAGCTATCTTATTTCTTCATTTAACTGTTGACTATTCCTCAACATCTTTCCCATTGATTCCATCATTTCCTTTTGCTATTTTTGCATTTCTATCATAAAAGAGGATAGGCTACTATTATCAGGTTGGGGAGGATAGTCAATTTTAGGCTTTGGTTGCCTAGGGGTATCAGTCCAACCTTGATACGGAAAATCACGAATGGTGGGAGGGTTGGGTGTTTGCATGGAAGTAGGGATTTCAGGGTTGGAAAATCCCGCTCCTAGGCTCTGTTCAAAAGTGGGAGTTATCAAGCCAGTACTCCCAGGATAGGAATATGACTGATCTCATGAATTGTCAATGTACCGATCAAAGGATGGATACGTTCGGGGCATGGGATCCTGATTAAATGATGGGAAGTATTGACTCTGATAATCTAAATGATTGGAGTAAGGGTGATCCATTTCTTTAAGCAAAACAGTTTTAACTCTCTTAGGATCTAGAAGAATTCAAAATACAAGCAGAAACTTCCTAGAGAGTTCTACTGTCAAAGAAAACGCAAAGTCAGTGGGATCTTATTTTTAGTAGATTGTAGGTCTTAGAATTAAATATTCAGTTGGTGGCCAAACAAGTTTTGCAAAAAATTATGCTTCCTTGGCCAACCTTTGCTGGTGCCTATAACCTACTCGCAAGGGATGGAAGTCTCAAATCGAGCCCACACACGAGGAACCGAAGTAACTTGGTGGATAGGCTTATTGATTTCCAACTAACTTCCCTTGTGGTGCAAAAGAGGAGAGGTAGAAATTTATCTAGTGACCTTATGTGTGAGGTGCACAGTGTCTCAAATGTGCAAACATTCGATCATGTTTTGATTTTTGAAATTTCGCAAACAGGATCCTTTTGCACACAATTTTCAGTCACAGATTTTAAAGTCCAACCTCTTAGCAGTCCCAATTTTTAAAGTGACCACTGAATTAATTTGATTCAAGCACTTTAGTGGTCTTAGATTTAGGTTCAATGCATATGCATGACAGGTAATTGATGCTCAAGAGAAGGTGTACCTTACTCTAGCTTTCTTCATGCAATGTATGCAATGCAGTAAAAATAAACTAGACGCTACTCATTCAATCCTAGATGGCTGTCCTATAGATATGCAGCTTCTAGCAGGCTGTTTGATTTTTTTTTTTAAATAATAATAATAAACAAACAGACCTAATGTAACTAACTAACCGAAATGCAATTCAAATAATGCAAATAATCCTATAATCTAAATAAATGGGAACACGCTCCCAAAAATACGCTCCCGCATACAAGAGCGATAAGAAATAAAGAGTCACTGGGAACACGTTCCCAAAAATACCTGACAAGGGTCCAAAAGACAGAAATTAAATTCTAATGTCTAACTAAGATCAACTGACTAAATCAAAAATAGGCTTCTCTGTAAGCCTATGCACATGGGATCAAGGCCCACGTGTTCCTGTTGCTGGCCTCCAGGTGGCATCAAGGTCCACAAAAAAGATCATTTCCACTGTGCACGTCGTTCATGTTCAATGTTGTCGCTCTGCTGTGCCTATCATTGTGTCAGATTTCTCGCATAATAAAAAAAATGATCAGATGGTTGCGCAACTCAAAATATTAAAAAATTAATAATGTGAATCTATTGCGTTTGTTGCCTCCCCAGTAACGGCGCCAATTTGACGAAGAGATTATTGCTTTCTTATGATATCAATTGAGGATATGTCGTTGTAATTAATGTGGTGGAAATCTCTCAATCAAAACTAAATATCATTTTTAACCACAGTAAAGACGTTGTATCCACAGGGAGGAATAGACAAATAAATTCACAAGAAGAGGAATATAAAGTTCGCAGACTCTTCTACAACTTTAATGCGAGGAATACGCTATTTTAAATGAAGCTTGCAATTTCCTTAAAGGTTCAAGGGTATTTATGTAGTTTTCACATCAGGAATTAAGCTCCAAAAATATGTGTATGATGCATGTGTAATGGCTTATCATGTAAACTCAACTTTCATGCAATTCTGATTTGAAATTCAAGGTAGAATCATGCACATAACATAAGTAAAGTAATTTCAGGAAAGTCTGAGTGCATCAACGCAATGTGGCCTGAATAAAATATTAAAATAAAATTGGCAATGGCGTTGAATGTCATTATTAATCGAAACAAAATAGAGGATTTCTCCTCTCTCTTCCTCGCGTGCACGGTTGGCCGCAAGAGTCGACGGGGAGGTGCGCCTTGATGAGGGCTACGCAATGGCAGTAATGCGGCAGTCAAAGGTGGTCGGTGGCGGCCGGGTGGAGGAGGTTGGCCGCCAGCCTATTGGTTGCTGGAGGGTAGCCACACGAGGATGCACGGGCACCCTGCTGCAGCGCGGTTGGTTGCGCGCTGGACGCGCGCGCAAGGCATGGCCTGCAAAAGTGCGGCTGGAGTGGCTTGCGGGCATGGCGCCAGCGGGCGTGGCGTTTGCTGCCTGTAGTGCAGCGTCTGCAGGCGAGGCTTGCAGGGTGTGATGAGAGCACAAGTCTAGTGGGGCGGTGGCATTGGTGCGGGTGCAGGTGGGGCAAAGCACCTAAACAAGCTTGTAGGCGATAGGGGGCACGCAAGGTGGAGGCACTGGTGGGGACGATGAGGCAGTTCTAGAGGGCGCACAGTGCCTCCAGGCGATTGCTGGCTTAAGCACCTGCGTGAAGGCAGCGCCTGCGGTCGCGCGAGGGCACTAGATGCAGGGCGGTGTGAACGCTGGAAGGGCGCGGTGGTGGTGCTTGGTGCAGTAGCGTGAAGGTGATGGCGCTAGAGGGGGCGCGGTGATGGTGCTGTGCAGGTGGGCCTGTAGTGAGAGGACTGTGCCTGCGGGGCACGATGCAGTGGTGAAAGGTGGCATGCAAGGGCGCTGATGGCAGTGGAAGATGATGGCACGGGCACCCGAGGGTAGTCTAGGGTGGGGCGCCTACAGGATGGAAAGGTGAGGTGGATGTAGCGTGGAGAAGGGTGCTTGGTGCAGGCTAATGTAGCGCTTGCCATGCAGCAATGTGATGGCGGTGGAAGGTAACTTCAGTGCATGCTTAGTACACAGGGTTGCCCTCTCCACGGTGGAGAAGGTGGAGATAATTCCCCGCCAGGGGGAGGAAGAAGATGAAGATTGATCCAACTTTTCCCAACCTTTCTATCTCCTCTCCCTGTGTGCATGAGTTAAGGGATTTTTGCTATTTTTGGCCAGCGGCTGTTGAGGGTGTTGAGGCTGCCGGAGATTGGGTGAGGTGAAGTTAGTTGTTTGGGAAATTTCTTTAACCCCCCTACTCTTTCCAACCTTATTCCTACAAAACAACAAAACATAAAATAATTACATACTAAATTATAGATTACAATAAAATAGATAAAAACTCAAGTAATGATGCATGTGCTTATTTAATGACCTAATGTAATTATTAACAAACATATTATGTTAGAATTGAAGTACTTAGGCGTAATAATAGTCCATTAAAATGGACTCATCAAGTACTACAGACTCTAGATCTCTAGACTATTAGACAAGTCAACTCGGAGAGAGGCTAAACAACTATGCTCTTTTGATGTTCCTTGTCACTCACTCTTTTCTTTCTTTTCTTTCTGAGATCACAAATCTCGCCAGATTTAGTAATTGTACTCACTGTTTGGTGGCCTCACATGGCATTCACACTTTAATTAAAGTCCTAATAACTCTACAACTAAGTTAGAGTCCTCAGCCAGTATCCGGGCGATCAGAAATTCTAAAAGGTAGGTATGGGTCATATTTGGTGGATCGCAATAGGCATTTTGTTGCCTCAGAAACAATATTACAACGATAAAATTATAACCCTGGACTCTTTCCTTTTTCTTTTCTCTCTCTCTTTTCTTCTTTTCTTCTTTTTTTTTAATATAATTTTTTCTTCTTTTTTGTTCATTTTCTTTTTCTTTCTTTATAAATCAGTGCAACATGATACAAACTTTTATTTATGAGGCATTATTAGGGATGATGATGGTCAAGAGGATATTGTGTGGCTTATTTGGTGGAAGTGCCTATTCTCGACACTGGGAAGGAATGGATAGGACAGGTGTATTTCTGACCTTTGACACTATTACCTTCCTTCAGCCGAGGACTCTATGAAGGATGGTCATAACCATCCACCATAGTCATAGCTTTATTAAGACTCAATCTCTGTGTATCTGCCTTATTTGGTGACTCTTAGGAATTCACACAAAGTATGCACACAGGAACAAAGAACGAAAACTATGCCTAACTCTGATGTATCATCATCTAATTGTCCAAAACTTAAGAGTCCTTGCACTAGACTTACTGCACCAGTAATCTCTCTACTTTCTTCTCTCCAATATGAGGTGGATCTACTAGAAGATAGTATGCCTGACTCCCTATTAACTGTCCAAGGGTTTAGTAGACTACAAATGCTTATTGGTTTTCTACAAGGATCCATTACCTAGTCTACGTGCACCTGAAATAAATGTACTGGATTCTAAACTTACGAAATAATTCAAGAAGAAAAACCTCCAATGACAAAGAAATTTTGCTAGGGACTAACCCATTCAGCTCAAGAAAAGAGAATTTTATATATATATATGCTAGTTTAAATGCAGGAATACTTCCTAAAATGCAAAATGCACCCCCCATGCCTAAATCCTACAATGTCCCCATTGTTAAATTAAAACAGGGGGAGAAAGGAAAGAAATCACCTGACGACGGTGTTATTCAGAACGCTGGGTTACCTCCCAACAAGCACTGCATTTTCTGTCAGCTGCTAGACTTATAAGGAACTTGTAAGTCTAGTTCCAGATAGAAAAAGTTAGGCCCTAAAAATATGTGTAACAATGCCGGCCTAGAAAATAGGTAGCCACAGATGTTGGCGAGCTGCTGATGCAATGTAATCCCAAAATCTCGTCAGAAGGTATGAAAGTAGAAAACCTCATTGGCTACCTGGGGAGCTCTCTCTTTCTCTCTCTCTCTCTTATATTGCTACAAGTAGATTAGCTAGGAGTCATTGACCTGATCTTTTGCTTGCTAAACATACCAAAAAATTTAGAAAAGATAAAAATGACAAAAAATAAATAAAAGAGAATTGCAGATTTTCAGAACTAAACATTCGCCTTCCCGTGTTCGACCTGGGACTCACTTTTTGAGTTTCGGTTATAAATTTTATCTGATAAACTCATTTTGCGAGCTACGATGATGGGTCCTCCAAACCCCAATTTTAATTCACGAAACACACCTCGATCATTTTGGCACAGTTTCCGAGGAGGCAACACTCTTTAGTTTTTCTCACGTTTTTTTCGCCTTACTTAACTTTTATCTCACTTTTTCTTTGATCTTACTGTGATTGAAGGTACTCTTCCAAGGCGGGCAAAAGCGGTTAGATCGGAGAAAAGTGCGGATGAAGGTTTTGTAAGTTCATCCCCACCACCCCCACCCACTAGTTCATTTCACAACACTAATAACTCAAACCCAAATCAAATTAGGTGCTTTTTATAAACCCTAGGATCGATTTGGTTGTTTGTTTGCCACCTCCACTCATCTCACCCTCGCATATATAAAAAATAAAATATGCTTTTTTGTGGGATTTTCTGAAAGCTACACACTTAACCGCACAACTTCTCACCCTAAGGTGCACAATCACATCGATTCTACCACTTAACCATATCTAACCTGTGGACCCGGTACACTTAACTCAACACACAAATAAGTGAGTAGAAATCTGATTAGGTTAAGACTTTTTGTGTGCCTTAATCAAGTGGTGCAATAGGCCAATTGCTTTAACTATTTGGCCTGCACCACTCAATCAAAAAGTGATCTATCTATTTAGGTTAAAATGCCTACTCATGCATGTTCCTACTCTTAGATTTGTATTTCATGTTATGAATATTGCATAGCATGCATCATTATGCATTTAGAGTAGTATATATTTTGGGTTAATTAGATTCTTTTTATGGTCAGGAGTAAAGAAGACTTATTTCAGGGCCTCGGATGGACGATCAGACCATATGGATCTGATTAGGATGACGATCAGAGTCTAACGCCTCCAAAATCATCTAGATCGGAGTCCTGTAGCATCATACAAAGTTTGAGGAAGATCAATGGCTAGGGGGCAATGCGACATCCATATGTGTTTCAGATGGAAAATTTGACCATACAGATGGATCCGGAGCAACGATCATAGTCCAGCAATGAGAGAATCATCTCGATCTGAGCACCGTGGCACCCTCTGCAGTAGAATGAAGATAGATGACCCAGATGGCGTCACGTGGCACCATTTAAACTGGACTTGGGCATCCGCAGAACCTCTAATTCCTCCGAGCGAGTGATCTCCACCATTGGATTTACATCCAATGGTTGAAGCGGCTGAGCCTCAATCGTTGGTGAAGCGTTCACCTCTCAACTAGCCACCGCGAGTTTGAGCCTTACCAATGCATCAATTAAGCGCATCACATGGCCAGCCGTAGTGTAACCATGCACGCACGTAGGTGCATGCATAACCAGCGTAGCGCCAGTGTGCGAGCATGTGTGCACGACAAGGCGTGCGTCATGCACGGACCAGCTGCATGCAAGCGAGTGCTTGTTTGGCTCCAGCCTATAGCGACGCCTGAACTGGACCTACAACGACGCTTATGATAACACTGCATATGGGGGTGATAACTATGTTAAATAGGGCCCATCTTAAGAATAAAAGACACAACATAAGTAAAAAGGGAGCATTGCATGCATCATATACCAAGATTGCTTATAAAACTGTATTAATGGCCATTTATGTAAGCAATTGTCAAAGCAGGCCTCAGATGAGCAATCGGACTGCACGGATGGATTCAGAACGATGAACGGAGTCCAACTGTTGCGAACGCACTCCAAGACATTTTTTTTAAGACGTCTGGGAGGTGTCCCAGACGTCTAGCCAGACGTCTGGGATCTATTTTCGATGGCACGTGAGACTGCGTCTACGCGCAGGCATGCGCAGACCCGCAACTGCCTTCCTCTCCCATTTTCCCTCTCTCCTCCTGCGACCGTAGTCTGCGTTCTCTCTCTCTTCCTCTCCCCGCGCGGCTTTAAAAAGCCTCGTCCTCTCCCTCACTATCTTCACCACTGCTCCTCCTTCTTCTCCTTCCAGCCGATGCGCGAGTGCGAGCACGAGTGAGCGGCAGCAGCGACAGCCGCGGTGAGCATGGGAGGAGGTGCTACTCGATGGAGGAGGCACTCAGCCGTGAGGACGAGCTTGCCGGGGCTGCTAAGGCCGACCGACGGGGGGAGAAGCAGACGCAGGGTGACGCAGGAGGTCTGCTGCAGCTCGAGCAGCAGGCGGACGAGACGCGGCGCAACCGTGAGTCGCGAGCGGAGGGCGAGTCGCGCCCTGATTCCGGAATTTTTTCCAGAATCAGACGTCTGGGCTTCCAACCAGATGACGGAGAGGACGTCTGGAGGACTATCAAGACGTCTGAAAAGTGAGTTATTTTCATCCTTCTTCCTTTTCTTCGGCCGTCCGTACTGAGAGAGAGAATTGGGTACGCGCAGGTTCTGGATTTGCCATCCAACGCGAATTAGACTTCTGGCTGCAGTGCCAGACGACGGGAACGACTTCCAGACGTCCTGGGTGACCATCGGACGTCTGCGAAACTAGGCCAGATGCCCCCGTAGGCTTCTGGACGTCTGAGAGACTACGCAGAGCGAAGGTATCCTCTGAACCACTTTTTACGACGTCTGGAAGAGGTTCCAAACGTCTGATTTTACACTGTTTCGTCATTTTCGACCCGTTCAGGGCCCGTTCGGAGTCCGTTTTCCACATTTCGAGTTGCGTTCTTTTTAGAATTTAATCCTCTACCCGTCTACAGTAGTTGTATACTATTTTGAGAGATTCCTTGTGTTTGATCCTTGTGATAGGACCTCGTTCCATTGTAGTCTCGGGGGCTGCGAAGGTACGCGGGACTCCCGACCACGCCCCCAGTACTCCTGTTGTAACCGGTAGAGTGGCTTTTAAGTTTATTAGCATAATCGGTTAAACTATGGAACCATAAATAGAACCTAGGACATTGCATGAATCCTAGGAATGAGAAACTAGATTGAATGATAGATCCTAGGGTGTTGCATGAATTCTAGGGCTGGATAACTAGATTGTATGATAGATCCTAGGGTATGGCATGAATCCTAGGATGGGAAAACTAGTGGAATATATGAATATTGCAGTCTTGGAAAAGTGGAAAGGAATAAATAGCTGCCTATAATTTGATTTAACAGCTACCTGTTATGAATAAATAACATGATTGAGAACATGGATTGTAAGAACATGAAACTGGAAGGTGAAACCTAGATGTTCTGAGTAAAAAGAGCTGGAACCCTATGGGGAATTAGGAGTAGAACTCTTAGAAAGGGAAAGGAATGGAACTAAGAAAGAAAGACGTGGTAGTGTGCTGTCTCCTGGTTACATAGTACCAAGGGAAGTACCTGTTACCTGCTTAGTGCAGAGCGGAGCCAGCCGCCCCAGGGACTCGGGGTTAGGTCTGGCCACTTTTTACCGACTTGCTGGCCCTCGTGTACGTAGTACCGAGGAGAGCTACTAGTGTAGGGAGAGCACTAGCTACCCTACGGGCCCCGGGGTTCTGCTAGCCTCCTACACCGACTTGTTAGGCCCACTGGCAAACCAGGGTAGTCAGGCGAGGATGTGCAGACTGTGGAGGGGCAAGGCCCCTATTTGGTTACTGTGGAGGGGCAAGGCCCCTGAGAGGGCTCTGCCCGTACTGGTTCCGTGCTGTGCTTTGGGCGCACCCGTTAACGAAAATGACTGACCGCGTGCCAGTGCGGGTTAGCTACCTGTGCGTTTATCGCGCGTGCCGTAGTCACCGTTACGTCTGTCCGTGACATTGGGGTGGTTGACTGAGAGTAGGATAGAGCACCACGTGCTACTTCTACTGTTCGGAAAAGATTGCAATCAAGATCGTTCCCACGAGGAACATTCGAGATCAAGTGAAGGATCTGAGAAATAAATGAAATCGTGAGACAATCGAAAGACGTAAATAAAGAAAGTAATAGAACATAACAGCTACTGTACACTTTACTGCTTCTTTAGTTTAGCTGCCTCTCTACTCAGTGTTTTGCTGACGTGTTACACTCGTTACCTTTCAGGACTAGGTGTTGAGTAGCCAGGGTCAGCGACTGCAGAGGACGCTGGGCCGAGTAGGGTCCAGTAGAGTTACCACTGTTCTCTTGTACCTCTTTTTGTTCCACTGTAGTGAGTAGTTCTTATTACCACTGTACTTTTCTTTACCTGCAGTTCATATTATGTTATGAATGTTGTTCTACTGTTGTGGTGGTATATACTGTAGTGGTTTCTTTCCTTGTTGCTATTTTTCTTACTGTTAGTTATATTCATGCTGAATGTGGTTTATTTTACTGCTCTTTGGGTTACTTCCTCGTTGGACGACTAGGTCTTGGGATTAGTCGAGTCGGTCTGGTTCTCGTGTCTCGTAGGGACTCAGGAATCGGGTCGTTACAAGATGGTATCAGAGCAAGGTCGTCCCGAGAAGTGAACCAACTGACTGGAAAATAACCCATTCACATATCTATAACTAGAGTAGCCACCACAACATATCTTTTGACATGAGCTCTTAGACGTTTCCGTTAGGTATCGTTCCATAGTGACGTGTTCCGTTTTGTTTCTTGTCTCCTTGCAGGAGATGCCTCGTCGCGGGACTGGTGAGGCGGGCCACGGGCGCGGCCGAGGACGAGGTCGGCGAGGTGGGCGTGCCGTTGCCAACACCTCAGTGGACCAGCCACTACCCCCGGGCGTCCAGGCCCAGGACCTCGGCCAGCTGATATGGGATATTGTGCGAGAGGAGCTCCACCCACCGCCCCGAGCACCTCACCGTGGGGCTGCGAAGGGGGTGTCCTCTATGGGACCACCCGATGGACGCGACGCTGGACACGGGGGAGGGGATGGGCCGCCACTACCCCCACCTTCCTCTGACACTTCTGTGCACAAGGCACCTTTGCCTGGAGGTGCACCAACATCCCCACTGCAACGCCACTCCGAGCTCTTCGGGTAGTTTCGAAAGCTGAAGCCCCCCTCCTTCAAGGGGGATGAGGACCCGACCAAGGCAAAGGACTGGCTTGAGCAGCTGGAGAAGATCTTCGACACCCTTTGCCCCCCGGTGGAGTGCCGCGTGGCCTTTGCCATGTACCAGCTGGAGAGTGCGGCACACAGGTGGTGGAGGGCGGTCAGGGGACAGGAGAGGGACGAGCCGACCTGGGATCGGTTCGTCGCCCTCTTCTGCGAGCAGTACTTTCCCCAGACGTGGCAAGACCAGAGGAGGCGGGAGTTCCACACTCTCCGCCAAGGGACAATGACTGTGAGCGCGTACCGCACACGTTTCTTGGAGCTGTCCCACTTTGCAGCGACAGCGGTAGCTACAGATGGAGGACTTTGGAGTGATTCTGGGGATGGATTGGCTGTCCGCTTACCACGCCTTGGTAGACTATTTTGAGAGGAAGATCGTCTTCTCCATTCTGGAGTTGCCTTCTTTCGAGTTTCACGGACAGCCAGTGGACGGAGGTTTCAGGTGCATCTCGGCACTTCGGGCGGCGAGACTTTTGAGCCAGGGGTGTGAGGGCTTCCTAGCTTGTGTGGTAGCAGAGCCCAGCCCTGTGGCAGACTTCCAGAGCATCTCGGTGGTCAAAGAGTACTCTGACGTGTTTCCAGAAGAGTTACCAGGACTACTGCCCGAGCGTGAGATCGAGTTTGAGATCTCACTAGTACCAGGGACCAGCCCCATCTCCACCGCGCCATACAGGATGGCACCGCTTGAGCTGCGAGAGCTCAAGTCCCAGTTGCAGGACCTTTTGGAGAAAGGTTTCGTGTGGCCCAGTGCGTCTCCCTGGGGAGCCCCGGTACTGTTTGTGAAGAAGAAGGATGGGACCTTACGCCTTTGTGTGGACTACCGACAGCTGAATAGGGTCACCATCAAGAACAGATATCCACTGCCGAGGATCGACGACTTGTTTGACCAGTTACGGGGTGCCACGGTGTTCTCCAAGATTGACTTGAGGTCTGGATACCACTAGTTGAGGATCAGGGAGACCGACGTCTCCAAGACAGCTTTCCGCACCTGGTACGGACACTACGAGTTTTTGGTCATGCCGTTTGGGCTGACCAATGCCCCTGCTGCTTTCATGGACCTGATGAACCGGGTTTTTAGACCGTACTTGGACTAGTTCATGGTGGTATTCATAGATGATGTACTCATCTATTCTCGAGATCGGACGCAGCGTGGACAGCACTTGCGGATGGTTCTGGACACACTGAGACGACGTAGGCTGTACGCCAAATACAGCAAGTGCGAGTTCTGGTTGAGGGAGGTGACCTTCTTAGGTCATGTGATCTCTGGAGACGGCTTGGCGGTGGACCCAGCCAAGGTTGAGGCAGTGCTCAGGTGGGAGAGACCGTGTTCAGTCACTGAGATTCGCAGTTTCCTAGGACTGGCAGGCTACTACAGACGATTCATCAGAGTTTTTCACAGATTGCATGTCCTATGACACAGTTGACCCGGAAGGACGTGCCCTTCGCTTGGACAGACGCCTATGAGGCGTGTTTTCTGGAGCTGAAGGAGAGGTTGACCTCGGCTCCCGTGCTCACCATCCCTGACAGTAGTGGCGGGTTTGTTGTGTACACGGACGCCTCCTTGCAGGGGTTAGGAGGTGTGCTCATGCAGAGGGGTCACGTTGTCGCTTACGCTTCGCGGCAACTGAAGCCCCATGAGCATACCTACCCTACCCATGACCTAGAGTTGGCAACTGTTGTCTTCGTGCTGAAGACCTGGAGGCACTACTTGTACGGTGAGACCTTCGAAATTTTCATAGATCACAAGAGCCTCAGATATCTTTTTGATCAGAAGGATCTCAACATGAGATAGAGACATTGGTTGGAGCTCCTAAAGGACTACGACTGCAGCATTTCTTATCACCCGGGCAAGGCCAATGTGGTGGCTGACGCCTTGAGCCGGAAGGCGCCCGCACACTTGGCCAGTTTACAGTTACAGAGTTGGATCCTTTTGGAGGAGGTGGGCAGTTGGCGACCTCTAGAGTTACGGGGCTACTGTGGGGCAGCGACTGTGACATGGCAGACTAGGCCATAGCTGATAGACCGCATCATCATAGGACAGATGGCTGATCCATACTTGCAGTCCTTGCGTGACAGAGTACTGTCGGGAGACCCAGGGGACTTCTCTTTCACAGACCAGGTGCTGCACCTGAGGGGACGGTTGTGCGTCCCCAGAGACGAGGAGCTGTTGAGAGAGCTCCTGACTGAGGCACACGGTTCCAGATTCACCATACATCCCGGAAACACGAAGATGTACCACGACTTGAGACGCGAGTTTCGGTGGAGGGGGATGAAGCGGGATGTGGGTGAATTCGTGCAGCAGTGCCTAGTGTGTCAGCAGGTGAAAGCTGAGCATCAGAGGCCTGCAGGGCCGCTACAGCCACTTCCAGTGCCAGAGTGGAACTGGGAGATCATCACCATGGATTTGGTGGTGGGCTTACCTGTTACCCAGCGAGGACACGATGTAGTCTGTGTAATTATGGATAGACTGACGAAGACGACACGATTCTTGCCGATCCGAGTCACTTTGGGACCAGCACAGTTGGCAGAGAGGTATATCCGTGACGTGGTACGACTACACGGAGTTCCGCGAGAGATCGTATCCGATCGGGATACCACTTTACATCCTAGTTTTGGGCTGAGTTTCAGCAGGCCCTAGGGACGCGGTTGAGGTTTAGTATAGCTTACCACCCCCAGACGGACGATACAGACAGTTGAGGACCTTTTGCGTGCCTGTGTACTGGATCGAAGGGGCTCTTGGGAGGAGCACCTACCCCAAGCGGAGTTTGCATACAACAACAGTTATCACTCGAGCATCGGCATGGCACCCTACAAGGCCCTGTACGGACGGAGGTGTACGGCACCCTTGAGTTGGGTTGAGGTGGGGACCAAGTGGGAGGTTGGTCCTAGGTTGATCCGGCAGAGTCAGGAGGTAGTCGAGCAGATCCACAGGCGACTCCGCACTGTCAGGAGCAGACAGAAGAGCTACGCGGATTGGAGAAGCAGAGAGGTGCAGTTTGAGGTTGGGGACCACGTCTTCCTTCGTGTTTCGCCCATGAAGGGCCTACAGCAGTTTGGGGTGAGAGGGAAGCTCGCGTCGAGGTTTGTGGGGCCCTTTGAGGTCCTGGAGCGGGTTGGACCCATTGCTTACAGACTTGCCCTCCCCCCGCAGCTTTCTAGTGTGCACGACGTGTTCCACGTGTCCAACCTCAGGAAGTACGTAGCCGATCCCAGTCACGTACTGAGTCACGAGAGCATCGAGGTGGGCGACGACCTGACCTACCTCGAGCGGCCAGTGCAGATTCTAGACCGAGCCGTCTGCAGTTTGAGACGAAAGCAAGTACCCCTGGTAAAGGTTTTATGGAGGAGCCAGCGGTACGAGGAGGCTACCTGGGAGCCTGAGGCGGCAATGCGGGAGCGGTACCCGGAGCTCTTCGCGGGTACGTCTTTTCGGACCAGCTTCGGTCCTCTTTGAGTTTGTTATGGTTATTACGATGTTTTTCCCGCACCCTAGTTATCGCAAGTTTCGGGGATGAAACTTCCTCTGAGTTTGTTATATTGTTACGAACGCACTCCAAGACATTTTTTTCAAGACGTCTAGAACCACTTCTAGACGTCTGGGATCTATTTTCGGTGGCACGCGGGACTGCGTCTGCGCGCAGGCGTGCACAGACCCACAACCGCCTTCCTCTCTCTTTTTCCCTCTCTCCTCCTGCGATCGCAGTCTGCGTTCTCTCTCTCTTCCTCTCCCTGCGCGGCTTTAAAAAGCCTCGCCCTCTCCCTCACTCTCTTCACCTCCTCTCCTCCTTCTTCTCCTTCCAGCCGATGCGCGAGTGCGAGCGTGAGTGAGTGGCCGTAGCGACAGCCGCGGTGAGCGTGGGAGGAGGTGCTGCGCGAGGGAGGAGGCACTCGGCCGTGAGGGCGAGCTTGCCGGGGCTGCTAGGGCCGACCGGCGGGGGGAGTAGCAGACGTGGGGTGATGCGGGAGGTCTGCTGCAACTCGAGCAGCAGGCAGACGAGACGCGGCGCGGCCGTGCGTCGCGAGCGGAGGGCGAGTCGCGCCCTGATTCTGGAATTTTTTCCAGAATTAGACGTCTAGGCTTCCAACCAGACGACGGAGAGGACGTCTGGAGGACTGTCTAGACGTCTGAAAGGTGAGTTATTTTCGTCCTTCTTCCTTTTCTTCTGCCGTCCGTACAGAGAGAGAGAAATGGGTACGCGCAGGTTCTGGATTCGCCATCCAACACGAATCAGACGTCTGGCTGCAGTGACAGACAACAGGAACGACTTCCAGATGTCCTGGGTGACAATCGGACGTCTGGGAAACTAGGCCAGACATCCTCGCAGGCTTCTGGACGTCTGAGAGACTACGCAGAGTGAAGGTATCCTCTGAACCACTTTTTAAGACGTCTGGAACAGGTTCCAGACGTCTGATTTTGCACTGTTTCGTTGTTTTCGACCCGTTCAGGGCCCGTTCGGAGTCCGTTTTTCGCGTTTCGAGTTGCGTTCTTTTCAGAATTTAATCCTCTACCATCTACAGTAATTGTATACTGTTTTGAGAAATTCCTTGTGTTTGATTCTTGTGATAGGACCCCATTCCATTATAGTCTCGGGGGTTGCGGAGGTATGCGGGATTCCCGACCATGCCACCAGTACGCCTGTTGTAATCGGTAGAGTGGCTTTTAAGTTTATTGGCATAATCTGTTAAACTATGGAACCATAAATAGAACCTAGGACATTGCATGAATCCTAGGAATGAGAAACTAGATTGAATGATAGATCCTAGGGTGTTGCATGAATCATAGGGTTGGAAAACCAGATTGTATGATAGATCCTAGGGTATGGCATGAATCCTAGGATGGGAAAACTAGTGGAATATATGAATACTGCAGTCTTGGAAAAGTGGAAAGGAATAAATAGCTACCTGTAATTTGATTTAACAGCTGCCTGTTATGAATAAATAACGTGATTGAGAACATGGATTGTAAGAACATGAAACTGGAAGGTGAAACCTAGATGTTCTGAGTTAAAAGAGCTGGAACCCTACGGGGAATTAGGAGTAGAACTCCTGGAAAGAGAAAGGAATGGAACTGAAAAAGAAAGATGTGGGAGTGTGCTGTCTCTTGGGTACGTAGTACCAAGGGAAGTACCTGTTACCGGCTTAGTACAGAGAGGAGCCAGCCGCCCCAAGGACCCGGGGTTAGGTCTAGCCACTTTTTACCGACTTGCTGGCCCTCGTGTACGTAGTACCGAGGAGAGCTACTAGTGTAGGGAGAGCACTAGCTACCCCACGGGCCCCGGGGTTCTGCTAGCCTCATACACCGACTTGTTAGGCCCACTGGGCAAACCAGGGTAGTCAGGCGAGGATGCGCGGACTGTGGAGGGGCAAGGCCCCTATTTGGTTACTGTGGAGGGGCAAGGCCCCTGAGAGGGCTCTGCCCGTACTGGTTCCGTGCTGTGCTTTGGGCACACCCGTTAACGAAAACGACTGACTGCGTGCCAATGCGGGTTAGCTACCTGTGCGTTTATCGCGCGTGCCGTAGTCACCGTTACGTCTGTCCGTGACATTGGGGTGGTTGACTGAGAGTAGGATCACCACGGGGGACTCTCCCGACCTGGAGAGCACCACGTGCTACTTCTACTTTTCGGAAAAGACTGTAATCAAGATCGTTCCCACGAGGAACATTCGAGATCAAGTGAAGGATCTGAGAAATAAATGAAATCGTGAGATAATCAAAAGACGTAAATAAAGAAAGTAACAGAACATAACAGCTACTGTACACTTTACTGCTTCTTTAGTTTAGCTGCCACTCTACTCAGCGTTTTGCTGACGTGTTACACTCGTTACCTTTCAGGATCAGGTGTTGAGCAGCCAGGGTCAGCGGCTGCAGAGGACGCTGGGCCGAGTAGGGTTCAGTAGAGTTACCACTGTTCTCTTGTACCTCTTTTTGTTCCACTGTAGTGAGTAGTTCTTGTTACCGCTGTACTTTTCTTTACCTGCAGTTCATATTATGTTATGAATGTTGTTCTACTGTTGTGGTGGTATATACTCTAGTGGTTTCTTTCCTTACTGCTGTATTTCTTACTGTTAGTTATATTGATGCTAAATGTGGTTTATTTTACTGCTCTTTTGGTTACTTCCTCTTTGGATGACTAGGTCTTGGGATTAGTCGAGTCGGTCCGATTCTCGTGTCTCGTAAGGACTCGGGAATCGGGTCGTTACACCAACGGACTCAAGATCGGCCAAATCCGACATCCGGAGCTCCTACAATGGGCCCAAGAACTCGTTGCGCCACGTCGCCTCCCGCTCACCGCACACCACTTCATCCGTCAGCTGAGATCAAATCTCAGCCGTCGATCTTTGATCGGACGGCCGAGAACCGCGTGCCCACCTGCAGTCGCCACGACAAAGCAGCGGGCGTGGCGCAACGGTTAGCATGCACGCGACGCGGGTTCGAGCCGCGCGGTGTGAAGAATTAAAGACGAAGGAGCGCATGGCGAAATTGGGCTGCCCGATCAGCAGTGCCCTCAGACAGCGAGCACCCACACGCTCGCATGTCGGGCGACGACGCCCACGCACATGTGCACCCGAGGCACGATCCGAGCGCACCCAAGGGAAGATCTCAGTCGTCCAATCTTCGATCGGATGGCTTTCACGCAGCGGTCGCAGATCGGGCGCGAAGAAGAACGGTGCGGGCAGGTGACCGATGGGCTAGAAGGCTTCACCGATGCTTTTGGAATGGTTTTAGCGACGTCCCCGACGTCGCTAAAGTCCCTTCTTCTTTTGGAAAGCCCTTCTCCCTATTTAAACCCCCTCCAACCACTCATTCAAGGTATTCACTTCCCTTGCAACTACTCTACCCCTCTCCTAGCTAGCTTTAGGCCCTCTTGTAATCGCCGGAGACGATGAGCCATCGACGGAGCCTCCTCCACCACCGTGGCTGGCTCGCCGCTCTCCCTCCTCTCTCTCTCTTCCTCTCTTTTAAGCTTTCCCTTACTTTTGTTTGAGCATGTATTTAATGTTGCAAGCTGTGAACTAAAGCTACATGATTAATGAAGTTACTTTTCGTTCAATGTTTACTTGATTTCCTGTTTAAGTTGCATGATCAAGCAAAGAAACGACTCTAACCCTAATCTCTCTCTCTATCTCTCTCTTGCTTTTCAAACTGCACCTTTCGCAAGTAAAACTCCACTCTTTCCGTGACAACAAGTGATAAGCAAAATTCGATTTTCATGCCTCCTTGAGACTGACACTCGGACTCACCTCCATTTCTTTACCTTAAAACCGACGTTGCAAGTGCGACTATAACAACACTTCTTAACACACACGTGCTCACGTCAGCTTACAGCTGCCACTAATTGTTCACAGGCACAAGGCCAACTACACGCGCCAGCAGGCATGAGCTGGCTACAGCGACACTTACAGCAATGTTCTGGAGGTTGCTAATGGTCCCATGCCTATTCTAGCCTTTTCTCCTACACTATAAAAGGACCTACAAACCCTTCCTTCCAAGCCATCTCTACCTACTCTACTCCCACCTACTCCCAAGCTTTAGCAAGCCTACCAACACTTTGTTAGAGCTTGCTCTCAAGCTCCCAAGGTGCCTATTAGTGTAACGAAACTCTGCCCCACCAAATACTCCTCCATCTTCTCATCCCCATTCTTAGATTGCCTTGGAGTCATCCTCCCACCTCCATTCCGGTAGTAGATCATCTTCGCCTTCTCACCTCTATTCTAGAGCTACATTGAAGCTTTCCTCTACCTAACATCCTCCCGCTTCTCACCTCCGTCATCCTACTTCCCAGCTGCTTCATCCGAGCTTCCACCAGGTGTTGTTGTCTCACCGAACAGTCGCTTCTGGAGATTTCTTCTCACCTCCCTTTCTTTTATGTTTTCTAGATTATTGTAATTAACATTCATGCAATATATCATATTCGATTCTATCTCTCTCTTATGATTGAATGTCATATTATTTCAAAAACAAAAAAAATAACAAAACCCTAAAACACCAAAAAGAAACAAATCGAAGCGTGGTTTTCATACAAAGTAAA
Organism: Thalassia testudinum; assembly: GCA_037157565.1. Lineage (NCBI taxonomy): Eukaryota > Viridiplantae > Streptophyta > Magnoliopsida > Alismatales > Hydrocharitaceae > Thalassia > Thalassia testudinum. The sequence continues at coordinate 142,555,645 of JAZHRO010000063.1, forward strand.
CGTCGCCTTCCTGTGTTCAGCTCTAGACTCCCTTGGAGTTTTGGTACAAATTATTTTTGATCATGAGTTTTGCAACTACGACGACAGGTTATTCTTAACCCTGATTTCAAACACGTGAAACCCATGCAATTAGTTGACATGGACATCATAGCAAAGAAGCTGGATGGAGTTGAGATGGTAGACAAGAAAATTGATGAGCTTCTGAATAAATCCCGGACTCCCTTGCAAACCTTCTCCCTACCAAAGGGATCTCACAATGTTGACTTGGTTCAATCTATGAACCAAACACATCTGGAACAACCTCTGCCTATGTTCCAAGGAGGGACCTTTGCTCCCTCATACCTTGACTATTCTTTCCCCTCCCCTTCGGCACTACCAACCTTGGAAGATGACAATGCCATCCAAGGTTACTCCAAACCTGACCCCTTCTCTAACACTTACAATGCCGTGTGGCGCAATCACCCAAATTTTTCCTGGACAAACCAAAAGTAAAGCCAATTCCAGAACAAACCTAGGCCAAACCCTCCCTCCTATCAGCAAGGTCCACCTACTATACTACCCTACATCCAAAATAGGGTGGCTCCTACACAACAAAACCAACTGGACACCCTAATCAAGATGATGGCTGATATGAATCAGAAACATCAGGAGGAGATGGCTTTAGTGAAGGGACAATTGAGTCAGCTGCTGAATAACAAACAACAAGGATCCCTTCCATCTCAGCCACAACCAAACCTGAGGAATGTCATGAACAGAGGCCACAATCCTCAAGGGTTCCAACAAAATTAGCGGCAAGCCCATGTGATTCTACAAGCCCCACAGACATCCCCTCGGTTTGCTACTTCTTATTCTTCTCATGGACCTAACACTAGTCCCAATGCCTCAACCAATGCGGTTACCTTGAGAAGTAACAACCAAACCCAGGATCCCAAATGGCTGACTCCTCCCATGACTACACTACCCAAAATAGTGGATTCTGAAGATGAGCGAGAGGAACCCAAGGATTAGGAACCTAATCCAGTTTAAATCCAAGTCCCATACCTTGAAGCCTTGGATAAGGCCAAGAAGAAAAGAAACATGGCTGAGAATGAGGAGTTGTTAGAAATATTCAAACAAGTACTAATCAATATACCCCTCCTCGATGCAATCAAACATATCCCGGCTTACGCAAAGTTTCTGAAGGATGTTTGCACATCCAAGCGTAAGCCAAGAACCCAAGCACCTAGGAAGGTAGTGCTATCTGAGCAGGCTAGTTCGGTGATATTGAGTAGCCTACCTCCAAAAATGACTGACCCTGGATCACCTTTAATATCATGTAATATTGGGGATTTGACTTTCCATCAAGCGCTCCTGGATCTAGGTGCTTCGATAAACCTGATCCCGACTACCCTTTGCTACCAGTTTGGATTTGGAGAGCTAAAGCTTACACCTTTGTCTGCCCAACTGGCCGATCGATCTGTGAAAACCCTGAAAGGGGTAGTTGAGGATGTAATTGTTCGAGTTAAGGACTTCTACTTCCCAGTTGATTTGTTAGTCCTTGACATGGAGGTCCCCAAAAAATTACAAAACACACCCATCATACTAGATAGACCTTTTTTGGCTATGGCCAAGGCTAACATTGATTGCGACACGAGATGTATGGAGATTGCCTTTGGAGATAGGAAGATGCAATTGGATATCTTCAAGGCAACAAGGTCTTTTGATTGTGGTTGGGTCGAGGAATGCAATCTCATAGAAACTCTGGTTGAGGAATGCTTGATAGTAAGCTCTTTAGAGGACCATCTAACTCAACCAGCTTTAGACTACCCTGACCACTCATCTATCCAGCACTTGTTAGCCAAAAAGGATGCTAAACCCAGGCTAATCAGATGGATCCTGCTCCGGCAGGAATTTAACCTAGAAATATGTGACAAGGCCAGATCCAAGAATGTTGTTGCCAACCATTTATCCCGACTTCACCCGGAACACATTGGACCTTCACTACCTTTAATTAATACATTTCCCGATGAGCAAATTCTGGCCGTGCAAGCCAAAAGTCTCCCCTGGTATGCCGACTTGCTTAATTACCTAGTGGTAGGGCAGATTCTGCATGGCTAGTCCAGACAGCAACAAGACAAGTTCTTGGTTGAGGCCAAACACTATCTTTGGGAAGACCCTTTGCTATTTAGACTCTCTTTTGATCAGATCATTAGGAGATGCATACCTGAGGAGGAGGTCCAAAGTGTGTTGTCCTTCTGTCATGACCAAGCTTGTGGTGGCTAGTTCTCTGGGAAACAAACGGTTGCAAAGATTTTGCAGTCTGGTTTTTACTGGCCATCACTATTCAAGGATGTGCATAGCTTTGCTAAAACCTAAACTAGATGCCAAACTTTAGGGACCATGACCAGAAAGGATATGATGCCTCTACAACCCATTCTTGTCATCAAAATATTCGATGTTTGGGTTATTGATTTCATGGGTCCCTTCCCACCATCAAACGGCTTCGAATATATACTGGTCTCAATTGACTACGTCTCGAAATGGATCAAAGTCGTACCTACCCAGAAATGTGATCATAAGGCCATCATGGACTATTTAGGATACCCAAGGCCATGATCAGTGATGTGGGAGCCACTTCATCAATGCCCAGTTTCGTGCTTTGCTCAAGAAATACGGGGTTACTCACCGCATTTACCCTGTATCACCCACAAACGAATGGGCAAACTGTGGTCTGAAATAGACAAATCAAGAATATTCTGCAAAAGACTGTGAGACCTGACTGGAAGGATTGGTCCACACGATTGGACGATGCCCTATGGGCATATAGGACTGCTTTTAAGACCTCGATTGGCATGTCACCATACCGACTGGTCTTTGGCAAAGCTTTCCACCTTCCGATTGAGTTAAAGCACCGGGCATACTAGGCTGTCAAACAATGCAATATAGATTCCCATTTGGCTGGAGCGTAGAGGAAGATCAAACTCTCTGAGCTTGAAGAAAATTGTCAAGACAGTTATGAGGGTAGTAGATTTACAAGGAGAAGATGAAAGTTGTCCATGACTAGCATATCACTAGGAAAACCTCCGATCCAAATCAACAAGTCTGGCTCTTTGATGCGCAACTTAAACTCTTCCCTGGGAAGTTAAGATCTATGTTGATAGGACCTTACCAGGTGGTCAGACCATTCTCAAATGGGGCGATATAAATTAAGGATCCTAAAACTGGGCAAACCTTCACAATCAATGGCTAAAGATTAAAACACTTTCTTGCCCAGGTCACCCCAAAGGAAGTTGTAACCCTCATTGAGGGTTAAACCAGAGCTGCGCCCAGCTGAAGGCAATAAACTCAGCATTTCCTGGGAGGCAACCCAGAAGATTTAGGATGACCAGACACATAGCTAAACTCAGGTGATTTCTTTCTTTACTCCCTTACATATATTTATCTTCCAATGAGGACATTGTCCAACTTAAAGAATGGGGGGGTGGTAAATTCGTATTCTCTAAGTTCATACCATCAGCTTGAATTTTTAAATTATAGTGTGATAAAAAAGGAAAGAGAGAGAGAGAATTGGGAAAAGAAAACTTAGGCATTAGAAGCTTGTCAACTGTAGGAAATAATACGTTAAGGACCTGAACACTTAGACTCTTCAAGTCATCAGGCTTGATTAGCCTAGGTGTCCACTAAAATATTGATTTGATCTCAAGTCCTTGCCACCTCAATTTATATTAATCTGATCAATAAAGTAGGGTGATAAGTATACGACATATCAACCTGCCCTCTGATTTGGGGGGACTTTTAGTCTAGGCATCTACACAAATTTTGCACTGACTCACCCCTCGACAATTTTAATAGAAATTGGGTAGCTAATGAACCTTCTAAGGTGGTATGGCTGGCAAGTTGTCATGGGTAATAGCCCATTGGTTGGTTGTCTAGAACCTAGCCATAGGACCTTTCTCTTTTTCTATTGCCTTCGAGTAAATCTTAGATCAGGAAAGTCACCTACTAAAAACAAAAAAAACAAAAAAAAAGAAAAAGAAAAAGAAGAAAAAAAAAGAAATAAGCCACACTTCACAGCACAAGTATGGCTGGCAAGTTGTTATGGGTAATAGCCCAATGGCCGTTTGCCCAGATCCCAACTCCCAAAATGCACAAAAAATTCCAAAGCACTTAAGGAAGAAGTGGGGAAGTAGAACAATCCAGGGAGATATACACCGGAAACACCCTTGTGTTAACCCCACACAGAAAAAAAGTAGGGAGAAAGCTACCGGTCGTTCAGATACACCTTTAGGCAACATCTTTTTAGGTCACCTAGGGGCATAGAAACCCGAAGTCTGTTTTAATTACCATCGTGTGAGTCTATCACAATTTTAACACTAAGATGCTTAGCACTTAGAGTCCCCTTTCGAGTTATGGGTGCATCGGGTAGCCGTACAAAGTTACCTAGACACTCTCAACTCCAAAAATCCAAAAATATTAGAAAAGATGAAAAAAAAAATCTATATGCATATATGTGTGCTTAAATTTAGAGTGAGGACTTCAGCGATCTGCATTTTGGCAGGCACCCAGGCATTGTTTAATCTCTATGGATTAGGATCTTAGTATAAATTTCCTCCTGTTGACAAGTAACATATGGCTGAGCGATCGATTCTTAATTCTAGCTAAAAATAACATTTAGGATAACCTTGCTAGGGACTATCAAGGGATGAACATGGGGGTATGATGACTCGACAATTATTAGCTTTAACTCTATCAATCGAAGTCAATTTTAAGGGCACATGTGCATTAATGACATATCATAATGGGCTTGAGAGCATGGCATGCATGTTGTGTTAAGATTGCTTGTAATTCATGTTTAACGACCATGTGTGCAAGAGCATATTAAAACTAGTCCTAAATGAGCAATAAGACCATACAGATGGATCCAGATCGATGAACGAAGTCCAACGGACTCAAAATCACCTCAATCCAATCTTTGTGGCCCCCACAACAAGTCCGGGAAGTTCTGACCATTGATCTACTGATCAATAGCCCAAAAGCTGACACATGGTAGTCACCTAGCCCTCACCAACGTGCCTCGCTCTTCTTCATCATGGCTAGGAAGATCTCAACCGTTCGATCTTCAATCGAACGACTGAGGGATCATGAGAATTGCAACCTTTTCGTGAATGTAGCGCAATGGTCGTGCCACCACTTCACACGCAGAAGGTATGGGTTCGAGGTGCTTACCTCACCTCATCCACGGAGATCAAGCCCACATCCAAATTGGACCACTTGATTCCCATCGAGCAGTCCAAGTAGCGCTACACGACACCCCCTTGAGCGTAGATGCTTCCACACATGCGCCAGCACCATGTCGATGCCCGATCACATGCACGCTTGAGGCACGATCATAGTGCGCAATCACGTGCGATCTGGGCCGTCGATCGGGGATCGGATGGCTCTGAGGCATCGCACAAGAATCGTGCGAGGGAAGAAGCACGCACGTGTGTAACGGACCTGTGGGAGGAGGCCTTCACCGACACTTCTGAAATGGGTTTAGCGACGTCTTGGATGTTGCTAAAGCCCCTCCTTCTCTATAAAAACCCCCACACCTACTCCATTTAAGGGCATCCCTTCCTAGCTTCTCCTTAGCTCTACCTAGCATGCCTTTCACACTCTCTTGGAGTTGCAGAACCATCGATGGAAGCCCATCCACCATAGCGATTACCTCACCTTTCCATTTCGCACCTCTCTACCCCAATTTAATGCTTATGTGTTTTAAAAGTTTTCCTCTATCATTGTACTTGTAAAATGATTTTACATATTCCATTTATTTCATTATATCATGTTTCATGCTTGCTCAAGTAATCACCATGCTATAATCTCAAGTCTCTGACCCTACTCTCTCTCTCTCTCGTTTTCACTCAAGCAAACAAAGCAAAGATTTTTTTGACACACTAAAGTGACAAACTAATCCGATTTCACGCCTCCTCGTGTTCGACACTTGGACTCACCTAATCCAAATCTTCATTTAAAAGTGATGTCACAAATGCATGCTATAATGACGGATTTAACTTAACACATTTCGACGACGTCAGGAGGTACCCGACCCCTCGTGTACTGGGCGAGGAGTCGAGTTCACAAATTTTTATTTGTCACTCACAGTTTCTAATCCCACGATGTGGGACTACTCTTTCCTTTAGCCCTTCTTATTCTCTTCAAATCTTCTCTTCTCCCTCTACTGCTCTTTTCTTCTTCACCTTCTGCTTCTCTCTTCTCTATGCACAAGAGGCATCCAATCTTCACAGTGACTAAGGGTAGGGGTTCCTCTTTGATGAGAAAAACCCCTTTGCCCTCTCTCTATTTCTTGCTCTTCTCTCTCAAAAACTCGCTTAATCGAGTCACCAATTGGGTAGGAACAGTAACCGGATCTGGGCTAGACCTACCTGCCTGAATGGTGGGTGAGGCGTGCATTGAGGCATGTGTAGGGACCCGACCCCCATGTCTTGGGCAAGGGGTCGAGAATGCAAATGCACCTTATTCACTGTTAAGGCTTCAGTGTCTTCTGAGGTGGCACTAAAGTCCCCATTTCCATTACATGCAACAACAAGCAGTGAATGTTGTTCAATTGGAGTCTTTAGAGTGGTCAGTACTCCAAATTGACCTTATGGGTAGATGCCTAGGATGAATCCACTTCGCCTGGAGCGAATGCCTGGAGCAAATGTTGCAAGAACCATGCTTTGAGCTTGCTCGAAGAAGCTTCAGTGATGGTGGTCTATCCCTTTGAACTTGAAAACAAGAGAAAAGGCCTTCGGTCACGTCAGAATCGTTCAAAAGCTCCACCATGGATCAGCAAGTATGATGGTGTGTGTGGAATTGTGAGAGGGCGAGTGTGGAGGTCTGACAACCTCAAGCGAGTGGCGCAAAGGAGGTGTTGTTCGGTGTGGCGAATAAGTGATCAATCCCCTCAATGTCTTGAGGGGTTTTGGTCGGCGAGTCGAGACGATGGTGTGGAGCTCAAGAGGGGACAATTTGGTGGGTTGTAGTGGATGCTAGGGCTCGCTAGAGGTATGCCAGCGAGGTGGAAGACAAAGGTAGAACGGGTGTATTTGTGAGCGAACCTAGAATCTAAGGGTACGGGTGAAGTCAAGAAGGGATGAGGCTCTGAAGGAGATTGTTTAAGGACAAAGAGAAGGCAGAGGAGGCACCGGCTATGATTGGCCGGCGCCAGGGACAAAGATAGCTTTAGAAGTTGAGACGCGTCAAGGAAGGGGCCGGAGCTCCTCGCAGGTATGGCAAGGTGCGAAATGTAGAGCGGAAGAAGAACCTGCTACCTATCATACGTGGTAGTAGGCGAGGGAGTCAAAGGTAGGGGGTCACCGGAGAGAGCTTTCTATCAGGCCGGAGGTGGAGAAAAGTAAGAATTCTTGGCCTAAAAACTCAGTAGGGAGGTGAGGAATGCCATGGGGGGTCTTTTATAGGCTCAGGGGAGCTTGAAGAATAGGAAACAAGCTTCAAAGCTTGCTTAGGATTCAAGAAGAATCCCATTGATTTCGTGGGTTTACACACACAAATCAGTGGGTTTTAGGAATTAAAATCGATCCAAATAGGTTTTCCTATGTGCGAACATCAATCCCACCAAATTTGGTGGGATTTGATTGCCATTTGCATGGGATTTGAGTCGGTCAAAGCCTACCTAGAGGTCAATTGACTGTCAGTGGCAGCAAGGACCGATTTCTGAAGAAGATGAAGAAGTTGGGGGGCTTTTTGCAAGAATTTCGAAAGTTGAGGTTCTATTTGAGAGAATTAGAGTCAGACTTGGACCAAAATGCAAACTAGGTCGAAATAATCTCAGATTGGGCCCAAATTTTGGTACAAACCTAATTTAGACCCGAGAAATTTAATGGTGAAGTTGTATTTAGGTTTTGACCAAGTTTAACTGGGTAAATTACTTAGAAGCCCAAATTAGGGTAACTTTCCATTTGTGACTCTATTTTAGGTTTAAATGGGCTCTGATGGTCAAATCAAAGATACCAAAGCCTATACAATATTTTTTTATTAATTTTAGAGGGTTTAGGTGAATTTTATCCTAACCAAAACCTCAGTGAATTAAGTGGGTCTATTTTTAGGGTTTTAGATGTCATTTAATTCTCGAAATGCGTAAAAACCCATTACTGTCTGCATGGACCCACTTATTAGACATTAATGACCATATGACATTTAAGAAACCCCTGAAATAGCCCATGGATATTCTATATTTGTGAAATACGATTAAAATTACAGAAATAATCGTGGTTTCTTATCTTCTTAAAATATAACATTATGCTTATATGACCCTCTGATGGTTACGTAGGAGCTTTTATTGACTTTAGCAGACCAAATTGAGCTAGTTATGGCTCATGATGGTGTTCCCATCAGGCGATTTGAATTTTGGCATATACCTGGGCACTGTTGTGTCTCTGTAGTTCAGGTTTTAGTAGAAATTTCCTAGTGTTGAAAAATAACTTTTGCCCAAGAAATCTGATCCCAATTCTTTTATAAATAGCATATAGTTTTGCTAAGGACTAGCGAAAGATAGGCATGGTGGTGTGATTAATATATATCTAATTAGCCTAAAATATCTATTTATGCATGTTCTTAGTGTCATAGAAGCATCATGCATTATAAATATTACATAACATGCATCATCATGCTTTTAGGTTAATTTATATAAATTGTATATTAATTGGCCTCTTTTTGGTGGCCAGGAATAGAGCAATATTTATCAAGGCCTCGGATTGAAGATTTAACCATACAGATATGATTAGGGCGATGATCGGAGTTCAATGACTCCGAGGTCGCCCCAATTGGACCTCCGTAGTATCAGATGTAGTCGAAAAAAGATCAAAAGTCAAGGGCAAAGGTAGTGTAAATTCGTACATCAGACGACAAATCCAACCACACGGATGGGTTCGGATTGATGATCGCAGCCCAACGGTGTGAAAATCGATCCAATTTGACATCCATGGCACCATCTGCAAGTTAGAGAAGATGGACGACCAGGATGGTGCCACATGGTGCCATCCCAACCGCCCAACACCAGCCAAGCCTCCCGCTCCACCTCTGATGGCGTGATCAAAGTGCGTTCACAACCGTTGGATCAAGATCCAACCGCTGAGAGCATGCGAACGTTAAATCCAAAATGTGCCCCAAACAGTCGTGTAGAGCATTGGTTCCGCACCTTCGTGCAAAGAAGAAGGGCCGATTCAAAGTGCGGCACACCTTAAATTGAAGTGGCGAGCGAGTGCAGGCAAAATTCACCCATTGAATCGTGATCAGACGGCATCGGTAGCTGCTATGTGGTAGCAAAATGGAAGCACAGTGTCTCATGCATGCGATAACACACCAGCGCACATCCAATTTGATGCTGACACATGTTGAGCTGAAGATGAAGAGGCTTAACTGCATCTAAGCCATCCGATCTCTTAAGCGTGATGAGGTGCGATCGAGCTCTTAATGCATGAAGGAGAAAAGCCAGTCGACATGGTGTGTTGTGGACGCTTGGATCAAGAGCAAGCGACGATGATGAGGAGTGCGATTACAGCAATATGCATCTATAGTGATGCACGTATCCGTCACTAAAGGCAATAGAGTTTAATGTTGAAAGCTAAAATGCCTATTTTGTCCCTACGTATGCAACCATATAAAGGCCCTACGGCCTTCACATTTTCTTCATCCCTTCTCTTCTTTTCTCACGCCCTCTAAAGTTCTATGAGCTCATCCCAAACCTAGGATGCTCCATTAGAGTCTTAAATACAAATTTTCTATCTTCTCATCCCTGTTCATGGAGCGCTCGCGATTATTATAAAGACCCATTCTGTCCTGAGCCTTTTAAGACATCTGGACTGTCAATCAGATGTCTGGTCAGACGTTTGGACCATTTCCCAGATGTCGAGAAATCAAAATTTTTGGGTACGAGCTTCGCGTCTGCGCACGTGCTACGTGCAGACAGTACCCTCCTTCTATCTTTTTCCCTCCTCTCCCCTTCTTCCCAACCCAAGCGAGCCTTATAAATGGCCCCCTTCCCCTCTTCTTCCTTCCTCACTTCACCCAGCCGGCACCTTCTTCCCTTCCTCTTCATTGCAATGCAAGGAGCAACTGCGAGAGCGGCGATGAGGAGGAGAGGCAAAGTGAGGAGAGGAGGAGAGGCTTGATCTCGCGAGCTCATGTGGGGGCTCACAGGAGGGTGCACGATCAGAGCAGCACGTGCGGAAGGAGGAGAGGATCAGGGGAGTCATCCCCGACACTGCTGCAGCCGGAGCTGCAGGCGATGAGGTGAGGTGCGGTTGCACGCGGCGAGGGCGAGCAGGAGGAGGTCCTGGTTCTGGGTTTTTTCCAGAATCAGACATCTGGAGTGATGTCCAGATGATGGAGTGGATGTCTGGGGATGACTCTAGACATTTGAAGACAGATCTTCACGAAGGTACGTTTCCTTTTGCAGATACGACCATGCAGGTCGCTCCGCAGCTATGCTTTGCATGGCTAATTGTGGAAGATTTGCTGTCGCATGCAGGGATTGCTTCGGGAAGGTACAGGACACGCCCTCCCACACAGTTCAGACATCTGGGCAGCTCACCAAATGGTTGGAAGCACTCCCAGATGTCTGGAGAGGAGGTCGGATGTCTGGAGCTGGATCCAGACGGTCCAGAAGAGGTCCTAGACGTCTGAGGTCGATGCAGAGCCTGAAGTGCATTTTTAGCCACTTTTATGACGTCTGGACATTGTGCCAGACGTTTGATTTGGTTCTGTAACCCTATTTTTGACCTATTTAGGGTCCGTTGAGGTCCGTTTTGTGCAAACAAGTTATCAATGTGTTCCTTGAGAGTTCCTCTACTTCTTAGAAGGTCATTTATACTATTCTAAATGTTCCATTGTGATTTTTCCTTGTTATATGACTTCGTTCCATTGCGGGTTTGGGGCTTGCTGAGGCACGTGAGCCTGCCGTTTGAGCCCCCAATACTCCTGGGTTGTCTGGTTGAGTGGCTTTCCCTAATTTAATTATAAACCTGAATGAATATGTGAATTGAATAACTAGAACCTTGGACATGGCATGAATCCTAGGATGAAAAGTTGCCTGGAAATGTCTATATGTGTGGTTGATTTGCAATCTTGAATAAATAAAGAGAAATGATAACAACTGCCTGTTAATTAACAAGAGCTGCCTGTGTAAAATGAATTACATGTGCTAGTTCAACATTTACATGTGACATACCTGTTGTATACGTAAATGATAGAAATACAAGCTGCATGTGTATAACCTGAAATTAGAAATGTGAATGATAGAAATACGAGCTGCATGTGAATAACCTGAGCACGGAAATGGGAATGATGAAACCTAGTATGGAATGGCATGATAAACATTAGCATGAACCCTACCGGGAATTAGGAGTAGAGCTCCTGGAAATAAATGGAATAGATCTGGAAATGTGAGTGGGAAGTGTGCTAGCACTTGAGTACATGGTACCAAGGAGAGAGACTGTCCCCTGTTTAGTGTAGAGCGGAGCTAGCTGCCCTTGTGTTAGGACCCAGAGTTAGGATTAGCCACTCTACACCGACTTCTTGGCCCTCACATACACTGTACCGGGGAGAGCTACTAGTGTAGGGGTAGAGCTAGCCACCCTACAAGGCCCGGGGTTCAGCTAGCCACCATACACTGACTTGCTTGGCTCACTAGGCAAACCAGGGTAGTTAGACGAGGGTGCGCAGATTGTGGAGAGGCGAAACCCCTATTACTAAGAGGGCTAGGCCCTATACTGTTCCGTGCTGCGCTTTGAGCGTACCCGTTAGCGAAAACGATTGTCCGCAGGCCAATGCGGGGTAGCTACCCATGCGCTTATCACGTGTGCTGTAGTCACCGTTACGTCTGTCCGTGACCTTGAGGTGGTTGACTGGGTGTAGGAAAACCACGTGGGACTCTCCTGGCCAGGAGAGCACCATGTGTGACTTCTACTCTTCGGAAAATACTGCAATCAAGATCGTTCCCATGAGGAACATTCGAGATCAAAAAAGAGATCTGAAAAGAATAAACCCATGGGTGAAAAAGGAATAACTTGTAAAATAAAGAAATTGAAACATATAGTTTTACCTGTTAGCTTTTACTACTTTAGTTAGATGGTTGCCACTCCACTCAACGTTCGCTGACTTTGTTACTCATAACCCTTTTCAGGTCCAGGTGTTGAGCAGCCCGAGTCTCCGGCTGCAGAGGGTGCTTGGCCCAGTAGAGCCCAGTAGTAGTAGCTTTCTGTAGTACTTTCTATTGTAGTGAGATTCAGACTCTTCTACCTTTACGTTTTCTGTACCTTGTTTCCATTTTATTATTGTGGTGGTAATATGTACAGTTAGCAACTTTCTTTCCTTACTGCTTGTACTCTTTTTACTATTAGTTGCATAGCATTGTGAATGTGGTTTATTTTCCTGCTTTTTGGTTATTTCTTGTTGGACAACTGGGTCTTGGGATCAGTCGAGTTGGGCTGGTCTCGTGTCCTGTAGGGAGTCCGAAACCAGGTCATAACAAGATCGTATCAGAGAGAGGTCATCCCGAGAAATGAACCAACTAGTTTGAAAATAACCAATTCACGTGCATGTAACTAGAGTAACCACCACAACATACCGCTTGTCATTTGTTCTGAGTTTCCTTGCTAAAGTCTGTTAGAGTTGACTTCTTTTGTTCTGTTTCTGCGTCTCCTTACAGGAGATGCCTCGACGTGGAGTCCTTGAGGCGGGCAGCGGATGTGGCCGTGGACGAGGTCGGAGGGGTGGACGTGCCGGGCTCGAGGCATCAGTTGACCAGCCACTCCTCCCAGGCGTTCAGGCCTAGGACCTCGCGCAGTTGATACGAGATATAGTACGGGAGGAGCTCCACCTGCCTCCACGAGCACCTCTCCCTGGGGACGTAGAGGGGGAGTCCTCTGTGGGACCACGAGATCGACGAAGCACGGGACGTGGGGGAATGGGTGGTCCTGCACCACCCCCACCGTACTCTGACACTTCCAAGCATGAGCCCTCCCTGCCTGGAGGCGTTCCCGTTCCCCCACTCCAGCTACACTACGAGCATTTCGGATAATTTTGGAAGTTGAAGCCCCCTTCCTTCAAGGGGGATGAGGACTCGTCAAAGGTGGAAGACTGGCTCAAGCAGATCGAGAAGCTGTTTGACACCTTTCGCCCCCCTACGGAGTGCCGCATGGCCTTATCGACGTACCAGCTAGAGAGCGAGTCACACAGGTGGTGGAGGGCATTCAGAGGCCAGGAAAGGGTAGAGTCGACATAGGACCAGTTTGTGATCCTCTTCTACGAGCAGTACTTCCCGCAGACGTGGCAGGACCAGAGGAGGCAGGAGTTCCACACTCCGCCAGGGGACGATGACTGTTAGCACGTACCGCGTGCACTTCTTGCAGCTATCATGTTTTGCTACGACAACTGTGGCTACTGAGGAGGAGTGCATGTGGAGGTTCACTAAGGGGCTCCGGCCGACCATTCGGGGGTATGTCAAACCCTTAAAGCTGCCCACATTCTCGAGAGTGGTGGAGGCAGCTATGACGTATGAGGAGACCAACCCAACTGCACGAGACACTGACAGTCAATAGAAGAGGCCCTACCAGCCAGAGTACTCATAGGGCCGATGAGAGAAGAGGCACGCGGTGCCCGCAGGAGAGCCATCACATTTTGCGGGGCCATCAGTAGCCTTTGGGGGCCCCCGACCGGGGCCAGCTACCAGCACTGGATCCCCAACCAGCCATCAGTAGGGACCTACTGAGGGCGAGAGTCATGTTCCCCTCTGCTACTAGTGTGGCCAGCCGAGCCACATCAGGAGGGACTGCCCGTCTAGGGCTGGAGCGTAGCAGATGCTCCCCACACCAAGCACTAGAGGCCGAGCAGGTTGCCGTGGTTCCCAGGCGCATCGGGGAGGATAGCAATCACGGGGAGGGTACTGACCAGCAGCTACCCATCTGACATAGAGTGTGGCTGCTTCTTCCGCACCGAAAGCTAAGGGGCGTTTCAATGCCCTGACACATAGAGATGCCAGGACATCAGGTTCAATGGTGGTAGGTATGGTTACAGTTTCCGGTAGATTAGTTTATGTACTCTTTTATTCTGGCACCAAGCACTTGTTTGTTGCTGTGAGTTTTGCTGTCAGTTTGGGACAGTATTGTGTGTTGTTAGAGGATCCTTTTGTGATCAGAGGTCCGGGTGGTTAGCTATTTGTAGCTGAGGAGGTCTACACAGACTGCGATGTTAGTATTGGGGGACACAGCCTCCCCGCTGACCTGATTGTGATACCTATGGAGGACTGAAATCGTCGGTTAGTTTCAACCGGGTTTTAGTTATAACGTTGTAGTAAAGCCGGTTATTACCAACAGTTCAAATATAAATTTTTTTACTCGGAAAATAAAAGAGTTCCCGAGGTCGAACTCAGGGAGCAAGTTGTATTCTAGAGATATACATGTTTCTTTTACAAAAAGAAAGAGAGAGGGAAAGAATTTGTTGTTTTCTCTTTGTTCTGCAGGGGGGATGCTCTTCTTTCTCTCTTTCTTTAGATCTCCTTCTCTCTCTGTTCTGCAGAGGTGATATTCTTCTTCTGCAATGGTGATGCTCTTCTTTTTCTTCCTGCTGTTCCTGCTTTGGTGATGTTCTTCTTTCTTCAGAGCTCCTTGTTCTTCTTCCTTGGTTTCTGCCTTGACCTCTCTTCTTCTTCTTTATGGCTGCAGAGCTTCTGCCTTCAGCTACTAAGTCTTCCTTTCTTCTTCTTCTGCTTTGGCCGTTGCTCTTCCTTCTTCTTCAGCCTGCCTTCTTTCCTGCTCTGGCTGCTGACCTTCCGTCGTCTGACCCGGTGCTTAGACGACTTAACTATGCATTTGCTACAGTGCAGCTCCTTCTTCTTCCGCGGGTCTTCTTCTTCGCCTGTGCCTGCACACTTCAGGGTTTTTCGTCAAGAGGCAAAACCTACTCTACCCTTCCCCCCCCCGCGTCTCTCTTTCTCTCTGAAACCACTCTTGGGAAAGCTCTCCCAAAGCTATCGGGTAATCGGGTTCGGGTCACACCCGGGTCCAGGCCCACCGGCGTGCGTGGTGGGCGAGGAGTGCAGGTCAGTCTAAGTCGGGTCGGGTCAGGTCCGCGAGGCGTGAGCGCGGACGAGACCGGGTAACCGGGCGGGTGTAAGGGGACCTCACCCCGTGTACTGAGGCAATAGGGCTGGTGCACGAAATCAATTTAAACAGTGGAACGGGTGTGAGGCTTACCGATGTGGGACTAAACGCAGACCGTTCCTCGCGTGCGCCTGCTGGGAGACCGCGGCCTGGCTTCTGCAGCTGCGGCTTCTATTTGCATAAGTTGCTGGCTGGCTGCCTTCGCAAGACTCCCTGTACTCCGCAGCAGCTGGAGACCTGGAGTCCTCAAGCCTGGAGCGCGGGAGAAGCTGCTTCAATGTGCGTCAATGGCGGTCGAACCTCAAAACCTGTCGGACACGAATATGGCCTTGCGGCCTGATCAAACCACTGGGGAACCTTCGCCGTGGCACGGCGAAGGTGAGGAGCTGCGCGGCAGGCCGCAAGGAGGTGTCTGGCGGCAGCCCTGGGTCGGACTGCAACCGGAGGAATGGGTTTGTTCGGGGGAGTGTTACGGAGGTGTGGAGTGGTAGTGGAGGGGTGGGGGGTGCTCAGTGTGATGAGGCGGAGGTTCGGTGAGGGTCGGCGAGCCGTGTGGGTTGCTGAGGTGATGGGAGCGGCTCGCCGGAGGGTGGTCGGAGGCGAAGGGGGTGAAGGTGGTCAGGGTCGGTAGAGGGCTTAATTGAATAAATTGAAAGCGGGGAAAGAAAGAGGAGGAGAAGGGGAGTAACTCTAGCTTACTTGCAGGGATGAAGGGGGAGGAACAGGGCGACAGTCGTATCGACTGTCGCCGGAGAAGACGATGCTCAGGGAAAGGGGCGGCGGCGAGCAGAGAGCCGGAGAGGCGCCAGCTGGGTGCGGCGTGGCGCGGGAAGAGCAGGGGAGGAAGTCTCTGCTGCTGGTATTGCTGCAGAGCGAAGAGGTGGAGGGGGAGGGAACCGCCGGAGCTGGTGAGCGTCTGCCGGAGGAAGAAGAGAAGAAAGTTGGGGATTTTCTCCGTCAGATCCAGGCTGCCCTGGTCGGTGGAGCAGCGGGGGGTATTTATAGGGAGCAAACAGGGAGGAAGGCGGAGGGAGACGACGTGTCTCCCTTGCCGGAGGATGGTCGGAAACAAGAACCCATACCGTCCGTGCGTTCGCACGGCCGGTATGGTGGGCTACAACCACCAGGGGGGTGTCCCTGCGACAGTCGACGACGCAGGGCACCCCCGGTTTACTTGCCAGGTCCCCCACCTCACCCTGCGCGGCGCCATGCTCCGCGCAAGGTCGCCGGAGCATGGTGCTGGCAGGTTTTGCAGGAGGGACCTGATTGCAAAGAACGAAGGAGAGTTAGGGGCCAAAATGCGAGGGTTCAAAAGTTGAGGGCCAAAGAGTAAATATATGAGGACCAAAGTGTAAAGTCGGTCAAGGAGGTTTCTTCTTAGGCTCAAGTTTTTATACATGACTAATTAGGACCCAAGGAATCTGATGGTGAATTTCATTTTCATATTAAACCTTGTTTGACCGGTCAATTTGTGCAAAAACCCAAATTAAGTCATTAATTGGGCATGGTTCTCAATGTAGGTCAAAATGGATTCTAAAGGCCAAATTGAAGGTTCTAAACCCTAGAGATTATTTTTCTATGAATTTTAGAGGGTTTATTCTATTTTTACTTTGCTTCGAACCTTGTGAATTGAAGTGGGTTGTTTTAGGG
Organism: Thalassia testudinum; assembly: GCA_037157565.1. NCBI lineage: Eukaryota > Viridiplantae > Streptophyta > Magnoliopsida > Alismatales > Hydrocharitaceae > Thalassia > Thalassia testudinum. Next base: position 142,572,435 of record JAZHRO010000063.1, read on the forward strand.
TTACAGATTTATCATTTAGTTTCTTGGAATTGCTGTAGCCCTTGCTAGATCATTTCATCCCACTTTTATTCTTATTAAGCTGCTTTGACCTATGTTTGGGCCCTGAATTACCCTGTATGCAGATTATACTGGTGAAATTGCATTTTTACCCCTTATGACTTGTTTTCTCCTTAAACTCAGAATTCTCTGAGTTAAGCCTTTCCTTGAGTTATGTAGGAGCTTTTATCCTTTGTATTGGGTCAAAATGAGCTAGTTATGGCTCATGATGAGGTTCTCATCATACCCCCATGCCTAGCTTTTGCTAGTCCCTCAGCAAAAACTTAAGGTTTCAACCCTTGTTCTAGACCATGAAGTTTTTAATAGTTTTAGATAAGTGCCTTTTTTATTTGAGCATAGATTAGGTTAGAATGCTGACCATAGGCCTAAAAGGTACTCTAGTACCAATCAAGATCCAAATCTGTCTAGCCTTAGCCTCAGTCTTTTAGCAAAGGTTTTTAAGGCCCACAAGAACTAATCCTAAGGTTTATTGGACCTCGTGGTTAAAGCACCCGTGCTTGAAATGATTTTAGCCCTGGCTCAGTTCGCAGTGCGTTTTGTAAGAGAGAGATAGAAAGTTTTTCTGTTTGGAGAGTTTTCTCTCTCTTTTTCTTTTTAGTTCTAGCCTAGGATTGGCTTTTCAACACGGTCTGTATCAGATTCCTTGCTCCCATCATCAATCCTCAAGGGTTCCTGGCGATCGATGCTTCGAGATAGCACCGCCCATGGCAACCCCCGGAACCCTGGCTATTGAGATTTCGAGATAATCCCATCCATGGCATTCCGTGGCCGAATCCAGACCCTGGCAATTGACACTTCGAGATAATGCCATCCATGGAATCTGAACCAGCAGAGTGCTTACATGCCCCCAGTAGGATATGTAAATATCCTAAGAGACAAGCACCGAGGAGATGATATTTTGTTACGCATCTTCGAGGGGATTTCCCCGCCTCTCTGCGCTGGGAACTCGTCCAAATCAACTTGTGTTGATCGGCCGCTCCTATTCTAGGTATTCTTTTCAGATTTTTGCGACGCTTCTGCGTGATTCTGATTTTTACGCTTACTGAACCAGGCTGTGTGTGAGATTAGGGTGCTTAGGTTACTGAGTCCCGTAAACCAAAAATTAGTTAACGAGGCCGAATACTCCCTAAGCCTTAGACCTAATACTTCAGCTTTTCATTTTCCTCAACCTCTTGAGGAGTGTCCAGATCTTAATGGGTACTAAGAGTCTATTCAAGAATGCCTAAGGTTTGCATTCTTTACTAATCTTATTGTGCACTTTTCTTGAATGAGGTCTAGAACTTAGGTTAATTCCTTAGTTCCTTACTAATGACTATCACTTTTTCTCATAATTTTGTGCTCCTTTTTCCTTTTGTTTCTTTTCTCCTTCGCAAAATTTCCTTCTCCTCTTTTCCTCTTGTTCTTTTTCGAAATTTTTTTTTTTTTTTAATTTTTATGGTGTTTTTGGCATATGTGAATTTTTTTTTTTTTTTTTGTTTGAAACCTTTTCTTACGAGTTTTTGTACTTTCATACCCCCCCATGCCTAAGATTGGCAATGTCCTCATTGTAACCTAGGGGGTCTTAGTTCATTCCTTAAGACAGAAATTTGGGTGAGTGGATGGGTCGGGTTGAATTTTTGCGGACGATTTCAAATCTCAGATGCGAACATCTGAGTTGGGGTCGGCTGTCTATAAGGGTGAACTTCGAGTGCTGAAAGGTGTCAGAACAAGTTTCAGGTTTTCAAAGAGAATGACGGGCTGCCTCCCGTTAAGCGCTGAGTTTTACGCCATCGGCTGGGCGCAATAAGCTCAAGGGGAAAGGAGGATATAAGATGCCTCAGCCAAATCAGTAGAAGTTACATCAATGAACGGCTTGAGTCTCTGACCGTTCACGATGAAAGGTTCAGAATCGTGGCTGAGTGGACTGATTTCGATTGCTCCATTTCCAAAAACCTGTCGGACTAAATATGGTCCGACCCACTTAGATCTCAGTTTTCCTGGGAAGAGTTTGAGTCGGGCATCAAAGAGTAGGACCTTTTGACCAGGATGAAAGATCTTTCTCGAGATGTGTTTGTCGTGGAAGGCTTTAACCCGCTCCTTGTAGATTTGCGAGTTCTCGTACGCGTCTCTGCGTAATTTATCGATCTCGCTGATTTGGAGTTTTCTGTGGGTCCCAGCCTTAGAAAGATCCAGATTACAGTTCCGTACTGCCCAATAGGCTTTATGCTCCAGTTCGACGGGAAGGTGGCATGCCTTTCCGTACACCAATCTAAAGGGAGACATGCCCAATTGGGTCTTGTGGGCGGTCCTATAGGCCCACAATGCTTCCGGAAGTCGGGACGACCAGTCCTTCCTGTCAGGTCGAACAGTGACTTGCAGGATTTTCTTGATCTCCCGATTGGACAGCTCAGCTAGACCATTAGTTTGGGGGTGGTAAGGAGTAGAGATTCGGTGAGACACCCCGTATTTGGTCATCAGTGACCTAAACTGAGCATTTGTGAAATGGGTCCCCCCATCAGAGATTATTGCACGAGGAATCCCGAACCTTGAGAAAATGTGTTGATGAATGAATTTGAGGACGATTTTGTGATCACAGGTTCGGGTCGGTATGGCTTCGATCCATTTGGACACGTAGTCCACAGCCAACAGAATGTATTCGAAACCATCCGAAACAGGAAAGGGGCCCATAAAATCAATCCCCCAAACATCAAAGATTTCGCATACTAGAATCAGTTGCATAGGCATCATGTCGCGACGGCTCATGTTGCCCAAAGTCTGGCAACAACTGCATGCCTTGCAATGACTGTATGCGTCTTTGAACAGTGTGGGCCAGTAAAAGCCGCACTGGAGGACTTTTGCTGCGGTTTTATGCCCGGCAAAATGGCCACCGCATGCCTGGTCATGGCAGAAAGAGAGGATATTGTTGACTTCCCCTTCCGGGACACATCTCCGGATGATCTGATCGGCACCTATGCGGAAGAGGTACGGGTCTTCCCAAATGTAATACTTGGCATCGGAGCGTAATTTGTCTCTCTTGGCCTTCGGCCAATCGGACGGGGTCTGATGAGATGCCAAGTAATTTACAATATTAGCGAACCATGGAAGGCTAGTACCAATAGTCAGCAGGTGCTCATCGGGAAAATGCTCCGTGATGGGTCCGGAGGGGTCAATTATTTCAGAAGGAAGACGGGACAAGTGATCAGCTACCACGTTTTGTTTTCCCGCTTTATCGCGAATCTCGAGGTCAAATTCTTGCAACAGCAAGATCCATCGGATCAATCGAGGTTTCGCGTCCTTCTTCGCAAGGAGATGCCTCACAGCTGTGTGATCCGAGTATATGATGACATGGGAACCCAGAAGGTACGATCTGAACTTCTCTAGGGCAAATACTACAGCTAGCAGCTCTTTCTCAGTAACTGTATAGTTACGCTGAGCCTCATCGAGTGTTTTGCTGGCGTAGTAAATGACCACAGGTTTCTTGTCATTTTTCTACCCCAAAACCGCTCCTACAGCGAAGTCGGATGCATCACACATGATCTCAAAGGGTTGAGACCAATCAGGGGACTGTAGGATCGGGGCTTGGGTGACTCGGTCACGCAGGATTTCAAATGCTTGAGTGCATTCCTTGGAGATTTCGAAGGGAACATCCTTGGAGAGAAGAGTGGTCAGGGGGCGTGCGATTTTTGAAAAATCAGGGATAAATCGTCGATAAAAACCGACATGCCCTAAAAAGGATCGGATGTCCCTGATCAAGCTAGGCATAGGAAGGTGAGAAATCAGATTAACCTTAGCTCGATCCACTTGGATACCTTTCTCCGAAATTGAGTGTCCCAGGACAATTCCCTCAGGCACCATGAAATGGCTCTTTTCCCAGGAAAGAACCAAATTCACATCGATGCACCGCCTGAGTATCTGGACCAAGTGTTGGAGGCAATCGTCGAATGATGCTCCGAAAACTGAAAAGTCATCCATGAAGACTTCCAGATAATCACCTACCATATCTGAGAATATGGCAAGCATGCATCGCTGAAAAGTAGCGGGTGCATTGCAAAGACCGAAAGGCATCCTTCGGAAAGCGTATGTTCCGAAGGGGCAGGTGAACGTGGTCTTTTCTTGGTCCTCAGGATGGATTGCCACTTGGTTATAACCGGAGTACCCGTCAAGAAAGCAGAAGAACCTATTTCCCGCTAGTTTTTCGAGAATTTGATCAATGAAGGGTAGTGGGAAGTGATCCTTCTTCGTGGAGGAATTGAGTCGGCGGTAATCTATACAGACTCTCCACGAGTTGGCTAATCGGGTAGGAATGATTTCTCCGGTCTCAGTCGTTATAGTGGTGAGTCCTGCCTTCTTGGGCACGACCTGAATTGGGCTCACCCAACGACTATCGGAGATCGGGTAGATGATTCCGGCATCTAACCACTTGATGATCTCCTTTTTCACAACCTCCTGCAGATTGGGGTTTAAGCGTCTCTGCATTTCACGAGAAGGTCGTGTGCCCTCTTCTGAATAGATATGATGAGTACAATAAGAGGGACTTATTCCAGTCAAATCATCGAGAGTCCATCCGATGGCTCTGCGATGTTGCTGGAGGACAACAATCAGACGGGATTCCTGTTCAGGACTGAGGTTGGAATTGATGATCACAGGAAGGGTCTGATTAGAACCCAAAAAGATGTATTTTAAGTGAGCAGGAAGGGGTTTCAGTTCGAGGATGGGGTTTTCAGCAGCAGCGGGTGGTTCAGTATAGATGTGAGGTTCAAGGGTGGAAGTTACTGGGTTGTTCACATCTGGATTTGACTCCTCTGTTTGCGGGTCAAGATCCTTCTGTGGTTGATGAGGCATACTCAAGTCCTTCTGGAGGTGTGATTCATCAACCAAAGTCTTGATGTCACAAATTTGCTCGATGACGCCGCAATTAATTCCTTGTTGGGCCTTAAATATATCAATTTTCAGTGTTTGATCTCCAAACTTAAGCTCTATTTGGCCCTCCTCACAGCTGATGTTGGCTCTAGCCGTAGCCAAGAAAGGTCTCCCTAGAATGATTGGTGTATCCCTAGGGTTCTCAGGTGCATCCATGTCTAAGACTATAAAGTCCACTGGAAAATAGAAATCCCGCACTCTCACGATAACATCCTCGAGAATCCCTTTTGGTGACTTTATAGATCGATCTGCTAATTGTAATGTCACCTCGGTTGGTTTCAGCTCAGATTCCTCTAGATGGTCAAGTAAGGATGTGGGTATCAGATTTATAGATGCACCTAAGTCTAACAATGCTCTATCAAATTGGGTACCACCTATCTTACAGGAGATCAGGGGAGTTCCAGGATCTTTTGCCTTGGGTGGGAGTCTACTAAGGATTACAGAGCTGGCTTGCTCTGACAAAACAATTGGGCTCCCTCCCTTGGTTCGCGGCTTACGCTGGGGTGTACATATATTCTTTAGAAATCGTGCGTAAGCTGGTACGTGGCGAATTGCATCCATCAAGGGGATGTTTATGTGGACCTGCTCAAAGAGCTTGACCAGGTCCTCCTCAGGGGCCACGGGTTTGGTGGTCTTCTTTCCCTTGGTCAGGGCCTCGGGAAACGGGATCTTGGTTGGTTCTTCTAGGATAGGTCCAGGTTGTGGGTCTGGAACAGCGGTACCTTGGATAACTATCCTAGGGTCATGGTTATCAGGCTGGGAGTGGTTTGGATAATGCGGGTCTTGAGTTGTCTTACCACTACGTGTTGTTACAGAATTTAATCCAGCCTGATTTTGGTTTGGGTTTGGTAGGAGGGGTGGCTGCTGCTGAAATCCCGCACGAGAAGTTGAGGCTTCCATCTCGTCTGGAGATGGAGCAGTAGGGGCCTGATAAATCCATTGAGCGTGGCCTAAATTTGGATTCATAACGCGCTTCTGGGTTGGCACGTTATTTGGGTTAGGAAGAGGTTGGGAAGGGAGTGTGCCTGGCTGGCGAGAATTTGCCAACTGGGCCAGTTGAGTTTTAACTTCAGTAAGCTCGTCCTTGTGCTGTTTTTGAATAGCCGCATTCGTTTTTTGAATGTCAGCCAGAGTCTGAAGGATTAAGGACATTTGATCTTGATTTGGCCCTGATGGATAAGTGGGATTGGGCCGAGGCTGAGGCGGCTGGTAGTGATGAGAGGGCTGTGGGCGGGACTGAAAAGGTGGTCTTTGGGTTTGGGAATTTCCCGCCCACTGAAAATTGGGATGGTTTCGCCATCCAGGGTTGTAAGTGTTGGAGAATGGGTCGTTCTGGATGGCGTTGAGGTCCTCACAGGTCTGAGGAACCTCCTGAGAGTCAGGGAAAGGAGGAATGGAGTTCCCCCGGCTGGTGAAGAAAGGATCGGATGATCTCCCAGTCCAAGAATCAGATGGGGATGGATATGGATCCATCCCAGGGGAGGATCGGTGGAGGATGTTTTGCACAGTCTCCTGTGTGGAAGGAGGTTGTGCAAAGGAGTTACGCGCAGAGGTGGCTCGCTGCAAGTGCTGAGTCAGCTCATCCACCTTCTTTTCAATGATTGAGACCTTGTCCAATCTACTGGCCATTAATTCCAGGTCGACTGATGCGGACAGGTCCTGCGTCTCATGTGCCCCCTTAAGATTCGTCGCTGCGCGGGTATTCGTCCTGTCGAATAATCCCATGGAGTCATTGTTGATGGAGTTCTCGCACATATTTTCGAGAATCTCCCATACGGTGTCTTCATGTTGACCCATGATGTTTCCTCCACAAGTTGCATTGACGAAAAGGCGGATGTCCTCACGGAGTCCCTGGTAAAAAGATTGGACTTGTTCCCATTTAGGAACTCCGTGATGGGGGCACTTTCTCATGAGATCCTGAAAACGATCCCATGCCTCATGGAGAGGTTCTCCTGATTGTTGAGTGAAGTGTGTAATCTGATGGCGCAAGGCGTTGGTCCGACCAACGGGAAAAAACTTTTTCAAAAATTCGGATTGAAGTTCTTCCCAAGTGTTGATCGGCCGGGTCTGAGTTTGATACCAATGGGCGGCCTTGTCCATAAGAGAAAAGGAGAACATCTTCATGAGAAGAATATCCCGATTTTGCACATCTGATCCAAAAGTGTGGGCCAGATGCTTTAGCTGTTTGATGTGCTGGAAGGGATCTTCAGAATTAAGCCCATGGAATTTAGGTATAGCATGAATCATGTTGGGCTTTAGTTCGGAATCAGGTCCTCCAGTCGGGATTCTGACTCGAGGCTCAATGGCCACCGCAGCAGGATTGTAGTGGTCCCGCATCATAGGACGCTGTGGTGGGTGCACGAAGTTTTGGAAGAGGTCATTGAGTCGCTGGAGCTGGTGTTCCAGATTATTTTCTTCCTCAACTGGCTGAGCCATGATGGGGGAAGAAGAAGAAGAACTTGGTTCTGAATCAGAAGAGAGAATAATGTGAGGGTGTTGCTGCACAAACACGGGCGTCGAGGCTTGGCCTTGAGGAGAGTGAATTTCTAATGGAGGTCTTAAGGGTGGTCTTAGGGACCTCCTTCCGTACATGCACAGTTGGAAGAGGTAAGTTTAGAAGGTGCTGGACCCAATCAAGGCACCCAAAAAATGTGTTGGGTGACTATAGAGGTGCGGGGCAGATGGACCCCTTGATCAGAAAGATCGTCCACCTGAGAATTACCTGGGCAGCCAGAGAGGGAGAGTCCCGCGAAGACCCCTACACGGTAGAGCGTCCCCACGGGTTACAGGGTTTCCCCCACCCGACCTCTCTTGTCACTGCGGTTCCAGGTAGACCAGAATGGGGATCTTGACCTTTTAAGTCTACCAATTTTAAGATCAGGGTGCTTAAGGTTTCACTTGAACTTTAGTCTTTTTAAGTGCAAAGAGTGACCTAATTTAAGGTTGGTTAACCCAAAGGGGTCAACTTTACCTCTTGTTTTCTTTGAGAGCTTTTTGGGTCCTTTCTTTTAGGGTTCAAGTGTTTAGAGAGAGCCAATTGTTTAGGATTTTTCTTGTTAATTATTTTCAATCAATGGTTTGGGCACACCTCTTTTGGATTTCCTCAATTCTTGATTAAGGGGTGTGTCTCAACTGAAATCCTATTGTTTAACCTTATGTTGGCTCTACTTGGTCCATTTAACTCTTTGTTGGGCTCAAGCAAGAATGTGTTAGCCCTTAAATACCCTTAATAGTGTGCAGGAGTGATGAGTTGAAAACATGCAACTCTTTATGGTTACGAAGTATGGAAGACAGGTTAGCCCTATATTGCTTGTTCTTTTTTTTTTCTTCCTCTTTAGAGTTTAGGGGTTAATAGTGAGAGGAAAGATTTACCTGTCTTCGGAGTGGTTGTCGTGTGGTTGCTTGTCTTCTTGAGTTCCTGTAGCTGCACAAAAGAGAGGAGATTATTAGAAATTGAAAGAAATAGGAATGTTTACCTCCAGAATAGCCGTTGCTCCCCGGCAACGGCGCCAAAAAATGAAATCGTCGGTTCGTTTCAACCGGGTTTTAGTTATAACGTTGTAGTAAAGCCGGTTATTACCAACAGTTCAAATATAAATTTTTTTACTCGGAAAATAAAAGAGTTCCCGAGGTCGAACTCAGGGAGCAAGTTGTATTCTAGAGATATACATGTTTCTTTTACAAAAAGAAAGAGAGAGGGAAAGAATTTGTTGTTTTCTCTTTGTTCTGCAGGGGGGATGCTCTTCTTTCTCTCTTTCTTTAGATCTCCTTCTCTCTCTGTTCTGCAGAGGTGATATTCTTCTTCTGCAATGGTGATGCTCTTCTTTTTCTTCCTGCTGTTCCTGCTTTGGTGATGTTCTTCTTTCTTCAGAGCTCCTTGTTCTTCTTCCTTGGTTTCTGCCTTGACCTCTCTTCTTCTTCTTTATGGCTGCAGAGCTTCTGCCTTCAGCTACTAAGTCTTCCTTTCTTCTTCTTCTGCTTTGGCCGTTGCTCTTCCTTCTTCTTCAGCCTGCCTTCTTTCCTGCTCTGGCTGCTGACCTTCCGTCGTCTGACCCGGTGCTTAGACGACTTAACTATGCATTTGCTACAGTGCAGCTCCTTCTTCTTCCGCGGGTCTTCTTCTTCGCCTGTGCCTGCACACTTCAGGGTTTTTCGTCAAGAGGCAAAACCTACTCTACCCTTCCCCCCCCCGCGTCTCTCTTTCTCTCTGAAACCACTCTTGGGAAAGCTCTCCCAGAGCTATCGGGTAATCGGGTTCGGGTCACACCCGGGTCCAGGCCCACCGGCGTGCGTGGTGGGCGAGGAGTGCAGGTCAGTCTAAGTCGGGTCGGGTCAGGTCCGCGAGGCGTGAGCGCGGACGAGACCGGGTAACCGGGCGGGTGTAAGGGGACCTCACCCCGTGTACTGAGGCAATAGGGCTGGTGCACGAAATCAATTTAAACAGTGGAACGGGTGTGAGGCTTACCGATGTGGGACTAAACGCAGACCGTTCCTCGCGTGCGCCTGCTAGGAGACCGCGGCCTGGCTTCTGCAGCTGCGGCTTCTATTTGCATAAGTTGCTGGCTGGCTGCCTTCGCAAGACTCCCTGTACTCCGCAGCAGCTGGAGACCTGGAGTCCTCAAGCCTGGAGCGCAGGAGAAGCTGCTTCAATGTGCGTCAATGGCGGTCGAACCTCAAAACCTGTCGGACACGAATATGGCCTTGCGGCCTGATCAAACCACTGGGGAACCTTCGCCGTGGCACGGCGAAGGTGAGGAGCTGCGCGGCAGGCCGCAAGGAGGTGTCTGGCGACAGCCCTGGGTCGGACTGCAACCGGAGGAATGGGTTTGTTCGGGGGAGTGTTACGGAGGTGTGGAGTGGCAGTGGAGGGGTGGGGGGTGCTCAGTGTGATGAGGCGGAGGTTCGGTGAGGGTCGGCGAGCTGTGTGGGTTGCTGAGGTGATGGGAGCGGCTCGCCGGAGGGTGGTCGGAGGCGAAGGGGGTGAAGGTGGTCAGGGTCGGTAGAGGGCTTAATTGAATAAATTGAAAGCGGGGAAAGAAAGAGGAGGAGAAGGGGAGTAACTCTAGCTTACTTGCAGGGACGAAGGGGGAGGAACAGGGCGACAGTCGTATCGACTGTCGCCGGAGAAGACGATGCTCAGGGAAAGGGGCGGCGGCGAGCAGAGAGCCGGAGAGGCGCCAGCTGGGTGCGGCGTGGCGCGGGAAGAGCAGGGGAGGAAGTCTCTACTGCTGGTATTGCGGCAGAGCGAAGAGGTGGAGGGGGAGGGAACCGCCGGAGCTGGTGAGCGTCTGCCGGAGGAAGAAGAGAAGAAAGTTGGGGATTTTCTCCGTCAGATCCAGGCTGCCCTGGTCGGTGGAGCAGCGGGGGGTATTTATAGGGAGCAAACAGGGAGGAAGGCGGAGGGAGATGACGTGTCTCCCTTGCCGGAGGATGGTCGGAAACAAGAACCCATACCGTCCGTGCGTTCGCACGGCCGGTATGGTGGGCTACAACCACCAGGGGGGTGTCCCTGCGACGGTCGACGACGCAGGGCACCCCCGGTTTACTTGCCAGGTCCCCCACCTCACCCTGCGCGGCGCCATGCTCCGCGCAAGGTCGCCGGAGCATGGTGCTGGCAGGTTTTGCAGGAGGGACCTGATTGCAAAGAACGAAGGAGAGTTAGGGGCCAAAATGAGAGGGTTCAAAAGTTGAGGGCCAAAGAGTAAATATATGAGGACCAAAGTGTAAAGTCGGTCAAGGAGGTTTCTTCTTAGGCTCAAGTTTTTATACATGACTAATTAGGACCCAAGGAATCTGATGGTGAATTTCATTTTCATATTAAACCTTGTTTGACCGGTCAATTTGCGCAAAAACCCAAATTAAGTCATTAATTGGGCATGGTTCTCAATGTAGGTCAAAATGGGTTCTAAAGGCCAAATTGAAGGTTCTAAACCCTAGAGATTATTTTTCTATGAATTTTAGAGGGTTTATTCTATTTTTACTTTGCCTCGAACCTTGTGAATTGAAGTGGGTTGTTTTAGGGTTACAGATTTATCATTTAGTTTCTTGGAATTGCTGTAGCCCTTGCTAGATCATTTCATCCCACTTTTATTCTTATTAAGCTGCTTTGACCTATGTTTGGGCCCTGAATTACCCTGTATGCAGATTATACTGGTGAAATTGCATTTTTACCCCTTATGACTTGTTTTCTCCTTAAACTCAGAATTCTCTGAGTTAAGCCTTTCCTTGAGTTATGTAGGAGCTTTTATCCTTTGTATTGGGTCAAAATGAGCTAGTTATGGCTCATGATGAGGTTCTCATCATTGGCCTGATTCTGGGGATGGATTGGCTATCCACTTACCACGCGTTGGTGGACTGTTTTAAGAGGAAGATCGTCTTCTCCATACCAAAGATGCCTTCCTTTAAGTTTCACGGACAGCCAATGGACAAAGGTTTCAGGTGCATTTCTGCACTCTGAGCAGCGAGACTTTTGGGCCAGGGGTGTGAGGGCTTCCTGGCTTGTGTACTGGCAGAGCCCAACCCGTGGCAAACTTTCAGAGCATCCCAGTGGTCAAAGAGTACCCCGACGTGTTTCTAGAGGAGCTGCCAGGACTACTGCCTAAGCGTGAGATCGAGTTTGAAATCTCATTAGTACTGGGGACCAGCCCCATTTCTACGGCACCGTACTGGATGGCACCACTTGAGCTGCAAGAGCTCAAGTCCCAGTTGCAGGACCTGTTGGAGAAGGGATTTGTGAGGCCTAATGCATCCCTGTGGGGAGCCCCTGTGTTATTCGTGAAGAAGGATGGTACCCTATGCCTTTCTGTTGACTACAGACAGTTGAATAGGGTCACCATCAAGAATAGGTATCCACTGCCAAGGATTGATAACTTGTTTAACCAGTTGCAATGTGCCACAGTATTCTCCAAGATAGACCTGAGATCAGGCTACAACCAGTTGAGGATTAGGGAGACCGACGTCTCCAAGACAGCTTTCCGCACTCGGTACGGACACTACGAGTTTTTGGTCATGCCGTTTGGGCTGACCAACAACCTCGCTGCCTTCATGGATTTGATGAACTGGGTATTCAGACAGCATCTGGATCAGTTTGTGGTAGTATTTATTGATGATGTGCTCATTTACTCATGAGATTAGGCACAGCACGGACAGCACTTGCAGATGGTTCTAGACACGTTGAGACGACGTAGCCTGTATGCCAAATGCAGCAAGTGCGAGAGTTGGTTGAGGCAGGTGACCTTCTTGGGTCATGTGATTTCAGGGGATGGATTGGCTGTGGATCCAGCCAAGGTAAAGGCAGTACTCAGGTGGGAGAGGCCACGTACAGTGATAGAGATCTGTAGTTTCTTGGGACTGATAGGTTACTATCGACGGTTTATCAAAGGTTTTTCACAGGTTGCACGTCCTATGACCTAGCTGACCTAGAAGGACGTGCCCTTTGCTTGGACAGATGCTTGTGAGGCATGTTTTCAAGAGTTGAAGGAGAGGCTGACTTTGGCTCCTGCGCTCACCATCCCAGATAGCAGCAGTGGTTTCTTTATCTACACGGACTCTCCGTTGCAGGGGTTAGGGGGTGTGCTCATGCAGAGGGGTCACGTTGTAGCTTACACTTCGTGGAAACTGAAGCCCCATGAGCATAGCTACCCTACCCACGACTTAGAGCTGGCAGTTGTTGTCTTCACGCTGAAGACATGGAGGCATTACCTTTATGGTTTGACTTTTGAGATATTCACAGATCATAAGAGCCTCAGGTACTTGTTTGATCAGAAGGAGCTTAACATGAGACAGAGACGTTGGTTAGAACTCCCGAAGGGCTATGACTGCAGCATCTCCTACCATCCGGGGAGGCCAACGTGATGGCTGACGCCTTGAGCTGGAAGGCACCCACCCACTTGGCCAGTTTACAGGCACAGAGTTGGAGACTTACGGAGGAGTTGGCCAGTTGGTGACCCCTAGAGTTACAAGGGCGTTGTGGGGCACTAACAGTGACACGACAGACGAGACCAGAGCTGATAGACAGCATCATCACAAGACAGATGACATATCCATACCTGCAGTCATTGAGAGACAGAGTACTGTCAGGGGACCCAGGAGACTTCTCTTTTTCAGATGAGGTACTGCGCATGAGGGGACGTTTGTGTGTTCCCAAAGATGAGGAGTTGTTGAGAGAGCTCCTGACTGAGGCACACGGGTCCAGGTTCACCATACATCCCAGGTGTTGGTGCTAGAGCACCGCGATCGTTTATTTTGATGATAATAAAACACGTGTCATTTAACATTTGCAATTGAAGACTTAGATTTTAGGTTAATTGCAAATGTAGTCGTCGTTAGACGAAGTTCGAACTCGCATCCAAGATGGATTGGAGGAACTTGATGGAGAACAAAGGAGCTTCGCGAGGAGCGATAGCTTGAAGAAGGAAGGAGATAAAGAATAGGATAGATTTCCTTTCCCTGTACTACTATGTATTTGTGTTTCTTTTGTAGGTCTTTATTTTGCCTCTTAGATTCATGTTAAAGAGCTTCAAAGTACCCTATCAGTAGTCCTAAGAACACTTGCACAACCCTAGGATACTTAGATTTTTTATAGAAGACTTAGAAAACCAAAATAGAGTTCAGACAACCTTATCAGACGTCTACTCTGAAAATCAGACATCTAATAATGACTTTTAAGACATCTGCCTGTTGACTCAAATGTCTGATAATATTTAGGCTGGACTTAGTTAGTTATGTCTGATGAAATCAGACGTCCAGACCTTAGTCCAGACGTCTTAGCAAACGTCCGATGTTTTTTCCAGACATCCAATTAGTGGACCATTGGTTGCCTTAGTAAACACTGAAGAAATGACCGCTAGCCTTATATCAAACGTCCGTAGAGGACCCTAGATGTCTGAGACATGACCGTTTTGCCTCAGCTGACCCAAAATCTCTTCTCAAAGATGTTATAGCCGTTACACTCCCTTAGGAATCCATTCTCATAGAAAAATAGGTTTCTAGACATCCAGACTTAGTGCCAGACGTCTTGTATGTCATCTGATGACATTTCACTAGAACCCTGTTTAGATCTGACTCAAGTCATGAAAGAAACCCACCTATAATCAAACATCTAACTTTGTTCCTAGACGTCTTAAACGAGTTTCCCAAACATCTGATGCCAGGACCAGACATTTGATAACCCTATCATAATCATGATCGATCCTGATTCCAGCCTATTTCTCTTGAAGGTTGTACCCAATGACTATGGAAGCCTTCCAAGGCCTTCCAAAGCCTTCCTAAGGCCTCTATAAATAGAGGAGAACCTTTGCCACTCAAAGATACACCAAGACACACTAAGAAAACCACTTTCCACATCTTTTGTGTCCAAGAGAAGTAGTTGAAGCTCTAACTCTCCAAGCTTAGTTCTACATCTAGAGAGCATCAATCAATTACGCACCTGCTCTCTCGCCATAGTTCACGAGAGCACCGTTGCGCTGTTGCGTGGCTCACGCACCTGCGTCACCGATTCAATGCACTTCTAGCAAAGAGAAGTATCCTAACTCCTATAGAAGCTTAGTTTAAAAATATCTTTTGTGGTTCTATAAGATTATTGTTGGATTTTACTTTGTTATTTGGTTGGGTATTCGCGTTGCGAATTCCTATCTCCATCGAGGGACAAAATCCTTCTCATGAAGAGAAGGGGTTGAGGAACACTACCCTCGCACTTGTAGCGTGGTTGTAATTGAGGTTGAATCACCCTCGTTCAAGTGATTCGTTTAGTGGATTTGATCAACTTGGTTGATCGAAAAATCCTAACTCGAGAGGGTTATGTGGTGGTTTTCACCCGGTTTGGGTTTCCACCTAAAAATAATTATACATTGTATGATTGTTTATTTTGTGAGATTGTATATTTTAATTTCGCATTTTTTACATCACGCTGATCTCACCCCCTCTAGGTAGGGAATTTCAATTGGTATTAGAGCAAGTTCTTACGAGATCGGAGTAACACCCGACAAGAAGATCATGGAGGGGAGCAGTTCTGCGATCAAAATATTCGAGGGGCAGTCCACTATCCTACCACCCTACTTCTACGGAAACAACTACAGCTACTGGAAGCTGAGGATGAGGATGTGGCTTCAAGCCACCGACTTTGCTCTATGGGGATGTTGCAAAACCCCATACGAGATCTTGGAGCGACCGGACGCAGGATACTCGCAACAGCAGATCTGGGAACTCTCACTCAACGCGAAAGCTATGAACGCATTGTACTGCGCTTTGAGCTCGGAGGAGTTTAACAGAATCTTGCAATGTGCCACCACATAAGAGATTTGGCACACACTCGAGGTAACTCACGAAGGTACCTCAAAGGTAAAGACTTCTAAAATAAATTTACTTTCTCAAGAATTTGAATCTTTTTCTATGAAGTCTAATGAATCTTTAAGTGAGATGAACACTAGGTTCACTCTCATAGTAAATAATTTGAAAGCTTTAGGGAAGACCTTCATCAAGGGGGAGCTTCAAGGAAAGGTACTCCATTCCCTTTGACTAGAATGGGAGCAGAAGGTCACCGCAATTGAGGAGGCAAATGAGGTGGAGGAGCTCAATATGGAGGATCTTCTAGGCAATCTAATGGCATGCGAGGCAAAGCTAAAGTAGAAGAAGAAGGATACATTGGAACCAAAATCGAAGAAGACCCTCGCATTTAGGGCCCCATCAAATAGCGAGGTAAGTTCCGATGACGAGGACTTTTAAATTTTACTTAAGAAATTTTCCAAGTTTTGTAGGGAATCAAAGAAAGAAAAGAAGGAGAAGAAGGAAAGCCTGAGACATTGCTACCACTGCAACGAGAAAGGGCATCTACGACCAGAATGCCCACTTCTCAAGAAGGAGAAGAAGATGGAAAAGGAGAAGAAATCTAAGAAGAAGGCATTCCAAGCAACGTGGGATGACTCAAGCTCGAAGGAAGAGGAAGAGGAAGAAGAAAATCCTGAGAAGAATGAAACCGCTTGCTTTGGTTTCATGGCCTTAGGAGAAAGGGACAGCGAAAGCGGAAGCGACTCCGACAACGAGGTAAATTCTGATTTACAAAATGCATTTAATGAGCTTTTTGAAGTTAGTTAATCACTTAAGATAGAAAATAAAAATATTAAAAAGAACCTTAGTCCTCTTAAAAATGAAAATGAAAGGTTAGAAAAATAACTTAAGGATCTAGAATCTAGTCCTAAAAATGATAACTTAATCAATGAAAATACTAAATTGATTGACGAAAATGCTAGTCTAAAGTTAGAATTTTCTGATTTAAAGTCTAAAATAAATATTATAGAAAAATAAATCGCATGTCTTAGGGAAAATTCTAACAAATTAATCAAAAAAGTAGAAGATTTGCATAGCCCTAAGGTTGAGAAAGGATCTCCGTTAAGGAGACCCGCTAAAAGATCCAGATCCAAGCTCACTTGGATACCGAAGAAAGATTTGGAATTTTATTTTGTAGGTTTCAAGGGTGACTACAACACAAAGGACTGGACCTACAATCTCAAGGTAGGTCAACTCGAGTTGGGAGGATCAAGGAGTAGACCAAGAAGAGAATGAGAAGACCGACGAGACGACGAACAAATGATGGACTCGCCGCACGTCGACCGTCGGATTGGAGACCAGCGCCAATGCCCTGGCCTCCAAGCTACGGATGGAAGCCCCATCCGATGTGCCATCCACTTGGGCCATTTTATTGGCCATGGTAGGTGAGGTAAAATCCTTTACCCTATCCTTTTATCATTAGCATATAGATTGGGGGAGTTAAAATTATGAGCTAAAGGGGCGATGTAAGTTAGCTAAATTTCCTCTAGTAAGGGGGAGAAAAATAATAGCTATCTTGTTGTTACAAAAAGGGGGAGGACACTGCTCTTATCAAAAGAAATTCAACTCATTTATAGAAGAGCATGTTTTAAGGGGGAGTTATAGGAAATTTAAAATCAATTAAACCTTTTTGATAATGTCAAAAAGGGGGAGGATTTTTTGCATTATTATTTATGATTTTGTCATCATCAAAAAGGGGGAGATTGTTGGTGCTAGAGCACCGCGATCGTTTATTTTGATGATAACAAAACACGTGTCATTTAACATTTGCACTTGAAGTCTTAGATTTGAGGTTATTTGCAAATGAAGACGTGGCTAAACGAAGTTCGAGCTCGCATCCAGAATGGATTGGAGGAGGTTGATGGAGAACAAAGGAGCTTCACGAGGAGCGATAGCTTGAAGAAGGAAAGAGATAAAGAATAAGATAGATTTCCTTTCCTTGTACTACTATGCATTTTTGTTTCTTTTGTTGCTCTTTATTTTGTTTCTTAGATTCATGTTAAAGAGCCTCAAAGTACCTTATCAGTAGTCCTAAGAACACTTGCACAACCCTAGGATACCTAGGTTTTCTGTAGAAGACTTAGAAAATCAAAATAGAGTTCAGACAGCTTTATCAGATGTTTAATCTGAAAATCAGATGTCTGATAATGACTTTTAACACGTCTAACTGTTGACTCGGACTTCTGATAATATTTAGGCTGGACTTAGTTAGTTCTGTCTGATGAAATCAAATGTCCAGACATTACTCCGAATGTCTTAGCAGATGTCCAATTAGTGGACCGTTGGCTGCCTTAGTAAACACTGAAGAAATGACCATTAGCCTCGTATCAGACATCCGTGGAGGACCCCAGACGTCTGATACATGACTATTTTGCCTCGACTGACCCAAAATCTCTTCTCAGAGATTTTCTAGCCGTTGCACTCCATTGGGAATCCATACCCGTAGAAAAGTAGGTTTCCAGACGTCTAGACTTAGTGCCAGACATCCTGTAAGCCGTCAGATGACATTTCACTAAAACCATGTTTGGATTTGACTCAAGTCAGGAAGGAAACCTGCCTATAATCAGAAGTCTAACTTTATTCCCAAACGTCTTAAACGAGTTTCCCAGATGTCTGATGCCAGGACCAGATGTCTGATAACTCTACCAGAGTAATGATTGATCCTATTTCTTTCAGCCTGTTTCTCTTGAGGGTTGTACCCAACGGCTATGGAAGCCTTCCAAGGCCATCCAAAGCCTTCTTAGGGCCTCTATAAATAGAGGAGAACCTTTGCCACTCAAAGATACACCAAGACACACTAAGAAAACCACTTTCCACATCTTTTGCGTCCAAGAGAAGTAGTTGGAGCTCTAGCTCTCCAAGCTTAGTTCTACATCTAGAGAGCATTGATCAATTGTGCACCGGCTCTCCTGCCATAGTTCACGAGAGCACCGTTGTGCCGTTGCATGGCTCACTCACCTGCGTCACCAATTCGATGCACTTCCAGCAATGGGAAGCATCTTAACTCCTATAGAAGCTTAGTTTAAAAATATCTTTTGTGGCTCTATAGGATTATTGTTGGATTGTACTTTGTTATTTGGTTGGGTATTCGTGTTGCGAATTCCTGTCTCCATCGAGGGACAAAATCCTTCTCGTGAAGAGAAGGGGTTGAGGAACACTACCCTTGCACTTGTAGCGTGGTTGTAATTGAGGTTGAATCACCCTCATTCAAGTGATTTGTTTAGTGGATTTAATCAACTTGGTTGATCGGAAAATCCTAACTCAAGAGGGTTAGGTGGTGGTTTTCATCCGGTTTGGGTTTCGACCTAAAAATAATTGTATATTGTGTGATTGTTTATTTTGTGAGATTGTATATTTTAATTCCGCATTTTTTACATCACCTGATCTCACCCCCTCCAAGTAGGGAATTACACCGGGAACACGAAGATGTACCATGATCTAAAATGCGACTTTTGGCGGAGAGGGATGAAGCGGGATGTAGGTGAGTTCGTGTAGTACTGTTTGGTATGCCAGCAGGTGAAGGCCGAGCATCAAAGGCCTGCAAGGCTGTTGCAGCCACTTCTTGTGCCAGAGAGGAAGAGGAGAGCATCACCATGGACTTGGTGATGGGCTTGCACGTTACCCAGCAAGGACACGATGCAGTTTGGTTGATAGTAGACAGATTGATGAAGATGACACATTTCTTGCTGATCCGAGTCACCTTGGGACCAGCGTAGTTAGCGGGGAGGTATATTTGTGATGTGGTACTTCTGCACGGAGTCCACGTGAGATTGTATCTGACCGGGATACCCGTTTTACTTCCTAGTTTTGAGTTGAGTTTCAGCAGGCCATGGGGACACGGTTGAGGTTCAGCACGGCATACCACCCCCAGACGGATGGACAATTAGAGCGCATAATACAGACACTTGAGGGCCTCTTACGTGCCTGTATACTGGACTAGAGGGGCTCTTGGGAGAAGCACTTGCCTCTGGCAGAGTTTGCATATAATAACAGCTATCACTCGAGTATCGGCATGGCACCCTACGAGGCTCTGTACGGACGGAGGTGTGCTGCGCGCTTAAGTTGGGTTAAGGTGCGGACTAAGTGGGAGGTTGGCCCCAGGCTAATCTGGCAGAGTCAGAAGGTGATCTAGCAGATTCATAGATGACTTCTCACTGTCAAGAGCAGACAGAAGAGTTATGCTGATCAGAAGTGCAGGGAGGTGCAATTCAAGGTTGGGGATCACGTCTTTCTTCACGTTTTTCCCATGAAGGGCCTGCAGTGGTTTGGGGTGAAAGGGAAGCTTGCACCGAGATTTATGGGGCCCCTTGAGGTCTTGGAGCAGGTAGGACTTGTTGCTTATAGGCTTGCCCTTCCACCCCAGCTTTCAGGTGTGCACGACATGTTCCACGTGTCCAACCTCAGGAAGTACGTCATCGATCCCAGTCACGTTCTGAGTCACGAGAGTGTCGAGGTGGGGGACAACCTGACCTACCCCGAGACACCAGTACAGATACTAGACAGAGTCATCCGAAGTCTGAGACGGAAGTAGGTACCCCTGGTGAATGTCATGTGGAGGAGCCAGAGGTACGAGGAGGCTACCTAGGAGCCTGAGGTGGTGATGTAGGAGCGGTACCCGGAGCTTTTTGAGGGTATGTCCTTTCGGACCAGCATCGGTCCTCTTTATGTTTGTTATGCGTATATAGTTCTTTTTCCGCACTCTAGCTACCTCAAGTTTCAAGGATGAAACTTCCTTTAAGTTTGTTGTGATGTAAAGACCCATTCTATCCTGAGCCTTTTAAGATGTCTGGACTGTCGGTCAGATGTCTGGTTAGACATCTGGACCACTTCCCAGATGTCTGGAAATCAAAACTTTTGGGTACGAGCTTCGCGTTTGCGTGTGTGCTGCATGCAGACAATACCCTCCTTCTCTCTTTTTCCCTCCTCTCCTTTTCTTCCCAACCCTAGCGAGCCTTATAAAAGGCCCCCTTCCCCTTTTCTTCCTTCCTCACTTCACCCAGCTAGCACCTTCTTCCCTTCCTCTCCACCTCAGTGAGAGGAGCGAGTGCAAGAGAGAGAGTGAGAGTGGCGACGAGTAGGAGAGGCGGCATGAGGAGAAGAGGAGAAGCTTGAGCTCGCGAGCTCGTGTGGGAGCTCACCGGAGGGCGCACGATCGGAGCGACGCATGCGGGAGGGGTGCGTCGGCGGAGTCGTCCCCAACACTGCTGCAGCCGGAGCTGCAGGCCAGGAGGCAAGGCGTGGTTGCACGCGGCGAGGGCGAACAGGAGGAGGTCCTGGTTCTGGGTTTTTCCCAGAATCAGACGTCTGGAGTGATGTCCAGACTATGGAGTGGATGTCTGGGGACGACTCTAGACATCTGAAGACAGATCTTCATGAAGGTATGTTTCCTTTTGTGGATACGGTCATGCAGGCCGCTCCGCAGCTACGCTTTGCATGGCCAATTGCGGAAGATTTGCTGACACGTGCATGAATTGCTATGAGAAGGCACGGGACACGCCCTCCCATGCGGTTCAGACGTCTGGGCAGCTCACCAGACGGCTGGAAGCACTCCCAGACATCTGAAGAGGGGGTCGGACGTCTAGAGCTGGGTCCAGATGGTCCAAAAGAGGTCCTAGACGTATGAGGTTGATGCAGAGCCTGAGGTGCATTACTAGTCACTTTTAAGATATCTGGACATTGTGCCAGACGTCTGATTTGGGTCTGTAACCCTATTTTTGACCCGTTTAGGGTCAGTTTGAGGTCCGTTTTATGCAAATAAGTTATCGATGTGTTCCTTGAGAGTTCCTCTACTTGTTAGAAGGTCGTTTATATTATTCTGAATGTTCCATTGTGATTGTTCCTTATTATAGGACTTCGTTCTGTTGTAGGTTTGGGGCTTGTTGAGGCAAGTGAGCCTGCCGTTTGAGCCCCCAATACTCCTGAGTTGTCTGGTAGAGTGGCTTTCCCTAATTTAATTATAAAACTGAATGCATATGTGGATTGAATAACTAGAACCTAGGACATGGCATGAATCCTAAGATGAGAAGTTGCCTGGAAATGTCTATATGCATGGTTGATTTAAAGTCTTGAATAAATAAAGAGAAATGATAACAACTACCTGTTAATGAACAAGTGCTGCCTATGAAAAATGAATTACCTGTGCTAGTTCAACAATTACATGTGACATACCTGTTGTATACATAAATGATAGAAATATGAGCTGCATGTGTATAACCTGAAATTAGAAATGTGAATGATAGAAATACGAGCTGCATGTGAATAACCTGAGCATGGAAATGGGAATGATGAAACCTAGTATGGAATGGCATGAGAAACATGAGCATGAACCCTACGGGGAATTAGGAGTAGAGCTCCTGTAAATAAATTGAATAGATCTGGAAATGTGAGTGGGAAGTGTGCTGGCCCTTGAGTACGTGGTACCAAGGAGAGAGACTGTCCCCAATTTAGTGTAGAGCAGAGCTAGCCGCCCTTGGGTTGGGACCGGAGGTTAGGATTGGCCACTCTGCACCAACTTCTTGGCCCTCACGTACATTCTACCAGGGAGAGCTACTAGTGTAGGGTGAGAGCTAGCCACCTCACGGGGCCTGGGATTCAGCTAGCTACCCTACACCAACTTGCTAGGCCCACTGGGCAAACCAAGGTAGCCAGACGAGGGTGCATAGACTGTGGACGGGCAAGACCCCTGTTACTGAGAGGGCTAGGCCCTATATTATTCCATGCTGTGCTTTGAGCGTACCCGTTAGTGGAAATGACTGACCACGTGCAAGTGCGGGGTAGCTACTTGTGCGCTTATCACGAGTGCCATAGTCATCGTTACATTTGTCCGTGACATTGGGGTGGTTGACTGGGTGTAGGACCACCACGGGGAACTCTCTCGGCCAGGAGAGCACCACGTGCGACTTCTATTCTTTGAAAAAGACTGTAATCAAGATCGTTCCCATGAGGAACATTAAAGATCAAGAAAGAATAAACCTATGGGTGAAAAAGGAATAACTTGTAAAATAAAGAAATTGGAACATATAGTTTTACCTGTTAGCTTTTACTACTTTAGTTAGCTGGTTGCCACTCTACTCAGCATTTACTGACTTTGTTACTCATAACCCTTTTCAGATCCAGGTGTTGAGCAGCCCGAGTCTCCGACTGCAGAGGGTGCTGGGCCCAGTGGAGCCCAGTAGCAGTAGCTTTCTATAGTACTTTCTGTTGTAGTGAGTTTCAGACTCTTGTACCTTTACGTTTTCTATACCTTATTTTCGTTTTACTGTTGTGGTGGTAATATGTACTGTTATCAGCTTTTCTTTCCTTACTGCTTGTACTCTTTTTACTATTAGTTGCATAGCATTGTGAATGTAGTTTATTTTCCTGCTTTTTGGTTATTTCTTGTTGGACGACTGGGTCTTGGGATCAGTCAAGTCGGGTCGGTCTTGTGTCCTGTAGGGATTTAGGAACTGGGTCGTAACAGTTATCCTCTCATAGCCGTTCGAGAAATGGATCTCGCTGTGACGTTGCCCTGCTCCATCCTCTGTCTTCACCCTCTTCCGTCCAGCATCTCACCACCCTCATCCAGGTGCCCCATCAATGCGGCTCATCCTTCAAGCAACCGTCGAGGAGGATAGCTTCTCACCCCCTCTCTTTTTACTACTTTCTAGTGTAGATTTCTCGCTTTCTAGTGTAGCAAATAGTTGTAATGGACATGCACCCATTGTTATAAAATTCTTGTTCATTCTCTCCCTATTTTCTCTTTATTTGTATTATTCTTTCTCTTTCTTCTATTAATTATTCTTTAAGTAGAATAGCTAGTAGATTAATTTCAACCTGCTAATCTACTTTTGTGACAATAATTCCAATGCGATTATTTATCAAACATTCACCTCCCCATGTTCGACCCAGGACTCACCAGAGCTCTGATTAAATTATCTGTTTGACAAAATTTTACACGACTACAACAATAGGGTTTTTAAACTCAAATCTTTTAGCGTAGAAATCTTGTTCAACAACACACCAATAGAAAACGTATGCCACTGTGGGTTACTTATACGTTGCTGATATTTAGACTTGCCCTACAGGTTACCATTCAAGGAAAATAATAAAAAATTAGGCACAAATGTGTCTTTTTCCATCTTCCAGCCCTTAACCCTTGGACTTCAACACACACCTCTCTCCACAAGGGGTCCCTCTTCTCGTCGACACCTACTCTCGATAGTTCTCCACACCTCAGGCAACTCCACTTGTCCTAATCGCCTCCACCATCATGTGCCCTCCCCTCTAAACTCATCACCACCATCCACCGATTGCTAACCCTTGCTATCTACTAATCCCCAACCTTCCTCAGCACACAACTCCTCCCAACCCCTCGTGACTTCAACATCACGACCTTCCGATCACACTCACGATGCCACCTCTTGTCAATGTCCCTGCATCACCACCAATCAAATATATATCTCATTCTCGCCAAGTTAGGTCAGTCTCCTTCTCAATCTCTGACATTCTTGGAGATTGCTGAAGGCAATGATGGGATCTCTAAACTTATATCTGTACTCAAATTTTTTTTTCAGGGTTTTGGATCTCAAATTTGATTCATAGGCAGTAATCTCATATCCGCGCTCTCGCTTACTCTTTCTCTCTTTAGATTCATCAGTCTCTCCCTCTTTCTACTTTTGTGTGTGCATGCATGTGCACGTGTGCGTGTTAATCTCTTTCAATCTCTCACAAGGGCTAGGATTAAGGTTTAGGGTGAAGAGGTGGATTTGGCTCATGGTTTGGGTTCGAGGATTTGGCTCATGGTTTGGGTTCAAGAATTTGGGTCAATGTGGGTTTCATTGCTGGAGAGGTGTTCAATGAAATGTGTAAGTGGGATTTTGCTGGTTGTGGTAAGCGAATTTGTTTGAGGGATCTAGGAGATATCCTCCCAAATCAACAGAATTATATTGCTGTGGACATCCTTGATAAGATGCCAACATTGTATGCAAAAGTAAACACTTCCATTAGTTCAAACATTGCTTTTGGGACAATGTTATTGAAGGAAAGGGATGAGAATATTGGCAAGTTCCTTTATCTTGAAGGAATTGAATATCACATGTCGAACACTTATGATGTTCATTTTTATGCATCTTTTCCACTTGCTATGCTATTTCCAAAACTCAATCTTAGCATCCAGAGAGATTTTGCAGTAGCTGTAATGATGCATGTTCTAGAGAAAATAAGATCTTTGCTTGATGCTAAATGGCTACCAAGAAAAGTGCTTAGTGTAGTTCCCCATGATATGGGGCACATTGATCCATCACATGAAGAAAATGCTTATAATCTTTATACCACTAATAGATGGAAAGGCTTGAATTGTAAATTTGTCTTGCAAGTGTATAGAGATGTTGCCACCAAAGATATGTCCTTTACATGTGTTGCATGGCCTTCAGTATATGTGGCTTTGGCTTACCTTGATCAATTTGGTAAGGATAGAGATGGGATGATCAAAAAGGAAGGTTTTCCTAACCAAACTTATGACGTTTGGTCAGTTAAAGGTGTGAGTGCTTCCACTGGAGGTCTACAAGTGGTAGTTTTGCAAGATGCTTCATTGATAGCAGGACTACTGGGTGATAAATCCACCAAGCAGCATTTCTGGTATAAATTTTAGAATGTAAAAGCTATTTGTAGTATGAAATGGAACGAAGTCTTATTTTAATTATGATAGTGGCAGTAGAAAAAGTAATTCCATTATAGCAAACTAACTTACTGGAGGATGGTAATAATGTCGTTAATCTATCATCTTTTTTGTTCCCTTTCTAATCCTAATATCTAAAATGACTTTTTCAGCTTGGGAAAGACATCTTTGTCAATACAGTCATAACAGTTCTCGCAAACCCTCTATCTTGCTATTTTTTTCTTTTATTGGCAATTAATTTAGTATAACTAACAGTTGACATCTATTACTATCAAACCCAACATGTTTTGATTATGAAAAGTAACCATCGAACTGCAACAATCATCAAAATATCACAATAACGTGCTATTGTCGGGTTTTTGTTCCCGACAACAACGCCAAAAATATGATCGTCGACTTTCGATTTGCAATAAAAATGATGTGTAAATGTCATTTAATTGTAGTATAGATATCACGAATGCAAACCGATGCTGTGTCAATTTTATTTATTTACTATTTTTATTAGTTTATTTCTAGGTCATTCACTAGGAGGTAGTCATTGATATACATCACTCTCTAAGCCTAAAAATGTTCTTTTATTCCAAAAATATTGATTTTATTTACAAAATGAATAAATCAATCAATGAATGAAAGAATTGGGTAATTATTTACAAAAGAATCAATTAATCAGAGTGATAATAACTAAAAACATATGTACAATAAACAGACATCAAAAACTATCTATTACTATACTATGTTAATTATATGTAACTACTATAAGTAATACCTAAGTATAGGTACAAAAATATCAATAATATCTATTATACTAAATCATTATAACATACTAATATCTATAATACACAGTAACATAAATAAGCGTTGCTAAAACCTTAGTAAAATTATATACATAACATAAGGCAAAATAGTTGTCTATACTGACGTATGTAGCTACATGCAAGGATAGATCTAACTGTCACTAAAGCTCTAAGTGTTATTTAGATATATAAGGGAGCTCAAGCACACTATACTATTCTACTTATATTACACATATACATTATATTTATATGCATTCATATACTTATTTATTTACATACCTATAATTATTTATTTATTATACCATATACTTATATATTATACATATACATGCAACACACACATAGGCAAGCACACTAAGCTCCAACACTAAGCCATTTTCACGGCTCTTCTCTTCTCTCTTCCTCCTTTCCTCTCACATACTTAGTCATTTTAGGGCCTTAACACTTTCAGACCGATTCGACTACCAAAAATTTGGTTTAAAGTGGGCGGGCCAGTTTATTTTCGTGGGATACATAGACCTCGAAAGGTGGGACCAGAGCACTAGTGAACCAGCCCTAGTTATGTTTAGGTGTCTTTATATCTGGTTTCCAGCTCATTATTGGGCCCACACATGCCCAGCTACAATGCATGGCCCCCGACCCAAGCACTATTCAAACATTTAATCACATGCATGCTTGTATCAGATCAGATAAGGAAATGAGTAATGGGTTGCTAGCACCCTACACTGTGATGATCAAGTAGGCAATGGCACAAATCCAATATATACTGTGCCACGTGGTTGTCAACACATGATGTGGCACATTCTTAGGTGCCCAATTGGGCATTATTGTTCACAGAACAACATTCTAATTTCACATATTTGTCCCTCGATTTGAGGGCCATAATTTAGTTTAATTTAAAATTAAATTATATCATTGTAAAGCACTTATATAAGGCTACATAATTATGTAATTAGTTTACATAAATAAGTTCTTTACATAAATAATAAAATTAGTTAAAGTCTACAGTTTATACATGTTAAGTTAAGGGTTTATCTCCTAATTAAAGTATAAATTGGTTAATTAATAGTACAATTGACTTTATACAGTGTTAATATACATAATAAATTATTTATTATACATTTTTATTATATTTTAGAAACTTTATTTCAATTTATATACAATTAAACACACATTTTAAATAGTTTTACATATAAATAATTTATAAATACTATAATACATTATAAATACGATATAAATATGTTCAAAATATTTAATATATCATTATACAAATATACATTCTAACTTACTTCAGTATTAGGTTAAATTACTAATTTATTTTATTCTAAGTTAATAATTACTTAGTTAACTTAATAACATAATTCTTTACTGTAAATATATAATTAAGTTAAATTACAGGTATTATATAATATATTATATAGTTAAATACATATGTACAATGTTAGGTACGATTATATACATACAGATAGGTTTATATAATTACCTAGTTTATTATACATTTAAGTTAATATAAATTAATAGATGATTATATAATAAAGTTATATATACAATAAATCATTTAAATACTTAATTTAATATATGCAATACATATATAAGTTATTTACACTTATTATGTACATATTACACATTATATACATATATCTTCGGTTTAAATTATTATATACAAGTATATACATAGTAAATAGGTATTTTTGTGTTTTTCTTATTTTTATAGCTTTTATAGATTTAAGGGAGGTAGGGGATGAGAGAGAAAGTGTGAGATGAGAGAGAAATATTTCTTTTTGGTGGTTGTGGTTTGATTTTCTTTATTAAATTCTAAGGTGTACTGTACCATCGACTGCTATATTCTACCAAGTCAACGATTCAGATTACCTTGAAACTTTGCATACACTTATAAAAATATCTAATCAAACTCAAGACACCTTTATTTTATTTTTTTGTGATTTTTTATGATTTTTATTTGTATTACAATCTTACAAACAAGAGGTCTAAATGGGGTTTGAAATAAAAACCTAAGCCTCTAAAGTGAGTCCTAAGTGCTGGAATTGAAGTTCAAACACTCAAAGACTTCGAACAAACCACATACAAGAACTTTGAGTCAATAAACATGATTTTCTCTTAAATCTCAAGTCAAGAAACAATTTGGACAGTTTATGTAATACAAGTAGCTGACAAAGAAGATTAAAACAAAATTACAAGCCATTCTAATTGGTATTCAATTAATGAAAGGTACATGAATGCTTGTCTATGAAAATATAACACTATGCAGCATGTCAGCTAAATTACATTCCCAAATTCATCCCAAAATTTCCTCTTAGACCAACCAATTCAGTCCATCACAGTGGCTGAACTACTGCTCTAAACTTTCTAGCAGTTGTTGCTACTATAGCAACTTCAGCAACCATTTGTGTTTCTATTGTAAAACCAGCATCACGAAGCTACTACAGTAATTACAAGTTAGGTGTTGCTGCATTGTTCTGAAACCAGATGACTTAATTATTGACCTTGAACTCTGATCAGACCAAGTAGGTCTAATCTAAACTCAATTTCAGTAATTAAGCTACCTTAAAATCTTAACCAAACTTGAAGCCCCACTAAAAGTCCAGGTCTCACTCAAATCCAAATCCAAATTAGAGCTATAAAATAAAAGGGAAAATCTGACAAAAACTTTCTCTCATGCTATAGACAACATGAAAGAAAGGTTTCAAACCAAACTTTGAAATCCACCGAAAACCATGCTCAAATTTCAAATGCTTGAAACCAGGGTTAATTCCAAACAATGTATCTACTGAGCAGTTATTTGTTGTATCGGAAAGGGGGAAATTTATAATCAAAATCACATGTTCAAGCCATTGTTCAAAACATACTCTGTCTGAAAATTCATTTAAAAACACATTCTAGTTTTGAAATCTTCATCAAAAATCCCATAAATCCCACAAAAACTCATCTTAATTCTCTTAAAAACCAAATTTATCTCGCACAACATTAAAATCTTGATCTAAAATTATATCTTACACCATGGGCAGTGTAAGGTATAATTTCATTTCAGATACATCAAATCACATAAAACAACTCCAATAGGTTGAGATGGAAATTAGAGTTTGAAAGATGCAAAATAATCCTAATCTAATGCTCTTCTTATGCCATAGACAACATGAAGAGGAACATTCAAATCAAGGACTTGACTCATCCAAATTTCAACCCAAAAACTCTTATTACTGTCAAATTAACACAAAACTGAAATGATCTATGATTTAGCTCAATAGAAACCACACTAGGGTCATTGTGAACAAATGGAGTAATGAAGTGACCCTAAAATGAATTTGAGTGCTCAAATCAGATCTAAATTCTCAAGGGAATCATATCTGATTTGATGCTCTGATGCGTGGGTGATTGGAGAGAAACAAGCAAGGAAAACATTTAGAAACAAGTTGTAAAATGATGAGGAAGATTAGTGGATCGGTATGATGGTGAAAAACCACCTCTCTGTTCTGAATTGATCAAAGAGGGTGAAGTCAATCTATACTAATTCTACTCCTAGCTAACAATTCAACAGTGAGTTCTCTAGTTATTTCTACTCCAAGAAAGCAGTAAATCTAATCTATGAAAGTGGTAAATCTATCTACTCAGAAGAATGAGGTCCCTGGATCTACAAGGGGTTGCTATGGCAACAAATGGGGATGCGAGGGTCTCTAGCGAAGAATGAGGTCCCTATGCAGCAACTAGTCATTACAATGACGAAATTGAGGAGGAGACACCGCCCCTGTCACAGGCGGCCGATGGAGGAAGGGGGACTGGAGATGTGGAAGAAGGGATTAGCCCAGTGGGGGAGGGAGCTCGATGGCGTACATGCAAGCTAGGCAGTTGCTTAAGTAGACTTAGGGAGTGCATCATATCACCACGAGGTGGGTTTAAGCTCCTAGGGCATGGGCGGTGGATATGAAATCAAGGGACGCGCAGGAAGCTCAACTCAAATCATGATCGATGGATGAGATCTGGAGGGGATTGTGATTACACGCGTGAAGTCGCACGAAGGTTCGATTAGAGATCGACCATTTGATCAAGAGATCATGGAAGTGATGACCCAAATTGGCCATGTTCATCGGTAAAAATAGTTCATCTCCTCCAACAGGTGTGTTGAGCAAATTATAAGGAAGCCCTTAAGGTGAAAGGGTAGAAGAATTATGAGGAGAGCCATAAGTGGCTGAAAAGTGGTTCAGTGTGGTCCCTAAGGTGTTGCAAAAAGGTCCCTAGCGATTTACAAAATGGTCCTTGAAGGCTTAAATGTGAATAAATGTAAATGAACCAAGGAACTAGATGTGATATCATGAATGCAAGGTCCTCATGATGTCCAAATGCCATAAAGTTTTTATTAAAGCCTAATTAAACATTCAAGAAGTTGATTTCACTTTCGATTTGAAGTTTTGAACCCAAATGTGTGTAACAAGATCATCAATTTACATTAATGAATAGAATATCTCATTTTATGATCTAATTTTGCATTTTTAACACAAATTGGAAGTTTTAGGTCATTTCTTTTAATTCCCACACTTAACCCATTTCTTGTGTTAATTATGTAGTGTTTAACCTAGTTTCAAACTTAACTTGGGCATTTTTACCCATGATGAGCCACACCTCATCATACCCCCATGCTTAGGTTTTGCTAGTCCCTTAGCAAACAACTCATTAATGTGCAAAGCATTTTAGGCATCAGCTAGGTAAGTGTGATGAGATATCTATTTTTATTTTCTCAATTTTTTAAGTGTTTAGAGATGACCTTTAAGCTAAAATATTTTCTAATAAGCCAATTATGTTTTTGTTTGGACATTGTGAGAACCAACACTTAGGAAGACTGACCAGAACTTAAGACTGATATGACATAGGCCATCTCTCGACCAACTAGGACTCTTGATATTTAAACCTTAAGTGTGATTTTCATGACTCAAAGGGTTTTACAAGGCTCAAAAGCTAAGTGGTTATGGCTGTTCTTAGTAATAAGTCAGGACTAACTAGGTGAATTTCAAAACTCAATCACGGGATTTCACTTCTTTTTAAGTCCAGGTTGGCTCTAACGTCAGCTCATGTCTTTGGATCGAATCTCAAAAATGAGGATGACTCAAACCCAACTCTTATTGCATTATGGCTTAAAGAATATTTGGTGGAAACAGGGTATTTGTATTGCACCCTGAAAATATTTTTAGTGGAAAACTATTTATAGGACTTTGGAGAACATACTTGACTTATTCTAAAGAATGTATTTTCTGAAAGTTATTTTTTACTTTTTCTGATTTTTTTCTTTTTTTTCACAAATAAATGTCAGCATGCCTCCGACAACCTTATTTGATAGAGCACACTTATTGGTGGGTGAGTTCTTTGGTGGAAAGAGCTTCTCCTAAACACAAGACTAAAGACTAGGATAAAGAGTCTACCAGCACGCACTGGTAAGGACTCCACCTTCACTAATGAACACTAGGGTTGAATTTCAAATTCACAAGATCTTTCCTGACACTGTGTAGTGTAAACAAAGGTTACTTAGACCCCTAAGCCAAAGAAAACTAGCGAATCCTGTACTGGTGACTCAGGTACAAGAATAAGTTAGGAGAGATCTTGGTTTATCTTGTCAAAGCTTAAAATTATTATGCCAAAGCCTGAGCAAATCAAGCTATAGTGGCCCAGAAAGTCTAACAAGCAAAGGTTGAATGTCCATAAACACTTATTCTATTTTTACTTTCAGCTATAAGATCATAATTAAACACTTATATTCTTTTCAATGTTTTTCTCTCAATTTCTATTTTGGAGTTCTCCCTCAACAATAAGTACAATTAGGCCCCTTATTGTATTTTTCGAGTTTTTGTTTTTGACATTTTTTTTTGTATTTTTGACTTTGTAGTTTTTTTCAAAATTTTCAAAATGTTTCAATTTTTTTGGTATTTTTGATAATACTATACTATATACATTACGGGTGTGTCTATGATTGCATTTCAGAAAAATATTTCACCATTTACACCCCCACGCTTAAATGATGCAATGTCCTCATTATATGAATAGGGTGGATGCAAATGCATGCTTTGCTTTTCACAATCTTAGATTGGGTGATGGAAGGAAGTCAGAATGAGGAGATAAAAATCTCTGTGCGAACGATTTCAAGTCTGATACAAGATCAGAGTGGAAAGTCGGGCTACCGAGTGAAATGCATAAAATATGTGACTATGAATGTATGCTAAAAATGCAAGGATAGACACCTAATGAAGAAATAGGAAAAAAGAAAGGTGAAAATAGCTATGTACAAAGGATAGGTTTACTAAGTTTTACACCTTCAGCTAGACGTAAACCTAGTGAAAGATGTGTCATCAGGAATAGGTTCAAGATGTTGGAGCGAAATGGTAGAATTGACAAGTTTAAGATCATGTGGCTCAATGAAGAGTTTCAGTCTTTGTCCATTAACAATGAAAGGTTCAGATTTGTCAATCTCAGTGAGCTCAATAGCTCCATTGTCGAAGATTCTTATGATTTTGAAAGGTTCGATCCACTTGGATCTGAGTTTCCCTGGGAAGAATTTTAGTCTTAAGTCAAATAGGACTTTTTGACTAGGGTAAAATGATTTCCTACAGATGTAATGGTCATAGAAAGCCTTTAATTTGTCCTTATAAATCCTCAAGCTTTCATAAGATTCATTCCTTAATTCATTTAGCTCAGAAATTTGTAATCTTCTATGATCACTGGCCTTCTCTAAGTCCAGCTTACACTTTTTGATTGCCCAATAGGCTTTGTGCTCGAGTTCTATGGGAAGATGGTAGGGTTTCCCATACATAAGTCTAAAAGGAGGCATGCCTAATGGGGTTTTGTGAGTTGTCCTATATACCCACAATGCATCAGAAAGGTGGGGACACCAATGCTTTCTATCAAGTCGAATGGTAGTCTGTAAAATCTTTTTGATCTCCTAATTGGACAACTCGACAAGTCCATTGTTTGAGGGTGATAAGGTGTAGCAATCCTATGTGTCACCCCATACTTCTATAGTAAGGGCAGAAAGTCGATGTTCTTAAAGTGAGACCCTCCATCACTAATGATGGCTTTTGGTACCCCAAATCTAAAGAAGATGTAATCTTGAACAAACTAGTTTACAATCTTGTGATCATTTGTCCTCATAGGGATGGCTTCAATCCATTTCGAAACATAATCACTTGCCAATAAGATATACTCAAAGCCATAGGAATTTAGAAAAGGACCCATGAAGTCAATGCCCCATATATCAAAGACTTCGCATACTAAGATCATATTCAAGGGCATCATGTCTCGGTGGCCAACACTGCCTAGAGACTGACAACCTGAACATGGCCTAGTATATTTGTATGCATCTTTGAAGATTGTGGCCCAGAAGAATCCACTTTGTAGGACTTTTGCAGCAGTCTTTTTGGCTAAGAAGTGACCGCCATAGGCTTGGTCATGGCAGAATGACAAAATACTCTCTACCTCCTTATCAGGGACACACTTCCTAAGGATCTGGTCAGGACAAGATTTGAATAGCCAAGGTTCTTCCCAAAAGCAATGACTAGCTTCAGCTTTAAGTTTGTCTTTCTGATGTTGATTCCAATCAAGGGGAATTGCTCCAAAAGCCAAGTAGTTGACAATGTTAGCATAACAGGGAAGATCAGAATGAATGACTAGTAATTGCTTGTTAGGGAAGTTGTCAATGATTCGAAGTGAAGGAGATATTGCTTCAGAAGGAAGGCGAGTTAAGTGGTCAACTACCACATTCTCCTTTCCGACCTTGTCATGAATCTCTAAATCAAACTCCTGCAACAGCAGGATCCATCTAATCAGACGAGATTTCGCATCCTTTGTGGCGAGAAGATGTCGAACTACAGTGTGGTCAGTGTAGACTATAATGTGTGAACCTAGAAGATAAGGTCTAAATTTTTCCAATGTAAATACTACTGCTAGAAATTCCTTTTTAGTGACGGTGTAATTCCTCTGAGCTTCATCTAAGGTCTTGCTAGCATAATAAATGATTAGGTTTCCCATCCAATTTTTGCCTAAGGACAGCCCCTACTACATAATCAGAGGCATTACACATGATCTCAAAAGGGTGAGAACAATCTAGAGGTTGTAGTATTGGTGCCTTGGTAACCAGATCACAAAGTGTTGTATAGGCATGAACACAATCATCAGAGATCTAGAAGTCTACATATTTAGAGAGGAGATTGGTGAGAGGTCGAGCTATTTTTGAGAAGTTCGCTATAAAGTGACGATAAAAACCAACATGCTCGAGAAAAGATCTGATTTGCTTAACCGATGAAGGTAATGGCAGGTCAGAAATCAAATTTACCTTCACTCGGTCAACCTTAATTCCTCTCTCAGATATAAGGTGACCTAAATCTAGTCCTTCTGGTACCATGAAATGTGATTTCTCCCAAGAGAGTACTAGATTCACATTGATGCATCTTTGCAGGACCTTAGTCAGGTGGTTTAGACATGCTTCAAATGTGCTCTCAAAGATCGAGAAGTCATCCATAATGACTTCTAAATAATCACCTACTAATTCTGAGAAAATTGTAAACATACACCGCTGAAATGTAGCAAGCTCATTGCATAATCCAAATGGCATCCTACGGAATGCAAAGGTTCCATAGGGGTAGGCGAAGTCATTTTTCCCTAGTCATCGGAGTGAATCGCCACCTAATTGTCTCCTAAGTAGCCATCCAAAAAGTAGAAAAATCGATTCCTTGCCAATCTTTCCAATATCTGATCAATGAATGACAATGGGAAATGATCTTTCTTCATGGCTTGGTTGAGTTTACAGTAGTCAATGCATACTCACCACTAACTAGCAATCCGTGTAGGGATGACTTCTCCAGATTCAGTGGTTATAATAGTAAGTCTGGCCTTCTTAGGCACAACTTGAACAGGACTTACCCATTAACTGTCAGAAATAGGGAAGATAATTTCATTGTCTAACCACTTGATCAATTCATTCTTAACCACCTCCTGAAGTGTTGGGTTTAGTCTATGCTATGGCTGTCTAATCGGTCTATAGATCCTTCTTCAGTGAAAATTCTATGTGTGCAGTAAGGACTAATGTCAATCAGATCTAATAAGCTCCATCCTATAGCCTGCCTATGTGCTCTCAGGATAGATAAGAGTCATGCTTCTTGATCAGATGATAAGTGGGAGTTGACAATCACAAGATAGCTCTTATCTGCTTCTAAGAAGACATAATTCAAAGAGTCTAGAAGAGGTTTGAGTTCAACAGATACAGGATCTGGTGAAGGAGCAGGTGTGGAGATCTCAAAAAATCCTAGAGACATTAAAGGAATAGGAGGTAAGTCCTCAGTTTCTAATGGTGATGTCTCTGGAAGAGTCAACTCAAAGGCTAAAAGGTGTTGAGGTTCTAAATTAAGTGAATCAATCAATGTATCCTCGACCAACTTATACAGAGAATCCAAGGAATAGATTTCCTCAATTAAACTACAGGATGGTCCCCTTTGGGCCTGAAATATATCAATCCTCATTCTCTAATCTCCAAATTTCAATTCTATAAGGCCCTCCTCATAATTAATGTTCGCCTTGGCTGTAGCTAGCAAAGGTCTTCCTAGAATGATAGGGGTGCTCTAGATATCCTTAGGTATTTCAATGTCAAGGACTATAAAGTCTACAGGAAAATAAAAATCCTTGAGCACACTATAACATCTTCCAACACTCCCTGAGGTATTTTAACTGATCGATAAGCTAATTGCAGGGACACCTCAGTTGGCTTCAGATTGCCAACCTCTAAATGTGTCAGTAGGGAGGTTGGGATAAGATTGATGAAAGCACCTAAATCAAGTAGGGCTCTGTTAAATGTGGTGTTTCCTGTCATACAGGAGAGAAGAGGGGTGCCTGGGTCCTTCTTAATAGGGAGGTTTGAAATAAGGGAACTCACTTGTTCTGAGAGAATGACAGGACCACTCCCTTTCTGAACTCTAGCCTTACATTTAGGTGTACATATGTCTTTCAAAATCTTAGCATAAGGTGGAATGTGGTGAATCACATCCAATAAGGGGATGTTTATGTGGACTTGCTCAAAGAGCTTGAGCAGATCCTCCTCAGGTGCCACACTAGGTTTCTTCTTCTTTTCATCACTCTTCTTTTCTAAGGCCTCCGGGAAAGGTATTGAAGTGTAGTAGGAGGATCAATCAAAGGCTCAGAAGAGTCAGGTACAGGTAAATCAGCTATAGGAGTAGGGGTGGAAGGTCCAGGCAAAGATGCAGAAGTCGGTAATGGTGGATCAGTTGTACTTCTACCACTCCTAGTAGTAACGACATTCGAATCAGATTGCAGCGTAGATGATTAATCAGCATGAGATAGAATAGGTGGTTGTGGATTAGAATAAGAAGTAGGATGAGAATAGAAAGAATGAGGATCTGTGTAAAGCTCTGGTTTGTGTAAGGTTTGTGATATGACATGTGCTTGACCTTGCAAAGTAGGTCTGGGATGTGCTTGAGATGGGAGTGAATGTGTTTGACGGGATTCCATCAAGTGCGATAGCTGGGCTCTCATCTCAGCTAATGTCACGTCCTTTCTCTACTACATAGCAATGTTATGCTGTTGCATATCAGCAAGAGCTTTCATGATTGTCCCCAACTGATCATCTCGTGTAGGCCCAAGTTGAGAGTATTGAGCAGGCCTAGGTTGGGGTTGTTGGTAGGCATGCGGTGGATACCCTTATTGTTGTGGAGGTGGTGTTCAGATCGGGTTGTGAAGTGGTGGTGCAAAAGGTTGTTGAAAGGTAGATCTTTGTGAATTTCCCAACCACGAGAAATTTGGATTATTCCACCATCCACGGTTGTAGGTTTGTGAATAAGGGTCATTGTGAATGGAGTGGCGCTCCTCTGAAGCTCCAGAAGGTGCAGGGAAGTCAGTGTAGGGAGGAACAAAGGTTCCTTCAACCAGTGAAGGATATGGAAATAAATAATCAGGTAGTGCAAGTTGTGTCACAGAAAGATTGTTCACAGTTTCCCTCCCTGTGGGAAACTGAGAAGAAGTGTAAGGTGCAGGTGACTAAGAAGAAGATGATGAAGGTTTAGATAGGAATTTTCATACTTCATCTACTTCTTTATTAAGCCCACCTTATCCAGCTGACTAGCCACAATTTCTAAATCTCTTATGCTGGATTGGGCTTCGTGTACCCCCGTGTGTTAGTGGGAATGTGAGGACTTTCTATTAAAAATACTCATCGAAGCATTATTAATAGAATTTTCTACCATGCTTTCAAAGATCTCAAAAGCTAAGTCCTCATCCCAACATAGGAAATTTCCTCTACAAGCAGCATCAACAAAGTTCCTTGTGCCATCATGGAGCCCATGATAGAAGATCTGGACCTGTTGCCAGCATGGGACACCATGGTGGGGACACTTTCTAAGAATCTCGTGGAATCTCTCCCAAGCCTCATGCATCTGTTCTCCTGAATTTTGGGTGAAGGTGGTGATGGCACACCTCACAGCATTTGTGCAGCCTACAAGAAAGTACTTCTTTAGAAACTCATGTTCCAAAGAAGCCCATATATCTATTGGTGTAGTCCGTGCTTGCATTCTAAATCAGAAGGCGACTTTGTCTTTGAGTGAAAAGAACATTTTCATCAGTAGTGTGTGCTGATCATGACCATGTGAACCCAAGGTTTGAGCAAGATTTTTCAACTTCTCTAGATGCTTAAATGGGTCCTCAGAAGCAAGACCATGGAAGTGAGGAATAAGTGCAATAAGGTTCGGCTTCAATTCAACAACATGACCCCTAGATGGATAGCGTGCTACAGGAATAGGAGGTGTAACTGCAGGACTATAGTACTCTTGTAGTTGAGGTCTATGAGGTTGAGGTGCCCGGGCAGCTCAAGGTTGAGGTTTAGGGTTCGCTAAAATATTAACAGCTTGTGTAAGCTGTTGCACCTGTTGGGTTAGGGTGTTCATTTGTAACTGTGTTTCAAATAGGTGTTGCAGACGAGGCATAGAACCTCTCTTCGATGGTGGTTGGTTAGGAAAGTTAGTGAAAGAGTGATCTTCATTTTCATTGAAAACTTTAACATAAAATGATGTGTCATTGTATGTAATAGTGTGGTAGAAAATCACTTTTAAAACATTTTAATTCTCAAAACTAACCACGAAGAGTTAGGTCGTCTCCATAGGGAGGAATTAGCCAATTTAAACTAGAGCGTTGTGCTTCGTTTATTCAGGAATCTCAATGTGTATGCATACTAACTGGTGCACATGCTTTCAACATGATTTCTTGCTTCAAATAATTAATCAAGAATACAAGTGTGCATATGCAAAATCACCACTATATAATATCATGTAAAATAATGATCTTGATATTGGTAAACACTGTAAATGCTAATTTCTAGAATATAGCTTGTTTACCATAATATATATGACATGCATTAAATCATTTGGGAGAGATATTCATCTGCAAGCAATTTGGATGAAGTAGAAGGATGGCTATGCAAATTCACCTTAATAATTTAATGCTTTAAATAATTGAATAGTGGTCCCCCACAATGACATGGATGGTAATTTTTAATGTGAGCAAAAACAGAGGATTTCTCCTCTCTCCTCCTCACATGAATGGCCGTGCGTGGATGGCTGCGAGAATCGATGGGATGGTGCACCTCGATGAGTGCCTCGCGATGGTGGTGACATGGCGGCCAGAGGTGGTCAACAGTGGCCGGACGGAGGAAAAAGACCGGCAACTATGAAACTCACTCGTGCCGCTGTGGCTGCGCTCACAAGCTGCGCATGGCTACGCGTGCGGGTCACGCTGTGCGCGGTGCTCGGCGTCAAGAATGGAGATCGGAGGGGGCCGCACGGCATGGGACAAGCCGGTGGCTGATGGGTTCTTCTCTTTGCTGCAGCAGTGGAAGAAAGGAGATGAAGAAGACGAAGTGGAGGCGGCCACGCCTACGGCTGCTGGTGGTCTTGCATGAGAGCCAGTTGCCTGCCAGTGCTGTGCGTGCGTGTGGGCACACTGCTGCGGGCACGGTGAGGGCGTTGCGTGGTGAAGGCGGTGAGAGGTGATGCATGGTGTGTTGTGCACGGTGAGGGGGCACGCTTGGTAAAGGCAGCAGCTAGCTTGTGCGCAAGGCGTAGCACGCGTTCATGTGGTTTATGATGGTGGCCACACGCTGTCACCGTGCGACCATCAACATGACGAAGGTTGGAGGCAGATGCGTAGAGTTCACAATGTATGCCAATTCCATAGTGTATGCCCACTCCACGATAGGGAAGGTGGAGATGATGAGGGAGGGAGTCCGCCCGCTCTTATCTTTTATCTCCTCGCCCCCATCCACTCTTCCTCCTTGATGCAAGTCAAGGGATTTTCAAATCCCTTACTAAAATTGGCCGGCGACTATTTTGGGTTTGTTGAGGCCGACTGGAGGTTGAGAGATCCCCATAAGGGGGGGGGGGATTTCTTTTCACCACCCTTTTCTTTGCAAAATTATTCCTACAATAATGAAACGTAAAATAATTACATAATAAGTTATAGAATGCAATAGAATAGATGTAAACTTAAGTAATGATGCATTCAATCATTTTATGACCTAATGTAGTTATTAACAAACATAAAATGTAAGAATAAAGTTAACTTAGGCGTAACAATAGTCCATTAAAGTAGACTCATCAAATACCCCCATGCCTAAGATTTGCTAGTCCCTAGCAAAAATGAAAAAATAATAGAAGTAATAAGAAGATTTCTTCTTTTCTTATTTCAAAACTTTAGAGATCTAGACAAATGTGAAGTGATAATAGCCTAGGTAATGGATCCAAGTGAAAATAACCAACTTACATTTGCAGTTCGTACTTATCCCTTAGTAAATATTTCTATCAGGATAGGCAACTATTTCTCTCGGGGATAAAGCAAAAAATAATCTGTAAATTGACCTCGGCTTTTGGCTTAGGTAGGAGATATTGAGTTTAATGGATATGTATTTGGTGGCATACACTCATCTGGTGCTACATGTAATCTAGTACTACAGACTCTAGGGCTCT
This sequence comes from Thalassia testudinum, assembly GCA_037157565.1. Classification (NCBI taxonomy): domain Eukaryota; kingdom Viridiplantae; phylum Streptophyta; class Magnoliopsida; order Alismatales; family Hydrocharitaceae; genus Thalassia; species Thalassia testudinum. The sequence goes on from JAZHRO010000063.1 coordinate 142,612,178, forward strand.
AGACTATTAAACAAGTCAACTCGGAGAGAGGCTAAACAACTGTGCTCTCTTGATGTTCCTTGGTGCTCACTCTTTTCTTTCTTTTCTTTCTGAGATCACAAATCTCGCCAGATTTCGTAAGTGTACTCACTATTTGGTGGCCTCACATGGCATTCACACTTCAATTAAAATTCCAATAACTCTACAACTAAGTTAAAGTCCTCAACCAGTATTCAGGCGATCAGAAATACTGAAAGGTAGGTATGGGTCATATTTGGTGGTTTGCAATGGGTGTTTTTGTTGCCTCAGAAACATCGTCACGAAGATAAAACTGTAAACTTGGACTCTTTTCTTTTTTCTTTCTTTCTCTCTTTTCTCTTCTTCCTTTTTTATTCTTTCTTTCTTTATAAATCAACATAACACAATGCAGACTTTTATTTATGAGGCATTATTAGGGATGATGATGGTAAAGAGGATATTGTGTGGCTTATTTGGTAGAAGTGCCTACTCTCGACACTGGGAATGAATGGATAAGACAAGTGTATTTCTGACCTTTGACACTACTACCCTCCTTCAGCTGAGGACTCTATGAAGGACGGTCGTAACCATCTACCAGTCATAGCTTTATTAAGACTCAATCTATATGTATCTACCTTATTTGGTGACTCTCAGGAATTCACACAATGTACGCACATAGGAACAGAGAGTGAAAACTATGCCTAACTCTAAGGTATCATCATCTAATTGTCCAAAACTTAAGAGTCCTTGCACTAGACTTAGCGTACCCATAATCTCTCTACTTTCTTCTCACAATTATGAGGTGGATCTACTAGAAGATACTAAACCTGACTCCGTATTAACTGTCCAAGGATTCAGTAGACTAAAAATGCTTATTGGTTTTCTTCAATGATCTATTATCTGGTCTACGTGCAAATGAAGTAAATGTACTAGATTCTAAAAATAAGAAATAATTCAAGAAGAAAAATCTTTAATGACACCTCCATGGCAATGATGTTTTGCTAGGAACTAACCAATTCAGCTCAAGAAAATAATTTTTTTTTTATATGCTAACCTAAATGCATGAATACTTCCTAAAATGCAAAGTGCACCCCCTCATGCCTAAATCCTACAATGTCCTCATTGTAAAATTAAAATAGGGGGAGAAAGGAAGGAAATCACCTGATGACGACATTATTCAGAACATTGGGTTGCCTCCCAACAAGCGCTGCATTTTCTGTCAGCAGCCAAACTTATAAGGAACCTGTAAGTCTGGTTTTAGATAGAAAAAGTTAGGCCCTAAAATTATGCATAACAACGTGGGCCTAGAAAACAGGTAGCCATGGATGTTGGCGAGCTGATGATGCAACGTAATCCCAAATTCTCGCTAGAAGATATGAAAGCAGAAAACCTCGTTGGCAACCTGGGGAGGTCTAGGATAACAAAAGGAATATGAAAAGGGACCTCTCGAAATGGAGTAAGTGGAGGATAACAAGGATCCTCCAAAGCAGGATGGGTTTTAAAAGATATAATTATTATTTCAAACCCTTGAATGGCGAGACTAAAAGTACAAGCATCAATCCAAACTTGCCATTCTACCCGAGGATGTACTGGCCTAATATGTTCTCCAGAAAGAATGTACATAAATAGAGATCTGAGCCAAGGATTGGTTAGGGAGTGTAAGGGTTGTTTGTAGTGTTGGAAGGTAATGATTAAGTCCAATGAGGGCTTAGTTGGTGTTAGGTCCAATTCCAACAACGATTCAGATTGTGTATTCTCCCTAACAATTGTAGACAAATTCACGTTACCCTGCCTAGCATTAATGATCGAAGTCATATTTTAACCTTCTAGCATATGTGAATCAATGGTAGACTTCAAATTATATTTCTTTGATGGCAGGGTCGAAATAACATAATCATTATCATTAATTTCAACCCCATATTTGTTTGGTTCACTTGAGTTTTTGTCGGGGTGTATATATGATTCACCAGTAACAAGAGGAGTTGGATCAGTATTTTCAATTATTCCTGAAGGAGGATCAGTCTTAATGTTTTGGAGCAAGCCTATATCACTCAATTCTTTGTTCTTCTTGGGACATAAATACTCAATTGACATGTTTTGTCCCTGAGAGTCTCCCTTAGGCTTCTCACTATTGTGTTTGTCCTCCTCTAGTATCAACTCCTAGTTTAATGGAGGATGACTCTCAAAAGAAGGGAGGAATCCAGATTTCACCATATTATTTATATCCTCTGGGGTTAAGTCCTCAAATAACAAATAATCCCCCTGTGATTCACTCCAGATTTTCAGTCTGGGTTCCTCCATTGGGGCATCCTCGTCCTCTGAAATAGACTCTTTATATCGTTGATACCAAAATTGATCTAATTCATCCTCCATTTCCTTAGGGTCACCTTCATTGGGTGCATTTAAATCTTTAAGATGATGAATGGTAGGTGTTGATTCCCTAAGTGGAGGGTTAGGATTAGGCTCATTAAGGGTAGAATGGGATTCCACTAGATAATCAATTGGGGAAGTGATAGGAACAACATAACCTTGACTCGAGTTAGTAGGGCTAAGGAGAATACTATCATTGGGGTTAAGGTCCTCAAGAGGCACCATCTTCCCTTACTTTTGACTCCAATATAGCTCGGGTGGTTAATCACTAGGATCGTTCTCCTCTAGTGGCCATGTCTCATTGGGAGAGTCTAAGTGATGGCTACATAAAACTAGATCCCTATTGTCATTGGTTTTCTCAGAATTATTTTCATGATCACGGTCGTATGGGTAGGGATCAGAATTACTGGGAAGAGTGTAGCTAACCTGTCTTATTTCTTTGTTTAATTATTGACTATTCCTCAACATCTCTCCCATAGATTCCATCATTTCCTTTTATTGTTTTTGCATTTCTATCATAAAAGAGGAGAGGCTAGTACTATCAGATTGGGGAGGATAGTCAATCTGAGGCTCTGGTTGCCTAGGGGTATCAATCCAACCTCGATATGAAAAATCATGAAGGGTGGGAGGGTTGGGTGTTTACATAGTAGTAGGGATTCTAGGGTTGGAAAATCCCGCTCCTAAGCTCTGCTCAACGGTGGGAGTTATCGGGCCAGTGCTCTCAGGATAGGAATAAGAATGATCCCATGAATTGTCAATGTACCCATCAAAGGATGGATATGCTCGGGGCATGGGATCCTGGTTAAAAGATGGGAAGTATTGACTCTAATAATCTAAATGATAGGAGTAAGGGTGATCCATTTCTTTAAGCCAAACAATTTTAACTCTCTTAGGATTTAGAAGAAATCAGAACACAAGCAGAAACTTCCTAGAGAGTTCTATCACTGTCAAAACAAACGCAAATCCAGTGGGATTTGTTTTTAGAGATTCTAGGTCTTAGAATTAAATGTTCAGTTGGTGGCCAAACAAGTTTTGCAAGAATTATGCTTCCTAGGCTAACCTTCATTGGTGCCTATAATCTACTCGCAAGGGATGGAAGTCTCGAATCGAGCCCACACGCGAGGAACCAAAGTAACTTGGTGGATAGGCTTGCTAATTTCCGACTAACTTCCATTGTGGTGCAAAAGAGGAGAGGTAGAAATTTATCTAGTGACCTTATGTGTGATGTGCATAGTGTCTCATGTGTGCAACACACGTTCACATTTTGAGTTTTAAAATCTTGCAAACAAGATCCTTTTCACACAATTTCAAGTCACAAATTTTATGGTCCACTCTCTTAATAGTCCCAATTTTTAAAGTGATCACTGAATTAACCTGATTCAAACACTTTAGTGGTCTTGAAGTTAAGTGCAATGTAAATGCATGACAAGTATTTGATGCTAAAGAGAAGACGTACCTTACTCCAGCTTTCTTTGTGTAAGAATGTATGCAATGCAGTAAAGATAAGCTAGATGCTGTTCATTCAGTCCTAGATGGTCGTTCTATAGATATGCAGCTTCTAGCTGGCAGTTCAAATATATTTTTTTTAATAATAATAAGCAAACAAACCTAATCTAACTAACTAACCAACATGTACTTCAAACAATTCGAATAATCCAATAATCTAAATAAATGGGAACACACTCCCGAAAATATGCTCCTGCATACGAGAGCGATAAGAAATAAATAAACACTAGGAACACGTTCCCAGAAATACCCGACAAGGGTCCAAAAGACAGAAATTAAGTTCTAATGTTTATCTAAACTAAATCTAAACTAATATCTAATGAATAAATCAGAAACAGGCTCCTCTGTAAGCCTACATACGTAGGATCAAGGGCCACGTGCTCCTATTGCTGGCCTCCAGGTGGCGTCAAGGTCCACCAAAAAGATCACCTCCATAATGCGTGCCCACCACGTTCATTGCATGTTTTTGCACAGAAGAAGATCCATAGTTTGTAATTCAGAAAAGTTTTCAAAATAGCACAAAAAAAACATAAAATTCCCAAAAATATTAATAGGCGTGTTTCCTCCCCAGCAACGATGCCATTAGAAAGAGCGATCTTCGTTTTCGTTGAAAACTTTAACATAAAATGATGTGTCGTTGTATGTAGTCGCATGGTAGAAAATCACTTTTCAAAACATTTTAATTCTCAAAACTAGCCACGAAGGGTTAGGTCGTCTCCACAGGGAGGAATTAGCCTATTTAAACTAGTGCGTTGTGCCTCGTTTATTCAGGAATCTCAATGTGTATGCATACCAATTGGTGCACATGTTTTCAACATGATTTCTTGCTTTAAATAATTAATCAAGAATATAGGTGTGCATATGCAAAATCACCACTATATAATATCATGTAAAATAATGATCTTGATATTGATAAACACTATAAATACTAATTTATAGAATATAGCTTGTTTACCATAATATATATGACATGCATTAAATCATTCATGAGAGATATTCATCTGCAAGCAATTTGGATGAAGTAGAAGGATGGCTATGCAAATTCACCTTAATAATTTAATTCTTTAAATAAATGAATAGTGGTCCCCCGCAATGGCATGGATGGTAATTTTTAATGTGAGCAAAAACAAAGGATTTCTCCTCTCTCCTCCTCGCATGAATGGCCGTGCGTGGATGGCTGCGAGTCGATGGGATGCTGCAACTCGATGAGTGCTTTGCAATGGTGGTGATGCGGCGACTGGAGGTGGTTAGCGGCGGTCGGACGGAGGAGGAAGACTGACAGCTATGAAGCTCACTCGCGTCGCTATGGCTCTGAGCGCGGTGCTCGGCATCAAGAACGGAGACCGAAGGGGGCCACACGACGTGGGGTAGGCCGGTGGCTAATAGGTTCTTCTCTTTGTTGAGAAGTGGAAGAAAGAAGGAGATGAAGAAGGTGAAGTGGAGGCGGCCACACGTGCGATTGCTGGTGGTCTTGCACGAGAGGCAGGTGCCTGCCAGCGCTGTGCACGTGCATGGGTGAGCTGCTGCGAGCACGGTGAGGGCACTGCGCAGTGAAGGCGATGAGAGTTGTGCTGCGCGCGGTGAGGGGGCGCGCTTGGTGAAGGCAGCGGCTGGCTTGTGTGTAGGGCATAGCGCGTGGTGAGGTGGTTTGCGATGGTGGCCGCACGCTGTCATCGTGCGACCATCAAGATGACGAAGGTGGGAGGCAGATGCACAGAGTTCACAGTGTATTCCCTCTCCACAGTGGGGAAGGTGGAGATGATGAGGGAGGGAATCCACCCGCTCTTCTCTTTTATCTCCTCCCCCCCATCCACTCTTCCTCCCCAGCACAAGTCAAGAGATTTTCAAATCCCTTACTAAAATTTGTCGGCGGCTATTTTGGGTTTGTTAAGGCCGGCTGGTGGTTGAGAGGTCCCCGTGGGGGGGGGGGGGGAATTTCTTTTCACCACCCTTTTCTTTGCAAAATTATTCCTACAATAATGAAACATAAAATAATTACATAATAAGTTATAGAATGCAATAGAATAGATGTAAACTTAAGTAATGACGCATTCAATCATTTTATGACCTAATGTAGTTATTAACAAACATAAAATGTAAGAATGAAGTTAACTTAGGCGTAATAATAGTCCATTAAAATGGATACATCAGTTAGGGTATGGAGGAGGTTGGAACCTATGGTTTGGTGATGGTGGTGGAGGATGATGTGTAAAGAGATGTGGAGGAAGTTCTTCAAAATTCTCAAATTATGCAGAATCATTGTCATTCTCCAGATGAGCGGAATGATAGATGGGAGTTTGAGGCCTAGGAGGTATAGGATTGGATGTGGAAGGCATTGATGTGGAAGCTTGGGCATCAGTACCCAAGGGAGGTACTAACTCTGGGTTTTAGGATTGCCTACCTTCCATTGAGTCAGGTTTTGAAAATGAGTTTTTTGAAGTAGTCACAACTCAAAGGAAAGTAACAATCGCAATCAATCTTAAATCAAACAAAGACCAATCAAGCAAGAAATCTGAATTTTTCCTTAGGGTCTACTACGTAAAGATAGTAGTACGCAAACAAATGTTTCAGAACAATTGTACGCATCCTATAGAAAATCTAGCGAAGTGCAGATCTCTAAAGTCCACCCAGAATCTAGATAAGACTAGCGTGCGAATCCAGACCCTGTGGTTGATCAAGGAGATGAGATAGAAACCCGTGTATTTGTGATCTTAAGTGATCGTGTAGTGTGTACATGATAAGCAATCAATAGAATGTCGGTGAAAACTCAGACAGGGTTTCAAATAGATTTTTATGTCACCTTTTGAATTTGATTTGAGCTTTTAGAAAGTGTATTCTATGCAGCTCATCTCACTTTTTTAGTTCTTTTGAAGCAACAAATTGTCTCTTTAGTTTTAAGTCAAATGCAAAGAATGGCAGGAGCTAGGGAAAGATAGAAATGCATACCTGACTCCAACAATTCTACAGTTGATGCATCTTGACTTGAATTGAAATCTAGCAGGAAAAATGCAACCTAAATATGGATGCCTAGAATATGCTGCTACTAGATAAGATATGAGATATATTTTTTGTAATTTTGATTTTATTTTACTTTTAATTTTCTAAATGCAATAAACGAAAACAAATCAAAAAGAAATCGACACGGAAAACTCATGTATGGAAAAATCGCCTCGATGAGAGATGATTAGAGAGATATAGAGAGAGTCCAAGTTATACACAGAATGTGTGAGAATAAGCTCTCACAACTTATGCCTAACACAAAGTCCTAAGAATATGCCTACATCTAATCTACCAATATACTAATCTAGAAAAGTGGGAAATGTAGCATTCTCCTGGAAAAACTCCTCCAGGAAGTCGAGTCTGAAGTGTAGCGAATCCACCAGGAAGAAAACTCCACCTTGAAGAAGTCACTACTCCTACTCCTCCTCAAGTGCTGCAAAAACAACAAATGATTAGTAAGGCAATTATATACAAAAACAAATCAAAGAATATAATGAATAAAAGAATCTATATACAATCAAAGAATATGAATGAAAGAATGGTTATACACAAAAATATTTACAAAGAGTAAAAGAAAATTTTAGCATATAGAGAGTTGCCACCTGGCCAATGACACCAAAAATAATCATCGAACTATGACAATCGTCAAACAATCACAATAACGCGTTGTTGTCGGGTTTTTGTCCCCGGCAACGATGACAAAAATATGATCATCGACTTTCAATTTGCAATAAAAATAATGTGTAAATGTCATTTAATTGTAGTATAGATGTCACGAATGCAAATAGATGTCACGTCAGTTTTATTTATTTATTATTTTTACTAGTTGTTTCCAGGCTGTTCACTAGGAGGCAGTTATTGATATACATCACTCTCTAAGTCAAAAAATGTTCTTTTATTCCAAAAATATTGATTTTATTTACAAAATGAATGATTGAACGAATCAATGAATGACAGAATTGGGTAATTATTTACAAAAGAATCAATTAATCAATGTTCTAATGCCTGAAAACATATATATAATAAACAAGCATAAAAAACTGTCCATTACTACACTTTGTTAATTATATACAACTACTATAAGTAATACCTAAGTATAGGTACAAAAATATCCAATAATATCTACTATACTAAATCATTATAACATACTAATATCTATAGTAACATATATTATATATACAGTAACATAAATAAGCATTGCTACAACCTTAGTAAAATTATATACATAACATAAGGCAAAATAGGTGTCTATACTGACGTATGTAGGTACGTACAGTGATAGATCTTACTGTCACTAAAGCTCTAAGTGTTATATATATATAAGAGAGCTCAAACAACACTATACTATTATACGTATATTACACATATACATACTATATATATATGTGCCTTCGTATACTTATTTATTTACATACTTATAATTATTTATTTACATTATCTATATACATATATTTATTATACTATATATTTATATATTATACATATACACATACATATATACACATGCACACAACACACACACAGGCAAACACACTGAGCTCTAACACTTAGCTGTTTTCATGGCTCTTCTCTTCTTTCTTCCTCCTTTCCTCTCTCACACTTAGTCATTTTAGGGCCTCAACACTTTCAGACCAATTCGACTACCAAAAATTTAGTTTAAAGTGGGTGGCCCGACTTACTTTCATGGGATACACAGTACCTCGAAGGTGGGACCAGACCACTACTAGTGTGCCAGCCCTAGTTTTTTTAGGTGTCTTTATATCCGATTTCCAGCTCGTTATTGGGCCCACACATGCCCAGCTGTAGTGAATGGACCTCGACCCAAGCACTATTCAAACATTTAATCACATGCACGCTCATATCAGATCTGATAGGGAAATGAGTAATGGGTTGCTAGCACCCTGCGCCGTGACAACTGGGAAGGCAATGGCACAAATCCAGTATATACCACACCACGCGGTTGTCAACCATGATGTGGCACATTCTTAGGTGCCCAATTGTGTGCTACTATGTGATTGCGCAGCAACCATAGGTCTTAATCAGCCTAAATAATGTTAGAATCTAGCTTAATTTGCAAATATTACATTCATATCCTACATATCATGCATTGCATCATTTTATTTAGAATAAGATGAGACATCTTGCTATTTAATGATTTTGTTGCTATTTGCAGGTAATAAAGTGATTCAGGATGCGAGACAGAGTCGAATAAGGCAATAAAGAGAGAAGAAGATTGATCCAGACAAGTGGAGTGAGGAGGATAGCCTTATCCCTACCCTTAGAAACCCTAGGACAGCCTTCCTAAACCTAAAACCACTTCCATTAGGACATCTTAGCCTTAGAACCCAAAACATGGATCACACTATCCATGTTCTTATCCACCATATCCCTCCACCAAACACCTTAGGAAACCTAATTAGTGACCTCCTAAGCTTATCCCACTATCTATACCCTTAGTTTTCCTATCCCTAACCCAATCGAACTAGCCCATACCTAATTGGGTGCATCTACAACTAATAGGGTGCACCTGAACCCAATTAGATCCACCCAGGATCTAATTGACTTATACCTATTAGGATTACCTTAGCCTGATCACACACACACATCCAATTAGACTTGACCTAGACCCAATTAGGTTCACTCCTCTCCAATTAGACTTTCCTAAGCCTAATTAGGTCCATGCCACCTTAATCTAGATTGACCTAACCTATTTAGCACCTAATTCTACCAAAACCCACAACCTAGCTCTACAAAATTCAAACCACACACACACACACACTTCTTCTACCTTAGTCTAGAAAACACCTAAATATAGCCTATTCTAGAAACACCTATTCATAGCCATCCTAATCTTAGTAAACCCAACCTAAGCACCTACTACTAAGACCCCTTGGACAGCCACCTAAGATTCATAAATTCTCCCCTCCTCCAACTTGCACCTATCTTCTTCCCTCTCCCCTCCAAGCCATCCTCCTTCCTCCTCCAAGACACCACCTCCCTCCAAGGTGCTCCTCCATGGATGCTTGAAGAAGAAGCTCTCCTCCAAGCATCTTCATATGGGCAACAAGAAGGAGAGCACAAAGGGTGCAACACCCTCCTCTCCTCTCTTTACTTGGGCATGTTCTCTTTTCTGCATAGAGGGGATGCCCCCTCTCTTTCTTCTTTATCTTGGTTGGCCACAAGGTTGCCCATGCCTTGCTTGGTTGTCTTCTCTTGCTGGTAGGCGTGTAGGCATGTAGATGGGTGTTTGCAACCCAAGGTCTAGCCTACACCTTCACACAAAAGCCGATGGCCCTAGTGGCACTTTCTGACATTTATATGCTTTCTAGTATAGACTTTATTTGACCCTTTTGATTGTTCTATGCGTGCATAATATTGTGTGATTACTACTTTTGTGATTGATGCTAGAACTGAATTCTCTTACGTGCATATCTTCACATTTGCTTGCCTCGTCACCAGTATATATACATGCTATTTAGGTAGCCACACTGTGCATGGCCACCATGGCCTCACCTAGATGCATGTAGGCTGTAGGGTTTCGCTTATGTAGTTCTCGCATTCAAGCTTGTTTTCCAAAAATCAAAAACATAAAAAAAATCGCAAAAAACAAAAAGACCAAAAGATTTAGGCTAGATTAGATTATATTAGAGTTAGGTTAGACAAGTGGATCCAATTCGAATACTCATTTTCATGCCTCTCAGAGACGAACGACCCGGACTTAAGTTCTAAAAGAAAAAAATCAATGCGAGCTTTGTTAAACAAATAAATATTTTTGATCGAGGGTTTAGCGTAACTATACTATGAATTCCGACGTATTTCAAAACATGTGCCAAAACCACCTTGTCACTATGCACAAAACAGTGTTCTAATTTCACATATTTGGCCCTCAATTTAAGGGCCATAATTTAATCTAATTTAAAATTAAATTAGACCATTGTAAAGCCCTTATATAGGGCTACATAATTATGTAATTAGTTTACATAAATAAGTTATTTACATATATAATAAAATTAGTTAAAGTCCAAAATTTTTATATGTTAAGGGTTAATCTCTTAATTAAAGTACAAATTAGTTAATTAATAGTACAATTGACTTTATACAATGTTAATATACATAATAATTTATTTATTATGCATTTTTATTATATTTTAGAAACTTTATTTTAATTTATATATAATTAAATACACGTTTTAGATAGTTTTACATATAAATAATCTATAAATACTATAATACATTATAAATATGATATAAATATGTTCAAAATATTTAATATATCTTTATACAAATATACATTTTAACTTACTTCTATATTAGGTTAAATTACTAATTTATTTTATTTTAAGTTAATAATTTACTTAGTTAACTTAATAACTTAATTATTTACTGTAAATTTATAATTAAATTAAATTATAAGCATTATATAATTTATATTATATAGTTAAATACATACGTATAGTGTTAGGTACGATAATATACATATAGATAGTTTTATATAATTACTTAGTTTATTATACATTTAAGTTAATATAAATTAATAGATAATTATATAATAAAGTTATACATACAATAAATCATTTTAAATACTTAATTTAATATATAGAATACATCTATAAGTTATTTACATTTATTATGTACATATTACACATTATATACATATATCTTAGGTTTAAATTATTATATACAAGTACATACATAGTATATAGGGTATTTTTGGGTTTTTCTTATTTTTATAGGTTTTATAGGGTTAAGGGAGGTAGGGGATGAGAGAGAAGAGTGAGATGGGAGAGAAATATTTCTTTTTGGTGGTTTTCGTTTGATTTTCTTTATTAAATTCCAAGGTGCACTAAACTGTCGGTTGGTATGTTCTATCAAGTCGGTGGTTTATATTACCTTAAAACTTCACATACACAGAAAAATATCTAATCCTACTCAAGACACCTTTATTTTATTTTTTTATTTTTTTATGATTTTTATTTATATTACAATCTAACACACAAGAGGTCTAAATAGGGTTTGAAATAAGAACCTAAGCCTCTAAAGTGAGTCCTAAGTGCTGGAATCAAAGTTCAAACACTCAGACTTCCAGCAAACCACATACAAGGACCTTGAGTCAATAAACATTATTTTCTCTTAAATCTCAAGTCAAAACACAATTTGTACAATTTATGTATTACATGTAGCTGACAAAGAAGATTAAAACAAATTTACAAGCCACTCTAATTGGATTTCAATTATGAATGGTACATGAATGCTTGTCTATGAAAATCTAGCACTATACACCATGTCAGCTACAATTGATTCCCAAATTCATCCTAAAAATTCCTCTCAGACCAACCAATTCAATCCATTACAATGGCTCAACTACTGCTCTAAACTTCCTAGCAGTTGTTGCTGCTATAGCAACTTCAATAACCATTTGTGTTTCTGCTGTAAAACCAGCATCAAGAAGCTACTGTAGTAATTCCAAGTTAGGTGTTATTGCATTCTTCTAAAGCTGGGCAACTTAATTACTAACCTTGAACTTTGATCAGACCAAGTAGGTCAGATCTAAACTCAATTCCAGTAATTAAGCTACCTTAAAATCTTAACCAAACTTGAAGCCCCACTGAAAGTTTAGGTCTCACTCAAATCCAAATCCAAATAAGAGCTATAAAATAAAATGAGTGTTAGTCACTTGAAATAAGGTTTTAAATCATTGCGTTGTAGTATAGTCGAAATCTTGCGAAAAACAGATAAAATTTATACTCGAAAAGTCCAAGGTCGTTCGCTAAGAGCAAGTAGGAATTCGATTCTCAATATTGCAATTTTAAACAATAGAGATAAGAAATTATGATCAAAAATTGATTTAGAATAATGTGGCAATAATATCAAGTGTCAAATTGCAAAAAGAATGTATTAAAATGGTGATTTGAATCACCAATTACACCCTACAATAATAGCAAGTGGAACTCAATAACTATGTAGAAATAAACTCAAATGTCTGATGAATAGTGATCTCTCTTCTGATTTGCTTCTTCTTCTCTTACTCTATGCTTGTCTCTCTTCTTCTTCTGCACTTCACTTCTTCAACTGCTTTCCTTCTGCTTCTTCACAGACCCTTCTGCTTCTCTTCTTTCACGGTCCAGGACTTCTTCCTTCTCCTTCCTTTCTTCTCTTCTCTTCTTTACGTAGAGGGGGAAAGGGTCCTTAGATTTGACTAAGTGTCAGCCACTTCTCCAGAGAGCAAAACCCCCTAACCCCCGCGTGCTCTCTCTCTTTTCCTCCTTAGGTCATGCTCTCCCAGAACCTTCCACAGTACTGAGTATACAGGTAATCGGACCTAGAGCGCACCTGAATCCAGGCTCACCGACAGTGGGCGGTAAGCGAGAAGTGGATATCGTAGGTGGGTAGTCGGATGCACCAGGTCAGCAGGGGCAGTGTCGCGGATGAGGCACGCGAGGGGTGTGAAGGACCTCACCCCTTGTGTTACTAAGGCAACAAGGCTAAAGTAGAAAAATAATTTATCTTGTTGCAGCTGTTCAGTGATCTACGATGTGGGACTATGTCATCCCCCATTCTTCACAGAGTAGCAGGTGGAGATTTCCTCGCAAATTAAGGTTGCAGCTGTGTCTCGTTCTCCCAATTGAAGACATGGGAGTCCGTAGAACCTGGGCCGCTTCGATTAGGCAATGTAGCAAGTCACTACGGAGCCTGGAGGCAGAGAACGCACCGGAGAAGACAGTGGCGACGGCAGCTGTCCGGTGGAGAACCTGAAAAGACAAATACGGCCTAATGGCCCAGTTAGAATAGCTCAGAGGCTTCGCCTGACTATGGCAAACGTGATGAGGGGGTCAGCATGGTTTGTGGGTGCTGGAGAAGGCGGACTGTGCGTGTGAAGGTGGTGGTGTTTGGCAAAGAATTAGGAGGGGCAATCGACCTAACTAGGTTAGGGCTTTTGCTCCTAGAGTCAAGGCAGAGGTGTAGGGATGATCGGCGAGGAGTTTGGTGGTGTATGGAGCAAGATATGCCTTGCCGGAGGAATGGTCGGATGCGGAAGGGATGATGGTGAACAGGTGATAGCATGGTCAAAGCTAAGTGTGATTGGGGTAAAAATGAAAGAGAAGAGTTAGGGAATTTATCTGGGTAGTTGACAGACAAATGGGAGTCGAGGCTGCACTGCTTGAGGTATGGTCGGCATCGAGGAAGAAAACTGCTCTGGTGGATAGGAAATGGCAACAAGGACGGGGGAGAGGGTCTTGCTAGTACGGCTAGGAGTGGAGGAATGAAAGGAATAAGGCTCCATCACCAGTATTGTGAACGGAGGAAGAACGGAGTCGGAGGCGGTTGCCGGACGTCGAGGAGCACTTCAGCCAAGAAAGAAGAGAAGAATTAGAGGTGTTCTAAGCCAAATTTGAGCATGGGAAGTCTGTTGTGCCCCGAGGGTTCTTTTAAAGGTCATTAGAAGGCGAAGGGAGCTTGAGAATCAAGCTCTCAATCTTGGAAAGGTTCACTAGAGATATAAACCCAAGTTTCAATTGATTCGCATGGCACTTTGGGCAAGGCTTGGAGCTTAAGATGTGGCTCAAATGGAAGGCAACTTCATCAAGAATCTGAGTATCTATTTTGGGACTGATTGATTGAGAATGGAGCAAGAAATTCTCACTCGATCTCAATGGTGAAGCTCAAGGTTTCCTTTAATGGTGCCACAGACCTTTTTGCGAAAACAATGAGGAAGTTGGGGGGCTCTTTGTAAGGATTTTGAAAGTTAAGGGCATACGTGTGATCAGACAGAACCAAGTTGCAAACTAGGTTAAGACAATCTTAGATTGGGCCCAAATTTTGGTAAACCTAATTTGGAACTAAGGAATCCAATGGTGAAGTTGGATTTTGGTTTTGACCATGTTTGACTAGGTAATTTATGCAAAAACCCAAATTAGGGTAAATATCTATTTGATACTCTATTTTGGGTCAAGATGGGTTTTGATGGTCAAATTGAAGGTACCAAACCCTAGAGAATATTTTTCTATGAATTTTAGAGAGTTTAGGTGAATTTTATCCTAACCAGAACCTCAGCTATTTGAGCGGGTCTATTTTTAGGGTTTCAGAAGTCATTTAATTCTCAAAACATGAGAAAACCTTTTCTGTCTGTTCTAGCCCACTTGTTTTCTTTTTAGGATCATTTAACCCTTAGTTATCCCCTGGAAAAACCCGTGGTTGTACTTCATTCATGATATGATGGTAAAATTATGATTTTAACCCTGGTTTCTTGTCTTTCTCTCAGAATGATTATGCAATGTATCCAATCTTCTGGCGGTTATGTAGGAGCATTTACTAACTTAATCAGATCAAATTGGGCTAGTTATGGCTCATGATGGTGTTCCCATCATACCCCCATGCCTAGCTTTTGCCAGTCCCTTAGCAAAATCTCATGAAATTAACTTAAATTCTAGACCATATGCCGTTTTATGCTCAAAACTCTAATGTGTGCTTTCTTTAGTAGATTAGGTTAGAATGTCGATAGTAGACCTAGAGGTGCTCAAGTACCAACCAAGATCCGGACCTGACCAGCTCTTGCCTCAGTACACAGCGAAGATTTCTAAGGCCCACAGGAACTAACCTAAGGATTGTCGAACTCTGCAGTTAAAGCACCCGTACTTGTAACATGTTTTAGCCAAGGTTCAGTTTGTAGTGCATTTTTGTAAGAGAGGGATAGAGGAATCTTTTCTCTTTATTTTTGGAGAGTTTTCTCTCTCTTTTCTTTTTATTTCTACCTTCGGATTGGCTTTACAACACGGTCTGTAACGGATTCCTAGTTCCCACCATCAATTCTCGCAGGTCCCTAGCAATCGATGCTTCGAGATAGCACCGCCCATGGAAACCCCCAGAACCCTGGCTTTTGAGATTTCGAGATAATCCTACCCGTGGCATTCTGTAACTAAATCTAGACCTTGGCAATCGACATTTCATGAAAATGTCGCCATGGTATCTGAACCAGCACAACATGCTTACTTGCCCCCGGTAAAATATTTAGATATCCTATGAGATAAGCACAGAGGAGACGGTATGTTATTGCGCATCTTCGAGAGGAATTTCTCGCCTCTCCACACTGGGAACTCTTCCAAATCAACTTGTGTTGATCAGCTGCTCCTAATCTAGGTAGCTTTTTCTCATAGCTGATTTAACGCATTTGCGTGATTTTGATAATTAAGCGCATTGAACCAGACTGTGTGCGGATTAGGCTGCTTAGGTTACCGAGTCTCGCAAAGCAGAGGTCAGTTAACGAGGCCGAATAATCCCTATCCCTTAGACCTAATACTTAAGCTTTGCATTGATGGAAACACCATCATCAGCCATAACTAGCTCATTTTGGCCCAATTAAGTCAATAAATTCTCCTACATAACTGTCAGAGAGTCACAAGTCATTACATATTCATTATGAAAGAGAAATAAGGAACTAGGGTTAAAACTGTAATTTTACCAGCTCATCTTGAATGCAGTGCAACCATGGGTTTTCCTAAGGGTTCACTAAGGGTCAAAAGGTCCTAGAAAGATAACAAGTAGGTTAGATCAGTCAGAAAAGGGTTTGCACGTGTTTTGAGAATTAAATGACTTTTGAAATCCTAAAAACAGATCCACTTAATCAACCAAGGTACTTCTCAAGATAAAATTCACCTAAACCATCTAAAAATCATAGAAAAATATTCTCTAGGGTTTAGTACCTTCAATTTGACCATCAGAACCCATCTTGATCCAAAATGGAGTCTCAGACAGATATTTACCCTAATTTAGGTTTTTACGTAAATTATGCAGTCAAACATGGTCAAAACCAAAATCCAACTTCACCATTGAATTCCTTATGTCAAAATTAGGTTTTTACCAAAATTTGGTCCCAAGATGAATTTGTCTTGACCTAATTTGCAAATTGGTCCTATCTGATTACATTTATGCCCTTAACTTTCAAAATCCTTTCAAATGGCCCCTAACTTTGTCATAGTCTTTACAATTAGGTCCCTCCACCATTATCACTTAGAAATCCTTCTCCGACGACCTTTGATTGAAGAGAACTCCTCTGTTCAATCAATCCCTTCCAAAATTGGAAGGGAGATTCTTTGAGGAATCCTCTTCATTTTGAACCCATCGATATGCTCCGAATCTTTCCCAATCTCTCATGCGAACGCATGAGAGATTTGGGTCTCAAGAAACTCCCAAATCTGGTGAGCATTCCTAGCTTGGAAGCTTGGCTTCCAAGCTCAAAACTCTCTCTAGAGCCCTTTATAAGGACCCTCATATTTCGTCGATCTCCTCAGCTTGAAATTCGGCTGGAACTCCCCCTCTTCCTCTCTCCTCTTCGGCCGCAAATCTCCACAAGCTCTGGAGGTTTCCCTTCGACTCCTTGATGAGTCCATTTTAATGGACTAATAGTAAACCTAAGTAATTCTCTTTTAACAATTTAGGTTTGTTAATAACTACACTAAGTTATAGAATAATTATATGCATCATGATTTAATTCTATAACATTCTATGACTTAATGTGTAATGATTATGTTCTTTTTATTTGCAGGTAATAAAACCCAGAAAGAACAAGGGTGGGGGAATAATTTCCCCAACACATCCAGCCGCGATTCTTTCCCCCCACCTTCGTCGGACATTGGGGCAATCTTCTCCAATGCCCGCCGGTTGAAAACAGAAAGGGGATTTGGAAATCCTGGGATTGATGCACGCGGGGAGAGAGAGGAGTTAAAGAGAAGAGGTGGAGAGAAGAACGGGGATCATCTTCCCCCTGTGGGGAACGGCTCTCTCTTCTCCACTGTGGAGAGGGCGAGCACTGTGCCTCTCCTTCTCTACCTCAAGCAGTAGCACCGAGCGTCTCTCCCTACCGCGCGCCTTCACCAGCTGCAAGTAGTTCTCCATCTCTACCGCACAGCACACACACACCGCTCCACATCCAGCCGCGCCCGCAGGTGCTCTCAACCGTGCGCCACTCCTCCCTGCAGAAGGCGCTCACGAGCTCTCTGCTTGCAGCGCGCCCCACCGCTCCAGCCCCCTTGCAATTCAGAACCAGTGCCCTCTCCACAGACGCACGCCCCCCCTTCCCGCGCCATCAACCCATCCATCCTCCAGCGCCCCCTGCTGCAGGCGCTCCCTCTACCTACCCGCACACAACTGCACGCCCGCCAGCGCCTTCCATCTCCCTGCAGGTGCACGCCCTCTCCTCCCGCGTGCTCCACCTCCAGCCAGTGCAGTGCCTCCGCTTCCTGTCTTCAAGTGCTCACCAACTGCAGCCACCTCTTGCCACAAAGTAGCGTGCTCCACCGTCCATCTGCAACCGCAACCGGCAGGCAACCGCGCACCAGCACCCGCGCAAGCCTGCACGCTCCACCTCCAGCAGTAGCTGCCCTCTTCCTCCAACAGGCCGGAGCTCCAGCTATCTCCGCCGGCCAGCTCCAGCCACATCTGCCACCGCCGCTGCCACCGTCGGAGAGCCCCCGTCCTCGCCGTCCTTCTGAGCCTCGCAACTGGCCAGCCGGTGCTCTCTCTCTCTCGCGTGGAAGAGAGAGAGCAAATGCTCTGTTTTTGTTAGAATTAAAAATTATGTTCAATGCCATTGCCACCGATTTTCTTTTTTTTTTATTATTATATTGTGGCAGAATTGCATTCAAGCACTCACAGTTCTTTCTAATTGCATGGTATTAATATTGGCTAGTTTAAAGATTGATTTTGGACTTGATTTAAGTACTAATTGTCTTTAGTACACATCACATGAAAATTGCACTAATTCATTCTAAATTTATTGAGGATTTCTGTGAGGGAAAACTGCACTTACACCCTTAACTTTTTAGGTTATTGCAAACTTACTTTCCTTCACATTTTAAGTCCAATTTGAAAAGGAATTTCGCATTATCCGAAATAACATTAAATAATTAAGTATTGATTGCATCATTGCCTCCCTGTGGACACGACCCGCTCTTCTGCGAGTGGTTATTTTCATTGTTTTTGATTAGTCGATTTTTCCACCACTTAAATACTATAACACTAAGCGAAAAGTCGGCCCATCAAATTGGCACCGTTGCCGGGGAGACAACAGATGCAATAGATTTACTTTATTGTTTTTAAATCTTTTGAGTTGTGAAATTATCTAATCATCTTTATTATTTTGCATGGAATCTGACACGGCGACGACTTTGAACGTGAACAACGCGCACGGCGGAGACGATCTTTTTGGTGGACCTTGACGCCACCTAGAGGACGACAACAGGAACACGTGGGCCTTGATCCCACCCATTTAGGCTTACAGAGAAGCCTATTTCTGATTTAGGCAGTAGGTCTTAGTTAGATTTAGTTAGATAGACATTAGAATTTAAATTACTGTCTTTTGGGGCCCTTGTTGGGTATTTTTGGGAATATGTTCCCATTTATTTAGATTATAGGATTATTTGAATTATTTTAAACTGCATTTCAGTTAGTTAGTTAGATTAGGTCTGTTTGTTATTATTATTTAAAAAAAAAAAATCGAACTGCCTGCTAGAAGCTGCATATCTATAGGACGATCATCTAGAACTAAATGGGCAGCATCTAGTTTATTTTTTTATTGCACTGCATTCATCACTACACGAAGAAAGTTGGAGTAAGGTACGTCTTCTCTTGAGCATTAATTACTTGTCATGCATATGCATTGAACCTAAATCTAAAATCACAAAAGTGCGTGAATCAAATTAATTCAGTGGTCACTTTAAACAAATTGGGACTGTTAAGAGGTTGGACTTTAAAATCTGACTGAAAATTGTGTCAAAAGGATCCTGTTTGCGGAATTTAAAAAAAAATCAAAACACGATTGTATGCTTGCACACTTGAGACACTGTGCACCTCACACATAAGGTCACTAGATAAATTTCTACCTCTCCTCTTTTGCACCACAAGGGAAGTTAGTCGGAAATCAACAAGCCTATCCACCAAGTTACTTCGATTCCTCGTGTGTGGGCTCGATTCGAGACTTCCATCCCTTGCGAGTAGGTTATAGGCACCAACGAAGGTTGGACTTGGAAGCGTAATTTTTGCAAAACTTGTTTGGCCACCATCTAAACATATAACTCTAAGACCTATAATCTACTAAAAACAGATCCCGTTGAATTTGCGTTTGCTTTGACAATAGAACTCTCTAGGAAGTTTTCTGCTTATATTTTGAATTTTGCTAAAGCCTAAGAGAGTTAAAATTGTTTTGCTTAAAGAAATGGATTATTCTTACTCCTATCATTCAGATTATCAGAGTCAATACTTCCTATCATTTAATCAGGATCCCATGCTCCGAGCGTATCCATCCTTTGATGGGTACGTTGATAATTCATGGGATCATTCTCATTCTTACCCTGGGAGTACTGGCTTGATAACTCCCACTTTTGAGCAGAGCCTAGGAGCGGGATTTTCCAATCCCGAAATCCCTACTTCCATGCAAACACCCAACCCTCCCACCCTTCATGATTTTTCGTATCGAGGTTGGACCGATACCCCTAGGCAACCAGAGCCTGAAATTGACTATCCTCCCCAACCTAATAATAGTAGCCTCTCCTCTTTTATGATAGAAATGCAAAAACAACAAAAGGAAATAATGGAATCAATGGGAGAGATGTTGAAGAATAGTCAACAATTAAATGAAGAAATAAGACAACTTAGCTACACGGTTCCCAATAATCCTAATCCCTGCCCATCATGAAAATAATTATGAGGTACTTAATGACAATAGGGATGCAATTTCATGTAGCGATCACTTAGACTCTCCCAATGAGACACGGCCACTAGAGGACAATAATCATAGTGATTATCCCCCTAAACTATATTAGAGTCAAAAGCAAGAGAAGATTATTGTTCCTATCACTTCCCCTCTTGATTATTTGGTGGAATCCCATTCTACTCTTAGTGAGCCTACTCCTGACCCTCTACCTAGGGAATCAACACCTATCATTCAATATCCTGAGAATTCAAATGTACCTAATGAAGGTGACCCTAAGGGAATGGAGGATGATCAATTCTGGTCTCAGGGATATGAAGAGTCTAATTCAGAGGATGAGGATGCCCCAACAGAGGAACCTGGACTGAAAATCTGGAGTGAATCACAGGAGAATTATTTATCATTTGAGGATTTAGCTCCAGAGGATAGAAATAATATGATTAAATCTAGATTCCTCCTTTCTTTTGAGAGTCATCCTCAATCAAAATAGGAGTTGATATTAGAGGAGGACAAACAAAATGAGAAGTCTATGGGAGACTCTCGGGGACAAAATATGTCATTTGAGGATTTATACCCCGAGAACAATAACGAATTCAATGATATAGGCTTCCTCCAAAATATTAAGACTGATCCTCTATTAGAAATAATTGAGGATACTGATCCAACTCCTAATGAATCACATATACACCCCGACAAATATTTCATTGAACCAAACGAATCTGGGGATGAGCTGAATGATAATGATTCTTACATTTTGACCCTGCCATTAGAAAGTTATAATTTGGAGTCTACCCTTGATTCAAATATGACTCCGTTTATTATCCCTAGACCTACCAAGGTAGCCAACGAGGTTTTTCGCTTTCATATCTTCTGGCGAGCATTTGGAATTACATTGCATCATCAGCTCGCCAACATCTGTGGTTACCTATTTTCTAGGCCTGCTCTGTTACGCATATTTTTAGGGCCTAACTTTGTTTGTTTGGAACCAGACTTATAGGTTCCTTCTTAGTCTGGCTGCTAACAGAAAATGCAGTGCTTGTTGGGAGGCAACCCAGCGGTCATCCCCCCTGTACTTTGCAATCGATATTCCACTTTCACTGTACTTTTCACAAAAATGAGATCCTTCTATATGTATCTATATCAATCATTTTTTGGAAAGGTGAATTGGTAAGAACCAATTTAGGTGCCGCAAATTCGAATTATATAATCATGAAAAGAATCCAAATAGAAAGAACATAGATAGGAAAACGAAATATATGAAAACTAAGTAAACTCAAACTCGGTAAACAGAATCATTCTTATTCTATACAACAATGAGTTCTCAATTCTATGGAATTGGGGGCATTCGTGAATGTGAATTCTTGATTTTTTTGTGATTTCTTTCCTTTGTCCTCCTGTTTTAATTTTAGGCATTGTAGGATTTAGGCATGGGGGAGTGCATTTGCATTTAGGAAATATTTATGCATTTAGGTTAGTAAGAAAAAAAATGATGAGCTGAATGGGTTAGTCCTTAGCAAAATACCTTTGTCATTGGAGGTTTTTCTTCTTGAATTATTTCTTAAGTTTAGAATCCAGTACATTTATTTCACGTGCACGTAGACTTGGTAATGGATCCTTGAGGAAAGCCAATGAGCATTTGTAGTCTACTGAACCCTTGGATAGTTCATAGAGAGTCAGGCATACTATCTTCTAGTAAATCCACCTCATATTTGTGAGAACAAGTAGAGAGATTACTGGTGCGCTAAGTCTAGTGCAAGGACTCTTAAGTTCTGGATAATTAGATGATGAAACTTCTGAGTTAGGCGTAGTTTTCACTCTCTGTTCCTGGGTGCGTACTTTGAGTGAATTCCTGAGAGACACCAAATAAGGCAGATACACAGAGATTGAGTCTTAATAAAGCTATAACTATGGTGGATGGTTACGACCGTCCTTCATAAAGTCCTCAACTGAAGGAGGGTAATAGTGTCAAAGGTCAGAAATACGCCTGTCCTATCCATTCTTTCCTAATGCCGAGAATAGGCACTTCCACCAAATAAGCCACACAACTTCCTCTTGACTGTCATCATCCCTAATAATGCCTCGTAAATAAAAGTTTGTATCGTGTTGTGCTGATTGAAAAAGAAATAAAAACAAGAAGAAATAAAATAAAAAAAAAAGAAAAGAGAGAGAGAGAAAAGAAGAAGAAAAAGAAGAAACTGAAAGAAGAAAAGGAAAAAAGTAGTTATATTACAAAAAAAAAAAAGGTCCAAGTTTCTGAGGCAACAGAACACCTATTGCGTTCCACCAAATATGACCCATACCTACCTTCTAGTATTTCTGATCGCCTGAATACAGGTTGAGGACTCTAACTTAGTTGTAGAGTTATTAGGACTTTAATTGAAGTGCGGATGCCATGTGAGGCCACCAAATAGTGAGTATAATTTCTAATTCTGGCGAGATTCGTGATCTCAGAAAGAAAGAAAAAAAAAGAGAGTGCCTAGGAACATCAGGAGAGCACAGTTATGTAGCCTCTCTCAGAGTTGACTTGTCTAATAAACTAGAGAGCTAGACTCTGCAGTACTAGACTATATGTAGCACCAGTTGAGTGTGTGCCACCAAATACAAATCCATTCAACTTGATATCTCCTACCTAAGCCAAACGCCAGGGTCAAATTACAGATTATCGTCTGCTCTATCCCCGAGGAAAGTAGTTACCTATCTCGATAGAAATTTTTGCCAAGGGTAACGTATGAACTCCCAATGCAAATCGGCTCTTTCACTTGGATCTATTACCTAGGCTATCAGCACTTCATATTTGTCTGGATTTCTAAAGTTTTGAAATAAGAAAAGAAGTCTTCTGATTACTTCTATTTTTTGCTAGGGACTAGCAAATCTTAGGCATGGGGGTATTTGATGAGTCCATTTTAATGGACTAATAGTAAGCCTAAGTAATTCTCTTTTAACAATTTAGGTTTGTTAATAACTACACTAAGTTATAGAATAATTATATGCATCATGATTTAATTCTATAACATTCCATGACTTAATGTGTAATGATTATGTTCTTTTTATTTGCAAGTAATAAAACCTAGAAAGAACAAGGGTGGGGGGATAATTTCCCCAACACATCCAGCCGCGATTCTTTCCCCCCACCTCCGTCGGACATTGGGGCAATCTTCTCCAATGCCTGCCGGTTGAAAATAGAAAGGGGATTTGGAAATCCCGGGATTGATGCACGTAGGGAGAGAGAGGAGTTAAAGAGAAGAGGTGGAGAGAAGAACGGGAATCATCTTCCCCCTGAGGGGAACGACTCTCTCTTCTCCACTGTGGAGAGGGCGAGCATTGTGTCGCTCCTTCTCTATCTCAAGTAGTAGCACCGAGCGTCTCTCCCTACCACGTGCCTTCACCTGCTGCAGGCAGTTCTCCATCTCTACCGCACAGCACACACACACCGCTCCACATCCAGCCGCGCCCGCAGGCGCTCTCAACTGCGTGCCACTCCTCCCTGCAGAAGGCGCTCACGCGCTCTCTGCCTGCAACGCACCGTCCAGCGCGCCCCACCGCTCCAGCCCCCCTGCAATTCAGAACCAGCGCCCTCTCCGTAGACGCGCGCCCCCCCTTCCCGCGCCATCAACCCATCCATCCTCCAGCGCCCCCTGCTACAGGCACTCCCTCTACCTGCCCGCACACAACCGCGCGTCTGCCAGCGCCTTCCATCTCCCTGCAGGTGCACACCCTCTCCTCACGTGCGCTCCACCTCCATCCAGTGCAGCGCCTCCGCTTCCTGTCTTCAAGCGCTAACCAACTGCAGCCACCTCCAACCACAAAGCAGCGTGCTCCACCGCCCATCTGCGACCGCAACCGGCAGGCAACCACGCACCAGCGTGCACGCAAGCCCACGCACTCCACCTCCAGCAGCAGCCGCCCTCTTCCTCCAACAGGCCAGAGCTCCAGCCATCTCCGCCGGCCAGCTCCAGCCACCTCCGCCGCCGCCGCTGCCACTATCAGAGAGCCCCCGTCATCGCCGTCCTCCTAAGCCTCGCAACTGCCCAGCCGGTGCCCTCTCTCTCTCGCGAGGAAGAGAGAGAGCAAATGCTCTATTTTTGTTAGAATTAAAAATTACATTCAATGCCATTGCCATTGATTTTATTTTTATTATTATTATTATATTGTGGCAGAATTGTATTCAAGCACTCACAGTTCTTTCTAATTGCATGGTATTAATATTGGCTAGTTTAAAGATTGATTTTGGACTTGATTTAAGTACTAATTGTCTTTAGTACACATCACATGAAAATTGCTTTAATTCATCCTAAATTTATTGAGGATTTCTGTGAGGGAAAACTGCACTTACACCCTTAACTTTTTAGGTTATTGCAAACTTACTTTCCTTCACATTTTAAGTCCAATTTGAAAAGGAATTTCGCACTATCCGAAATAACATTAAATAATTAAGTATTGATTGCATCATTGCCTCCCTGTGGACACGACCCTCTCTTCTGCTAGTGGTTATTTTCATTATTTTTTATTAGTCGATTTTTCCACCACTTAAATACTATAACGCTAAGCGAAAAGTCGACCCATCACTCCTCTCGTCGTCTGACCACAAATACAATGGCAAACTCTTCTTTCTCACCGTCCTCCGCATCATGCAATACCAGTCGTCGTTGGCTTGAAATTCGGCCGGAACTCCCCTTCTTCCTCTCTCCTCTTCGGCTACAAATCTCCACAAGCTCCAGAGGTCTCTCTTCAACTCCTCTCATCATCCAACCACAAAACCAGTGGTGGATTCATCTTCCTCACTATCCTCCACATTATGCAATACCAGTCGTCACTGTCCTTTCCCCATCTTTGCTGCCGTCTCTCCTATGGAGGTTCGTCTTCCCCACATCTGGCAACCACACCGATGTGGGAATCCCTTCACCTTTTAGTCCTTAGAGTAGATTCTTAGGTTCTTTATCTCTCCTACTTTCTTTTCCTCTCTTTATTTCCTAAATCCAACCACCGACGGTATTAAACACCTTCATCTCCTCCATCTCCAACAACCACTCCGACGAAGTCCCTCTCTCATGCCACAACTCCAAATCCTTTGCCGACCACACCAAAACCTCTGCTTCACATTTCACGGTTGCATTCGTCGTCATCTGGCGATGCCTCTTGAGCATTTTAGCACGACCGAAAGGCCTTATTTCTGATTCACAGGTGGCAGGTTATCATTGCCATTGGCGAATCTTTGATGCAAGCTCGAAGCCTTGCTCCAGGTACTGTAAGCCCTAAGTGAAGTCCTAGGGGTTGCGGACTTGCATCAGGATCAACCTTGGACTTCTGATTGGTACCATTAACAACTCCTTGGATGGCAATTGAATGAAGCAGTTGCTGCGACTTGCTGTGTGAAATGCCAGGGATGGATAGTCCCACATCGTGGACTACGGAGCGGTTGTAGTGATATACGATGCAAAAGTGTTAAGGGCTTACTGCCTCAACACTTAAGGGATGAGGTCCCTCACACCCCTCACACTCCTCGTCCATGACATCTACCCCGCGGACTTGGTGCACCCAACCTGATTACCTGCCTAATCTTTCTCACTCAGCTACCTCTCGCAGCCGGCAACCCCGGACCCAGGTGCATATGATCCGATAACCCAATTATACCTATGGCTTTGGGAGAGTAGATCCTAAGAGAGAAAGAGAGTTGCATGGGTAGGGGTAGGGTTTTGCTACAAGGAAATTCAGCTGACACTTAGCCGAATTCAGAAGAGGAAAGCCAGAGAAGGAAGAAGAAAAGAAGAAGAAGTGAAGGGCCAGAGAAGAAGAGAAGGTCGTAGCTAGGAAAGCAGAGAAAGAAGAAGAGGCAGGTCTGAAGAGGAATAAGCTACAAAAGAAAGGATGAATCAGAGAAAGAAAGAGTAGAAGAAGAAGAAGAGTTGTGGCACAAAGCAGAACATCAGTCTTTAAGCCGTCTGATTTCCAAATCAGACGATAGATTTGGGCTTTCATTTCATACATATATATTGAGTTCCTTAGCTATTATTGTAAGGAGTATGTGGTGATTTAAACCACCATTTTACTCCCATCTTTTTGCAAATTGATACTTGATCTTAGTGTTACATTAGTTTGAGATAATTCTTTATTTCAGTTCTATAGCTTTCTTGTCTTATATTGCAATTCTTGAGATTTAAATTCCCATATTGCTCCCTGTATTTGACCTCGGAATCTTTTCGAGTAATAAAAATGATATTTGTTTGAATGCTATTTCAGCTATACTGCAACGCGACACTATTTAAAACACCGATTTAGCGCATGAACATTTTGGCGCTGTTGCTGGGGAGCAACGTGCAATTTAGAACTCTTGATTGTAATTCCTGATTTAGTACTAACTTGCTTTATCTCTTTGTTGTTGTTTCAGGAGGAATTCATTGAAGAAAGTTCAGCCGCACATCAAACATGCTAGGGGTAGGTAAGCTCTATCCTTCTCTCTTAAGCCCCTATATCTGAAAAGGTTAAAGGGAAAAAAAATCAATTAGGGCTACTTGCTTTCCATTCTTAGATAATTCATCATGTTGCCTGATTTGATTTAAACAAGAAAACCTGATTTATGCACCCACTTAAGGTAACTAGGGCTATCACATTCTTGTTTGAGCCCTAGACACCACATTTGACAAACTAAATTGGACCAAAATAAGAGCCAAGTAAGGATTCCAAGTTAGGGTTTTAGAGACACACTGACATAATCAAGAACTGATCCTTCCCAAACAATGTGTGCCTAAGCCTTGGTTGAATTGATTTATTCAAGCAAACCCTAAAATCAAGCTCTTAATCTCACTTGAATCCTAAAAGAGGGACCTAAATTTTCAAGGACAATATAGGTGAACTTGACCCACCTTGTTGGGTCAACCTATTTTTAAATTAGGTCACTCTTGAACTCAATACATCTTAAAGGTTCAAGTGAAATCCTAAGCACCCTTGCTCTTAATAAAATTGGTAGACTTAAGAGGTCAAGTCCCCATTCTGGTCTACCTAGACCATCAGTAACAAGAGAGGTCAGGTGGGGGAAATCCTGTAACTCGTGGGGGCGCTCTGCCATGTAGGGGTCTTTGCGAGACTCTCCCTCTCTGGCTGCCCAGGTAATTCTCAGGTGGACGGCTTTCTGACTAAGGGGTATCATTCGCCCCGAACCTCTATAGTCATCCAAAATCTTTGAGTGCCTTGATTGGGTCAATATCACATCCAGTCCCTCATCCTTTCTATTTAGAGCACACACAATGATTTTCTTGGGAATCTTTTTCAGATCTAATCAATTTTGATCTAAACTTGAATTTTGATTCTGCATCTTGATTCCACCATCTGATTCAAAAATGTAGCCTGGCTAATTAGGGAAACCATTTAAGAAACCTGAATCTCAAAGATCCATGAAAGATAGAATGGTTGAGGATGCCCTTAGATTTTATGAGATTAATGACAAAACCTCAAAACCAATTGAAGACATTCAGGTTAATGTATCGACAACAACAACCTTCATCATAAACTGTGCCCAAGTAATTATAACACAAGTAACAAATGGATCTACCCAGGATATTCTCATGACATGATATATTGAGTTAGAGAAATTACATAACTTTGAGTATCTCCAATGTATGACAAATCTTGTACTTTGGGAAAAACACCAAGATGATCTTGAAAAATGGGAGGAGATCATAAAATTGTTAAAATAGATTATTGATCAAAAATACCCGTACATTCCCCAAACATTTAGCAAAACATCTTGGAATAATACTAAGGATCTATCTAATTTCCAAAATCCCGGGTTTGAGACACAAGGTTGTTGTGGATTCCCAACCCAGATGGAATATGATCAACCTAATATACAGATTAACATTCCTAATCTTGAAATAGGTTGGGAGGTCCCAATTACAAGAGAGCACGATTTTGAGTCAGCCCTAGAAAACCAAAACCCTGGTTCGCCAAGCATAAAATTCATAGACTCCTATAATAATGAGATTGAATCAAAACCTATCGAAGGTGTAAATCCCACCCCTTACTCTAATAAGGTGACCCTCGAGGGCGATTCTGACATCCCTGTAGAGCTCAATCTAGATTTTAGTGATTCAACCCACATCCTTAGCCTAGAATCTAGATCTGAATCTTCTTGGGATAATTACAAGGCCCCGTATGACAAAAATCAAAGTTTGAATTTGGAATATGATTCTAGGCCTTTATTTGATGAATGTACCTCTCCAACATCCTTATAAATATAGATTGATTTTTTGGAAGTCACGCTAATCTATGATACAGAAATCGAGGAGCTGGAAGAGTTGAGTTTTCATTGGGATTTCCCTACAAACCATGAAATCGAGCCCAAACCTAATAGGGACACCTTTTTAGGCTCGAAATCTGAAACTAGGTTAAATCCAAGTCAGGTTACTGAGTCTACATCTTTTGATTTATTTTATGGTGGAACCTTTGATCCAGAATCAAATCCAGAACTTGATTCTCGCTAGTTCTCCGACGATTTCGAATCTTACTATGATTACGGAGAACCATTGTTTCCTAAAAATTACGAGCCAATCTATGACCTCAGCACACATGATCCATTCTTCGACTCTAACTCTGAGGTCCCTAATCCCGAGATCATTGATTTAAATTCAGTCTCCATTGAGATGGAATCATTTCTTCTTGATACTCAGGAATCAGAAACGAAAATTGCCAAGAGTGTATACAATCTGGAGTTCGAATCTTTTCTTGACTTCGATTTCTTTCATCATATAAAAATTCTTCAGGAATTTACCTTTGAGTTTGATGGCTACTATAAGGACTCTCTAAATGAACCCACCTTTGAACCCTTACTAGAAGAGCCCTCACACACAATTCTTATTAATGCCACCACTTCAACATATACATAACCTTCCTAAACCCATTTTCAACCTTAAACCGCAACTGAACTCAATTTCGACTCTGATTCTCCTCTCAATCCAGTTGTAGATGATCCTCCTCCACATTCAAATCCGATTTCGGACTTTGATCAGACTACAAATCATGCCCAATCCTTCTCTGATCACTCCTGTAGGGTTCCTACATCCTCTACTGATTCTTTCTCATTTAAGGATCCCTACTTTGATCAGGCTGATTCAACCTAGCCAAACTCTATCTATACACTTCGATACCCTTTCGAGTTCCAAAGTATATGGTGGGTTCCACATCTCTTGATCTACATTTATCAACCCACCAGATTGATTGGGTTTGGGCTGCATTATCAGCCTGTTGATCTAAACAAGCACCTAGTTGGACCAACTAGGCTTTTGATCAAAGTGCTTGCTCTGCAAAACTCATCTGATTTGAGCACTCCTTCTCCATACCATTTCCCGCTCGGCTGAAGGCATTGAATTTAGCCCTTAATGGGAGGCAACCCATCATTAAAAAAAAAATTGAGATCCTTCTGATTATCCTTCTGTATTTCATGTCTATTGAACCCTGAGTTCGATTTTGGAACAGTCGATCCCACCTCCGGTACACGTGCCAGAGCTTGAAATCATCTGCAATAATCATTCCCAACCTGTTCACCCACCCGATAATCCTGTTCTAATTCCTGAACCAAAAACTATTTCACACCCTCCGTTTACAATGAGGACATTGCAAAACTTAGGTATGGGGGGGTGGTAAAGTGCAAGCATACAAAAAATCAAAGTTCGGAAGGGCTCTCACAAAAAATCACATATTCCAAAAATACCAAAAAAAATTCTTGAAAAAGAACAAAAATATGAGAGGGGAGTAAATTTTGACTTTGAGAAGAAAAAGGAGAGGAGATAAAAATGTCAAAAAGGAGCATAATTTGAAAAGAAAAAGAAATAGCCATTAGTAAAAGATTAAGGAATTTACTTAGTTCTAGACAATATCAAAAGAAAGAAGAGATTAGTAGGAACGCAGATTTTAGGTTTTTTGGGCTATAATCCTAGGCTTAAAAATTCAAGTACCTGCTAAGATCTGGATAGTACTCAAGAGGTTAGGGAAAATGCGAAGCTTAGGTATTAGGTCTAAGGCTTAGGAGTTATTCATCCTCATTAATTGACCTCTGATTTGCGAAACTCGGTAACCTAAGCACCCCAATCCACACATAGTCTAGTTCAGTGTGTCTAAGTATCAAAATCATGCAGATGCATTTAAATTGTTCTGAAAAAGTCACCTAGATTAGGAGTGGCTGATCAACACAAGTTGATTTGGACGAGTTCCCGGCACGGAGAGGCAGGAAATTCCCCTCAAAGATGCACAATAACATATTGTCTCCTTGGTGCTTGTCTCCTAGGATATCTACATATCCTACTGGGGGCATGTAAGCACCGTGTGCTGGTTCAGATGCCATGGGCAACATTATCCTGAAATGTCAATTGCCAGGGTCTGGATTTAGCTACAGAACCTCATGGGTGGGATTATATCAAAATCTTGAAAGCCAGGGTTCTAGGGTTGCCATGGGCGGTGCTATCTTGAAGCATCGATTGCCAGGGACCCTGAGAGGATTAATGATGGGGACTAGGAATCTGATACAGACTATGTTGTAACGACAATCCAAAGCTAGAAATAAAAAGAAAAGAGAGAGAAAACTCTCCAAAAACAAAGAAAAATTCCTCTGTCTCTCTCTGACAAAAATGCACTGCAAACTGAACCGAGGCTAAAACATGTTACAGGCACGGCTATTTTAACCGTGGAATTCAACGTACCTTAGGTTAGTTCCTGTGGGCCTTAGAAACCTTCGCGGTAAACTGAGGCTAGAACTAGTCAAGTGATGGATGGCGGTTTCGTGCATTTTGAAAGTCATCGGAAATCGTAGTATAGTCACGTAAAAACGTTCGTCAAAAAATGATTTCTAAAGATAATGAGACTTTGAGTCCTGGTCGTTCATCTCTGGGAGGCATTTGTTCAAATCTGAAATCGATCTTTGTTCGCTCTACTTTATTTAGAATCGCATGCCAATTTATGATTATTACGTATTGAAGTACGACGTGCTTAGTTGCAAAATATATATATATAAGTGAAAAATAGGAAACTTGAATTACACAGGAAAGATGGCAACCAATAAGCTCATGGTGATTTCAAACATAGAGATATGTATAAAAATATATCTTTTATTCATTCATTCAAAGGAGTGTTTGCAACATGGAATGTAGAGGAAAGCTTGTACATGAAAGCTTAAAAAGCATAAGCCTAGCTAACAGAAATTGATTGCATACAGGAATCTATAGGGGGATTTTGCATGCATCATTGGGGGAGAATAAAGAGCTAAACTACTAAGCAATAAATAGAAGTAGTAAAACTACGAAGAGCTTAAACTACTAATCTAGTAGAAAACAAGGGCATTCGGAGGTGGGCTCCGATGGCCTTTGAGTGGCTGAGAGAAGAAGGAGGGGCGGCCAATGGTGCTTATGCCGACCCTTGGAGAGAAGCTGGAGAAGTGATCCAGCATCCTAGCGTGGAGATGGTGGCCTTCATGGTGATGCTCAACTCGTGGAGGTGGAGTGAAGATGGAAGTGGCTAGCCTAAGTGGAATGAATGCCAAGGAAAATGGATGAAGCAAAGAATGTAGATGGGTGCAAATGGCCACCCCTTAGGACTTTCTATAGACCTAAGGGAGTCTCTCTAGAGAAGTGTGGAACTCTCTAGAGAGAGCTCCAAGAGTGGCCGGCCAAGTGGTTTTGATATCCACAAAAATTGGATCGCAATTTGAATGTCTCTTGGTTGCTAATTTTGGCAACCAAGAGTGGCTCCACTTGGAGAGAGTTCTAGAGAACTCTAGATGTGTGTGAGTGCGTGATTGGGTGTGTGTGTGTGTGTGTGTGGTCGTGTTGTATATGGCTAGGTGGTTTAGGTTAGGTCCTAAGGGGTTTAGGTAGGTGTATGCCTTGAATTAGTGTTACAAACCCTAATTGCTAAGAAGAAATTGCAATTAAACTTAACCCAAGTTTAATTGAATGAGTGTGAACCTAATTGAGAGTGAAATGACTCAATTAGGTTGGGCGTAGGTCAATAGGACTCTCACTAAGTCCAATTGGACTTGAGTGGGTTGAGATCTGAGCTCAATTGGACCCTATGAGTCCAATTGACTTAGGTGATGGTAATTGACTATGATCTAAGTCAATTGGGTTTGGTGAGGACTTAATTAGGTCCTTAGGGAGGTCTAGAGGTGGTGTACTAGGGTTAGGACACCTTAATTTAGGTTCCTATGGGGTTGGAATTGGGTCTAGGGAATTAGAGATCCAAGGTCAAGGCTTCAATCTCAAAACAGGAACTAGAGAGTAGTTCTAGACGTCCAAAAACATAATCAGACATCTTATATTCAAAAATCAGAAGTCCAGACTTGTTTTCTGGATGTCCAAACGAAGTCAGGAAGAATTCAAGGTTCTCTCTTGGGTATTCTGCAAAAAATTGGACGTCTGACAAAGTATCTGGACATCCAATAACACTGCAGAAGTGGGTTTGAGGTGTGCGGGAGTTGCCTGAGAGTTCTGGACGTCCTAAAATTCATCTGGATGTTTAGATAATGGTTGGAACTAGGGTTTTAAGGTTTCCTAGGGTGCAGTGACCTAATCTAGGGGTGGTAAGGCTTGGGGAAGTCTCTGGGCTATCCTAGGGCTAGGATGGACCTAAGCTCTTCATATTTTACTGCTTTATTCCTACTTAATAGAGTAGCATACCTTAACTCCCTTACATCATTATTCCCTATATCTAATCTAAGTCTTTTGCTCCATTCCTGCTGCAACACTCATTATTCCTGATCCAGCTTCCGATCCAACTCCAGATCCAGCTTCTGATCAGCTTATTGCCTGTAATTGACATAATGCACTTAATCAGCACATTATAACATTATTTTATGCATAGCTAATGTAAAGCAGTAAAGATGCAGATAATGCTTATGCATGCATGAATTTCCCTACTTATGCTAAGTTCTAGCCTAATTTAGGTCACTTAAGACCTATGATTGCTGGGCAATCATACCCGCATTCCTAAATCTTGCTAGTCCCTAGCAAATGCAAAACTAAATTATTCATAGAAGGGTCCCTAAGGGATTGATTATTTTATCAAGTGTATGCGTAGAGATTTTTCTCCTTTTTGTTTTCATCCTATGCTCTGGAAATCTTGACAATCGTGAAAGTGTAGCAATGTAGCTTTTGCAATGGATTCGAGTGAAAAACTGATACACCTCTAAAGCCTTTAGTTGACCCCTAGTAGAAATTCTAGCGAGATAGGCGGACTTCTTCCCTCGGGGTATTCAAAATATTCTATGAATTCCACCCCGGCTTTAAGCTTAGGTAGAGAATGTCTGAGGGATACAGGTGTTTATTTGGTGGCTCACTCTCACTTGGTGATACATAGAGATTAGTACTGCGGAATCTAGATTCCCAGATTATCAAGTAACTTAACTGAGAGAAAGACGAGAAAAACTATGCTCTCTTTAGTTCCTTTGTATTAATTTTCTCTTTCTCTCTTTCTTTTTCTTTTCTTTTCTTTTCTTTCCTTTTCTTAGAGCTCACAATCTCACCAGATTCACACATATGATCTGTATTTGGTGGTCTCACTTGGCATCAACACTTTAATTGAGTTTCCATAACCCTAACACTAAGTCGGAATTCCTTAGCCAGTATTTGGGTGGTCAGAAACATAGAAAGATAGGTTAAGGCCATATTTGGTGGATCTCAAATTTATTTGGTGGTATTGCCTCAATGCAACTGAAATAAACACTAAATATTCACTTTTTTTTCTTCCTTTTTCTCCTTTTTCTAATTTTTTTCAATTTTTTTTCTTCTTTTTTCTTCAACATAACACAACTAGCACACATCCATGAACTTTATTGAGGAGGCATTATTAGGGATTGGTGGTACTCAAGGGACATTGGGTGGCTTATTTGGTCGAAGTGTCTACTCACGGCACTGGGAGAGATGGATAGGATGGTGTATTTCTGACCTTGACATCAATACCCTCCTTCAGTAGAGGATTCCGTAAAGAATGGTCATAACCATCCACCTTAGCCCTAGTTTTATTAAAACTCGCTCTCCACATATTTACCTTATTTGGTGGCTCTCAATACTCACACAAAATGTGTACGTAGGAACTGAGAGTGGAAAATATGCCTAATCTCTGAGTATCATCACCTAATTATCTAAGACTCCAGATTCCTTGTACTAATCTTAGAGCACTAGTACACTCTACTCTCATGTCACACTATTTGGTGGATCTTTGGAAGAAAATCTACCTGACTCCCAAAACACTATCTAGGGGTTCAGGAGAAGAAGCACTACTTCTTCTCGACAGACTAAAGATGTTTATCAGCCTTCATCGTGAATCCATTGCAAATTCTACGTGTGTGTGAAAAATTGTAATGGATTCCATATTATAGGAATCAACTAGAGGATAAAATCCCTAATGCATTCTCTTAATAAAATAATCTTATTCATGAATGCAATATGTATATATGTTATAAACAAGTAACCTCATATAATTTGTACTTCGTGAAATTTCCCTTTCGGGTTACATTTAGCTTGACCCTAAATTTATAATAAGAGGTGAGCAGGTGAGTTAGAATTGGCTGTTGCGGATGATTTTGAGCTCCAATGCTCACATTGGAGGTGGAGTCGGTTGTTCTTTTATTTAGGGTCCTAAAGTACGTTTTACATGCAGCTCCGAGGTTTTCCTAAATGTTGGCATAAAAATTTTCAATTTTATTATATCTACCCCCCCATGACTAAGTTCTTGCATGTCCTCATGCATGAATATAAATGAAAATAAATACAGCAGGGAAAAAATGGGTAGAAATCACCTGGAATTGCGCCTAAAATTATATATTCAGCATCGGCCAACCTGTCAGTATACAATATGCAGAAAGAAAATATGCTAAAAGAAAAATATGCTATATATAAAAATGAATATGTATAGGGTGATGGATGTAGAGTGTGGGATAGATGCTGAGTTTAACGCCTCCAGTTAGGAGAGAAGTCAATCATACGTCCTCAAAAAGATGAACAATCTCGTCAGGTGGAGGAGGTTCTTGACCCAAAAATGGCTTAAGGAGCTGGCCCTTTACCATAGATATATGCCCAGATTTTGGGTCCCTGGTCTGGACCGCCCCATTAGGATTTGGGTGAATCACAACATAAGGGCCAATCCACTTGGACTTGAGCTTCCCTACGAAACGTTTTAGTCACGAATCAAACAACCAGACTTGCTGGTTGGGCGTGAATGCTTTCCTCCAGATGTGGTAGTCATGAAAGGCCTTGATCTTGTCCTTGTATATCAATGCGTTCCCATAGGCCTCCCACCGGATCTCTTCTAATTCACTGAGCTGGAGTTTCCATTCTTGACCTCTTGCATCTAGGTCAAGGTTACATTTTCGCACTGCCCAAAATGCACGGTGTTCCAGCTCTACAGGAAGGTGACAGGCCTTGCCATATGCCATGAGATATGGTGACATTCCAAGTAGGGCCTTGTACGCAGTCCGATATGCCCATAGTGCATCAACTAATTTGTCGGACCAGTCTTCTTGTCTGGTCTAATCATCTTCTGGAGAATCAGCTTGATCTGACGGTTAGACACTTCAGCCTGCCCATTGGTCTACGGGTGATATGGGGTGGCTATACGGTGATGTACCCCGTATTTCTTTAATAATGACCTGAAATGGGCATGGATGAAGTGGCTTCCCCTGTCACTAATCAAAGCGCGGGGTATTCTGAATCTCACGAAGATGAACTGCCATACGAAAGAAGTGATGGTCTTGTGGTCAGCCCGTCTCGCCAAGATGGCCTTGACCCACTTCGAGATGTAGTCAACGGCTAGTAATATGCACTCGAAGCCATGCAAGTTCGGAAAAGGGCCCATAAAATCAATGCCCTAGATGTCATACACTTCTATGACCATGATAGGCTGGAGTGGCATCATGTCTCTCCTGGTCATAGAACTGACCGACTGGCATCGTTTGCAGTGTTGGGCGTATTCGTGTGTATCTCTAAAAATAGTTGGCTGGAAAAATCTCGACAGCAAAATCTTTGCAGCGATTTTCCGTCCCAAGAAATGACCACCACAAGCATCATTGTGGCAAAAAGATAGCACACTGGGGATCTCGACATCTGGGATGCTTCTTCGAATAATCTGATCCGCTCCAATGTGGAAGAGTAGTGGGTCATCCCAGACGTAGAATTCGGCATTTGCAGTGAATTTGAGTTTTTGGTCCATGAATAGGTTCACCGGAATCTTGCCTGTGGCAAGGTAGTTCGCAATATCCGCGTACTAAGGGAACTCAACAGAATGAACTGCCAAAAGAGATTCATCCGGAAATTGCTCGTGGATAAGCAGGGAATAAGGAATGTCTCCTGGGTCCAGTCTGGATAGGTGATTCGCCACAACATTCTACTTTCCGACTTTGTCGCGGATCTTGATATCAAATTCTTGCAATAGAAGAATCCATCTAATGAGCCATGGTTTGGCATCCTTCTTTTCCAACAAATGCTGGAGGGCGAAGTGGTCAGTGAAGATGATGACTTTGGACCCTAATAAATATGATCTGAATTTCTCCAACCCGAATAGTACTGCTAGCAGTTCTTTTTCAGTGACAGTGTAGTTGCGATGAGCCTCATTCAGCATCTTGCTAGCATAGTATATGACAAAGGGTTGTTTCTCCTGACGTTGGCCTAAAATAGCACCGACGGCAAAATCAGAAGCGTTGCACATCATTTCGAAATCAAGCGACCAGTCGGGTGGTTGGAGAATCAGGGAATCAGAGACAACGCTTCATAAAGTCCCAAAGGCACTAAGACACGAGGCGTCAAATTCAAATGGGACGACAGCAACAAGGAGATTCGTCAAAGGTTGTGCAATTTTTGAGAAATCGCGTATAAATCTCCGATAGAAGCCGACGTGACCCAAGAATGATCTGATCTACTTGACCGAGCTAGGTGGCGGTAAGTGGGAAATAATCTCTGATTTAGCTCGATCAACCTCGAGTCCATTTTTAGAGATCCTGTGCCCAAGTAGTATGCCATCCCTCACCATGAAATGGATTTTCTCCCAGGATAGTACTAGGTTTACCTCAATAAACCATTTCAGGATCTTGGTGAGGTTATCAAGACAAGATGCGAAATCATATCCGAAAATGGAGAAGTCATCCATGAACACCTCCACATAATCCCTAATCATGTTAGAGAACATGGCCATCATACAATGCTGACATGTTGCTAGTGCATTGTAGAGGCCAAAGGGCATTCACTTGAAAGTGAATGTTCCAAAGGGGCATGTGAATGTGGTCTTGTCTTGATCTTTCGAGCTAATAGCTACTTGATTATACTCGGAGTATCCATCCATAAAACAAAAGAAACTACTTCCGGATAACTGTTCCAAGATCTGATCAATGAAAGGTAAAGGAAAGTGATCCTTCTAGGTAGCCATGTTCAGTTTCCTATAGTCGATGCAGACCCGCCAAGATGTCACAGTGTGGGTCGGGATGGATTGGCCTTTTTCATTCTTTATTATGGTGACTTCTGCTTTCTTGGGCACTATCGGGATCGGACTCACCCACTGGCTATCAGAGATTGGGTATACAATACCTGCATCCAGCCATTTGATGATCTCCTTCTTAACAACCTCTAGCATATTCAGGTTTAGCCATCTTTGAGGTTGTCTCGAAGGTTTCACCCCCTCATCCGTGTAAATGTGATGAGTGCAATACGAGGGGCAAATACCGCAGAGATCAGCAATACTCCACCCTATAACAGCCCTATGGTCTTGTAGCGTAGAATTCAATTGATGCTCCTGTTCTTGGGTTAAGTTGGCATTAATAATGACTGGATATGTCTCACTTTCGCCCAAGAACACATACTTAAGTGAGTCTGGTAAGGGCTTCAATTCAATCACGGGTGGGTCAAAGTCAGAATTGGGAGTGGGAGGTGCAAACTCGAGGGTGGGAATCTGCTGATTCGTATGCACGTGAATTCTTGCTAATTCGCTTCCTGTGAAATAATCGGTTGTGACTGCGTTAACAAGAAACCCATTAGCTGTGGTCACATCTTCCTGCAACAACATGGGCGACTCAGCAATGTGCGGATCAGGATAGCTGGATTCAGGGGTGTTGTAGTCAGAAGCACACCTAAACAGTCAGATCCTCAGGGAGATATGTGTAGTGCAATGGTTTCAATCCCGTGTGGATCGATGTCCAAGAACCCTGATAGTGGAGATGAATGCGACATTGGATCGTCACAAAGGAGCCCAATGTTACCACAGTATGCCGAATCTTTGCCTT
This sequence comes from Thalassia testudinum, assembly GCA_037157565.1. Classification (NCBI taxonomy): domain Eukaryota; kingdom Viridiplantae; phylum Streptophyta; class Magnoliopsida; order Alismatales; family Hydrocharitaceae; genus Thalassia; species Thalassia testudinum. The sequence continues at coordinate 142,651,000 of JAZHRO010000063.1, forward strand.
CACCATCCTCCTCTATGTGATCACAATCAAAATTCTTTGCTACCCAGAATATGTCAAGTCGAAGTCGCTCATTACCTAGGGCTATCTCCATACACCTAGATGCACAATCAATGTTCGCTTAGGCTGTCGCTAGAAATGGGTGACCCAAAATAATTGGTGCATCTCGAAGATTAGGAGGAACTTTCATATCTAGAACGGAAAAGTCTGCGAGAAAGAAAAATCCACAGACTTTTACGATTACGTTCTCAACCAACCCCTCGGTGTTTTTACTGATCTATCTGCTAGCTGAATCGTGACCGAGGTAGGCTTTAACTCCCTAAATCGAAATCGATCAAATACGGCAGTGGGAGTTAGGTTGATGGACGAACTCATATCTAGAAGGGCTCGATCAAATGGAGAGTTCTGCAAGAAGCAGGATGTAAGTGGGGTACTAGGGTCTTTCTTTCTCGGCGACAAGTTGGCTAGAATCACGGTGCTAGCCTCTTTCGACAGTACCGCTTGTCATCCAATTCTAGGTCGTCGCTTTAGGGTACAATAGTCCTTGAAGAACCTAGCGACAATAGGAATGTGATCAATTGCCTCGAGGAGGGGGACTTGAATATGTACTTCCTTAAACATTGATTTTAGATCCTCAAAATTTCTCGTGTCCTTTTTCCATACTACATTTTGTGTAGAGCCTCAGGAAAAGGGACGGGAATCTTAGGGTTGAGTGGCCTCTTACCCTTATCTACCGCAGGTGGCTATTGAGATGGAGTCAAACCCGTTTAAGATGAAGGGTGAGAAAAATCGGGACCCACCTGCCTATGTGGTGGGTCGAATGTCTTCCTTCCGCTCCTCAAAGAGATGGCATGTGCATTAGCTTGATATCCATGAGGTGGTGGGGGAGCGAAAGGGGCAGAGTATGCGGGGTTCTACAAAGGCAGCTAGCCTTGCATGTAACAGAGTGGTGCAGGAGGTGCCTGTAATATGTTGTGTGCCTATCCCTGTGGTGCCTGGAACTTAGGTGGGGTGCCTTGGTTCTGCACATATCGAGGGTTCGAGATGGGTTGGGAGGGCAAGGCTCCCTGGGTCTTATGCTCCTGCAACAGCTAGTTTTGCGTGTTCTGCATAGTCTGTATCTGGTTAGCCATCGCCTTCATGATCTGCAAGCTATCCTGTGTAGATTTCCTTATTGATTCTTGTAGCTCCTCTTTCAGTGCCTCCAAAGGGTCAACCCGCTTTAGAGGGTGACTGGCAGCTTGGTGCAGCGGCTGGTATAAAGAACGGGGTTGCTGTTGATGAGGGAATGGCTGTTGCCTAGAGTACGTGTTTTGCACATTCTCCTATTGCCTAGTCTGGTAGTGTGGATCTTGATGTGGTCTCTGTGAATTACCAGACCAGGAGAAGTTTGGATGCTGGCTCTAACCAAGGTTATACATCTCTGAATACGGGTTATTACGCCCGTATCCTTGGATAGAACTGACGTCCTCATAGGCCGAAGATGTCTGAGATGTATATCCGTCAGGGGGATACATGTTATAATCTGTGGGTGGTACGTAACCCTAGTCGTAAGGTGCCAAATCTGGATTGTTTACGGGATCCTGATATGCGAGATCTCGTAAATAAGGAGAAGATGCATCCTGAGTGAGTAGATTAACTCGAGTAGGAGGGGCTCGAGGTGCATAGGAGGGTCTTGAAGTGGCAGTGTTCATGTCAGATTGACCCTGACTAATCTGGTAAATCTTCTTCTCAATTAGGTTTATTCTATCCAACTACTTGACGATGATATCCATGTCGACTCGAATAGACTCAGTGTGAGCCTCATGGACACTAACCTGCTGCTGACCAGGCCGCTGGAACTGGTTCATGGATGCAGCATTCATCGAGTTCTCCGCCAATGATTCGAACAACTCAAATGTGTTGTTCTTGTCTTTTGCGAGGAAATTCCTGCCTCTAGATGCATCGGGCAGATACCGATGTGTGTTATCCAGCCCATGGTAAAAGATCTAAGCTAAGTGCCATCTGGGTATACCATGGTGTGGGCATTTCCGGAGAAGGTCGCGAAATCGATCCCAAGCTTCATGCAACTTCGCCCCAGCTCCTTGGGAGAAAGTCGTGAATGCATGCCTCATCCCGTTTGTTCAACTGATTGGAAAGAACTTTTGCAAGAATTCACGTCGTAATTCCGACCAGGTTCCAATTAGCCTCCCAATGGTCTTGAACTAGTATGAAGCTTTGTCCCTCAGAGAGAATGGGAAAAGCTTCATTAGAACAATCCCAAGATCAATGTTCCTGGGTCAAATCGTTTCTACGAGTCGACTCAAGTCCTCTAGGTGCTGGAACGGATCTCCGCTTGAGTTCCCATAGAAGTGAGTGCTGATCAACCCAATCACGTTGGGCTTGATCGCAAACATGTCTCCGCCTGCGGGAATTCTGAGTAAAGGTACGATGATTGGTGCTGCTGGATCGTAGAAATCCCACAGTTGTTCTCCTCGTGGCGGGTGCTGCATCCTGTCAAGTGCTATCAAAATGCGATCCATGCTCTGCCGATGCTGTTCCTCAAATTCAACTACCCAGGCTTCCAAACGAGCCATCGGGTCCAGATTATCAATATCCTAAGCCGGTCTAGGTCCAAGTCCAGGATTAGCCATTGCGACTATGTGAGTAGAAGAAGTGGGGGAAGAAGATGGTCCTGGCGAGGTGACTCACCTCCTTGGGAGTGGCTCCCAAGGTCCAATCAATTGAGGTCTAAGCGACCTCCTTCCTTGCATACACCACCCAATCCCTCGATTGGTGTAGCCAAGCCAGACAAGGCTAAGGCCCTGTCAATTAGATGGTCCTTATGAATCAGATGACCAGATTTTTCTTTTAAGTTTTAATTCCCGAAGAAAATTCATCGTATAACCGACTGAAAGTGGTTCCCACCTCTTGGCTAACCTAACCAAAAGGTTGAAAACACCCAGTAGTACGACAACGAATTCAAGTTTAATTCGTATTTTTAAAATTGATTTTAGCCCGTTATCTTCAGTTGGGGTTTTCTTTTGGTGAGTGGCCCACAAGGTGACCAACTCACAGGCTAAGTACTAGAGTTAACTAAGTCTAGGTTAGCCCAAATGTGGTCTCTAAGTTGTAACCCTAAAGATTTAATGTAAGGTTCATGTAATTCTAGGGTTTTGTTTTATTTCAGCAGACCACAAAAATAAAACTCATTCTCTGACAACAATTGGAATCCAATTAACTTGAAATTTGGCGAATAGATTCTTTTTTCAATTATCTTTTCAAAGAATATTCTTTTATAATTGTTACTATTTCAACCGAATTTCTAGAGATTTTTTAATATCAGGGGGTCAGATATGGAATTTTGACCCCTGATCAATTTTTTGCTTCTAAATAGTATCAAATGACTTTCAAAAATTTAGAAAAAATATGGAAAATAAAGCTAACAAGATCAGCTTTCAAACCACACCATGTTTAGTCAAAACAGATTCGCAGATTGTTCAGACTTGCTTTTTAAATTTTGAAAAATCTCAAATCTAGGTCAGTCTGACCCCTTGCATTTCGCAAATTTTTAAAAATTTTATACTTAGAATTTCTTCAAAAGAATGGAGGCTTTTGAAAGATGGTTTGAAAATAAAGGTCCAACCCGAATTTCATATTTTTTTGTTCACTAGTTTTTCAGCAATCAAATTTTTAAATCAGACTTTAAAATCTGGCTGAAAATCAGAGAATGGTGGAAAAGCTTTTAAAGAGGGTTTGAGTTTGAAATCTAAGCTTTCCACCAAAAATGTTTTTAAGAAAAAAAAGAACTTTTGCACATCTTTTCTTTTAAAGGAATTTTCTTTTCAAAGGATTTTAAAAGATATATATATATATTTTCTCATTTTCCAACTAACCTAGGATCCAAAAGGAAACCTAATCTAGATTTTTGATCTCTTTTTATTTTTTGAAATTTTTTTTCTTTTTCATGAAAATGAATAAGTTTTTTTTTAAAGAAAATGCAGGAAGTAAATCTAATCCTAGGGTTTAGAAGAAAACCTAATCTAAGAGGAGATGATGTGCACCTGGATTTCTTTTTCCGTGCTCGATGTGTGCGTAGATCCTTTTTGTTCTATTTTTCCTGCATATCCAAAAACAAAGTATAGGTAAATTTGTCAGTGATGGTTTAAATGATCAAAATCAAGAAAAATGATGTTGCCACACCGGCAATGGCACCATTCGACGGATGGAGGTTTCGCACATTTTGAAAGTTGTTGGAAATCGTAGTATAGTCACGCAAAAATGTTCATCAAAAAATGATTTCTAACGATAACGAGACTTTGAGTCCCTGTCGTTCACCTCTGGGAGGCATTTGTTCAAATCTGAAATCAATCTTTGTTCGCTCTACTTTATTTAGAATCGCACACCAGTCTATGATTATTACATATTGAAGTATGACGTGCTTACTTGCAAAATATATATATAAGTGAAAAACAGGCAACTTGAATCACACAGGAAAGATGGCAACCAATAAGCTCATGGTGATTTCAAACATAGAGATATGTGTAAACATATATCTTTTATTCATTCATTCAGAGGAGTGTTTGCAACATGGAATGTAGAGGAAAGCTTGTACATGAAAGCTTAAAAAGCATAAGCCTAGCTAATAGAAAATGATCGCATACAGGAATCTACAGGGGGATTTTGCATGCATCATTGGGGGAGAATAAAGAGCTAAACTACTAAGCAATAAATAGAAGAAGTAAAACTACGAAGAGCTTAAACTACTAATCTAGTAGAAAAGAAGGGCATTCGGAGGTGGGCTCCGATGGCCTTTGAGTGGCTGAGAGAAGAAGGAGGGGCGGCCAATGGTACTTAGGCCGAACCTTGGAGAGAGGCTCGAGAAGTGATCCAGCATCCTGGCATGGAGATGGTGGCCTTCATGGTGATGCTCAACTCATGGAGGTGGAGTGGAGATGGAAGTGGCTAGCCTAAGTGGAATGAATGCCAAGGAAAATGGATGAAGCAAAGAATGTGGATGGGTGCAAATGGCCACCCCTTACATCTTTCTATAGACCTAAGGGAGTCTCTCTAGAGAAGTGTGGAACTCTCTAGAGAGAGCTCCAAAAGTAGCCGACCAAGTGGTTTTGAGATCCACAAAAATTGGATCTCAATTTAAATGTCTCTTTGTTGCTAATTTTGGCAACCAAGAATGGCGCCACTTGGAGAGAGTTCTAGAGAACTCTAGATGTGTGGAAGTGTGTGAATGGGGGGTTGTGTGTGTGTGTGTGGTCGTGCCCTATGTGGCTAGGTGATTTTGTTTAGGTCCTAAGGGTTTAGGTAGGTGTATAACTTGAATTAGGGTTACAAACCCTAATTGCTAAGGGGAAATTGCAATTAAAATTAACCCAAGATTAATTGAATGAGCATGAACCTAATTGAGAGTGAAATAACTCAATTAGGTTGGGCTTAGGTCAATTGGACTCTCACTAAGTCCAATTGGACTTGTGTGGGTTGAGATCTGAGCTTAATTGGACCCTATGAGTCCAATTGACTTAGGTGATGGTAATTGACTTTGATCTAAGTCAATTGAGCTTGGTGAGGACCTAATTAGGTCCCTAATGAGGTCTAGAGGTGGTGTACTAGGGTTAGGACACATTAATTTAGGTTCCAATGGGGTTGGAATTAGGTCTAGGGAGCTAGAGATCCAAGGTCAAGGCTTGAATCTCAAAACAGGAATTGGAGAGCAGTTCCAGATGTCCAAAAACATAATCAGACGTCTTATACTAAAAAATTAGAAGTCTAGACTTGTTGTCTAGACGTCCAATCAGAGTCAGGAAGAATTCAAGGTTCTATCTTGGGTATTCTACAGAAATTGGACAATAACACTGCAGAAGTGGATTTGAGGTGTGCTGGAGTTGGTTGAGGGTTTTGGACATCCTAAAATTTATCTGGACGTCGAGATAAAGGTTGGAACTAGGGTTTTAAGGTTTCCTAGGGTGCAGTGACCTAATCTAAGGGCATCTAAGGCTTGGGGAAGTCTCTAGACTATCCTAGGGCTAGGATGGACCTAAGCTCTTCATATTTTACTACTTTATTCCTACTTAATAGAATAGCATACCTTAACTCCCTTACATCATTATTCCTTATACCTAATTTAACTCTTCCGCTCCAGTCTTGCTGCAATACTCATTATTCCTGATCCAACTTCAGATCCTGCTCTAGATCCAGCTTCTGATCAGCTTATTGCCTGCAATCGACATAATGGACTTAATCCGCACATTGTAACATTATTTTATGCATAGCTAAAGTAAAACAGTAAAGATGCAAATAATGCTTATGCATGCATGAATTGCCCTACTTATGCTAAGTTCTTGCCTAATTTAGGTCACTTAAGGCCTATGATTGCTGCACAATCATCAGGTCCGGATCTTGGTTGGTACTTGAGTACCTCTAGGAATACTATCGGCATTCTAACCTAATCTACAAAAGGAAGCACATAGCAAAGTTTTTAATTATCAAAGGATTTTATGGTCTAGAATCAAAATTAATACCTTGAAATTTTGCTAAGGGATTAGCAAAGCTAGTAATGGGGTATGATGGAAACACCATCATGAGTCATAACTAACTCATTTTGACCCAATTAAGTCAATAAATGCTCCTACTGATTGCGCAGCAATCATAGGTCCCAACTCACTTGAATTAAGTTAAAACTTAGCTTAACATGAACATTCTGCATGCATACACATCATATTATGCATCGTAGTCGATATATGTGTTTTATGTATTAAACTATGTTATTTGAGAGGTATTAGTGATTGTAGGTAATCCAGAGCTGCAGATGACCAATCCAACCTTATGGATCTGTTCGGAATAACGACGTGAGTCCAACGCATCCAAGATCGCATCAATCAGACTCTCGTAGCACCCTAGGGAGTCTGCAGAAGAGCAAGAGCCAAGGGGCAAATTAAAGAAGATCTAGACCTCAGATGACAAATCTAACCGTATGGATGGATCCAGATCGACGTTCGCAGTCCAACAGTGCAGAAATTAACTTAATCAGAGGCCCACTAATGAGATACTCATCATGATCTCTAATTATCCCTAATTAACCGATCTTCCTAGTTAATTAGCTAAGGTTATGCATATATACGGGTTAATTATAAAATATTGGATATTTAGTCAAGGACCTTAAAATAAGTTAAAAATGACATTTTATCATTCAATTAACATTATTAATAATATAGTTAATAATTGGACTCGAAATCCTATAATCATTCCCTTAATTAATAAGTTAAGTAACTTAAACTTAATGTAAACCTAAGTATATAATAACTTAAGTGATTTTATTTAATCTAATAAATTAACCTAAAAAGATCAAAAATGTAAATTCAAGGTGTAAACATAATATTTACCTTATTTGCTAACATATATAAAAAGTTGAAAAAGATCTAAATTAAAATAAACCTTCAAAACCTAAGTTTACATTTTGTTCCTTAAAATTTATTACAATCGGGTCCTTATTTCTCACACAGGTCCTTAACTTTTATTTCATTAAGTCCCTCTTCGTCTTGTTCTTCTTCTTCTTGTTCTTTAGCCGAATGAACGACTGGCGGCAGAGAGTCACCCCACTGCGCGATTACCGCCCTACCGACATCATCCTTCTTTGTCCAAGCTCTTGTAGCTTGCGCTCACACCTCCACTTCATCCACTGGTCTAGATTAACCAGAAATCCTATTTTTCAGTGGGAGATAACCTCACCATCGTCGGATACGATGCTAGAGGTTAGGCTTCTCAAGCTCCTTCTTCGACCAGACCCCGCCATTCTCTTCGCCGCCAACTACTATAAATACGCCCTCACCCCTCAGATTTTACTCAAGTTGGCTCCCTTCCCTCTTCTAACACTGTAGCCGACTTCGATATGCTATTCGTCCAAAACTCCGGTGACTTCCCATTCCACTTTCCGACTTCCTCCATTCATCTTGATCAGCCGAGGAGATCCGCCGTGGTCTTCTGCGTCTCTGACACAGGCGCCGACCCAAGGAATCCTCCACTCCACCTCAAATCTGCCCATCGAAGATCTTTCTTCCACCCTCTGATTTCGTCATCCACCATGAGACTTCGGCGGAACCCTATTGACCCCTTCATCCAGGTAACAGTAGATTAGGAGTAGGAGTAGGAGTAGGTTAGCTTAGTTAGTTAGTTTAGGTAGTTAGATTAGAGTTAATGTCAGATTTTAGTTTCATCTTCTCCGACTCTGGCGAGTTCCTTGAGCTCGCCAGAGCTTTAATCTTGTCCTTTTAACTCACTGTACACCTTCCTTTAACCCTCACAATCACTTCTAAATCACTTAATCGCTAATTGAATCACCTAATCGCCTAATTCATATTCCACCTTCACCGACTACTATCACTGTCCATGGTGACAGTAATCGACCTAATTCCACCTTCATAGGGTTCATCATCTATCCACCACTTATGAACCCTAATCGACAATATAATACATATAAATACCACATATAAATTAATCACCCAAATATAATTAAGTTCCTGAGCTCGCTGTCCATGGCGGCTTAGGAACAGTTCAAATCTTAAATTAAATATATATTTATGAATATAAACATCTGTTGACTTGTTTTAACCGCTCAATCGAGTGGTTAAACAAGTCTTGAGATTTAACCACTCAGATCCTTTAAGAAACAAACTCTGTCAAATATTACATTTAAAGAGACAAATGAAGAATTAAATGTGATACTGAGGTTCCTTGAAACCTCAGGATCCTTTCTAAATCAACGATGGTAAGTTTAATCAATCTGTACACACTTTTCATATTTTCTGGACTCACCGGAGCTCTGGCGAGCCCCAGCAAGCTAAAACTATGCTTCAGCCTGTGAAACTTGTTGAGTAGCTCTAGAATGATTAAATGAGGATCACTGATTGTCTTGAGGATATTTGTTTGAAGATTTAATGTCTGGACCCAAAGATTTAACTTCATCTTCTCCAACTCCTGCGAAGTTGGAGAAGTCTAATAAAGAGACATAAGAAGCATTTAAGGAATTCAGAAGCTTCAGTGCAATGCACTGAAGTTGTTTAAACTCTTGGAATGTTGTAACAACCTTCCAATTGCTCTGTTGAACAAACACATTTTGAACCTCAAGCGGCTAGCCTGAAACCCTAGAAATCAAGGTCAGAACACCTACCTGAAGATCTAAATAAGTTTCTAATGTTGAGGAGACTCTAATTGAGGCTTTAATTTCCTAGGAGAAGGCTTTGAACAGAAAGTCAAATTGAGGCCTTTATAGTCAAACCTGAGGAGGAAACTTTGTTTCTGAGCTCGAATTGAGGTATTGAGGAGTGTAAACTATTTCTGAGAATTTGTTGAATGGTCTGAGAGAGAATAAAGTGAGCTCAGATGAGTTATTTAGTGAAAATTTGAATCCTGTCAATTTGGGTTACTTTCGAACCCAAACTAACAGGAGAAGCATTTTGTTGAAATTTAAACTTGAATCCTACCCTGATGAGTTAATTATAACCCTTAGAATTAGTTTAAATCAATTAGAAGCATTCTTAAGTGTCTATTTACCTATTTTAAGTCTGAAATTCTAACTCTGAAGCTTTCAGAGAAGCTTCAACCTTTTGTACACTGTCTGAAGTTCTTAAGAACTTAAAACTTACTCTAACAGATGCGGAATCACATGTAGAACTTGTACATACCTTTAAATAAGAAAGAAAAGTCCATCTGAGGACTCTGTAGATATTAAAACCATTTCCAGGCGTTAAATAACCCGTAGAAACCCCTGATTTTACTTTTCAAATTGAAAAGGAAAAAATCTTCAAAACCTTAAATTGACCCTGCAATTGTGTAGATCTACCTTAGAGCTTTCTAACAAACTTGAAATCACTCGATTTGGAGCTCTAAGTAGGAAGTTATCATCATTTGAAGTTGGGTCTGGAAGGGGTTATGTTAGTCCCACATCGCTAGTTTCTGAGCACGTGCATGGTAATAAAAGCAATTTGTTGTATGCCCTTTTCAGTCGTCAGCGCTCGGCGCACTGGTTACCGATCTGATCCTATCTGAGTATGTGCATGTGTGTGTGTGGGTGCTTGTGTGCCTGCGGGTGTGTGCCCTTGGGGGCGTGAGCGAATGTGCCCTGGGAGGGCGAGAGGCCTGGGAGGTCGGGTTGAGCCAAATTGGCTTGAGACGATGAACCGATATGAAATAAACTAGAAATGAACCTAATTGAGATTAGGTGAGGACCGAGTAGGGTCTTGTCCCACCCTGCTCTCAGGGTGCTGTGTATCCTTGAAAGGACCTCGCCGCAAATAAAATAAATTTTGGTTAAAAAAATAAAAAAAACCCGCTTCAACTGAAAGTCTAAGGGAATTGAAAGAGAAGCCAATGGTTGTTAAATGCTAAGCACTGAAGCTGAAGGCTAAGTAAACAAAGGAGCACAGGCACTAAAGAAGGAAAAGAGATTAAGGAACAAAAAGAGAAGACTAAGGGAAGAAAAGAAGGCAGGAGAAGATAGGAACAACAAAAGAAAGGAAAGAAAGAACTCGAGAGAGAATAAAGATAAAGGAAAAGAAGAGAAAGAAAAGGAGAAGAAGATGAGAGGCTGAAGAAAATAAATGAAGAAAATCTTTTCTTGCATCATTTTAATTACTTTTTGAATTTGTTTTAATTGTAAAAAGGTATGTTTTAATATAATAACTTTTAATTGCCCTAATTTCTTTTGAAATAAAATTGGAAAACAAACATCATTTTGAGTAAATATGTTTTTCATATGGAATTTTGTATATTCTTTATAGTTTAAATATTTTGGCAAAATTCATGTTTTAAAAATAAACTTAGTTATACCTCCTAAACTTATAGAGAAATAAAAGAGAATTGGTGAATTTGGAGAAAATTATTATACCTCCCAGGGAACGACCTGGATTCAACCAGTAAAAATTTCTAAAATGTTAGGTTAATTCGACCCTATACTACACAACCGACACAATTTCGAGTTAACCTAAGTGACTTCTTCTACTCTTAATTAAGTGAAATTAACTTAATTACTGAGTTGAGTGAAGCCACGTTACCACCTATGTCATCAAATATAAAGAGAAGAAGAATGAATGACCACGATGGTGCCATGTGGCACCATCACAGCCGCCCCTGCTGAAGCTACGAGTTGCTATGCTATCGTGTTTGGTTTTGAAAAAAACCTATCATCGTAGTTTGAAAGCGAAGAACTCATGTTCAACAAATAAAATTTATACCAGAGTAGAAATCCCAGGTCGAACTCAGGGAGGCGGACGTTTGATTTAAAAATATGCATTTGTTTTATTTGTCACGAAACAAAATAACTGATTAGAAACTATCTATCTATTTACAATAATTAGAAGAGAGAGAGAGAGGGAATACTACAAAAAAAAGACCAAAAGGAGAGGTAGAATGAACATGGAATTCATTATCAAAGCAATTATTTATTACACTAGTCATTACGACTAGAAAGCGGGAAATGATTACACTAGAAAGCAGTAAATCTACTCTAGAAAGTAGTAAAAGAATGGGGAGAGAATTATCCTCCTCAACGGTCACTTAGAGGACGAGCCGGACGGGACGACACTTGGAGGATAGGGAACAGAGCAAGACGAAGGAGGATGAAGTGGGAAGAACGGGAACGGGGCAGCATGTCGTCGTCGTCGCGGGATCCACTTCCAAAAGGGGGACAAAAATTGGACTTTATCTCTTGAGAAGCATCCTGGGTGTGGGACAAGCTTCTCTTGAGCTTTAGAGAGGGAGAGAAGAGAAAGAAGGGCTCTGGATTTCATATGGAGGGCGTCTCCTTTTATAGTTGCAAGGAATGAGGAAAATTTGGTCCTTTTAATCTCAAAACATTAAATTAGGGGTCTTTAGTGACGGATAAAACCGTCGCTAAATGCCCATCATGAGCAATGTGCGCCGCCCGCTCGCCTTCCACGCATGCAATGCGTGCTTACATCCTTCGATTCTCATGATCGAACGACTAAGACGTGCCCTCGCCTGCCTCCTCATCACGTGCTCACCGCATGCGATCTCGCGTTACGCGCGGGCATGCGATAGCGCGTGGGCTGGATTGAGCGCCCGTAGATGATCGATGACGATCAACGCTCCTCGCACCCGCTCCTCGCGACTCGAACGCTCGCCCGTGCTTCGCGAAAGTGCGTTCAACCAACACGCTACAAGCGCATTTGTGTCTCGCTTACAAATCGTGCTCGTGTGATCAGGACCGTTGGATTGAGATCCAACGGTCAAGGTGGCTCTTCAGGTGCGGCTTCAGAGGATGGGCGTGTCGATTGGGATGCAATCTCAACCATTGGATCTTGATCCAATGGCGGAGATTCGTGGGTGCTAGCATCTTCAGAAGTTGAGGGCGGTCGGTTGGTCGGTCGAGATGGTGCCACATGGTGCCATCTTGGCCGTCCATCTTCTGGATGATGTAGATGGTGCCACGAGTGTCGGATTCAGTCGATTTTCACGCCGTTAGGCTGTGATCGTCGATCTGAATCTATCTGTGCGGTCGGATTTGTTGTTTGAAGTGTGGATTCACACCATCTTGGCCCTTGATCTTCTAGGGTTCCCCGATCTCTATCTGATGCTACAGATGTCTGATTAGAGCAATCTTGGAGTCGTTGAACTCCAATCGTTGCCCTAATCAAATCTGTATGGTTGGATCTTCGATCCAAGGCCCCGATAAAAATTTTTTCCTGTCCCTTAACATAAAAGGAGATAATTAACCTCTATTTTATTCAAACTAATCTAAATGCAAGATGATGCATGTTATGCAATATTTATAGCATGCAATGCAATTCTATGCTTAAGAATATGCATAAATAGACATCTTATGCAATGTAAACATGTTTACATCACACCCCCATGCCTATCTTTTGCTAGTCCCTGGCAAAAATTATATACTATTTATAAAAGAATTAGGTTGGATTATTTGGGCATAAGTTATTTTCAATCATTAAGAAAATGTTTACTTAGGATCTGAACTTTCAAAGACACAACAGTGCCAGGGTATTTGCCAAAATGCAGACCGCCTCAAGCCCTCGCCTTATTAAAAAAAAAATTTCTTTTTCTCTTTTTCTTCTTTTCTAATTTTTTTGGATTTTTGAGTTTTAGGGTTTAAGAGTGGGTTTCTACGGCCATTCAACTCACCCAAGATTTGATGAGATCCCTAAGTTCTAAGCATTTTATTGTGAATGTGATAGACTTGCTGACCGGCAGTAAAAATGGACTTCAAATTTCTACGCCTCTAGGTGACCTTAAAAAGAGAATTCTACCTAAAGGTGTATCTTTACAACTGGTAGCTTTCTCCCTACTTTTATTTTTACAGGGTCAACACAAGGGTGAATCCAGTGTATATCTCGCCGGTTTATTCTACTTCTCCGCTTCTTCCTAAGTGTTTTGGGAATTTTCAGGGCATTTATTGAGCTGGGTTCTGGACAACCAGTCGATGAGCTGTTACCACCGACAACTTGCCAGCCATACTTGTGCGGCGAAGTGTGGCTTATTTGTTTTTTTTTCTTTTCTTTTCTCCTTTTTTTCTTTCTTTTTGACTTTCTTTTTCTTTTCTTTTTTTTTCTTTTTTAAGTAGATGGCTTCCCTAGTCTATGATTTACCTAAAGGCAGCAAAAAGAGAAAAGCCCAGTGACTAGGCTCTAGACAACCTACCTATGGGCTGTTACCCATGATAACTTGCCAGCCATATCACCCTAGAAGGTTCATTAGCTACCCAATTTCCGTTAAAATCGTCGAACAATGATTCAGTGCAAAGAAAGTGTGTAGATGCTTAAAACTCAAAGTTCCCTCAAATCAGAGGGTGGATTGATAAGTCGTGTACTTATCACCCAAACTTATTTACTCCAATTACAATAGAATTAAGGTTGGCGAGGACTCGAAAAATAAATCCACATTTTAATGGATACACAGGCTGATTAAGTCTGAAGACCTGAAGGGTCTTTGTGTTCAGATCATAATGTAGTATTTCCTAAGATTGAAAATTTTCTTAAACCCAAGTTCTCTTTCCTAATTTCATTTTTTTTTAATATATATAAATAAAATGAATCTACGGAGCTGACGAATTAATTCAGAGATGAATATCCACTCCCCCATGCCTATCTAATGTAATGTCCTTATTGTATTAAAAAGACATAAAACAGAGTGGACTGGAGTAGAAAGCACTTAAATTGCATGAATGTCGGTTCCGCTTCAAGATAAAAACTAAAAAGAATTGTATACATGCTGAATTTAGTGCCTTCAGCTAGGCACACTATACAAAGAAGAGAAATAAAGAATTCACAGGTGCAGGTCAGAATCAGAATAAAAGGATGAAACCTCTGACCTACCAACAGATGTGGACCAGATTGTGGTGTAGACCCATACCCCATAATCGAGAATATCTAAGGTTCTAGATAAAAATTACCCAAAACCTAAAATCAGTATGCAAGCAGGGTTGGGTCTGCGATTTATGAGGATGCAACCTAAGACCAAAAAGTCAGGCTATAGAGAATTTAATATCGAAAGGATAATCAATGAATGCATGTTTAGGTTGAACATCCTCAGAACAAATGTCATAAGGGTTTTGGTTTGATGGTTTCAAATGAAATGGAACCCTTTGACCCAGTCTTCTATTTCCTTCGGAATTTGCTTCCCAAATCAAAATTTCCCAGCTCCTATCCTCCTCATTCAGAATGTCAAGTTTCGGGACTCTTGCATATTAATCACCCCATATGAAATTTCCAAGTCTAAAAGTTGTGGCTAAATCAGAATTGACTTGGGTCTAGTTATCTCAAAAACAGAATCATCAAAAAGCTCAATCGGGTGTAATTGACAATCAGGGCATTGAATTGAATCCTCCAGAAAATGCGATTCTGGATCCGTAATGTGAACCCCAATAAGATCAGTTTCCTCAGTTATTCGACTATCAAATGATCTTTCTGATTTCTCAGGCCTAATCGTCTCATAGAAATCGTGTTCTGTAAACTCGCGTGAGACTTTGCAACTTGAATCTTCACCATCAGAATGAAAGAAATCAAAATCCATATTAATGTATGTCTCAAAATCATCCATCACTTTATGGTCCATAGAGACATACGTTTCCTCGTACCTCGGCTCAAGGATTTCAGGTGAATAAGTCAGATCATCTTAAGTGGTTGCTCTAATTCAATCTGGTTAGCCTTGTAACACGTGTCCTCCCCAATAGGTGCCTGAGCGGGTTCTGACATTGGCTCTCGTGAAGGGAGTTCATCCTGGGAATCATCCCACGACTGAACTAAAGCAACCACTAATCTCATCCTCAATTTTGCTAACTTCCCAAGTAGAAACTCACCCGGGTTCTTATCCTTAACATCCTGTAGCCAATCCAACAAATACTTATTCAAATCATCAATCATTTCAATCAGGGGCTCCAATCTTTCAACGGAAGGTATTGCTAAACTTCTAAAGATTGTATGATATTCCTTAAGTTAGCCAGAACCTTATCTTGAACCTGGTTACCCTGAACCAAATGAGTTGGTTCAGGGTTGGGTGGGTTTGGGATCAGTACAGAGGAGTTAACAAATTGAGATTCGTTATACCCTTCCTGATAATAGGTCATTTTGGATTGTTCAAAAGGTGGTGATGACCTAAAGGCAATGTAATCAGAGGATGGGTAAGAATCAGTGTATCCTTCTTAATTGTAGATCGTATTAGGTTGTCCATGAAAGGGTGACGATCTATAATCGATGTGGCTCTGAGAAGGATAGAAATCACGATCAGAGTGTCAGGGTTAGACCCTAAACACGGAGGTCCAGAACTGTATCCCCAATCTAAGGTATCCTAACTAACTGATGGTTGATTACAGTACGAGTCGAAATAATCGTCATGTTGAGGATAACTCAAAACATGAGGAAAAGAGCAGGAATGCGTAAACAATGTGGAAGGATTCATGAGAAATGGGAGGAAGAAAGACATCCTGCAATACAAGCAATCAAACTTGTTCTTAAGTGGGCTAGCCTAAAGACCTACAGACTCCCAAAACCTGTCTTGAGATAAAGAAAAGATTTGATCTACTTCTGTCTATTCAATCCAACCAGTTAGAAGGAGGGACTAGGGAGAAGGTTCTTCCTTTGACTTGCACCTCTGGTTCCTAATGTACCCCCCAGCCATGATCGTTTGATTCTGCACCCCTAGTTAGACATCAGATTGAACAGTAAAAACAGACTAATCGAAAATAATCTCATTCTGGGCTCTAAAGAGTAGGTCGAATCCTTAAGGCCAACGTCTACTCTGTTTTATTTAGGGCTAGGTTTGAATGTGCTTTGGAATGTGATGAGCCCTTTATCTAGGTTGTGCCATTAATGATTCATTGATGTGTGTGTGCATGCACAACCAGTGGTTTTCAAGCAAGATTATTATTTTGATGTGATGAATTTTAGGGTTCAAATCTTGCTTAGTAGCTTTTAGGATTCAACTTTAGGTTTCTTCAAACAAGTTTTGTTGGCACACCAGGTTTTGAAAGCATAGATGAAGATGTTTTCCTTTGAAACTTAAAAGAATGTGGAGTGACTGGTAAATCCCTAAGAGTTGAACCTAAGCGGGAGCTACTTGATGAGTTGATTTTAATTGAAATAGTGTGGCCTAATCAACTGAAACAATTGGCCTATTGCACCACTTAATTAGGCACACAAGTAATTACCTAATCTGATTTCTACTCAATTATGTGTTTGGATGTGTATACCGGCTCCAAAGATTGGTTTACTGGTTGAGTTTGAAAATCAGATGAGGTTGTGTACCTCTGTGAGATTTTTTTTTATTTTTCTTTTTAAATGTGAAGGTTGAAGTGGGTGTGGGTGTCAAACAAACAAGCAAAACTAACCTTAGAGTTTATAAGAACTCCTAGGTTGATTGATGTTTGTGTTATTATGTGGTGAAATGAAAACTAATGGGTGGGAGGTGGGGGATAACTTACATAACCTTTAACAGCACTTTACTCCAATCTAACGCTTTTGTTCATCTTAAAAGAGTACCTGCAATCATAATAAGAAATGAGAGAAGTGAGGTAAATGATTCGTAAGTTGGAAAATGCGAAAAAAATCAAATAGCGTCGCCTCCCCGGCAACGACGCCAAAATGTTGAAGCTACTAGTTGCTACGCTATCGTGCTTGGTTTTGAAAAAAACCTATCGTCGTAGTTTGAAAGCAAAGAACTCGTGCTCAACAAATAAAATTTATATCGGAATAGAAATCCCAGGTCAAACTCAAGGAGGCGACGTTTGATTTAAAAATATGCATTTGTTTTATTTGTCATGAAATAGAATAATTGCTTAGAAACTATCTATCTATTTACAATAATTAGAAGAGAGAGAGGGAATATTACAAACAAAAACCAAAAAGAGAGGTAGAATGAACATGGAATTCATTATCAAAGAGATTATTCATTACACTACTCATTACGACTAGAAAGTGGGAAATGATTACACTAGAAAGCAGTAAATCTACTCTAGAAAGTAGTAAAAGAATGGAGAGAGAATTATCCTCCTCGATGGTCGCTTGGAGGACGAGCTGGACCGGATGATGCCTAGAAGATAGGGAACGGAGCAGGACGAAGGAGGACGAAGCGGGAAGAATGGGAATGAGGCAGCACGTCGTCATCGTCGCGGGATCCACTTTCGAAAGGGGGACGAAAATTGGACTTTATCTCTTGAGAAGCATCTCGATTGTGGGACAAGCTTCTCTTGAGCTTTGGAGAGGGAGAGAAGAGAAAGAAGGGATCAAGATTTCGTGTGGAGGAGGTCACCTTTTATAGTTGCAAGGAATGAGGGCAATTTGGTCTTTTTAATCTCAAAACATTAAATCAGGGGTCTTTAGTGACGGATAAAACCATCGCTAAAGCCCCATCGTGGGTGACGTGCGCCACCCGCTCGCCTCCTACGCATGCAACACATGCTCATGTCCTTCGATTCTCGACCATTTGATCGTGAGATCGAATGGCTGAGTCTCACCCTCGCCCACCTCCTCATCGCGCACTTGCCACATGCGATCTCTCATTACACGTAGGCATGCGATAGCGTGTGGGCTGGATTGAGCACCCGCAATCGACTGATGATGATCCAACGCTCCTCGCGCCTGCTCCTCACAACTCGAACGCTCGCCCATGCTTCGTGAAAGCGTGTTTGACCAACACGCTACAAGCACGTTTGTGTCGCGCTTACAAATCGTGCGCATGCGATCAGGACCGTTGGATTGAGATCCAACGGTCAAGGCAGCTCTTCAGGTGCGGCTTTAGAGGATGGGCACGTCGGTTGGGATGCAATCTCAGTATCCAATGGCGGAGATTCGTGGGTGTTAGCATCTTCAAAAGTTGAGGGCAGTCGGTTGGGCGGCCGAGATGGTGCCACGTGGCGCCATCTTGGCCATCCATCTTCTGCATGATGTAGATGGTGCCACGGGTGTCGGATTAAGTTGATTTTTGCGCCGTTAGGCTGCGATCATCAATCCGAATCCATTTGTGCAGTCAGATTTGTTGTTTGAAGTGCAAATTCATACCATCTTGGCCCTTGATCTTCTAGGGTTCCCCGATCTCTATCTGATGCTATAGATGTCGGATTAGGGCAATCTTGGAGTTGTTGAACTCCAATCGTTGCCCTGATCAAATCTGTACGGTTGGATCTTCGATCTGAGGCCCCAATAGAAATTCATCCCTATCCCTGAACATAAAGGGAGATAATTAACCTCCATTTTATTCAAACTAATCTAAATGCAAGATGATGCATGCTATGTAATATTTATAGTATGCAATGAAATTCTATGCTTAAGAACATGCATAAATAGACATCTTATGCAATGTAAACTTGTTTACATCAGCCCCCAACCCCTGAAGATGCCTCGCCTCGCAGCGTAGGCCATTGGATCTTCATCCAACAGCCACAAATGAGCCACATCACCACCTAGAGAAGATTAATATAAATATAATTAAGTATATATGACAAAGGCTCTACGTAGCACATTGGCTCGTGTGTGCGGGTTGCGAGCGAGCGTGGGCAAGCGTGTATACACGATTGGATGGTGTAGAGCGTGCCACATGGCACGATCAGAGCGCACTGCAGGTGGGATGCACGATTGCATGGGTTGTGCAAAATCAGGAATGCACGTGAATCACGCTAAGGATTGCAAAGGCATGGTGCGGCGAATGTCTAAGCTGTCCGATCGTGTTAAGGCGGGATTTAAAGGAATGTGGCAAAAGATAAAATGCAAAGCTATGGGTGCGTGCACAGTTGCACAATTTCAATCTGAGGGTGCACGTTGCACCACGTAGCAGCACCAGAGAACATCCGAGCATGGAGAAGGATTTTGAAGGCTTTTTGTTACACAAAATAAGGGGCTGCAATGCCCTATTTGCCCCTCCAAGAAATTATAAAAGAGGAATAAGTGTCTTCTTTCAAAGGCATTCAAGTAGTATTCAAGTAGAGAACTCTCTTAACTCTTTCATTCTCTTTTTCTTCTTCTTCCTTCTTCTACCTCTCTCTCTTCTTCTTCTTCCTGTCTTCTCTGCCTTTGTCTAAAAAATCTGTTGGGCCACCCTGTTGGATTGTCACTGCTTCTCTCAACCTCTCCGAAAGGCTACCACGATCTACCTGTGGTGCCCTTGTCCTATTCCATAAGTAGTTTATATTCATGTTATCATTTAGTTTAGTTTCATGTATGAAATTCATGTTCAAATGCTCTATGTGATATATATATCGTCATTCATTGTGTCTATTATTTAGTAAATAGATTTAGAATAAGTGTTGAAATCAAAAGCGTTTTTCTACCTCCCTGTGATCAACCGAGACTCCTAGTTCTGTTAATTTTATTTGTCGAGACGTATTTCACGCTATACTACAATGTATTCATCTTTTACGCAATCTACGACCCGAACAAATTAGCGCCATTGCTGGGGAGGTAAAGTGACTTTTGATTTCATCTGTAACATACTACTTTTTTGTGCAGGATTAAACCAGAGAAGTGGCGAATGAATCGAAGCAGGCGCTGTGGAAATCAAGTGCACACATTCCTATTAGAAATTTGGCTAGAAAGTAAGTGTTATTTTCAAAATTCAATAGTCATGTTTCTAATGCTTCAAAAATCTTGAAATTTGGACTGGAATTAGATTTTCAAATTATCTTTCCAACGCCACTATTCTCGAAAAGAAATTCTATCTGTGGAATTTTTAAAAATTTGTAGAGTACATATGTGTCATATTGCTTAAAAATAGAACTTTTATGAAATTTGAAAATCAATTCTGACCAACATACAAATTTGATTGACTCACAACTAGTGGGGTTTGAAAGATAATCAAATTAGCTTTCATTATCATATTTTTACAAAATTTTTCAAGTATATTTAATACTGTTTCCAACAAAAAAACCAACATGGGTCTAACTCTTAGATTTGACCCCTTACTAGTTAAAAATTCATAACTAATTGTTGGAAATAGTAAAATTTTTGAAAAAATACTCTCTAAAAAGCTTATTGAGAAAGAAATCTTCTTGCTAAGTTTCAAATCATTTGAATTCCATCTTTACTTGAGAGTTTATATTTGATTTATGGTCTTTAATTTGAAATAACTTAGAAGCGCATGAGCCAATAGGACCACATTGAATAAACTTGGACCCTAATGAGTCCAAAAGTTAGTCAGTGAGGTGAGTCACCTTGTGGACCGCCCACCATAAATACTACATTGAAAAGACAGGTTAAAATTCACAAAGAACACATCGAATAACCTACATATGACTTGAAACTATTGAGTAGTTTCAACCTCTCTTGCAAAACCTGGTGTCTAAGGCTACAGGGTAGCGTCAAACGACCGCGGCTGCAGAGTAATGAAACTGGAGGCAAAAGCCGAAGGAAGAACCTTCCTCGTAATCCCCTCGTAACCAGCCTGGCCAGGTTAGCCTGAGAGGCGAGAATTCCTTGCAGTCAGTCTCTTGCTGAATTTTCTTCAACTTGAACTAGAACGAAAAATCTAGTCATCTGATTTTAAGGACCAATTTGATTACAAGACCCTTGCCTTATTTTGCCACTAGTCCCTTGTAACTAGTGTAAGGTCACTAGGACCCTTCTGGTGTCCTTTGACCATCTTAATCATGGACTCGTACTCCTTCTCGTCTTACCATTATCATGGTTCTCCTGCCCCAACGTGTTATGGGTGGGAGATTGCTCCTCACTATTCAGATACGCATGCTCCTCAAGCCTGGGACTTACCCACCTCAACTTCTTGGACATCCACACAGATCTCGCAATGCTTAGAGACACTCTCCATGCAGGATCGAGATCTCATTATGATGACTGATTATCTTGATCAGTCCCACCAAAAGTAAGCTCCTACATCTTACAAGAACCCTCAGATCCCCAAATTGATTCACATAGTCCAAGAAGAAAAGGAGTTCAGAAAAGGGGAATATGAAGACTTAAGAAAAGCAATTCAGGATGAAAGACAAAGAACCCAAGACATCACCTTTAGGGGCCTTGAATTTAGAGAGAATGTACCGCAAGTGGATGGTGAGCCACTCAAGGTTAAGGAATCAACCGCAACCTATAACTGCACTGAACCCACCCACTACCCTTCTTATTCCCCAAACCAAATCTATTATAACCCTCCATCTTCTCCAAGACTCGCATCTAAGGCCATGTCCACACAGATCATCAATAAGGGGCCACCAATATACTCGCAACTACTTCCCAGACTGCAACAAACAACAGCAAAGTATAAGGACACAGTTGTGAGATATCTACATCAAATCCAGATCACTACTGATCCAGGGCAGAGACAGACTTTGATTGCAACCGAAGAATCTTTGATGGAAGCCCTTAAAGAACTAGAATCTGTGGCTAGGATGAATCAAAAAACTCGCACACTTCAAGATATACTTCTTTTGCAATGCCAAGTTCAGACTAGCCTAAAGGATTTTAGGGAACTTAAGATGACTTTTAGGGATTCTTCAACTCACATGCCCGAAGTAGATGATGTAGGTGATTTTCAAGTGAGAGATGAGATATTGGATGGAATTAAGGGAAATGTTCATGGCATATCTAAAAAGAAATTAGTTGAGAGCCCTAGCCTAGAAAATAGTGAGGAAAGTCCCATGATCGATTTTCAATCTAAAAATCCTGAATCTTGGGAGATAAAGATAGAGGATCATGACACCCAAGACTTGGTACATTCTGAGACTTGGGTATATACACTTAATGAGGCCTATGATTTGGATCATAAGAGATCTAGAGTGGAATTTCCTAAACCCCTCATGACAAGCTTAGATGATAAATATATTGAAATTCATGAGAATAATTTTGAGTTACCAGAGAATCTAATCGAAGCTGAGAAAGAATCTACTAAAAACTACATTTTTGATTGTCAGGATAATCTGAAAAATCTGGAGGAATTTTTAGATTTGGAGTCAGACGAATTTATCACAAATTGTTTCGCATCTTTGCTTTTGGATATCGAGGATTTCATTAAAGCCACAGAGCAAAAAATGAAAGAATTCGAGGCTTTACTGTATTATGATTCTTCACACCTTGGGGAAAATAAATTACCGCCCAGTACATTTGAGGATTCACACCACAAGCAGAATTTGGGCGATTCGTATGAGATTCTTGATCAACCCAAGGATGAGAATGATTTGGGTGAAAATACAGCTGTTAGGATGGAACACAAAATCACATTCGACACACCTACTCTGCAACCACCAACACCCAGATCCAATCACTAAATGGTTCTTTACACCATTTCTGATTACATCACACGGGTCCCTCCATTCCTGTTTCACCACTTTCAAGACCCGTATGACTGGTGTCCCACTCAGGATCCCGCATGGCTGCTGCTTACTCCCTATCACTCTAGCACCCGGATTTATTTCTCTTGTAGCACCTGGCTACAACCTATTCCAGGCGTTGCGATTCTATTCTGCTGACCTTGTGGCCTTGGTATTCATGGGCAACTACTTTACATTCGTGGCTCGTTGATGACAGTGGAACACATCTTCCTATCTATCTTTAGTCTGTCTCCTGTAGTCAATGATCCATTTGATGAGTTTTGCCCAGCTGGAGGTGGTAAACTCAGCATGTATACATATATACATACCATATACACATAACATATTTCATTTTCGCATAATGTTTTGCATATTATTCTGCATATTGTGTATGGCATTGCAGCAATGGCGTGAGCTGAATGATAACTCAGAAGCAGTTTCAAGTGATTTCTATCCACATACACCCTGCCTTATTTCTTTTATTCATGCATGAGGACATGCAAACACTTAGGCATGGGGGTATAATTCATAAAAAACTAAAAATTTTCTGCCAACAATTGGGGGGATTAGATCGTTTTATCAAGAGGTTTTATTAAAGATTTATTCTTTAGCAAATTCCTAAACTTAGAATCCAATATAATTTCATACTTGCATGTAGATTTTGCAATGGATCCTCTGTGAAAGCTGATAAACATTTCTAGTTTGTCGAAAAGAAGCATCGCTTCTTCTCCTGAACCCTTGGACAACAATCAGGGAGTCAGGTGAACTATCTTCTAATAGATCCACCAAAACATATGTAAGGTGAGAGTAGAGAGTACTGGTGCTCTAAGGCTAGCATAAAGAATCTTTAATAACTGAATAATGACACTTGGAGTTGGGCATAGTTTTCGCTCTCAGTTCTTGCGTACTAAATTTGTGAGAAATTTCATACAAGAGCCACCAAATAAGGTAAAGACACAGAGAGCAGGTTCTAATAAAACTATGACTGAGGTGAATGGTCATGATCGTCCTCTATGGAATCCTCGGCTGAAGGAGGGTACAGATGTCAAGGTCAGAAATACGTCGTCCTATCCGTCCCCTACCTGGTGCTGAGAAGAGGCACTTCCACCAAATAAGCCACCCAAAATCCTCTTGGTCATCCCAAAATTCCCCAAGAATGCCTCACGTATAAAAATACGTATGTCGTGTTATGTTGTGCTGATAAATATAGCATTATGTCGTGTTGTGGCATTGTGCCAATAGATTTACAAACAAAAGAGTTTTTTGCTCGAAAAAAAAAATGAATAAAGAAGATAAAAAAAACAAAAAAAAGGGTGTTATGTAAAACAGTTGCGTAATGTGAGTCAAGTTAAATATTTTCAAATGTTTTGAGGCAAAAACACCTACCACCCTCAAGAACCACCAAATACAACCTTAACCTACTTCTTCTGTATTTCTGACCACCTGAATACGGGCTAAGGAGTCTGACTTAGTCGTAGGGTTATCAGAACCTAATTAAAGTGTCATGCCATGTGAGACCACCAAATACATTTGCAAATCTCGTGAGATGTGAGCTCAGGAAGAAAAAGAAAAAAAGAGAGAAGTGTACAAAAGATTAAAGAGAGCACAGTTTTTCCAGCCCCTCTCTACGTTGATTTATTCAATAATTTAGAAATCTAAATTTTGAAATACTAGTCTCTAAGAAGCACTAGAAGAGAGTGAGCCACCAAATACAATCTAGTTAACTCATACATCTCCTACCCAAACCAAATACTGAGGCCAAAATCTGAAAATATTTTATAACCCCGAGAGAAGAGGTTCGCCCGTCCCGACAGAATTTTACTAGGGGACAAGTACAAGCTTTAAATGTATATCGAGTCTTCACTTGGATCCGTTGAAGAAGCTACTACATTATATATTCATAGTTATCTGGATTCTAAACTTTTTGGATGCAGCATAAAGAAATAAATCTGTAGTTTAACTCTTAGTAAAATGTATTTAGTCTTGCACTTGCTAGGGACTAGCAAGATTTAGGACTGGGGATATGATTGCGCAGCAATCATAGGTCCTAACTCGCCTGAATTAAGCTAGAACTTACCTTTACATGAACATTCTACATGCATACGCATCGTATTCTGCATTGTAGTTGATATATGTGTTTCATGTATTAAACTATGTTATTTGAGAGGTATTAATGATTGCAGGTAATCTAGGGCTGCAGATGACCGATCCAACCTTATGGATCTGTTTGGAATAATGACGGGAGTCCAATGCAACCAAGATCACCTCAATCAGACTCCCATAGCACCCCAGGGAGTCCGCAAAAGAGCAAGAGCCAAGGGGAAAATTGAAGATCTAGACCTTAGATGACAAATCCAACCATATGGATGGATTCGAATCGACGTTCGCAGTCCAACAGTGTAGAAATCAACTTAATCGGAGGTCTACGTCATCAGATATAAAGAGAAGAAGAACAAATGGCCATGATGGTGCCATGTGGTACCATCGCAGCTGCCCCTAGCCACACCCCCAACCCCTAAAGGTGCCTTGCCTCATAGCATGGGCCATTGGATCTTCATCTAACAGCCACGAACATGCCACATCGCCACCCAGAATAGATTAATATAAATATAATTAAGTATATATGACAAAGGCTTTGCATAGCACATTGGCTCGCACCCACGCCCTGCGCTATGCAGAAATTAGTGCGGCTTGCAGACGGGCTCATGCAAGCACGTATGAGAGATTGGATGGTGTAGAGCACGCTACATGGTGCGATTAGAGCGCATTCCAGGTGGGACACGCGATTATGCGGGTTGTGTGAAATCAAGAAGGCACATGAATCATGCTAAGGATTGCGAAGGCGCGGTGCTATGGTTGTCTAAGCCGTCCGATTGTGTTAAGGTAGGATTTGAAGGCATGCGACAAAAGAAAAAATGCAAAGCCATGGGAGCGTGGACAGCCATGTGATTTCAATCCGAGGCCACACGTTACACCACGTGGCAGCACCAGAGAACATCCGAGCATGGAGAAGGATTTTGAAGGATTTTTGTTGCACAAAATAAGGGGTTGCAATGCCCTATTTACCCCTTCAAGAAATTACAAAAGAAGCCTAAGGGTCCTCTTTCAAAGGCATTCAAGTAGTATTCAAGTAGAGAACTCTCTTAACTCTTTCATTCTCTTCTTCTTCCTTCTTCTACCTCTCTCTCTTCTTCTTCTTCCCGTCTTCTTTGCCTTCATCTGAAAAATCCATTGGGCCACCTTGTCGAATTGTCGCTGCTTCTCTCAACCTCTTCGAAAGGCCACCACGATCTACCCGTGGTGCCCTTGTTCTATTCCATAATTAGTTTATATTCATGTTATCATTTAGTTTAGTTTCATGTATGAAATTCATGTTCAAATGCTCTATGTGATATATATATCATGATTCATTGTGTCTATTAGTTAGTAATTAGATTTAGAATAAGTGCATGAAATCAAAAGCATTTTTCTGCCTCCCTGTGATCGACCAGGACTCCCAATTACGTTAATTTTATTTATCGAGACGTATTTCATGCTATACTATGATGTATTCATCTTTTACGCAATCTACACCCCGAACAGCTACATAACCGCCAGAGATTCACAAGTCATTACATATTCATTATGAAAGAAAAAATGGAACTAGGGTTAAAACTGTAATCTTATGAGCTCATCTTGAATGCAGTGCAACCATGGGTTTTCCTAGGGGTTCCTTAAGGGTCAAAAGGTCCTAAAAAGATAACAAGGGGGTTAGATCAATCAGAAAAGGGTTTGCACGTGTTTTGAGAATTAGATGACTTATGAAACACTAATAACAGACCCACTTAATCAACCAAGGTTTTGATCAGGATAAAATTCACCTAAACCCTCTAAAAATCATAGCAAAATATTCTCTAGGGCTTAGTACCTTCAATTTGACCATCAAAACTCATCTTGACCCAAAATGGAGTCTCAGACAGATATTTGCCCTAATTTAGGTTTTTGCATAAATTACCCAGTCAAACGTGGTCAAAACCAAAATCCAACTTCACCATTGAATTCCTTAGGTCCAAATTAGGTTTGTACCAAAATTTGGATCCAAGATGAATTTGTCTTGACCTACTTTGCAAATTGGTCCTATCTGATTACATTTATGCCCTTAACTTTCAAAATCCTTTCAAATGGCCCCCTAACTTTGTTGTAATCTTCACAATTAGGTCACTCCACCATTATCACGTAGAGATCCTTCTTCAGCGACCTTTGATTGAAGAGAACTCTATTCAATCAATCCCTTCCAAAATTGGACGGTAGATTCTTTGAGGAATCCTCTTCAATCTGAACCCATCCATATGCTCTGAATCTTTCCCAATCTCTCATGCAAATGCATGAGAGAATTGGCTCTCAAGAAACTCGCAAATCCGACAAGCATTCCTAGCTTGGAAGCTTGGCTTCCAAGCTCAATACTCCCTCTAGAGCCCTTTATAAGGACCCTCAGAGCTCGCCGATCTCCTTAGCTTGAAATTCAGCCGGAACTCCCCCTCTTCCTCTCTCCTCTTCGGCCGCAAATCTATGCAAGCTCTAGTGGTTTCTCTTCGACTCCTCTCGTAGTCTGACTACAAAACCAGTGGCAAACTCGTCTTCCTCCCATCCTCCGTGTTGTGCAATACCAGCCGTCGCCGTCCTTTCCCCGTCTTTGCCGCCATTTCTCCTACGGAGGTTCATCTTCCCCACGTTCGGCAACCACATCAGTGTGGGAATCCCTTCACCTTTTCATCCTTAGAGTAGATTCTTAGGTTCCTTATCTCACCTACTTTCTTCTCCTCTCTTTATTTCCCAAATCCAACCACCGATGATACTAAACACCTTCATCTCCTCCATCTCCGACGACCACTCCGGCAAAGTCCCTCACTCATGCCACAACTCCAAATCCTTCTCCGACCACACCAAAACCTCCACTTCACATTTCCACACCTTTCCCTTTACTCCATTTGCTCCATCACTCACCCAAACCATCTCCCGAACAAACCCTCCGTTGCACCAACAGTTCGAGGTTGTCAGACCACCTCACACCACCAATTGCCTCGGCACCATCACGATTGCATTCATCGTTGTCTAGCTATGCTTCCTGAGCATTTTGACACAGCCAGAAGGTTTTATTTCTAACTCACAGGTGGCAGGTTATCATCACCATTGGCGACGCTTCAACGCAAGCTCGAAGCCTTACTCCAGGTACTGTGAGCCCCAAGTGAAGTCCCAGGGGCTGCGGACTTGCATTAGGATTAGCCCTGGACTTCTGA
Source organism: Thalassia testudinum (assembly GCA_037157565.1). Lineage (NCBI taxonomy): Eukaryota > Viridiplantae > Streptophyta > Magnoliopsida > Alismatales > Hydrocharitaceae > Thalassia > Thalassia testudinum. The sequence goes on from JAZHRO010000063.1 coordinate 142,679,032, forward strand.
TTGGAACCATTAACCACTCCATGGATGGAAATTGAATGAAGCAGTTACTGCGACCTACTGTGCGAAATGCCAGGGACGGATAGTCCCACATCATAGACTATGGAGTGGCTGTAGTGATATAAGATGCAAAAGTGTTGAGGGCTTATCACCTCAACACTTAAGGGGTGAGGTCCCTCACACCCCTCATGCTCCTCGTCTGTGACATCAACCCCACGGACCTGGTGCACCCAACCCGATTACCTGCCTAATCTATCTCACTCCTCGACTGCCACTCACGGCTAGCTGCCCTGGACCCAGGTGTGTACGATCTGATAACATGATTATACCCGTGGCTCTGGGAGAGTGGATCCTAAGAGAGAATGAGAGAAGGGAGTTGCATGGGTAGGGGGAGGGTTTTGCTACAGGGAAATCCGGTTGACACTTAGCCGAATTCAGAAGAGGAAAGCCAGAGAAGGAAGAAGAAAAGAAGTGAAGGGCCAGAGAAGAAGAGAAAATCGTAGCTGAGAAAGTAGAGAAAGAGGAAGAGACAGGTTTGAAGAGGAATAGGTTGCAGAAGAAAGGAAGAATCAGAGAAAGAAAGAGTAGAAGAAGAAGAAGAGCTACAGCATAAAGCAAAACATCAGACTTTAAGCCGTCTGATTTCCAAATCAGATGACAAATTTGAGCTTTCATTTCATACATATATATTGAGCTCCTTAGCTGTTATTGTAAGGAGTATATGGTGATTTAAACCACCATTTTATTCCCATAACTTTGTAAATTGATACTTGATCTTAGTGTTACATTATTTTAAGATAATTCTTGATTTCAATTCTATAGCTTTCTTGTCTTATATTTCAATTCTTGAGATTTAAATTCCCATATTACTCCCTGTGTTCGACCTCGGAATTTTTTCGAGTAATAAAAATTGTATTTGTTTGAGCGCTATTTCGGCTATACTGTAACGTGACACTATTTAAAACATCGATTTAGCACGATGAACATGCATTTTCCCCAACCTCTTGAGGGCTATCCAAATCTTAATGGATACTTAAATTTTTATGCCAAAAATCATAGCCCAAGAGGCCTAAGATCATCATTCATACTAATCTCTTTTTGTCTCTTAGCACTTTTTGTTTTCATTTTCTTTCTTTTTGATTTGGTCTAGAACTAAGTTGATTCCTTAATCTTTTACTAATGACTATCTCTTTTTTTTTTCTTTTCAAACTGTTGCTCATTTTTGACATTTATATCACCTCCCCTTTTTCTCCTAAGAAATGATATGCAATTAATCTTTCAAAATTCCTCCCTTCTCCATTTTTTGTTCTTTTTTAATTTTTTAATTTTTTTGGTTTTTTTTGGAATATGTATTTTTTTTATGAAATCCCTTTCTTGTGAAGTGATTCTCACAACATTTTGCACTTTAATACCCCCCATGCCTACGATTTGCAATGTCATTGTAAATTAGGTGGGTTCGAATTTAGCTTAGAACGTACATTAGAACAGGTTTTGGGTGGGTGGACAGGTCGGGGTGACTATTGTGGACAATTTCAAGCTCAAGTACGGGTACCAGAGGTGGAGTCGACTGTTCTAGTGGATGAGCCCTAAAGTGCAATATGAGTTTAGCATAAGATGTGTCAAGAAGGGTTTCAGGTTTTTCAAAAAGATGACGAATTGCCTCCCGTTAAGTGCTGAGTTTAATGCCATCAGTCGGGTGCAATGAGCTCAGGGAGAATGGAGATCAAAAGATGCCTCAGCCAAGTTCGTATCAGTGAGTTCAATGAACGGCTTAAGTCGCTGGCCATTCACGATAAAGGGTTCGAAATCAAGGCTGGGTTGGCTGATTTCAACGGCTCCATTTCTAAAAATCTGTTTGATAAGATATGGTCCAATCCATTTTGATCTGAGTTTTCCTGGGAATAGTTTGAGTTTGGCATCAAAGAATAAGACTTTCTGACCAGGGTGAAAGATCTTTCTAGATATGTGCTCATCATGAAAGGCCTTAACCTGCTCTTTGTAAATTCGCAAGTTATCATATGCATCATTGTGTAATTCATCGATCTCACTCATTTGAAGCTTTCTGTGGGTTCCTACCTTAGAAAGATCTATATTATACTTCCGTATAGCCCAATAGGTTGTGTGCTCCAACTCGACGGGGAGGTGACATGCCTTCCTGTACACCAATCTGAAAGGAGACATACCCAATTGGGTCTTGTGGGTGGTCCTATAAGCCCATAAGGCTTTCGGAAGTTGGGATGACCAATCTTTCTTGTTAGGTCGTACAGTGACTTGAAGGATTTTCTTGATCTCCCGATTCAATAACTCAGCTAGACCATTGGTTTGTGGGTGATAAGGAGTAGAGATTCGGTGTGATACCCCATATTTGGTCATCAGTGATCTGAACTGAGCATTCGTGAAATGGGTCCCTCCATTAGAGATAATGACATGTGGAATCCTGAACCAAGAAAAGATGTTCTGATGAATGAATTTGATTACCACCTTATGATCATTGGTTCGGGCCAAGATGGCTTCGATCCATTTGGACACGTAGTCAATAGTGAGAAGAATGTATTCGAAGCCATCCAAAATAAGGAAGGGTACCATGAAATCAATTCCCTAGATGTCGAAGATTTCACATAAGAGAATCGGATGTAAAGGCATCATATCGCGGTGGCTCATATTGCCCAAGGTCTGGCAACGAGTGCATGCCTTACAATGATCATATGCGTCTTTGAAAATCGTGGGCCAATAAAAGCCACACTGGAGGACTTTTGCTGCGGTTTTATGTCCGAAAAAGTGTTCGCTACAGGCCTAGTCATGGCAAAAGGACAAAATGTCCCGAATTTCCTCTTCCGGGATGCACCATCTGATGATATAATCAACACCAATGCGAAAGAGGTACGGGTCTTCCTAAATGTAGTACTTGGCATCGGAAAGTAATTTGTCTTTCTTGGCCTTTGGCCAATTGGACGGAATCTAATGTGATGCCAAGTGGTTCACTAAATCATTAAATCAAGGAAGTCTCGTACTAATAGTCATTAGGTGCTCATTGGGAAAGTGTTCTGTGATGGGTCTGGAAGGGTTGATACTATCAGAAGGAAGGCGGGATAAGTGGTCAACTACCACGTTCTGCTTTCCCACTTTATTGCGAATCTCGAGATCAAATTCTTGCAACAACAAGATCTAGCAAATTAGTCGAGGTTTCGCGTCCTTCTTCGCAAGGAGGTGCCTCACTGCAGTGTGATTTGAGTATATGATAACATGGGAACCCAAAAGATATGATCTGAATTTTTCCAGGGCAAATACTACAACTAGCAGCTCTTTCTCAGTAACTATGTAGTTACGCTAAGCCTTGTCAAGTGTCTTGCTAGCATAGTAGATGACCACGGATTTCTCGTCTATTTTCTACCCAAATACCGCACCTACAGCATAATCAGATGCATCTCACATGATCTCAAAGGGTTGAGACCAATCAGGGGACTGCAGGATAGGTGCTTAGGTAACTTGATCACGTAGGATCTCAAATGCCTAAGTGCACTCCTTGTAAATTTCAAAGGAGACATCCTTAAATAAAAGATTAGTCAGGAGGCACGCGATTTTCAAAAAATTGAGAATGAATTGATGGTAAAAATCGACGTGCCTCAGAAAGGATCGGTTGTCTTTGACCGAGTTAGGCATAGGGAGTTTGGAAATCAAATTCACCTTGGCTCGATCAACCTGAATGCCTTTTTCCAAGATGAGATGTCCCAGGACAATTCCCTCAGGTAGCATGAAGTGGCTCTTTTCCCAGGAAAGAACCAAGTTCATGTCGATGCACAGCTTGAGGATTTGGACCAAGTGCAGGAGGTAATCATCAAATGATTCACCAAATACCGAGAAGTCATCCATGAAGACCTCAAGGTATTCACCTACCATATCTAAGAATATGGGAAGCATGCACCGTTGAAAAGTAACGGGTGCATTGCAGAGATCGAATGGCATCCTTCAGAATGTGTACGTCCTGAAGGGGTAGGTGAAGGTGGTCTTCCCTTGGTCCTCAGGATGGATTGCAACCTGGTTATAACCATAGTACCCATACAAAAAGCAGAAAAATCGATTTCCGACTAGCTTCTCGAGAATCTTATCAATGAACGATAGTGGGAAATGATCCTTCTTCATGGAGGAATTGAGTCTTTTGTAATCAATGCAGACACACCACGAGTTTGCTATGCGGGTCGGTATGGTTTCTCCGATTTCAGTCGTGATGACAATGAGCCCTACCTTCTTAGGCACAACTTGGATTGGACTCACCCACCGACTGTCGGAGATCGGGTAGATGATCCCTGCATCTAACCACCTAATGATCTCCTTTTTCATGACATCCTGCATATTTGGATTTAGGCATCTCTGCATTTCACAGGATGGTCGTGAGCCCTCTTTAGTGTAGATGTGATGTGTGCAGTATGAAGCGCTGATGCCAGTCAGATTATCGAGAGTCCATCCAATGGCTCTCTGATGCTACTGAAGAATAGAAATTAGGCGTGTTTCCTGATCAAGTGTGAGTCGGAGTTGATAATCACAGGAAACGTCTGATTGGAACCTAAAAGGATGTATTTCAGATGATTAGGAAGAGGCTTTAATTCCATAACTGGGTTGTCAGCAGCAACAGGTGGTTCAGGGTGGGTGTCAGGAGAAAAGGAAAGAGTTAAGGGAGTATCTATGTTAGGTTTAGACTCCTCTAATTGCGGGTTTTGATCTTATTGTGGTTGATCAGAAATAGTCGGGTTTTCCTCGATACATAGGTCAACCACAGCCTCGATATCATAGATTTATTCTATAACTCCACAATTGATTCCTTGTTGGGCCTTAAAGATGTCGATCTTTAGCGTCTTGCTCCTAAATTTTAGTTCAATTTGGCCCTCCTCACAATTAATATTGCCATTAGCAATGGCTAGAAAGGGTCTCCCTAATATGATTGGTGTATTTTTCACATTCTCAAGAGCATCCATGTCTAAGACAATAAAATCCATGAGAAAATAGAAATCATGTACCCTAACTTTGACATCCTTGAGAATTCCTCTTAGTGACTTAATAGATCGATCTGCTAACTGCAAAGTCAACTCTGTCGGTTTAAGCTCAGATTCCTCGAAGTAGTCTACTAGGGATGTAGGTATCAAATTTATGGAAGCTCCTAGGTCTAGTAAGGCTTGGTCTTACTGCATATCATCGATTGCACAGGAGATCAGAGGGGTGCCTGGGTCTTTTGCCTTAGGAGAGAGTTTGTTCAAAATGACAGAGCTGGCTTGCTCCGACAGTACGATCAGGTTCCCACCCTTAGTTCGCGGCTTACACTTAGGTGTACACACATCTTTCAGGAAACATGTGTAAGCCGGTACGTGGCGTATCACATCCCTCAAGGGGATGTTTATATGGATGAGCTTAACCAGGTCATCCTCGGGTGCCACGGGTTTGGCTGCCCTTTTTCCCTTGGTCAAGGCCTCGGGAAATGGAACCTTAGATGGTTCCTGATGAGTTCATTTTAATGGACTATTGTTATGCCTAAGTTAACTTTATTCTTACATTTTATGTTTGTTAATAAGTACATTAGGTTATAGAATGATTGCATGCATCATTACCTAACTTGACATTTATTCTACTGCATTCTATAACTTATTATTCTATATTTAACGGAGGTCTCGCACACAGCGCACCCTATGCATCTCCTCCACTTAATCCACTCCATCAGACTAATTTAAGAGTTAACAAATCATTGGGAAAGTGAGAGAGGAGGAGGATTAAATTTGCAAGAGACCAGGGGGTGAAATAAATTTCCCCCTCCCCTAACAATGGCCGGCCTCAACAAATTCAATAGCCGCCAGCCAAGTTTATAAGGGATTTGAAAATCCCTTGACTTGCGGATGGGGGGGGGGAGGAGCTCCCCCTGGCAGGGATTCCCTCCCTCAGGATCTCCACCTTCCCCACCGTGGAGAAGGCGTGAACGGTGGATCCAGCCTACCCCACCGCAAGCACACTCCAACCTGTCCAACATCATTGCTAGAGCGCCTCACGTGTGCATTCTCTCACTGCATGCCTCTCCCACCACGTGCCTACAGCCAAGACCTTGCAACCGAGCCACCGCCCTCACGCATCATCAGACTGCGCAGCACCCTCGTGTGTGTGCAGCGCCCTCACCACACCCACACGTGGCCAAGACCGCCCGCAACAACGCACCCATAGGCAGCAGCACGCCCGTAGGCAGCCACATACCCACAAGCCCTTGTGCACGTGCCATAGCGCAGCCATGCACTGTTCGTCTCCTTCACCTTCCTTCCATGCCTCCATTGTTTGCAGCAAGGAACCCAACACACTGGCAGGAAGCACACTCGCAGCAGCGTGACTGCAGGCAGCCACGCACCTGCAGGCAGTGCAGTGTCTACACAGGCCCTTGTGCGTGTGCCATCGCTCAGCCACGCACGCCCACGCGCGTAGCCATAGCAGCCCACGAAGCCACCTACCGTCATCAGGCCAGCATCCTCCTCCACCATCTAACCACCTCCGGCCATTGCGTCACCACCATCTCAAAGCACTCGTCGAACTGCACCATCCCGTCGACTCTCGCCGGCAACCACGCATGGCCGTTCAAGCAAGGAAGAGAGAGGAGAAATCCTCTGTTTTTGCTTCAATTAAAAATTGCATTGCATGCTATTGTCACTTTAATATTATTATTTTATTTATGCCACATTGCATGGATGCACTTATAGTTTCATGAATTTACTTAATTAGTGTTATGTGCATCATTCAACATTGAAATTCAAATCAGATTTGCATGCAAGTCAAATTTACATGATATTCCACTACACATGCATCATATACATACTTTAGGGAGCTTGATTTCTGATGTGAAAATTGCATAAATAGCCTTAAACTTTTAAGGAAATTGCATGCTCCATTTAAAGTAGCATATTCCTCGCATTGAAGTCGCGAAGTTGTCTGTAAACATTATAATCCTCTACTTGTGAATTTATTGGTTCTATTCCTCCCTGTGGATGCGACATTTTTATTATGGTTAAATTTGATATTTATTTTAATTTTTGATTGAGAGATTTTCCACCACATAAAGCACAACGACATATCAATTTATTGCCATCATCTTATAAATAAGCGAAAATCTCTCCGTCAAATGGCGCCATTGCTAGGGATGCAACAGACGTAATAGATTCACTTTATTATTTTTGAGTATTCTAAGTTGCACAATTATCTGATCATTCTTTATCTTATTGTGCGAGGAATTTGACGGGGTGATAGGCGCAACAGAGTGACAACATCGACCTTAAACGACAAACGCAGCGAGCGCGCACGATGGAGACGATCTTTTTGGTGGACCTTCACGCCACTTGGAGGATAGCAACAGAAGCACGTGGGCCTGGATCCCATGCACGTGGGCTTACGGCGGAGCCTATTTCTGATTTAGTCCTTAGAGCTTAGTTTAGATTTAGTTTAGATAGACATTAGAAATTAATTTCTATCTTTTGGACCCTTTTCAGGTGTTTTTGGGAACGTGTTCCCTTCCTTTATTTCTTATCGCTCTTGTATGCGGGAGCGTATTTTCAAGAGCGTGTTCCCATTTATTTAGATTATAAGATTATTCAAATTGTTTGAACTGCATGTTGGTTAGTTAGTTAGATTAGGTTTGTTTGCTTATTATTATTTAAAAAGGAAAAAAAATTTTGAACTGCTTGCTAGAAGCTGCATATCTATAGGACGACCATCTAGAATTGAATGAGCAGCATCTAGGTTTTTTTTTTGCATTGTAAACATCCTGCATTGAAGAGAGCTGGAGTAAGGTACGTCTTTTCTTGTGCATTAGTTATCTACACACGCATTGCATTTGGACATAATTAAAGAAGACCATTTAAACTAATTTGAAAATATTAACCAAGTGGTCACATTATTTTTTTGAAAAGAAAGAAAACTATACAGGAAGTGTTTGAATAATGTGACTACAATTTTCAAAAGGAAAAATCACTTTTTGCGGTGTGATGCACACTTTCTGCACTGAGCATGCACTATAGGCACTACACTAGGACTTGGACCATTAAGGCTATAGGCACCGATCTCTTAATCAGTGCAGACCCTCCTATCGTGCTTTGTGGTGGTGGTACTCTCTTTTGACCAAGTGTTTTGATACTTCACGGAGGGGGACACCCCTTAAAGAAACAAAAGGGTAGTTAAGGGGCACCGCATATGCATCGCCTCAAAGGAAGGGTTCACCCTACTTGCATCCCATTGTTCATCCTTGGAGTAACTTCTCACTTGATCACCTGGGAGTATCATCTAAGCAAAGTATAGGTCCTAGGGCACTCGAAGATCAATTTAGGGTGCGTAATTGCTTGACAACTTGATTGATCACCCAAAAAGGACTAAAAGTAACCTCAACCTTCTTAACTGTCATTGACCCGAAATTTCAAGTGCCTCATTTCTCTTATACCACTTACGTGGGAAAGGAGAAACACTGCCTTGACTATATTTAGCCAAGCTGAAGAGATTGGAAGAGGACTTATAGAATTTTAAATCAACAAAAGACCTCTTGCCTTGTGTTTGCTTGGCGTGTGCGTGATAGAGCTCTCTAGGAAGTTTTCTATTTTAATCTATCTAAGTCTTAAGAGAGTTAAAAGAAATGGACTATCCTTACTCCTATCATTTTAACCAGGATCCCATGCCCCGAGCATATCCATCCTTTGATGGGTACAACAACAATTCATGGGATCATTCTTATTCTTATCCTGGGAGTACCGGCCCGATAACTCCCACTTTTGAGCAGAGCCTAGGAGTGGGATTTTCCAACCCTGGAATCCCTACTTCTATGTAAACACCCAACCCCCCCACCCTTCATGATTTTCCATATCGAGGTTGGATCGATACCCCTAGGCAACCAGAGCCTAAAATTGACTATCCTCCCCAACCTAATAGTAGTAGCCTCCCCTCTTTTATGATAGAAATGCAAAAACAACAAAAGGAAATGATGGAATCTATGGGAGAGATGTTGAGGAATAGTCAACAATTAAACAAAGAAATAAGACAGCTTAGCTATGCTCTTTCCAATAATTTTGATCCCTACCCGTACGACCGTGATCATGAAAATAATTCTGAGGAAACCAATGACAATAGGGATCTAGTTTTACATAGCTATCACTTAGACTCTCCCAATGAGACACGGCCACTAGAGGAGAACGATCCTAGTGATTATCCACCCGAGCTATATTGGAGTCAAAAGAAAGGGAAGATGGTACCTCTTGAGGATCTTGACCCCAATGACAGTATTTTCCGTACCCCTACTAACCCGTGTCAAGGTTGTATTGTTCATATCACTTCCCCTATTGATTATTTGGTTGAATCCCATTCTACCCTTTGTGAGCCTACTCCTAACCCTCCACTTAGGAAATCAACACCTACCATTCAGGATTTAAATACACCCAATGAAGGTGACCCTAAGGGAATGGAGGATGAATTAGATCAATTTTGGTCTCAAGGATATAAAGAGTCTATTTCAGAGGACGAGGATGCCCCAATTGAGGAGCCTGGATTGAAAATCTAGAGTGAGTCAGGGGGATTATTTATTATTTGAGGACTTACCCCCAGAGGATATAAATAATATGGTGAAATTTGGATTCCTCCCTTCTTTTGAGAGTCATCCTCCATCAAACCAGGAGTTGATATTAGAGGAGGACAAACAAAATATTGAGAAGCCTAGGGGAGACTTGTGGGGACAAAACACGTCAATTGAGGATTTATGCCCCGAGAAGAACAAAGAATTGTGTGATATAGGCTTACTCCAAAACATTAAGCTGGATCCTCCGTCATAAATAATTGATGATACTCAAGCAACTCCTTTCTTTACTAATGAATCACATATACACCCCGACAAAAATTTGAGTGAACCAAAAGAATTTGGGGATGAGATTAATGATAATGATTCTATTTTTTCGACCCTATGTTGACGGGGTCTCGATCGTGTTTTAGTTACGTCATAGTATAGGTTACCAAGCGTTGTCAACGAATAAAAATTTATTACTCGAAAACCTAAGTATCCGAGGTCGAACACAGGGAGCAATTGGAATTTATTACTAATCTCAAGAATGTAATTGAACACTTAATTACTCAAAACTTAATTCAAAATATATAAATGCATGAGTTTAAAAGTCAATTGTGGCAAAAGTAAGAAATTTGGACATCTGATCATAGGATTAGACGTCTTCAAAGATATGTTTTCTCCTCTCTTGTTCTTCTTCTTTTGATTTTCTTCCTTTCTTCTTTGTGCTTCTTTCTTCTCTGCAGTTGCCTTGCTTCTTTCTTCTTATTTTCCTCTGTCTTCTACCTTGCTTCTTTCTTCTCCTGCAGTAGCTTTCTCTCTACGGGTCTTCTTCTTCTTCCTTGGCTCTGCTTCCCTTGCCTTCAACTTATCTTCTTCTTCTTGTCTTTCCCTTTCTTTATTTCTTCTTCCTTCTTCAGTTCCTCTTCTCTTTGGCTTCACCTCTGGCCTTTCCTTCTCTTTTTCCTCTACGAAGGCTTCCTTCCTTCTTCTTCTTTTCCTTTGCTAGTAGCGGCTAAGTGTCAGCTTTGCTTCTCCCTTCTACCTTCCCTGCATGAACCAAAGAGGAGCAAAACCTATCCCTCTACCCACACCCGCGTCTCTCAATCTCTATGTATCACTCTTCAGCACACTCTCCCAGAGCCGGGTAAACGAGTCGGGTCGCGTGCCTAGGTCCAGGTGCACCGGCGTGGGTGTGGTGCGCGAGGAGTGTTTAGGAGGGTGTTGGGTCAGGTCGCCAGATCCGTGTGGTGAGCTCACGGACGAGGCGGTGAGTATAGGTGAGGGACCTCACCCCATGTGCTTTCGGAGGCAACAGGGCAATAACACAAAATCAATATAAATCACTCCAGCACTTCACAACTTACTGAGGTGGGATTATTGTCCCACCGTTCTTTCGCATGCGCCTGAAGGAGTGCGTTCTCCAATTGCCACAATTGCAGGCTTTGAGGCATCACTTGCTGGGATGACTGGTTTCGCAAGACTTCCCCGAGTTAGCTGGACCTGGGCTCCTGGAGCATTGCAGCCTGGAGCAAGCAAGCAGCTTCCTTGAGTCACCACTAATGGTGGCCGGAGCGTGAAACCTGCCTGACAGAAAAAGAGCCTTGCAACTTAATCAGACCACGGGAGCACCTTCGCCGTGTCACGGTGAAGGTGGGGTGCTAGGTGGCAGGCTGCAAGGTGGCCTAGGCGTGCGTGCTTAGGTCGCCCTGTGGCCTGATGGATGGGTTTGATCGGGGGGTAGTATTGGAGGCGTAGAGAGTCTATGGACGGGTGGAGGATGTTCAGTGAGGTGAGGAGAAGGTTATGCGATGATCTGCGAGACGTGTGGGGCTACGGAGTGATGGGAGTGTCTCGCCGGAGGGTAGCTGGAGATGAAGATGGTGGTGGACAGCGGCGCTCGAGGGGCGTTTGGTGAAATAAGATGAGGGAAATGAAAGAGGGGATAGAGAAGAACGGTTCTAACCTAACTAAAGGGACAAAGGGGATGATAAGGCGGCTGGCAGCACTTGCTGTCGCAGGAGAAGAAAGCATCTAGTGGAGGAAGACGGCGATGACGATGGGGCTAGGGCGGCTCGCGTAGGTGTTGCGCGACGTGCAGGAGGATGAGGAGGACAGCTCTGCCACTAGTTTTGTGGCCGACCCACAAGGAAGAGTAGGGGGGCTCGCCGGAGCTCACTGGACCCCTTGGCCAGAGAAGAAAAAGAGGAAATTGAGGTGGCATCCCGGCTAAGTCGAGCTGAGGAGGTGCGGTCGGAGTTGGGGGTTAATTTATAGGTGCTGATCGAGCTTCTGGTGCATGGAGGGTAAGCCTTCTGCCACCGACGTCTCGCCATAGATGGAAGGTAATTAAGAGACCCAAATCTCTCGTGCTTTCGCACGAGAGATTGGGTGCACTTCTGGGATCAGGATTGAGTTCAGATGGAAGGGAATTCCTCAGAGAATCTCCCTTCCAAATTTGGGAGATCTCTGAGGAATCAGAGAGTATTCTCTCTCTATTCCTCACCGGAGTAGGATCTCTTCCCAATAATGGCAGAGGGACCTGCTTGTAAGAGTGGCGAGGAAGTTAGGGGGGTGTATGCAATGGCTTTCAAAAGATAGGGACCAAAATGTGATTGGGTGTACTAAATTGCAAAGTAGGTCAAGATGACCTCCCCTTAGGTCCAAATTTTGGTACAAACCTAATTTGGACCTAAGGAATTCAATGGTGAAGTTGGATTTTAGGTTTGACCACGTTTGACTAGACATTTTGGGTAAAAAAACAAATTAGGTCAATTGATGAGCTAGGACCCTAATTTAGGTCAAACTAGGTTCCAAAGGCCAAATTGAATGTTCTAAACCATAGGGGATATTTTTCCATGAATTTTAGAGGGTTTACTTGATTTTTATCTTAACCAAAACCTTGTTGAATTAAGCGAGTCTGTTTTAGGGTTACAAGATGTCATTTAATTCCTAGATTGCACATGAATCCATTTCTGATTGAATCAACCCACTTTTTATCTTATTTAGACCATTTGACCTATGTTTTGCCTTTGAGAAATCCCGTTTATGTACTGCAATGGTAAAATTGCAGCTTTAACCTTTATTTCATGCTTTCTTCTCAGAACACTTATTCCTTCAATTAAGCCCTCTTCTAAGTTATGCAAGAGCTTTTATTCTCTTTAGTGGGTCAAAATGAGCTAGTTATGGCTCATGATGAGGCTCTCATCACCCTACCATCAATGGAATATAATGTGGAGTCCACCATTGATTCACATATACTGGAAGGTGAAAATATGACTTCGATCATTAATGCTAGGCAGGGTAATGCGAAGTTGTTTGCAATTGTTAGGGAGAATACACAATTTGAATCGTTGTTGGAATTGGACTTAACACCAACTAAGCCCTCATTGGACTTAATTATTACCTACCAACACTACAAACAACCCTTACACTCCCTAACCAATCCTTGGCTCAGATCTCTGCTCATGTCATTCTTTTTGGAGAACATATCAGGCCAGTACATCCTCGGGTAGAATGGTGAGTGTGGATTGATGTTTGTACTTTTAGTCTCGCCATTCAAGGGTTTGAAATAATAATGTTTATATCTTTTAAAACCCATCCTGCTTTGGAGGATCCTTGTTATCCTCCACTTATTCCATTTTGGGAGGTCCCTTTTAATATTCCTTTTGTTATTCCTAGACCTTCCCAGGTAGCCAACAAGATTTTCTGCTTTCATTCCTTTTGGCTAGAATTTAGGATTACGTTGCATCATTAGCTTGCTAACATCCGTGGCTACTTGTTTTCTAGGGCTGCACTGTTATGCATATTTTCAGGGCCTAGCTTTTTCTATCTGGAACCAAACTTACAGGTTCCTTGTAAGTCTGGGTGCTGACGGAAAATGCAGCGCTTGTTGGGAGGCAACCCAGCATTCTGAATAACACCATTATCAGGTGATTTCCTTCCTTTCTCCCCTTGTTTTAATTTTACAATGAGGACATTGTAGGATTTAGGCATGGGGGGGTGCATTTTGCATTTTAGAAAGTATTCATGCATTTAAGTTAGCATATAAAAAAAAAGAAATTTTCTTTTCTGAGCTGAATTGGTTAGTCCCAAGCAAAATATCTTTGTCATAGAGGTGTCATTAAAGATTTTTCTTCTTAAATTATTTCTTAAGTTTAGAATCCAGTACATTTACTTCACGTGGACGTAGACTGGGTAATGGATCTTTGAAGAAAACCAATAAGCATTTTTAGTCTACTGAACCCTTGGACAGTCAATAGGGAGTCAGGCATACTATCTTCTAGTAAATCCACCCCATATTTGTAAGAAGAAAGTAGAGAGATTACTGGTGTGCTAAGTCTAGTGCGAGGACTCTTAAGTTTTGGACAATTAGATGATACTTCAGAGTTAGGCACAGTTTTCGCTCTCTGTTTCTGTGTGCATACTTTGTGGAATTCCTGAGAGTCACCAAATAAGGCAGATACACAGAGATTGAGTCTTAATAAAGCTATGACTATGGTGGATGGCTACGACCATCCTTCACAGAGTCCTCACCTGAAGAAGGGTAATAGTGTCAAAGGTCAGAAATACGCCTGTCCTATCCATTCCTTCCCATTGTCGAGAATAGGATCTTCCATCAAATAAGCCACACAATATCCTCTTGACCATCATCATCTCTAATAATGCCTCATAAATAAAAGTTTGTCTCATGCTATGTTGGTTTATAAAGAAAGAAAAAGAAATAATTATATTAAAAAGAAAGAAAAAGAAAAGAGTCCAAGTTTATAGTTTTATCTTCGTGATGTTGTTTCTGAGGCAACAAAAGCACCTATCACGATCCACCAAATATGACCGATTGATTGCGCAGCAATCATAGGTCTTAATTGACCAAAATTAGGTTAGGACTTAGCATAAGTTAGGGTACTTCATGCATGCATAAGCATTATCTACATCTTTACTGCTTTACTTTAGCTATGCATAAAATAATGTTACAATGTGCTGATTAAGTGCATTATGTCGATTACAGGCAATAAGTAGATCTGGAGCTGGATCTGGAGTAGGATCTGAAGCTGGATTTGGAATAACGGGAGTTGCAGCAGAGCTGGAGTAGAAGGCTTAGTTTAGTATAGGAACAATAATGTAAGGGGGTTAAAGGTTTTCTATTCTATTAAGTAGAAATAAAGCAGTAAAATGTGAAGAGCTTAGGTCCATCCTAGCCCTAGGATAGCCTAGAGACTTCCCCAAGCCTTAGCCACCCTTAGATTATGTCACAACACCCTAGGAAGCCTTAAAACACTAGTTCTAGCCCTTATTTGGACATCCAGATAAGTTATAGGACGTCCAGGACCCTTAGCCATCTCCCGCACACCTCAAACCCACTTTTGCAGTGTTATTAGACGTCCAGACACTTTGTCAGACATCCAATTTCTGCAGAGTACCCAAAACAGAACCCTAATTTCCCCCTAACTCAAATTGGACGTCCAGAACTGAACTCTAGACTTCTGATTTTTGAGTATAAGTCATCTTATCCTATTATTGGGCATCTAATGCTGGTCTCCAGTCCTTGTTTTGAGATTCAAGTCTTGATCTTGGATCTCTAGCTCCTAAACCTAATCCCAACCCCATAGGAACCTAAACTAAGGTGTCCTAACCCTAGTACATCACCTCTAGATCTACCTAAGGACCCAATTAGGTCCTCACCAAACCCAATTGACTTAGATCAAAGTCAATTACCTTCACCTAAGTCAATTGGACTCATTGAGTCCAATTGAGCTTAATCTCAACCCACACAAGTTTAATTGGACTTAGTGAGAGTCCAATTGACCTAAACCCAACCTAGTTGAGTTATGTCACCCTCAATTAGGCTCACACTCATTCAATTAAACTTAAGTTAGGTTTAATTGCATTTTCACCTTAGCAATTAGGGTTTGCAACCCTAAAATCAAGACCTACACCTACACAAACCCCTTAGGACCTACCCTAAGCCACCTAGCCATGTAGAGCATGACCACACACACACACACACACACCCATTCATCCACACACTTATCTAGAATTCTCTAGAGATCTCTTGGGATGGCGCCACCTCTTGGTTGCCAAATTTAACAACCAAGAGGCATTCAAATTGAGATCCACAATTTTTGGATCTCAAAGACCACCTCCAACCCCATGTGGCCGACCACTCTTGGACTCTCTCTGGAGAGAAGCCATTGGGTCTATAAAAAGGCCCCATGGGTGGCCAAACACCCCCATTCACATCCTTGGCTTCCATTGCCACCACTCACCTCATTAGCTCCATACATGCCCACCTTCACTTAGGTTAGCTACTCCACCTCCACGAGCTCACCACCATCATGGAGGACTTCATGCCGGGATGCTGGATCAACCCTACCTTTCTCCAAGGGTCAGCCTAAGCTACATTGGCCGCCCCTCATTCTCCTCCCGACCACTCCAAGGCCATCGAGGACCACCCTTGAATGCCCTCTATTCTTCTAGATTTAATTCATGCTCTTCATAATTTTATTGCTTTTATTACTGCTTAATAGCATAGTCTTACTTCTCCCCCAATGATGCATGCAAAATACTCCCGTAGATTCTTGTATGCGATCATTTTCTGGTAGCTAGATTTACATTTTTAAGCATTCATGTACAAGCTTTCTTCTACCTTCTTTGTTGCAAACACTCTCTTGAATGAATAGAAGATATATTTTTATATACATGTCTATGTGTTGTGAATCACCATGAGCTTATTACAATATCTTTTGAGTGATTAATGTTGCCTATTTTTAATTCCTGATATACTTGCAACTAAGCATGTCGTACTTCAATACGTAGTAATCATAAACCAACGTGTGATTTTAAACAAAGTAGAGCAGCAAAAAGATCGATTTCAAAAGTAAATCAAATGCCTCTCAGAGACGAATGATCGAGACTTAAGTCTCATAATCTTTACAAACTTAATTTTTGATGAACATTTTTGCATGATTATACTACGATTTTTGATGACTTTCAAAATGTGTGAAAACAGATCTGTCAAATGGCGCCGTTGTTGGGGAGGCAATGTCATTTTCTTTGATTTTGATCTTTTAGACTATCACTAACAAATTTCTCTCTTCTTTGTTTTTGATGTGTAGGAGAAATGGAAGAAAAATGGGATTTGCGCACACAATAAGCGCGAAAAAGAAATTAGGTGCACATCACATTCTCTTAGATTAGGTTTACTTTCTAAACCCTAGGATTAGATCTACTTCCTACAATTTCTTTTGTGAAAAAAAAAATCAGACGGAAAAAAGAAAAATTTTGAAAAAAAAAAATCTAAATTAGGTTTCCTTTCGAATCTAGGTTAGTTGGAACAAAGAAAAAAAAAGATATTTTGGTTGAATCTTTTGAAAAATTCCTTTTGAAAAAAAAAACATGCAAAAGTTTTGAAAAAAAAAAAGAAATCTTTTTGGTGGAAGGCTTAAATTTTAAATTCAAAAAGCTTTTCCACCCTCTCCTGATTTTCGGCCAGATTTCATGCTCGATTTAAAAATTCGATTGCCGAAAAACTAGTAAGCGAAAAATTCTAAAATTTGGGATAAACCTTCATTTTCAAACCATCTTTCAAACACCACTATTATTTTGAAAAAAATCCAAGTACACAATTTTTAAAAATTCGTGAACTACACGCGGGTCAGACTGACCCAGATTCAAAATTTTTCAAATTTCAAAAAGTGATTCCGAGAAATCCAAGAATCTGTTTTGACTAAAAATTATGGGGTTTGAAATCTGACCTAATTGGATTTATTTTCCATATTTTGTCTGAATTTTTGAAGGTCATTTGGTACTGTTTCAAAGCAAAAAATCAAGCACGGGTCAAAATTCCAAATCTGACCCCTGATATTCAAAATTCCCTAAAAATTTGGTTGACATAGTAAAAATTCGAAAAAAATATTCTCTGAAAAAATAATTGAAAAGGGAATCTACTCGCAAAATTTCAAATTAATTGGATTCCAATTATCATCAGAGAACCAACTTTAATGTTGTGGTCTACTGAAATAAAAAAGAAAAAACCCTAGAAGTACATGCAACTTAGGTTGAATCTTTAGGGTTACAACTAGAGACCACACTTTATGCTAACCTAAAATTAATCAAGTCTAGTTAGCCGGTGAGCTTGGTCTCCTTGTGGGCCACTCACCACAAACCCCACTGAAGAAAATAGGTTAAAATTAATTTTAAAACACGAAATCAACCCGAGTTCGTTGTCGTACTACTGGGTGTTTTTAACCTCTCTTGCCAAACTTGGTGACTAAGTCTATGAGGTAGTGTCAAACGACCGTGGCTCGAGGGTCAACGGAACCAGAGGCGTAAGCTAAAGGAAGAACCTTCCCCTTGTCCCCTCGTAACCAGACTGGCTGGGTTAGCTTGAGAGGCGGGATTCACTTTCAGTCGATTGTACGACGAACTTATCTTCAGGAATTCAAATCCCTAACGAAAAATCTGGTCACCTGATCTATAAGGACCATTCAATTGATAGGGCCTTAGCCTTGACCTGCGTGGCTACACCAACCCAGGGGTTGGGCAGTGTATGCACGGAAGGAGGTCACTTCGACCTCACTTGGTTGGACCTTGGGGAGCCACTCCCAAGGAGAAGAGTCACCTCACCCGGACCATCTTCTCCCCCCATTTCTTCTACTCCAAGAGCCACCATGGCAAATCCTGGACATGGACCTAGATCGGGTCAGGACATCGAGAATCTAGACTCGATGGCTCATCTGGAAGCCCGGGTCACCAAATCTGAGGAGCGGCATCAGCAGAGCATGGATTGCATTCTTGCGGTACTTGACAGGATGTAGCACCCGCCACGAGGAGAACAACTGCGGGATTTCTACGACCCAGCCCCACAAATCGTCGCACCTCTTGTTAGAATTCCCGTAGGCGGAGATGCGTTTGAGCTCAAGCCCAATGTAATTGGGTTGGTCAGCACTCATTTCTACGGGAACTCAAGCGAAGATCCATTCCAGCACCTTGAGGACCTGAGTTGACTCGCTGAAATGATTCGACCCAGGAATATTGATCTCAGGATTGTTCTGATGAAGCTTTTCCCATTCTCGCTGAGGGACAAAGCTTCATACTGGTTCAAGACTATTGGGAAGCCAATTGGAACCTGTCCGGAATTACGACGTGAATTCCTGCAAAAGTTCTTCCCAATCAGTCGAACAAACGCAATGCAGAGTGCAATCACGACTTTCTCCCAGGGAGCTGGGGAGAAATTACACGAAGCATGGGACAGATTCCATGACCCTCTCCAAAAATGCCCGCATCATGGTATACCCAGATGGCACTTAGCTCAGATTTTTTACCATGGGCTAGATGACACACATCGGTATCTGGCCGATGCATCTAGCGACGGGAATTTTCTCGCAAAAGACAAGAACAGCGCATTTGAGTTGTTTGAATCATTAGCGGAGAACTCGATGAATGCCGCATCTATGAACCAGTTCCAGCAGCCTGGTCAGCAGCAAGTTGGTGTCCACGAGGCTCACACCGAGTCTATTCGAGCTGACATGGATATCATCGTCAAGCAACTGGATAGAATAAACTTAATCGAGAAGAAGATTGACCAGATTAGTCAGGGTCAATCCGACTTGAGCTCTGCTACGTCACGACCCTCCTATGCACCCCGAGCCCCTCTTGCTCGAGTTAATCTACTCACTCGGGATGCATCTTCTCCGTATTTATGAGATCCCACATATCAGGATCTTGTGAATAATCCAGATCTGGCACCTTTTGACCAGGGTTACGCACCACCCGCAGATTATAATGCGTATCCCCTGGACGGATATGCGTCTCAGACATCTTTGGCCTACAAGGACGTCAGCACTATCCAAGGATACGGGCGTAATAACCCGTACTCAGAGACGTATCACCCTGGTTGGCGCTAGCATCCAAACTTCTCCTTGTCTGGTAATTCAAAGAGACCACATCAAGATCCACACTACCAAACCAGGCAGTACGGGAATGCGGAAAACACGTACCCTAGGCAGTAGCCATTCCCGCCTTAGCAGCAGCAACCCCGCTAGTTATACCAGCCACTGCACCAAGCTGTCAACCACCCTCCAAGGTGGGCTGACCCTTTGGAGGCATTAAAAGAGGAGCTGCAAGAATCGATGAGGAAGTCTACACAAGATAGCTTGCAGATTATGAAGGCGATGGCTGATCAGATTTAGACCATACAAAACACGTAGAACCAGCTGTTGCAGGAGCATAAGACTCAGGGAGCCTTGCCCTCCCAACCTGTCTCGAATCCTCTATATGTGCAGAACCAGGGTGCCCCACCTAGGTTTCAGGCACCGTAGGGATAGGCACATGCCATACTACAGGCGCCTTCTGCACCACCCGATTATGCGCAAGGCCTACAGCCTTTGCAGAATCCTGCGTATTCTGCCCCTTCCACTCCCCCACCACCTCATGGACAGCAAGTCGATGCACACGCTGTTTCTCTGCGAAGCGGAAGGAAGACATTCCACCCACCACCTTGGCAGGTGGGTTCTGATTTTTCCCACCCCTCACCGCAGGCAAATTCAACTCCATCATCTTAGGAGCCACCTGCGGTAGATAAGGGTAAGAGGCCATTTAACCCTGAGATTCCCGTCCCTTTTACTGAGGCTCTGACACGAAATGTAGTACGGAGAAAGGACACGCAGAATTTTGAGGACCTAAAATCGATGTTTAAGGAAGTACATATTCAGGTCCCCCTCCTCGAGGCAATCGATCACATTCCCGTTGTCGCTAGGTTCTTCAAGGTCTATTGTACCCCGAAGCGATAGCCGAGAATTAGACGACAGGCTGTATTGTGGAAAGAAGCTAGCGCTGTGATTCTAGCTGACCTACCACCGAAGAAGAAAGACCCTGGTACCCCACTCATATCCTGCTTCTTGCAGGATTCTCCATTTGATCGGGCCCTTCTAGATTTGGGTTCGTCCATCAACTTAACTCCCATCGCCGTATTTGATCGATTTCGATTTGGGGAGTTGAAACCCACCTCAGTTACGATTCAGCTGGCTGACAGATCAGTCAAAACACCGAGGGGGGTGGTTGAGAACGTGATTGTGAAAGTCCACGGGTTCTGCTTTCCCACAGATTTTTTCATTCTCGATATGGAAGTTCCTCCTAATCTCCGAGAAGCACCAATTATTTTGGGTCGCCCATTTCTAGCGACAACCCAGGCGAACATCGATTGTGCATACAGGTATATGGAGATTTCCCTAGGCAATGAGCGACTTCGACTAGACATATTCAGGGCAGCAAAGAATTTCGACTGTGATCGAATAGAGGAGGATGGTGAAGATGAAGATTCAACTTACTGTGGTAACATTGGGCTCCTTTGTGATGACCCAATGTCTCATTCGTCTACACTATCAAGGTTCTTGAACCTTGATCCACACGGGACTAAAACCAGTGCATTACACATATCTCCCCAAGAATCTGACCGTTTAGTGTGTGCTTCTGACCACAGCACCCCTAAATCCAGCTATCCTGATCCATATCTTACTGAATCGCCCCTGTTATTGTAGGAAGACATGACTACAGCTAACGGGTTTCCCGTTAACACAGTCACAACCAATTATTCCACAAGGAGAGACTCAGCGGGAATTCACATTCACATGGATTAGCAGATTCCCACCTTCGATTCTACTCCCACTCTCATATCTGATTCTAACCCACCCGTGATTGAATTGAAGCCTTTACCTGACTCACTCAAGTACGTGTTCTTGGGCGAAAGTGAGACATATCCAGTCATTATCAATGCCCACTTAACCCAAGAACAGGAGCATCAATTGATTTCTACGCTTCAAGATCATAGGGCTACTATCGGGTGGACTATTGCTAATCTCCACGGTTTTCGCCCCTCGTATTGCACTCATCACATTTACATGGACGAGGGGGTGAAACCTTCGAGACAACCTCAAAGACAGCCAAACCCGAATATGCTAGAGGTTGTTAAGAAGGAGATCATCAAATGGCTGGATGCAAGCATTATATATCCAATCTCAAACAGCCAGTGGGTGAGTCCAATTCAGATAGTGCCCAAGAAAGCAGGACTCATTGTCATGAAAAATGATAAGGGCGAATCCATCCCGACCTGCACTACGACATCTTGGCGGGTCTGCATTGACTACAGGAAACTGAACATGGCTACCCAGAAGGATCACTTTCCTTTGCGGTTCATTGACCATATCTTTGAACGGTTAGCCAGATGTAGTTTCTTCTACTTTCTGGATGGATCTTCAGGTATAATCAGGTAGCGATTAGCCCGGAAGATGAGGACAAGACCACATTCACATGCCCCTTCGGAACATTGCCTTCAAGCGGATGCCCTTTGGCCTCTACAATGCACCAGCGACATTTCAGCGTTGTATGATGGCTATCTTCTCCGACATGATTGGGGATTATGTGGAGGTATTCACGGATGACTTCTCTATTTTCATAGATGATTTTGCGTCTTGTCTTGATAACCTCACCAAGATCCTGAAATGGTGTATTGAGGTAAACCTAGCACTATCCTGGGAGAAAAGCCATTTCATGGTGAGGGATAGCATAGTACTAGGGCACAGGATCTCCAAAAATGGACTTGAGGTCGACTGGGCTAAATCAGAGATTATCTCCCACTTACCTCCACCTAGCTTGGTCAAACAGATCAGATCATTCTTGGGTCACGTCGGCTTCTATCGGAGATTTATATGCGATTTCTCAAAAATTGCACGGCCTTTGACGAATCTCCTGGTTACCGATGTCCCATTTGAATTTGATAGCTCGTGTCTCAACGCCTTCGAGACTTTATGAAGCGCTGTTTCCGACTCCCCGATTCTCCAACCACCCAACTGGTCACTTGATTTCAAAATGATGTGTGACGCTTCTGATTTTGCCGTCGGTGCTATTTTAGGCCAGCGTCGGGAGAAAGAACCCTTTGTCATATACTATGCTAGCAAGATGCTGAATGAGGCTCAGCGCAATTACACTGTCACTGAAAAAGAACTACTAGCAGTAGTATTCGGGATGGAGAAATTCAGATCATATTTATTAGGGTCCAAGGTCATCATCATCACTTACCACTCCACCCTCTAGCATTTGTTGGCAAAGAAGGATGCCAAACCACGACTCATTAGATGGATCCTTCTATTGCACGAATTTGATATCGAAATCCATGACAAAGCCGGAAAATAAAATGTTGTGACGGATCACCTATCCAGATTGGACCCAGACCACATTCCTTATTCCTTGCCTATCCATGAATAATTTCCGGATGAATCTCTTTTGGCAATTCATTCTGTTGAGTTCCCCTGGTATGCGGATTTCGCGAACTACCTCGCCGTAGGCAAAATTCCCGCGAACCTATCCAAGGACCAGAAACTCAAATTCATTGCAGAGGCCAAATACTATTTCTGGGATGACCCACTGCTCTTCCGTATTGGAGAAGATCAGATTATTCACAGATGCATCCCAGATTCCGAGATCCCCACTGTGTTATCTTTCTGCCACAATGATGCGTGTGGTGGCCATTTCTCAGGATGGAAAACCGCTGCAAAAATTTTGCAGTCGGGATTTTTCTGGCCAACCATCTTCAGAGATACACACAATTATGCCCAACACTGCAAATGATGTCAGTCGGTCAGTTCTATGACCAGGAGAGACATGATGCCACTCCAACCTATCATGGTTGTAGAAGTGTTCGATGTCTGGGGCATCGATTTTATGGGCCCTTTTCTGAACTCGCATGGCTTCAAGTACATATTGCTAGCCGTTGATTATGTCTCGAAGTGGGTTGAGGCCATCCCGGCTAGACGGGCTAACCACATGACCGTCATTTCTTTCGTACGGCAAAATATTTTCGCGAGATTCGAAATACCCCGTGCTTTGATTAGCAACGAGGGAAGCCTTCATCCATGCCCATTTCAAGTCGTTATTAAAGAAATATGGGGTACATCACCGCATAGCCACCCCGTATCACCCGTAGATCAATGGGCAGGCTGAAGTGTCTAACCGTCAAATCAAACTGATTCTCTAGAAGATGGTTAGACCAAACAGGAATGACTGGTCCGACAAATTAATCGATGCACTTTGGGCATATCGGACAGCATGCAAGGCCCCACTTAGAGTGTCACCATATCGCCTGAAGGAGGGTAATAGTGTCAAAGGTCAGAAATACGCCTGTCCTGTCCATTCCTTCCCTTGCCGAGAATAGGCACTTCCATCAAATAAGCCACACAATATCATCTTGACCATCATCATCTCTAATAATGCCTCAAAAATAAAAATTTGTCTCGTGTTATGTTGGTTTATAAAGAAAGAAAAAGAAAAAGAAATAATTATATTAAAAAAAAAGAAAAAAAAGAGAAAGAAAAGAAAAAGAAAAGAGTCCAAGTTTATAGTTTTATCTTCGTGACGTTGTTTCTGAGGCAACAAAAGCACCTATCACGATCCACCAAATATGACCCATTGATTGCGCAGCAATCATAGGTCTTGATTGACCTAAATTAGGCTAGGACTTAGCATAAGTTAGGGTAATTCATGCATGCATAAGCATTATCTGCATCTTTACTACTTTACTTTAGCTATGCATAAAATAATGTTATAAAGTGCTGATTAAGTGCACTATGTCGATTGCAGGCAATAAGCAGATCTGGAGCTAGATCTGGATCAGGATCTGAAGTTGGATCTGGAATAACAGGAGTTGCAGTTGAGCTAGAGCAGAAGGATTAGCTTAGATATAGTAACAATAATGTAAGGGGGTTAAAGGTTTTCTATTCTATTAAGTAGAAATAAAGCAGTAAAATGCAAAGAGCTTAGGTCCATCCTAGCCCTAGGATAGCCTAGAGACTTCCCCAAGCCTTAGCCACCCTTAGATTAGGTCACAACACCCTAGGAAGCCTTAAAACCCTAGTTCCAGCCCTTATTTGGACGTCCAGATAAGTTATAGGATGTCCAGGACCCTAAGCCATCTCCCGCACACCTCAAACCCACTTTTGCAGTGTTATTGAACATCCAGACACTTTGTCATACATCCAATTTCTGCAGAGTACCCAAAACAAAACCCTGATTTCCCCCTAACTCAAATTGGACATCCAGAACTGAAGTTTGGACTTATGATTTTTGAGTATAAGTCATCTGATCCTATTATTGGACATCTAATGCTGGTCTCCAGTCCCTGTTTTGAGATTCAAGTCTTGATCTTGGATCTCTAGCTCCCTAGACCTAATCCCAACCCCATAGGAACCTAAATTAAGGTGTCCTAACCCTAGTACATCACCTCTAGACCTACCTAAGGACCCAATTAGGTCCTCACCAAACCCAATTGACTTAGATCAAAGTCAATTACCTTCACCTAAGTCAATTGGACTCATTGAGTCCAATTGAGCTTAGATCTCAACCCACACAAGTTTAATTGGACTTAGTGAGAGTTCAATTGGCCTAAACCCAACCTAATTGAGTTATGTCACCCTCAATTAGGCTCACACTCATTCAATTAAACTTAGGTTAGGTTTAATTGCATTTTCACCTTAGCAATTAGGATTTGCAACCCTAAAACCAAGACCTACACCTACACAAACCCCTTAGGACCTACCCTAAGCCACCTAGCCATGTAGAGCACGACCACACACACACATACACACACCCATTCATGCACACACTTCTCTAGAATTCTCTAGAGATCTCTTGGGATGGCTCCACCTCTTGGTTGCCAAATTTAACAACCAAGGGGCATTCAAATTGAGATCCACAATTTTTGGATCTCAAAGACCACCTCCAACCTCATGTGGCCGACCACTCTTGGACTCTCTCTAGAGTGTTCCACACCTCTCTAGAGAGAAGCCATTGGGTCTATAAAAAGACCCCATGGGCGGCCAAACACCCCCATTCACATCCTTGGCTTCCATTGGCACCACTCACCTCATTAGCTCCATACACGCCCACCTTCACTTAGGTTAGCTACTCCACCTCCACGAGCTCACCACCACCATGGAGGACTTCATGCTAGGATGCTAGATCAACCCTACCTCTCTCCAAGGGTCGGCCTAAGCTACATTGGCCGCCCTCATTCTCCACCCGACCACTCCAAAGCCATCAGGGACCACCCCTGAATGTCCTCTATTCTTCTACATTTAATTCGTGCTCTTCATAATTTTATTGCTTTTATTACTGCTTAATAGCGTAGTCTTATTTCTCCCCCAATGATGCATGCAAGATCCCCCCGTAGGTTCTTGTATGCGATCATTTTCTGGTAGCTAGATTTACATTTTTAAGCATTCATGTACAAGCTTTCTTCTTCATTCTATGTTGCAAACACTCTCTTGAATGAATAGAAGATATATTTTTATATACATGTCTATGTGTTGAGAATCACCATGAGCTTATTGCAATATCTTTTGAGTGATTAATGTTGCCTATTTTTAATTCCTCATATACTTGCAACTAAGCATGTTGTACTTCAATACGTAATAATCATAAACTGGCGTGTGATTTTAAACGAAGTAGAGTGGCAAAAAGATCGATTTCAAAAGTAAATCAAATTCCTCCCAGAGACGAACAACCAGGACTTAAGTCTCATAATCTTTACAAACTTAATTTTTGACGAACATTTTTGCATGACTATATTACGATTTCCAACGACTTTCAAAACACGTGAAAATGGATCTGTCACCCATACCTACCTTTCAGTATTTCTAATCGCTCGAATACTAGTTGAGGACTCTAACTTAGTTGTAGAGTTATTAGGATTTTAATTGAAGTGTGAATGCCATGTGAAGCCACCAAACAGTGAGTACACTTACTAAATCTGGTGAGATTTGGGATCTCAAAAAGAAAAGAAAAAAATGAGTGTGCCAAGGAACATCATGAGAGCATAGTTGTTTAGCCTCACTTCGAGTTGACTTGTCTAATGGTCTAGAGATCTATAGTCTATAGTACTAGATTACATGTAGCACCAGATGAGTGTGTGTCACTAAATAGAAATCCATGCAACTCGATATCTCCTACCTATGTAAAAAGTCGGGGTCAAATTATAGATTATCTTCTGCTTTATCCCTGAAGGAAGTAGTTGCCTATCCCGACAGAAATATTTACTGAGGGTGAAGTACGAACTTCAAATGTGAATTGGCTTTTCACTTGGATCTATTACCTAGGCTATTATCACTTCACATTTGTCTGGATCTCTAAAGTTGTGAAATAAGAAAATAAGAAATCTTCTGATTACTTCTATTATTTTTTATTTTTGCTAGAGACTATCAAATCTTAGGCATGGGGGTAATTGATGAGTTCATTTTAATGGACTATTGTTACGCCTAAGTTAACTTTATTCTTACATTTTATGTTTGTTAATAACTACATTAGGTTATAGAATGATTGCATGGATCATTACCTAAGCTTTCATTTATTCTACTGCATTCTATAGCTTATTGTTTTATATTTCATGCAGGTCTCACACACAGTGCACCCTATGCATCTCCTCCAGTTAATCCACTCCATCAGGCTAATTTAAGAGTTAACAAATCATCAGGAAAGTGAGAGAGGAGGAGGATTAAATTTACAAGAGACCAAGGGGTGAAATAAATTTCCCCCTCCCCCAATAGTTGCTGACCTCAACAAATTCAACAGCTGCCGGCCAAGTTTAGTAAGGGATTTGAAAATCCCTTGACTTGCGAATGGGGGGGAAGATAAAAAAAGGGGTGCTCTTGGCAAGAGGGGGCCTTCTTCTCCTCCTAGTGGGGATTCCCTCCCTCAGGATCTCCACCTTCCCCACCGTGGAGAAGGCATGCACGGTGGATCCAGCTTGCCCCACTACGTGCCCTGCAAGCACGCTCCAACCTCTCCAACACCGCAGCCAGAGCACCTCGCGTGCACGTTCTCTCACTGCAAGCCTCTCCCACCGCATGCCTGCAGCCAAGACCTTGCAAGCGAGCCACCACCCTCACACATCATCAGACTATGCAGCACCATCACACATGTGCAGTTCCCTCACCGCACCCACGTGTAGCCAAGACCGCTCGCAGCAGCACGCCTGCAGGTAGCCGCATACCCGCAGGCCCTTGTGCGTGTGCCATAACACATCCACGCACTGTTCGTCTCCTTCGTCTTCCTTCCACGCCTCCATTGTTTACAGCAAGGAACCCAACACACCAGCAGGAAGCACACCCATAGGCAGCCACGCACCTGCAGGCAGTGCAGCGCCCTCCCAGGCCCTTGTGAGTGTGCCATCGCGCAGCCACGTGCACCCGTGCACGTAGCCACAGTAGCCGATGCAACCACTTGCCATTGTCAGGCCGGCGTCCTCCTCCGCTGTCCGACCACCTCCAGCCACCGCATCCCACCATCACGAAGCTCTCGTTGTGGTGTACCATCTCGTCGACTCTCGCCGCCAACCACGCATGGTCATTCAAGCGAGGGAGAGGGAGGAGAAATCCTCTATTTTTGTTTCAATTAAAAATTACATTGCATGCCATTGTCACTTTAATATTATTATTTTATTCAGGCCACATTGCATGGATGCATTTATAATTTCATGAATTTACTTAATTAGTGTTATGTGCATCATTCAACATTGAAATTCAAATCAGATTTGCATGCAAGTTAAATTTACATGATATGCCACTACACATGCATCATATACATACTTTAATGAGCTAGATTTTTGACATGAAAATTGCATAAATAGCCTTGAACTTTTAAGGAAATTACATGCTCCATTTAGAGTAGCATATTCCTCGCATTGAAGTTGCGAAGTTGTTTGCAAACATTATAATCCTCTACTCGTGAATTTATTGGTTCTATTCCCCCTGTGGATGCAACATTTTTATTGTGGTTAAGTTTGATATTTATTTTAATTTTTGATTGAGAGATTTTCAACCACATAAAACATAATGACATATCAATTTATTGCTATCATCTTCATAAATAAACAAAAATCTCTCTTTCAGTTCCTCTAGAATTGGCTCAGGTTCTTTATCAGGGACGGGTGTCTCCTGGACGACCAATCTAGGATTAGGATTTATGCTCTTAGGCATGTTGTGGCTAGGAAAGGGTGGGTATGGTGTTGCTTTGCCACTACGGGTGGTGACGGAATTTAATCTTGCCTGATTTTGGTTTGGGTTGGGCAAAATAGGTGTTTGTTGCTGAAATCCCGAGTATGAAGTTGAAGCATCCATCCCATCAGGTGATGGAGCATAAGGGGTCTGAAAAACAAATTGAGCTTGGCCTTGATTTAGGTTCATAACGTGCCTCTGGTTCGATACGTTATTTCCGTTTGGAAGAGGTTGAGAAGGAAGTACACCAAGCTGGCGAGCACTTGTCAGCTAGGCCAGTTGATTTCGTAACTCAGAGATCACCTCTTTGTGTTGTTTTTGTATGTCAACCAAGGTTTGGAGAATCAAAGATGTATGATCTTCTTTAGGTGGTCCAAGTTGGAAGTTTTGAGTGGGCCTTAGTTGGGTGAGCTGATAAGGCTACGGAGCTTGTGGTTGGGGTTGGAATTGAGGTCTTAGATTCGGTTATTTCTCGATGTTGAGTGTGGAAAACTACGCAATTGAAGTTGGTTTTGAAAAACCCATCGTTATAGTTCGATCTGCAAAGAAATCCGTCAACAAATAAATGTATACCAAAATTCTAAGTATTCTGGGTCAAACCTAAGGAGGCTAAGTCGATCTAAAATCTGTGATTTATATTTTTTTGTGTTTTAGTTTGAAAATGAAATAATTACAATGGAATTGGTAATGGAATTGATATAAACAACAAGAGAGGAGAGAGAGAGAGAACAATCACTTGATATAATCAGAATGTTTTTACAACTACAAAGCGGGAAATGATTACAACTAGAAAGCAGAAAATTCTATTCTAGAAAGCGATTAAAAAGAAGGGAGAGAGATGTTATCCACCTCAATGAATGCTTGGAGGACGAGCCGGACGAAGCGACACCTGGAAGATGGAGGATGAAGTTGGAAGAAGCAGGAATGGGGCAGCACGTCGTCGTCGTCGCAGGATTCACTTCCAGAATGGAGGCGAGAAAATTGGATTTAGCTCTAGAATATCATCCTGGGTGTGGGACAAGCTTCTCTTGAGTTTTGGAGAAGGAAAGAGGTGAAGGAAGGGATGAAGAAGAAGTGGAGGTCAGGTATCCTTTTATAGTTGT
Source organism: Thalassia testudinum (assembly GCA_037157565.1). Lineage (NCBI taxonomy): Eukaryota > Viridiplantae > Streptophyta > Magnoliopsida > Alismatales > Hydrocharitaceae > Thalassia > Thalassia testudinum. The sequence goes on from JAZHRO010000063.1 coordinate 142,708,722, forward strand.
AGAAATCAAGGGAAAATTTGTCATTTCAAGCTTAAAACATTAATATTGGGTCCTTAGTGACAGATTTATCCATCACTAAAGGTCTGATCATGGCCAACGTGCACGCGCTTCCCCCCTTCCGTGCTCAAAATGCCCACACAAGTCTTTCAAATCTTAGTCGTCCGATCGTGAGATCAGACAGCTTAGATTTCTCCCCACGCACCTTCGTCTGCTCCTTCACCGCGCGCCCACGTAAGATCGAGCGTGCGTGCTGTGCGTCAAATTGCGCGTGCACGCTATTGGCTGATTTGCGCCGCTCGCAGCCGATCGTACAGTTGCGATTACTCTCCCACGCGCTGTGGATGGTGAGTCGAACGTGCATCGCGTGCTCACGCATTGCCACTCGACTCTTGTGCTGTGGCACTTACTTTGTCGCGGATTTGATTTCAGGCGTGCGTGCTCGCGGCCGTTGGATCAAGATCCAATGGCCCAGATTGTCTTCACCGTTCGCCTTAAGAGAGTGTGAGCAGCTCATCGAGTGGTGGAGATCCTTTGGAGAAGTAGCGGTGATCCTTAGGGCCGATTGGGTGGTTGGGATGGTGCCACGTGGTGCAATCTTGGCCGTCCATTTTCTGTGTGTTGTAGATGGTGCCTCGAATGTCAGATTGGAATGATTTTTATGTCGTTAGGCTACGATCATCTATCCGAACCCATCCATGCGGTCGGATTTGTCGTCTGAAGTGCGGATTGGTACCATCTTGGCCCTTGATCTTTAGGCTTCCTCGATCTCTATCTGGTGCTATGGATGTCCGATCAGGATGATCTTAGAGTCATTGAACTCCAATTGTCAACCTGATTAGATCCATACGGTTGGATCTTCGATCCGAGGCCTCGATTAAAAATCACCTTGTCCCTGACCATAAAAGGAGCCAATTACTATACAATCTATACAACTTGATCTAAATGCACGGTCATGCATGTTATGCAATATTTACAATGCATGATGCTAAATATGACACTAAGAGCATGCATTAATAGACATTTTGGCTATTTAGATGTATGCACATCACACCCTCATGCCTATCTTTTGCTAGTCCCTAGCAAAAACTACATGCTATTTATAAGAGAATTAGGGTTGGATTACTCGAACACAAGTTATTTTCAACATTAAAAATTTTTTACTTAGGACCTTCACTTTCAAAGACATAACAGTGCCCGGGTATCTACCGAAATGTAGACCGCCTCAACCCCTCGCCTTATCTAAAGAAAGATCTCTTTTTCTCTCTTTTTTCTTCTTTTCTAATTTTTTTGGATTTTTGAGTTTAGGGTTACAAAGTGGCTTTCTACAACCACTCAACCCACCCAAGACTTGATGAGAACCCTAAGTTCTAAGCAACATTTTGTGAAAGTGATAGACTCGTTAATCGGCAATGAGAACGGACCTCAGGTTTCTATGCCCCTAGGTGACCTTACAAAGAATTCTGCCTAAAGGTGTATCTATATGATCGGTAACTTTCTCCCTACTTTCTTTTTATGGGGTCAACACAAGAGTGAATCTAGTGTATATCTCCTTGGCTTATTCTACTTCTTCCTAAGTGTTTTAGGAATTTGATGTGCATTTCTTGAGATAGGTTCTGGACAACCTACCAATGGACTGTTACCCACGATAACTTGCCAGCCATACTCGTGCGGTGAAGTGTAGCTTATTTCTTTTGTTTTCTTTTTCTCCTTTTATTTTTTCTTTTTCTTTTCTCTTTTTTTTTCTTTTTGGACTTTCTTTTTCTTTTTTTTTTAAGTAGGTGGCTTCCCTAGTCTAAGATTTACCTAAAGGTAGTAGGAAAAGAATGGTTCAGTGGCTGGGCTCTAAACAACCTACCTATGGGCTGTTACCCGTGGTAACTTGCCAGTCATACTACCCTAGAAGGTTCATTAGCTACCCAATTTTCGTTAAAACTGCTGAACAATGAGTCAGTGACGAATAGTGTGTAGATGCTTGTGACTTAAAGTTCCCTCAAATCAAAGGGCGGGTTGATAAGTCGTGTACTTATCACCCAAACTTATTAATAAAATTTAAATAGAATTCAGGATGGCAAGGACTTGATACACAAATCTACATTTTACTGGATACCTCAGCTGATTAAGCCCATAGACCTGAAGGGTCTTAGTTTTCAAATCCTACTGTAATATTTCCTAAGATTGAAAAGTCCTAATGCCCAAGTATTCATTCCTAATTCAAATTTTTTTAATAAATCAAAAGAAAGCAAAAAAGAATCCATGGAGCTGACAAAATAATTCAGTGATGAATATCTACCCCCCCATGCCTATCTAATGCAATGTCCTCATTGTATTAAAAAGACATGAAATAGAGAGTAGAAAGCACCCGAATTGTGTGAATAATGGGTTCGCTCTGAGATGAAAAGAACCTATATATGTGCTAAAGTTAGTGCCTTTAGCTAGGCACTTATACAAATAAAGAAGAAATAGAGTATTCACAGGTGCATGTCAAAATCAGAATAAAAAGATTCACCTCAAGACCTGCCAACAGATGTCCACAGATGTGGACTAAATTGTGGTGTAGACCCATACCCCATGGTCGAGTATATCAAAGGTTTTGGATTAAAATTACCCAGAATCTGAGATCAGTATGCAAGTGGGGTCGAGCCTGCTATTTGTGAGGATGCAACCCAAGACCAAAAAGTCGAATTATAGAGAGATCAAGCTCAAAAGGATAATCAATGAATGTTTGCTTGGGTTGAACATCCTCTGAGAAGATGTCATAAGTGTCTCGGTAGAAAGGTGGTTTTAAACCAATTGGAACCCTTAGACTCGATCTTTCGCTTCCTTCGGAACTTACTTCCCATATCATCATTTTCCACTTTCTATCCTCTGCAATCAAGATTTCAAATTTTGGGACCTCCTACATATTAATTACCCTATCTGAATTTTCCAAGTCTAAAAGATGTGACTGAATCAAAATAGACTTGGGTTTAGTGATTTCAAAATCAAAATCGTCAATAAACTCTATGGGCTGTGATTGAGGATTAGGGCTATGAATTGAATCCTTCAAAATAGGATCTGAATCTACCATGCGAGCCCCAACAGGATCAAATTTCTCAATTTTAGGGCCATCAAATGATTTATCGAATTCCTCTAGCCCAGTTGTCTCACTAAAATCATATTCTGTAAGCTCATGTGAGACTTCGCATAATGATTCTTTACCTTCAGAATCAAAGAAATCAGAATCCGTATTAATGTATGTCTCAAAATTATCAATCATTTTCTGATCCATAGAGACATACGTTTCCTCCTACCCTGGCTTAGGGATCTTCGGTGAAGAAATCAAATCATCCTTATTTGATTGCTCCAGAACATCTTGGTCAAACTCGGTCTCGTAACACATGTCCCCCCCCCCAATAGGAGCCTGAGCAGGTTCTAACATTAGCTCTCCTGAAGGGGGTTCATCCTGGAATTATCACAAGATTGAACTAAAGCAAGCATAAATCTCATCCTCAATTTAGATAATTTCCCAAGTAAAAACTCACCCGGGCCCTTATCCTTAACATCCTAGAGCTAATGCAACAAATACTTGTTTAGATCATCAACAATTTCAATCAGGGGCTCTAATTCTTTAGTGTAAGGTGTTGGCTGAGCTTCTAAAGATTGTTTGGTGTTCCTCAAGTTGGCCAACACCTTTTCTTGGACTTGGTTAACCTGAACCACATGGTTTGGTTCAGGATGGGGTGGGTTTAGGTTCAGTGCAGAGGAGTTAACAAATTGAGGATCTTGATACCCTCCCTGATAATTGGTCATTTCAGGTTGCTAATAAGGTGGTGATGACCTAAAGGCAGTGTATTCATGGAAGGGGTAAGGATCAGTGTATCCTTCTTGATTGTAGATCATATTAGGTTGTTCAAATGAGGGCGATGATCTAACATCAGTGTAGCTTAAAGAAGGATAAGAATCAAAATCATGGTGTCCAAGGTTAAACCCTGAACACGGAGGTCCAGAACTGTACTCGCAATCAAGATTGTCCCAACTAGAAGATGGATGAGAATATGTCTGGTTGGAATAATAATCATTTTGGGAATAAGATGTATTAGTATGATAAGAATGGGAAAGCATGTAGAATGTGGAAGGATCCATGACAGAACGAGAGGAAGAAAGGTGCCCTGCAATACAAACAAACAAACCTATCCTTAAGCAGGCTAGCTAAAGACCTACAGACCTCCAAAACCCATCTTGAGATAAAGAATCGATTTGATCTACTTCTTTCCGGTCAATCCAAATAGTTAGAGGGAGGGATTGGGGAGAAGGTTCTTCCTTTGGCTTGCACCTCAAGTTCCTAGTGTACACCCCAGCTACAATCATTTGATTCTGCTCCTTTAGCTAGACATCAGATTGAACGGTAGAAACAGACTAATCGGAAATAATCTCGGTTTGGACTCTGAAAAGCGAGTCTAATCCTTAGGGCCAATGTCTACTCTGTTTTAATTAGGGTTAGGTTTGAATGTGCTTTGGAATGTGATGGGCCCTTTATCTGGGTTGTGCCCTTAATAATTGATTGATGTGTGCGTGCGTGCACAACCAATGATTTTCAAGCAAGATTATTTTTGGATGCAGTGAATTGTAGGGTTCAAATCATACTTATTAGCTTTTAGGATTCAACTTTAGGTATATTCAATCAAGTTTAGTTGGCACACCAGGTTTTAAAAGCACAGGTGAAGATATTTTCCTTTGAAACTTAAAAGAATGTGGAGTGCTAGGTAAATCCCTAAAAGTTGAACCTATGTGGTAGCTACTTGATGAGTTGATTTTAGTTGACGTGGTGCAGCCTAAACAACTCAAACAATTGGCCTGATGCACCACTTAGTTAGGCACACAAATGATTTCCTAATCTAATTTCTGCTCAATTATGTGTTTGAGTGTGTGTACCGATTCCAAAGATTGGTTTATCGATTGAGTTTGAAAATCAGAAGAGTTGTGTACCTCAGTGAGATTTTTTAAAAAAAAAAAAATTCTTTTATATACGGAGGGTGAGGCGGGTGTAGGTGTCAAACAAATGATCAAAACTAACCTTAGAGTTTATGTAGGCTCCTAGGTTAATTAGGGTTTGTGATATTAGGTGATGGAATGAAATCTAGTAAGTGGGGAGGTGGGGGTAAACTTACAAACCCTTCAACAGCACTTTACTCCAATCCACCACTTTTGCTCGCCTCGTGAGTGTACCTGCAATCACAATAAAAGAGGAGAAAAGTAAGGTAAAAGATAAGTAAGGTGGGAAAACGTAAAAAATCAAAGAGCGTTGCCTCCCCTGCAACTGTGCCAAAATGTTAGAGTGTGAAAGACTACGCGATCGAATTTGGTTTTGAAAAACCCGTCATAGTTTGATTTGTGAAGAAATCCATCAACAAATAAATTTATACCAAAATTCTAAGAATCCAGGTCGAACATAGGGAGGCTACGTCGATCTAAAATCCGTGATTCATATTCTTTTTTGTTTTCATTTGAAAATAAAATAATTACGATGGAATTGATATAAGCAATAAGAGAGGAGAGAGAGAAAGAGAACAATCACTTGATATAATCAGAATATTTTTACAACTACAAAGCACGAAATGATTACAACTAGAAAGCATAAAATTCTATTCTAGAAAGCGATTAAAAAGAAGGGAGAGAAATGTTATCCTCCTCGACGAATGCTTGGAGGATGAACCGGATGAAGCGACGCCTGGAAGACGGAGGATGGAGCAGGAAGAAGGAGGACGAAGCAAGAAGAAGCAGGAATGGGGCAGCACGTCGTCATCGTCGTGGGATCCACTTCCAGAACGGGGGAGAGAAAATTGGATTTAGCTCTAGAATAGCATCCCGGGTGTGGGACAAGCTCCTCTTGAGCTTTGGAGAGGGAGAGAGATGAAGGAAGGGATGAAGAAGTAGAGGTCGGGTCTCCTTTTATAGTTGTAAGAATCAAGGGCAAATTTGTCATTTCAAGCTTAAAACATTAATATCAGGTCTTTAGTGACGATTTATCCATCACTAAAGGTTTGATTGTGGCCAATGTGCACATGCCATACGCGCCTCCCCACCTTCCGTGCTCAAACTGCCGACACACATCTTTCAAATCTTACCTGTCCAATCTCGAGATCGGACGGCTTAGATTTCTCCTTGCACGCCTTCGTTTACGCCTTCACCACGCGCCCGCATGCGATCGGGCCTGCACTGTGCATCAGGCGCGCTGTGCGTCAGATCGCGCGTGCGCGCTATTGACTGATCCCGCCGCCTGTAGCCGATTGCACGGTCGTGATTACTCACTCGCACGCTGCGGATGGCGAGTCGAACGCGCGGTGTGTGCTCGCGCAACGTCGCTCAACCGCTATGCTGCGGCACTTAGTTTGTTGTGGTTTTGATTTGAGGCATGCGTGCTCATGGCCGTTGGATCAAGATCCAATGGCCCAGATCGTCTGCGCCCTTCACCTGAAGAGAGTGTGAGGGGCTCATCTAGGTTGTTCCTAGCCGTTGGATCAAGATCCAATGGCTAGGATTAAGCAGTGGAGATCCTTTAGAGATGCAGCGACGATCCTTAGGGTCGATTGGGCAGCTAGGATGGTGCCACGTGGCGCCATCTTGGTTGTCCATCATCTGTGTGTTGTAGATGGTGCCACGGATGCCAGATTGGATCGATTTTCGCACTGCTAGGCTGCAATCATCGATCCAAACCCATCCATGTAGTCAAATTTATTGTCTAAAGTGTGGATTGGCACCATCTTGGCCTTTGATCTTTAGGCTTCCTCGATCTCTATCTAGTGCAACGATTGTCCGATCAGGGCAATCTTGGAGTCGTTGAACTCCAATTGTCACCCTGATCAGATCCGTGCGATTGGATCTTCGATCTGAGGCCTCAATTAAAAATCGCCCTGTCCTTGGCCATAAAAGTAGCCAATTACTATACAATCTGTACAACTTGATCTAAATGCATGATTATGCATGTTATGTAATATTTACAATGTATGATGCTAATATGACACTAAGAATATGCATTAATAGACATTTTTGGCTATTTAGATTTATGTACATCACCCAACCGCGAAAAGTTAGGATGATTACACCATCTAGAGTTGTTAGTGTTGGAGGAAGGATTATTCTGGACGGCATGAAGATCCTCACAGGTCTGAGGAGCTCCGAGATAATTAGGGTACGGGGGTTTGCAGTTCCCCCAACTAAGGTGGGTTGACCCGGAGTTGCTTCCGAAGCCATAATCTGACGAAGGTGGATATGCATCCATCCCCGGGGAGTGGTAGATGTTGTGCACAGCCTCCCTTCCCATGGGCAGGTGCACGTTTGTGCTTTGAGGTGCATAAGTGGATTTGTGTAGATGACAACTGATGTCGTCCACCTTTTTCTCGATAATGGAGACCATGTCCAATTGACTAGCTACCAACTCCAGATCAACGGATGCGGAAAGGCCTCGGGATTCATGTACCCCCTGATTATTTGCCAATGCGCAGGTGGACGTCTGATCGTATACACCCAATGACTCATTTTCCAGGGAGTACATGTTCTCAAGAATTTTCCAGATCGTGTCCTCATGTTGACCCACGATGCTATCACCACAGGTTGCATTGACAAATAGCTTGATATCCTTAAGGAGTCTGTGGTAAAAGGATTGGACTTGTTCCCACTTCAGAACTCCGTGATCGGGGCACTGACAGAAAGCCATTCTTGCGCATTTTGAAGTCATCAAAAATCGTAGTATAGTCACACAAAAACATTTGTCAAAAAATGATTCTGTAAAAATAACAAGATTTTGAGTCCCGGTCGTTCGTCTCTGGGAGGCATTTGTTCAAATCCGAATTCAATCTTTAATCGCTCTACTTTATTCAGAATCGCACGTCGGTTTCCAATCTTCGGATTAATGTTTCGCCACTTCTATTGTGAGTTTTAATTACATGCGCATGTGTTAGATAGATAACAAACGTGAAAGTATCAGTTTCAGTGTGCACAATTCTAGTGATGTGGTGGCTGTTTACAGAGAATGCATTTATATTTAAATCTTCTATATTTTCCGAAATTGACATGCTTGTTGCAATGTATATAAAAAAGAAAAGCAGGCAACTTGAATCACACTATACATTGCAACCAATAAGCTCATAGTGATTTCAAACATAGAGATATGTATAAAAATATATCTTTTATTAATTTAGAGAATGTTTGCAACATGGAATGTAGAGGAAAGCTTATATGTGAAAGCTTGAAAAGCATAAACCTAGCTAACATAAAATGATCGCATACAGGAATCTACGGGGGGAATTTTGCATGCATCATTGGGGGAGAATAAGGACTACACTACTAAGCAGTAAATGAAAGAAGTAAATATAAAGAACTAGCTATTAATCTATGAGAAAGTGAGGACATTCGAAGGTGGGCTTCGATAACTTTGGAATGGTTGAGAGGAGAAGGGGCGGCCAATGGAGCTTAGGCCGACCCTTGGAGAGAGTTTGGAGGAGTGATCCATCATCCTGGCATGATGTCCTTCATGCTGGCGCTCAGCTCGTGGAGATAGAGTGGAGATGGTGGTGGCTAGCCTAAGTGGAGGTGGATGGAGCCAAGCATGTATGGCCAAAAGTGGATGGGTGGAAATGGCCACCCCTTAGGTCTTTTTATAGACCTAAGGGACTCTCTCTAGAGAAGTATGGAACTCTCTAGAGAGAGTCCAAGAGTGGCTGGCCAAGAGAGATAAAGTTGGCTTCTTAGATACACCATTTGTGGATCTAAGAATTGAATGCCTCTTGGTTGCTAAATTTGGCAACCAAGAGGTGGTGCCACTTCAAGAGAGCTCTAGAGAACTCTAGAGGAGTGTGTGTACGTGAATGGGTGTGTGTGTGTGTGTGTGTGTGTGTCGTGCCCTAGGTGTTTAAGAGGTTTAGGTTAGGTCCTAAGGGATTTGGGTAGGTGTATGCCTTGAATTAGGGTTGCAAACCCTAATTGCTAAGGGGAAATTGCAATTAAACTTAACCTAAGTTTAATTGAATGAGTGTAAACCTAGTTGAGAGTGAAATAACTCCATTTGGTTGGGTTTAGACCAATTCGACTCTCACTAGGTCCAATTGAACTTGTGTGGGTTGAGATTTAAGCTCAATTAGACTTAATGAGTCCAATTGAATTAGGTGATGGTGATTGACTTTGATCTAAGTCAATTGGGTTTGGTGAGGACCTAATTAGGTCCTTAGGTAGGTCTAGTGGTGATGTACTAGGGTTAGGACAACTTAATTTGGGTTCCTATGGGGTTGGGATTAGGTCTAGGGAGCTAGAAATCCAAGATCAAGGCTTGAATCTCAAAACAAGAACTGGAGACCAGTTCCAGATGTCCAAAAACATGATCAGACGACTTACGCTCAAAAATAAGAAGTCCAAACTTCAGTTCTAGACGTCCAATCTGAGTCAAGGGGAAATCTAGGTTCTGTTTTGGGTATTCTGTTGAAATTGGACGTCTGACAAAGTGTCTGGACGTCCAATAACACTGTAGAAGTGGGTTTGAGGTGTGCGGGAGATGGCTAAGGGTCCTGGACATCTTATAACTTATTTGGATGTCCAAATAAGGGTTGGAACTAGGCTTTTAGGGCTTCCTAGGGTGCTGTAACCTAATCTAATGGTGGCTAAGGCTTGGGGAAGTCTCTATGCTATCCTAGGGCTAGGATGGACCTGAGCTCTTCACATTTTACTGCTTTATTCCTATTTAAAAGAATAGCAACCTTAACTTCCTTACATCATTATTCCCTATGTCTAATCTAAGCCTTCTGCTCCAGTCCTACTGCAACACTCATTATTCCTGATCCCGCTTCAGATCCAGCTCCAGATCCAGCTCCTGATCAGTTTATTGCCTGCAATTGACATAATGCACTTAATCAGCACATTATAACAATATTTTATGCATAGCTAAAGGAAAGTAGTAAAGATGTAGACAGTGCTTATGCATGCATGAATTATCTTATCTTATGCTAAGTCCTAGCCTAATTTAGGTCAATTAAGACCTATGATTGCTACGCAATCATACCCCCATGCCTAAATCTTTTTAGTCCCTAGCAAATACAAGACTAAGTTATTTACAGCAAGGGTCCCTAAGGGACTGATTATTTTATCAAGTGTATGCTTAGAGATTTTTCTCCTTTTTGTTTTCATCCTATGCTCTAGAAATCCAGACAATCATGAAAGTGCAACAATGTAGCTTTTGCAACGGATTCGAGTGAAAAACTAATACACCTCTAAAGCTTGTACTTGACCCCTAGTAAAATTCTAGCAGGATAGGTGGACTTCTTCCTTTGGGGTATTCAAGATATTCTATGAATTCCACCCTGGCTTTAGGCTTAAGTAGAGAATCTCGGAGGGATACGGATGTTTATTTGGTGGTTCACTCTCACTTGGTGCTACATAGAGACTAGTACTACAGAATCTAGATTCCTGGATTACTAAGTAACTCAACTCAGAGAAAGACAAGAAAAACTATGCTCTCTTTTGATTCCCTTGTATTCATTTTCTCTTTCTCTTTTTCTTTTCTTTTCTTTTCTTTTCTTAGAGCTCACAATCTCACCAGATTCACACATATGATCTGTATTTGGTGGTCTCACTTGGCATTAACACTTTAATTGAGTTTCCATAACCGTAACACTAAGTTGGAATTCCTCAGCCAATATTTGGGTGGTCAGAAACACAAGAAAGGTGGGTTAAGGCCATATTTGGTGGATCTCAAATTTATTTGGTGGTATTGCCTCAATGCAACTGGAATAAATATTCACTCTTTTTTCTTTGCTTTTTCATCTTTTTCTAATTTTTTTTTTCATTTCTCTTTTTTCTTTTCTTTCAACATAACACAACTAGCACACATCCATGAACTTTATTGAGGAGGCATTATTAGGGATTGGTGGTACTCAAGAGACATTGGGTGGCTTATTTGGTGGAAGTGCCTACTCACAGCATCGGGAGAGACGGATAGGATGGTGTATTTCTGACCTTAACATCAATACCCTCCTTCAGCCGAGGATTCCACAAAGAATGGTTGTAACCATCCACCTTAGCCCTAGTTTTATGAAAACTTGCTCTCCGCATATTTGCCTATTTGGCGGCTCTCAATATGTCACACAAAATGTATACGCAGGAACCGAGAGCGAAAACTATGTCTAATCTCTGAGTATCGTTACCTAATTATCTAGGATTCCAGATCCTTGTACTAATCTTAGAGCACCAGTACACTCTACTCTCATCTCACACAATTTGGTGGATTTTTGGAAGAAAATCTACTTGACTCCCAAAACACTGTCTAGGGGTTCAAGAAAAGAAGCACTGCTTCTTCTCAACAAACTAAAGACATTTATCACCTTCACCGTGAATCCATTGCAAATTCTACGTGTGTGTAAAAAACTATACTGGATTCTAGATTACAGGAATCAACTAGAGGATAAAATCCCTAATGCATTCTCTTAATAAAATAATCTTATTCATGAATGTAATATGTATATATGCTATAAACAAGTAACCTCGTATAATTTGTACTTCATAAAATTTCCCTTTCGGGTTACATTCAGCTTGACTGTAAATTTAGAACAAAAGGTGAGTGTTCACGGGCGTTTCGTACGGATTTAAAGCGTATTATGTTGTAGTATAACCGACAAAACGTTTGAACAAATACAAAGTTTTTATTACTCGAAGATCGGAGTATCCGAGGTCGAACACAGGGAGCAAATGGAATTTACTACTAGTCAAAATGTAATTGAACACTCTAATTTACTCAAAATATCAATTCAAGTGTGAATGTATGCAATTAAAAATAATTAGGACAAAAATATGAAATTGGACGTTTGATCTTGTGATCAGACGTCTTAAAAATATTTTCCCTTCTTGATTTTCTTCTTCTTTCTATGCCTTGGCGAAGTCTCTCTTTCCTTCCTGTTTTTCCTTCTTCTTTGCTTCTTACTCTCTCCACTTCTGTGGTCTTGCCTTGCTTCTCTCTTCTCTGTTTTTCCTGCTTCTCGTGCGAAGGCTTCTTTCTTTCTTCTTCCCTGTCTTGCTCCTTCTTTCTTTGTTGCCTTCTTCTTCTTCTTTGGCTTGCTTTTTCCTCCTTCTGCAGCGGCCAAGTCCTTCTCCGGCGATCAGCCTGCCTGCACAGGAGCAAAACCTAACCCTTCTCCCTCTACCCGCGCGTCTCTCTCTCTCAAGCAATTCACTCAAACCGCTCTACCAGAGCCACAGTCTTAATCGGGTCGGATCGTACCCGGGACTAGGCGCACCTGCAGGTGTGTGATGCACCAGGAGTGCGTAGGTCTAGGTCGGGTCGGATCCGCCAGGTCCGCGTGGTCAGGCCGCGGAAGAGGCGGGTGGGGTCAGTGAGGGACCTCACACCTGTGCTTACTGCGGCGATAAGTGTAAAACACAAAAACAACTTATATGGTACCTGAGGGTTGCAATCCCATGATGTGGGACTATCTGGTCTCGCCTTCACGCGCGCCTGCAGAAGCCTCGTCGTGCGATTGCCCCGCAGCTGCTGGCTCTACTAGCGCTCCTTGGCTGGACTCGTTCACCTCGCGACACTCGCGCTAGTATGCAGCACCTGTAGCCTGGAAGACCGGGTGCCTGGAGCTTCGTGGGAGCTTCATCAGAGGTCGTCCATGGCGGCAGCGGCTCAAACCCTGTCATACACAAAACGCGCCTCTCGGCCCAATCAGAATAGCTAGAGACCTTCGCCGTGGCACGGCGAAGGCGGTGGGCAGTGCTGCAGGCCGCAGGTCGGCCTAGGCGTGCGTGCCTAGGTCAACTTGTGGCCGGAGATGGTGGGTTGGTCGGGGGGTGATTGTGGAGGGCTGGAGTGGCAGTGGTAGGGTGGAGTGTGTTCCTGGAGGTGAGGCGGAGCTTTCGAGGTGGTTGGCGAGCCGTGTGGAGGGCTGGAGTGGTGTGGGCGGCTCGCCGGAGTGCGGTCGGAGGCGAAGACGATGGAGGTGGTTAGCGTCTGTCGAGGGTCGATCAAGGGAGATAACAGGGGGAAGAGAGAGAGGAGAGGATGGAGAGGAGTTCTAACCTAACTGTAAGGATGAAAGGGGACGGAGGGCGAACAGCAGTACCTGCTGTCCCCGGAGAAGATGACGCCCAGTGGGGGAGGACGACGGCGACGACGGGGCTGAGGCGGCGTGCGCTGGTACTGCACGACGCGGAGGAAGGTTAGGAAGTTAACTCTGCCACTGGTTTTGTGGCAGAGCGAAGAGGGAGGGGAGGGGGCCTCGCCGGAGCCTGCTGGGAGTTTCGCCGGGCAGGAGGAGAGGAATTGGGGGTGGAACCTCGGCCAAACCAAGCTCAGCCTCTTCGGCCGGAGTTGTGGGTTCTTATATAGGCGCTGGACTTGGTGTGCAGGGCGTGAAGGGCACGTAATTGCCTGAGGTTGGTCGCCGGAGATGGAAAGGAGTTAGGATACCCAAATCTCTCGTGCGTTCGCACGAGAGATTGGGTTCACACCAGGGATCGATATCGGTCTTAAATGGAAGGGAATTCTTCAGGGAATTCTCCTTCCATTTCTGGGAGGGAATCTCTGAGGGATTAGAGAGCAATCCCTCTCTGAACCTCGTCGGAGCTCGGTTCTGCCCTAGCAATGGCGGCAGGACCGGTTTGCAAAGGAGGCGAAGAACCTAGGGGGTTCTCTGCAACGGTATTCAAAAGATAGGGACCAATTTGTGATTTGGGTGTACTAAATTGCAAAGTAGGTCAAGATGACCTCTCCTTAGGTCCAAATTTTGGTATAAACCTAATTTGGACCTAAGGAATCCAATGGAGAAGTTAGATTTCAGGTTTGACCTCGTTTGACTGGATATTTTGCGTAAAAACCCAAATTAGGTTAATTGAAGAGCTAGGACCCTAATCTAGGTCAAACTAGGTTCCAAAGGCCAAATTAAGTGTTCTAAACCCTAGAGTATGTTTTTCCATGATTTGTAGAGGGTTTACTTGCTTTTTGTTCTGACCGGAACCTTGTTAATTTAAGCAGGTCTGTTTTAGGGTTACCAAGTGTCTTTTAGTTCTTAGATTGCACATGAACCCATTTCTGATTGACTCAACCCACTTTTTATCTCATTTAGACCATTTGACCTATGTTTTGCCTCTGAGAAATCCTGTTTATCTACTGCAATGGTAAAATTGTAGTTTTAACCTTTATTTCATGTTTTCTTCTCAGAGCACTTGTTCCTTCAGTTAGGCCTTCTTCTAGGTTATGTAGGAGCTTTTATCTTCTTTATTGGGTCAAAATGAGCTAGTTATGGCTCATGATAAGGCTCTCATCATACCCCCATGCCTAGCTTTTGCTAGTCCCTTAGCAAAATTTCAAAGTTTTAACTTCCGTTCTAGACCCTGAATGTCTGTCAACAATGATAAGTGCTTCTCCTTTTCTTTTGTGATTAGGTGGGAATGCAGACAATAGGCCTAGAGGTACTCAAGTACCAACCAAAATCCGGACCTGTTCCGCTTTAGCCTCAGTCTTCTGCAAAGGTTTCTACGGCCCACAGAAACTAACCTAAGGTTTGTTGGACTCCGCGGTTATAGCACCCGTGCTTGAGATATTTTTAGCCTAAGTTCAGTTTGCAGTGCGTTTTTTGTAAGAGAGAGATAGAAGATTTATTTGTTTGGAGAGCTTTTCTCTCTCTTTTTTTTTTATTTCTAGCTTCGGATTAGCTTCTCAACACGGTCTGTATCGGATTCCTCGTCCCCATCATCAATCCTCAAAGGTGCCTGGCTTTCGAGATTTCGAGATAATCCCGCCCATGGCAACCCCCGGAACCCTGGCTTTCGAGATTTCGAGATAATCCCGCCCATGGCGTTCCGTGGCCGAATTCAGACCCTGGCGATTGACATTTCGTGATAATGCCACCCATGGTGTCTGAACCAGCAGAGTGCTTACATGCCTCCAGTAGGATATTTAAATATCCTAAGAGAAAAGCACCGAGGAGATGATATGTTGTTACGCATCTTCGAGGGGAATTTCCTGCCTCTCCGCGCTGGGAACTCGTCCAAATCAACTTGTGTTGATTGGCCGCTCCTAATCTAGGTGACTTTTTCAGAATATTAAACGCTCTTGCGTGTTTTGGATGTTTTATGCGCACTGAACCAGACTGTGTGTGAATTTGGGGTGCTTAGGTTACCGAATCCCGCAAACCGGAGGTCAGTTAACGAGGCTGAATACTTCCTAAGCCTTAGACCTAATACTCAAGCTTCGCATTTTCCTCAACCTCTTGAGGATTATCCAGATTTTAACGGATACGTGAATTTTTAAGCTAAAGATACTAGCCCAAAAGGCCTAAGACCAGCGTTCCCGCTAATCTCTTGTTATATCTCCGTAGCACTTTTCTTTTCTTTTTCTTGACTCAGTCTAGAACTTCAGTTAACCCCTTAATCTTTTACTAATGACTTTTTCTTTTTCTTTTCCTTTTGTGCTCCTTTCTTCATTTTTGCTCTTTTTCTCCTCCTTATGATTATATGGCTCACAACATTTCCTCCCTCCCCATTTTTTTTGTTCTTTTTCGTAATTTTTCAATTTTTTGTGTTTTTGACATATGCGAATTTTTTGTGAGAATCCTTCTGATTTTTTTCTTGGTTTTGTATGTATGCACTTTATCACTCCCCCATGCCTAAGTTTTGCAATGTCCTCATTGTAAACAGAGGGTGGGAATTAGTGTTGAGGTCAGGGGCTTAGAACAGGATATATCGGGTGGGTGAATGGGTCGGGAATGAGTGATGCGAATGATTTTAAGCTCTGATACGTGTACCAGAGGTGGGATCAACTGTCTAAGGCTGAACTCAAGGTGCAATAGACGTGGAGTACGGACGGATAATCAGACGGGTCTCTATTTTTGAGATGACGGGTTGCCTCCCGTTAAGCGCTAAATTTAATGCCTTCAGCCGAGCGAAAAATGGGGTGGAGAGGGAGTGGTCAAATCAATGGAGTTTTGGAAAACAAGCACCTTGATTAAGAGCCTGGTTGGTCCAACCAGGTACTTGTTCAAATCAGTGGGCTGATGATGCAGCCCAAACCCAATAAGTCTGGTGGGTTGATAGATGTAGATTAGCAGATGTGGGACCCACCAAATGCAGTGATGTTCTGATAGATATGGAAGTGAAAACTCGAGTTCGGGCTCAGTCGAATCAGCCTGGTGGGGGTAGGGTTCCGAAAAATAATCAATGTAAGGTGTGGAATCCCTATAGGGACGGTCAAAGGATGGAGGCTCCTGATTTGTGGTCTGATCAGTGTCCGATACCCGGTATAGATATGGAGTTGAATCATCTGCAATCGGCTCAGTGAGAGGTGAATCAGAATAGAAATTGAGTCCGGTTGCGGGTCGGGGTGGGGAACGGGTTTTGATTGGTTCTGTATCTATGGAGCAGGTGGCTTCAAAGAAGATTGACATGTTATAATCAGGAGGTAGATTTTCTCCGATGTTATGGTCAGATTCAAGATCGTTGGAGAGTTTGCGAAAATCAAAGTTTGAATGAGATTCTAGATCATGAGTTCCACCATAGAATAAATCATATGTTGTATATTCAGCAGCCTGACTGGGATCTAGCCTAAATGTTAATTCTGAGCTTACAAAGGTGTCCCTATCTAGTAGAGGCTCAGGTTCAAGGTTAGTAGGGCAGAGCCAATCGAAACCCCGCTCGTCCAACTCCTCGGTTTCTGTATCGTAGATTGGCATGACTTCCGAAAACTCGATTAGTTCCTCTGAGGAGGTTGACGAGGGATATTCATCAAATCGAGGCCCAAAATCATATTCTTCATTAAAAGGTTGATCTTCTTCATATGGGGCCTTGAAATCTTCAATATAGGTTTCAGTTCTAGGTTCTAGGCTTAGGATGTGGGTGGAATTACTAGAATCTAGGTCTGAATAACCTTCGAGGGCCACCTTATCAGAATAAGGGACGGAATTTACACCCTCGAGAGGTTCAGTTCTACTCTCATACTTGCAGGAGTCTTGGGATTCTAAAATGGGTTCATCATGGTCTTTTCCTGCATTTGGAGCTTCCCAACCTTCTTCAATATCAGGTGCATTATACTCCATCTGGGTTGGGAATCCACAACCATTTTGTGCCCCAAACCCGAGATCAGATTTATCCTCGATGTTGTCCCAAGATAGTTCATCCTCTGTTGGCGGTATGTACGGGTATTTCTGATCAATCACTTGTTTTATTAATCTCATTATCTCTTCCTGTTTTTCAAGACTATCTTGGTGTTGCTTCCAAAGTCGAGGATTTGTCATACATTGAAGGTATTCACTATTATGCAATTTTTCTATCTCAATGTATGCAGTAATGAGCAAGTCACGGGTTGATCTTTTGTTGGCTTCTGCTAATAGTACTTGGACACAAGTTATGACAAAGGTTGTGGTTGTTGGGACATCAACCTGAATGTTTCCTACTGTTGTTGAGGTTTCTTCATTTTCATAAAATCTCATGGCATCCTCCGTCATTTTATCTCTCATGGATCTCCGGTATTCAGGTTTCTCGACTGGTAGTCCTAGGTGGTTCGGCTGCATATTTGGATCAGGTGGTGGAATCACGATCAGAGTTTGACTCAAGATGTGTTATGAAGCGATCAGATTTGAATAACGAGTCCCACTGAAAATGAGTGTGTGTGCTCTATAGAGAAAAGATGCAGGACTGGAGATGTTCTTGACCCAATCAAGACACCCAAAAGATGTTTGGATGATTATGGAGGTTTGGGGTGGATGGACCCCTGGATCCGAAGATCGTCCACCTGAGAATTACCTGGGCAGCCAGAGAGGGAGAGTCCCACAAAGACCCCTACACGGTAGAGCGTCCCTACGGGTTACAGGGTTTCCCCCACCCGACCTCTCTTGTCACTGAGATTCCAGGTAGACCAGAATGGGGACCTTAACCTCTTAAGTCTATCACTTTTTATTTCAAAGGTGCTTTTAGGGTTCTCACTTGAACTTTAGATGTTTTTGGTATTGTGACCTAATTTAGAGGTTGGTTGACCCAAGGGGTCAACTTCACCTGACATGTCCTATAGATGGCAGAATGATTCTAAGCTCGGAGCCTAGAGATCACCCTGATTTGACTCCCAGGTTATTAGGTCAAAAGAAAATTTTAAGATTCAAGTGATTTTAGAGCTCAATTTTAGGGTTTGTCTTATTTAACTTTCTTCAATCAAGGGCTTGGGTAGCACACTGATGCGGGAGGGTTTATTTCCTTTTACACAGGCATGTGTGACTAGCGCTTCAAGACCCTAATGTGGAAACCCTAATTTGGTTATATTTCCAATCCTCTTTTTCTTTTTCAAAAGTTCTCTTTGGACTTATAAACAAGAAGTGTGTGGTCCGCCGAGATTAAGCGTTTATTTTCAATTAGGCACAAGAATTTGTGGGATGGGAAAAAAAATCACTCCAACTTCAAGAATATTTGCAGAAATTTTCGCAAAATCAAGAAATGTTTTGCCTTAGAGATGGTGATTACTATATAAAGAAGGCAATTGATTCCTAACTTGATTTTCTTCCTTTTGTCTTTCAAAGATTAGGGGATGATTAAGGAAGAAAAGAAATTACCTGCCCTGGAGTGGTTGACTTGCGGGAGAGATTTTCTCATGAAGTACCTGCAAGATCACATCAAAGAAAAGTAGGGCAAGTTAGTGTTCAATATGATAAAAAGAATGTAGAGACTAGTGGTAAATTGTGCAGTGCTCCCCGGCAACGGCGCCAAAATGTTCACGGGCGTTTCGTGCAGATTTAAAGCGTATTATGTTGTAGTATAACCGACAAAACGTTTGAACAAATACAAAGTTTTTATTACTCGAAGATCGGAGTATCCGATGTCGAACACAGGGAGCAAATGGAATTTACTACTAGTCAAAATGTAATTGAACACTCTAATTTACTCAAAATATCAATTCAAGTGTGAATGTATGCAATTAAAAATAATTAGGACAAAAATATGAAATTGGACGTCTGATCTTGTGATCAGACGTCTTAAAAATATTTTCCCTTCTTGATTTTCTTCTTCTTTCTATGCCTTGGCGAAGTCTCTCTTTCCTTCCTGTTTTTCCTTCTTCTTTGCTTCTTACTCTCTCCACTTCTGTGGTCTTGCCTTGCTTCTCTCTTCTCTGTTTTTCCTACTTCTCGTGCGAAGGCTTCTTTCTTTCTTCTTCCCTGTCTTGCTCCTTCTTTCTTCGTTGCCTTCTTCTTCTTCTTTGGCTTGCTTTTCCTTCTTCTGCAGCGGCCAAGTCCTTCTCCTGCGATCAGCCTGCCTGCACAGGAGCAAAACCTAACCCTTCTCCCTCTACCTGCACGTCTCTCTCTCTCAAGCAATTCACTCAAACCGCTCTACCAGAGCCACAGTCTTAATCGGGTCGGATCGTACCGGGGACCAGGCGCACCTGCAGGTGTGTGATGTGCGAGGAATGCGTAGGTCTAGGTCGGGTCGGATCCGCTAGGTCCGCGTGGTCAGGCCGCGGAAGAGGCGGGTGGGGTCAGTGAGGGACCTCACCCCTGTGCTTACTGAGGCGATAAGTGTAAAACACAAAAACAACTTATATGGAACCTGAGGGTTGCAATCCCACGATGTGGGACTATCTGGTCTCGCCTTCACGCGCGCCTGCAGAAGCCTCGTCGTGCGATTGCCCCGCAGCTACTGGCTCTGCTAGCGCTCCTTGGCTGGACTCGTTCACCTCGCGACACTCGCGCTAGTATGCAGCACCTGTAGCCTGGAACACCGGGTGCCTGGAGCTTCGCGGGAGCTTCATCAGAGGTCGTCCATGGCGGCAGCGGCTCAAACCCTGTCATACACAAAACGCGCCTCTCGGCCCAATCAGAATAGCTAGTGACCTTCGCCGTGGCACGGCGAAGGCGGTGGGCAGTGCTGCAGGCCGCAGGTCGGCCTAGGCGTGTGTGCCTAGGTCAACCTGTGGCCGGAGACGGTGGGTTGGTCGGGGGGTGATTGTGGAGGGCTGGAGTGGTAGTGGTAGGGTGGAGTGTGTTCCTGGAGGTGAGGCGGAGCTTTCGAGGGGGTTGGCGAGCCGTGTGGAGGGCTGGAGTGGTGTGGGCGGCTCGCCGGAGTGCGGTCGGAGGCGAAGACGATGGAGGTGGTTAGCGTCTGTCGAGGGTCGATCAAGGGAGATAACAGGGGGAAAAGAGAGAGGAGAGGATGGAGAGGAGTTCTAACCTAACTGTAAGGACGAAAGGGGACGGAGGGCGAACAGCAGTACCTGCTGTCCCCGGAGAAGATGACGCCCAGTGGGGGAGGACGACGGCGACGACGGGGCTGAGGCGGCGTGCGCTGGTTCTACGCGACGCGGAGGAAGGTCAGGAAGTTAACTCTGCCACTGGTTTTGTGGCAGAGCGAAGAGGGAGGGGAGGGGGCCTCGCCGGAGCCTGCTGGGAGTTTGGCCGGGCAGGAGGAGAGGAATTGGGGGTGGAACCTCTGCCAAACCAAGCTCAGCCTCTTCGGCCGGAGTTGTGGGTTCTTATATAGGCGCTGGACTTGGTGTGCAGGGCGTGAAGGGCACGTAATTGCCTGAGGTTGGTCGTCGGAGATGGAAAGGAGTTAGAATACCCAAATCTCTCGTGCGTTCGCACGAGAGATTGGGTTCACACCAGGGATCGATATCGGTCTTAAATGGAAGGGAATTCTTCAGAGAATTCTCCTTCCATTTCTGGGAGGGAATCTCTGAGGGATTAGAGAGCAATCCCTCTCCGAACCTCGTCGGAGCTCGGTTCTGCCCTAGTAATGGCGGCAGGACCGGTTTGCAAAGGAGGCGAAGAACCTAGGGGGTTCTCTGCAACGGTATTCAAAAGATAGGGACCAATTTGTGATTTGGGTGTACTAAATTGCAAAGTAGGTCAAGATGACCTCTCCTTAGGTCCAAATTTTGGTATAAACCTAATTTGGACCTAAGGAATCCAATGGAGAAGTTATATTTCAGGTTTGACCTCGTTTGACTGGATATTTTGCGTAAAAACCCAAATTAGGTTAATTGAAGAGCTAGGACCCTAATCTAGGTCAAACTAGGTTCCAAAGGCCAAATTAAGTGTTCTAAACCATAGAGTATGTTTTTCCATGATTTGTAGAGGGTTTACTTGCTTTTTGTTATGACCGAAACCTTGTTAATTTAAGCGGGTCTGTTTTTGGGTTACCAAGTGTCTTTTAGTTCTTAGATTGCACATGAACCCATTTCTGATTGACTCAACCCACTTTTTATCTCATTTAGATCATTTGACCTATGTTTTGCCTCTGAGAAATCCCGTTTATCTACTGCAATGGTAAAATTGCAGTTTTAACCTTTATTTCATGTTTTCTTCTCAGAGCACTTGTTCCTTCAGTTAGGCCTTCTTCTAGGTTATGTAGGAGCTTTTATCTTCTTTATTGGGTCAAAATGAGCTAGTTATGGCTCATGATGAGGCTCTCATCAGTGAGCGAGTGAGTTGGAAGTGGTTGTTACGGACGATTTCTAGCTCTAATGAGAGCATTGGAGGTGGAGTCGATTGTTCTTTTATTTAGGGTCCTAAAGTACATTTAACATGCAGCTTTGAGGTTTTCCTAAATGTTGGCATAAAAATTTTTTAGTTTTGTTGTATCTACCCCCCCATGCCTAAGTTCTTGCATATCCTCATCCATGAATATAAAAGAAAATAAATATAGCAGGGAGAGAATGGGTAGAAATCACCTGTAATTGCTCCTGAAATTATACATTCAGCACCGGCCAACCTGTCAATATGCAATATGTAGAAAGAAAATATGCTAAAAAAGAAATATGCTATATATAAAAATGAATATGTATAGGGTGATGGATGTGGAGTAGAGGCTAAGTTTGACACCTCTAGCTGGGCGAAACTCAATCACACATCCTCAATAAGATGAACAATCTCGTTAGGTGGAGGAGGTCTGATGTAAACATATTTACACTACTTAAGATGTCTATTTATGCATGTTCTTAAGCAAAGGATTGCATTTCATGATATAAATATTGCATTACATGCATCATCATGCATTTAGAATACTTTGAATAAAATGGAGGTTAATTGTCTCCTTTTATGTGCTTGGATAGGGAAAATATTTTATCATGGCCTTGGATCAAAGATCCAACCATATGGATGTGATCAGGGCGACGATTAGAGTTCAACGACTCCAAGATCGCCCTAATCAGGCATCCGTAGCATCAGATAGTGACCCGAGAACCCTAGAAGATCAAGGGCCAGGATGATGTAAATCCGCACTTTAGATGATAAATCTGATCGCACGGATGAATTCGGATCGACGATCGCAACCCAACGACACAAAAATCAAGTCAATCCGACATCCGTGGCACCATCTACAACTTCCAGAAGATGGACGGCCAAGATAGTGCCACGTGGCGCCATCTCAGCCGCCCAAATGGTCGCCTGCGTCTTGTGAAATCCCCGCACCCAATCGCTCTCTGCCATTGGATCTTAATCCAACGGCTGTGTGCGCTCGCATTTAAAACGCCCGCTCGACCATCCGCGCCCCATAGAGCAGCGGTCGAGCGCGCTATAGCGAGCGCGGGGTGTGGGTTCAAGCCATGGCGAGGAGCGGTGAGCGCGAGCAATTGGAGCATCGGATGGAGATCAGACGGCCGCGCGTGCCCGATAGCTCCGACGCGCGATTGGACGCACAATTGAACGCACAATCAGACGCGCGCAGCGCTCGGGCGCGGATGCATCTTAAGCCGCCCGATCTCGCGATCGAACGGCCGAAAAGCGCTGGACGTGCGCGGGCGTTGAGGAGCGGGCAGCAGAGGAGGCGCGCGTGGGCGCGGAGGCGACAGCCACGTCGGGGCTTTAGTGACGGATTTATCCATCACTAAAGACCCCTTATTTATTGTTTTGAAGTTGTAATGTCCATTTTGCCCCCACTCCTTGCAACTATAAAAGGAGACCCCCTCTATACGAAATTCTCATCCCTTCTTTCTCCTCTCTACCCCTCCAAAGCTCAAAAGAAGCTTGTCCCACACCTGGGATGCTTCTTGCGAGATAAAGTCCAATTTTCGTTCCGCTTCGGAAGTGGATCCCGCGACGACGACGGCGTGCTGCTCCGTTCCCGTTCTTCTGCTTCGTCCTCCTTCGTCCAGGCGTCGTCCCGTCTAGCTCATCCTCCAAGCAATCGTCAAGGAGGATAACTTCTCTCTCCCATTCTTATTTACAGCTTTTCTAGTGTAGAATTTTCCTGCTTTATAGTGTAATTGATTTTCCGCTTTCTAGTGTAAGTTTTATAAACAATTGAAATATTCTGCTTCGTCCTCCTTCGTCCAGGCGTCGTCCCGTCTAGCTCATCCTCCAAGCAATCGTCGAGGAGGATAACTTCTCTCTCCCATTCTTATTTACAACTTTTCTAGTGTAGAATTTTCCTGCTTTATAGTGTAATTGATTTTCCGCTTTCTAGTGTAACTTTTATAAACAATTGAAATATTGAATGCATGTTCTCTTTCTCTCTCTCTCTCTTATAGTTTGATAGCTCCATTGTAATTATATCGCCCTGCTTATAACAAAAATCCTAAAAAAATATAATTGCGAATATAGATCAACGTAGCTTCCCTGTGTTCGACCCGGAATTATTTTCGGTATAAATTTTATTTGTTGAACACGAATTCTTCACTTTTTGAACTACAACAACAGGTTTTCCAAAACCAATCTCGTAAGCATAGCAATTCGCAAAACACGTTCAACATTTTGGCACCGTTGCCGGGGAGGCAACGATTTCCGATCTTTTCTTTGCATTTCTTGCACTTTATTTGTTTTCTAACTAGCTTTCTCTTGTGTCTATTATTTTGCAGAGACCTCCATTAAGGAATCAACAACAGGTAGACTGGAGTAAAGTGCAGTTGAAGACAACTGTAAGTGCTTCCCCATTCTTTCCCCCTCCATAGATTTCATTCGCCACATTAAATCCAAATCCCAATTAACCTAGGTGTTTGCATAAATCCTAAGAATAGTTTGGTTGTTTGGATTTTCACTCACATTCATTCCACCCTCATCCATAAAAAAAAAAAAATAACAAAAAGATAATCTTATGGAGTAATTTTCAACAAACACACAACACACACCCACATTCAAGGCACTTGATCAACTTGATTTGTTTTCTACTCAACCGGGTTCTGATCTGTGGAACCGGTACACACAAAGCAACACATAACATAGTAGAAATCATTCTAGGTTAATGATCTTTGAGTGCCTAACTTAGTGGTGCATTTGTGGCCGGTTGTTTGAGTTGTTCGAGCCTCACCACTTCATTTAAAACCAACTCATCAAGTAGCTGCTCCTTAGGGTTTTCAATCTGGGTATATTCCAGGCACTCCACTTTCTTTCTGATTTTAAAGGAAAATAATCTTCACCTGTGTTTTACAACTTGGTTTGCCTAGAAACTTGATTGCAATTCACCTAATTTGAAACCCTAAAAGCTACTGAAGCAAGATTTGAACATTAAAATTCACGCATTATCAATAATCTTGCTTGAAAACCACTGGTTGTGCACACACACACAAATCAATCAATCATTAAGGGCACAACACATTTCAAGGGCCCATCACATTCCAAAGCACATTCAAACCTAGCCCTAAATAAAACAGAGTAGACGTTGGCCTTAAGGATTGGACTCGCTCTTCAGAACCCAGAACGAGATTATTTCCGATTAGTCTGTTTCTACTGTTCAATCTAATGTCTAGCTAGGGGAGCAGAGTCAAACGATCGCGGCTGGGGGGTACACTAGGAACCGGAGGTGCAAGCTGAAGGAAAAACCTTCTCCCTAGTCCCTCCTTCTAACTGGTTGGATTGAACAGACAGAAGTAGATCAAATCATTCCTTTGTCTCAAGACGGGTTTTGAGAGTCTGTAGGCTAACCCATTTAAGGACAGGTTAGATTGTTTGTATTGCAGGGCGCCTTTCTTCCTCCCGAGTCTCATGAATCCTTCCACATATTTCACACATTCCCACTCTTTCCCTCCTGTTGTGAATTATCCGCAACATGACGATTATCCCAACTCGTATTGTAATCAACCATCAGTTAGTTGGGATAATTCGGATTGGGGATACAATTCCGGACCCCCGTGTTTAGGGTCTAACCCTGAACACTTTGATTCTGATTTCTATCCTTCTTAGAGCTACATCGATTATAGATCGTCTTCCTTTCATGCACAACCTAATACGATCTTCAATCAAGAAGGATACACCGATCCTTACCCATCCTCTGATTTCACTTCCTTTAGGTCATCACCATCTTTTCAACAATCTGAAATGACCTATTATCAGGAAGGGTATAACGAATCTCAATTCGTTAATTCCCCTGCATTAAGCCTAAACCCGCCCAACCCTAAACCAACTCATTTGGTTTAGGTTAACCAGGTTCAAGATAAGGTTCTAGCTAACTTGAGGAATATCATACAATCTTTAGAAGTTCAGCCAATACCTTGCATTGAGAGATTGGAGCCCCTGATTGAAATGATTGATGATTTGAACAAGCCTTTATTGGATTGGCTCCAGGATGTTAAGGATAAGAACCCGGGTGAGTTTCTACTTGGGAAATTAGTGAAATTGAGGATGAGATTCGTGGTTGCTTTGATTCAATCTTGGAATAATTCCCAGGATGAACCCTCTTCAGGAAAGCCAATGACAGAACCTGCTCAGGCACATGTTGGGGGGGACACGTGTTACGAGGCTGACCAGATTGAATTAAAGCAATCAATTAAGGATGATTTGATTTCTTCACCTGAGATCCCTAAGTCGGGTTACGAGGAAATGTATGTCTCTGGGGAACACAAAGTGACAACTGATTTTGGGACATACATTGATACAGATCCTAATGGTGAAGATTCAAGTTGCGAAGTCTCACGCAAGTTTTCTGAAAATGATTTCTGTGAGACGATTGGGCCTGAGGAGTCTGATAGATTATTTGATAGCCCAATAACTGAGGAAACTGATCTTATTAGGGCACACATTACGAATCCAGAATTGCATTTTCTGGAGGAATCAATTCAATGCCCTGATTATCAGTTACACCCTGTTGAGCTTATTGATGATTCTAATTCTGAGATAATTAGACCCAAGTCAATTTTGATTCTGCCAAATCATTTAGACTTGGAGATTTCAGACGGGGTGATGAATATACAAGAGGTCTTGGAATTTGATATGCTGAATGAGGAGGATAGGAGCTGGGAAGTTTTGATTTGGGAAATTAATTCTGGAGGAAATGGAAGATTGAGTCGAAGGGTTCCTTTTAAGCTTAAACCATCAAATCAGAACCCTTACGACATTTGTTTCGAGGATGTTCAACTCAAGCACACATTCAACGATTATCCTTTTGAGCTTCAATTCTCTGTAACCCGCCTTTTTGGTCTTGGGTTGCATCCTTAGAAATCGCAGGCCCGATCCCGCTTACATTCTGATTTTAGGTTTTGGGTAATTTTTATCCAAAACCTAAGATATTCTCGATTATGGGGTATGGGTCTGCACCACAATCTGGTCCACATCTGTGGACCACTGCGGATAGGTCAGAGGATTCTTCTGTTCATTCTAATTCTGACCTGCACTTATGAATTCTTCATTTCTTTTCTTTGTATAGTGTGCCTAGCTGAAGGCACTAAACTCAGCACATATACAGTTCTTTTTAATTTTTCATCTCAGAGCGGACCTGACATTCACGCAATTCAGGTGCTTTCTTCACTTTTCCACTCTGTTTTATGTCTTTTTAATACAATGAGGACATTGCATTAGATAGGCATGGGGGGGTGGATATTTATCTCTGAATTCATTCGTCAGCTTCGTAGATTTGTTTTATTTTGATTAAAAAAAAAATCGAAATTAGGAAAGAGAATTTGGGTTTAAGAAAATTTTCAATCTTAGGAAAAACTACATTAAGATCTAAACACAAAGACCCCTCAGGTCTTTGGACTTAGTTAGCCTGTGTCTCCACTAAAATATGGATTTATTTTTGAGTCCTCTCCATCTTAATTCTATTATAATTGGAATAAATAAGTTTGAGTGATAAGTACACGACTTATCAACCCGCCCTCTGATTTGAGGGAATTTTAAGTCTTAAGCATCTACACACTTTCTTTGCACTGACTCATTGTTTGGCGATTTTAACAGAAATTGGATAGCTAATGAATCTTTTAGGGTGATATGGCTGGTAAGTTATCGTGGGTAACAGCCCATAGGTAGGTTGTCAAGAGCCCAGTCACTGGACCTTTCTTAGTTTGCTGCCTTTAGGTAAATCTTAGAATAGGGAAGCCACCTACTTAAAAAAAAAAAAAAAGGAGAAAAAGAACAAAAAGAAATAAGCCACACTTCGCTGCACGAGTATGGCTGGCAAGTTATCGGTGGTAACAGCTCATCGACCGGTTGTCCAAAACCCAGCTCAGAAATGCACCAAAAATTCCCAAAACACTTAGGAAGAAGCGGAGAAGTAGAATAAACCGGGGAGATATGCACTAGATTCACCCTTGTGTTGACCCCGTAAAAAAAAAATAATAATAAAATAAAATAAAAGTAGGGAGAAAGCTACCGGTTGTAAAGATACACTTTTAGGTAGAATTCTGGTTAGGTCACCTAGAGGCGTAGAAATCCGAAGTCCGTTCTAATTGCCGGTCAACGAGTCTATCACAATCACAATAAGATGCTTAAAGCTTAGGGTTCTCATCAAATTTTGGGTGAGTTGAATGGCCATAGAAAGCCACTCTTAAACACAAAAATTTGAAAATCAAAAAAATTAGAAAAGAGAAAAAGAGAAAAAGAAATTTTTCTTTTAATAAGGCGAGGGCTTGAAGCGGTCTGCATTTTGGCTGATACCCGGGCACTGTTATGTCTTTGAAAGTTCAATTCCTAAGTAGATAATTTCTTAATGATTGAAAAATAACTCAAGTCCAAATAATCTAACCTAATTCTTTTATAAATAGCATATAGTTTTTGCTAGGGACTAGCAAAAGATAGGCATGGGGGTATGATGTAAACACATTTACACTACTTAAGATGTCTATTTGTGCATGTTCTTAAGCATAGGATTGCATTTCATGATATAAATATCGCATTACATGCATCATCTTGCATTTAGAATACTTTGAATAAAATGGAGGTCAATTGTCTTCTTTTATGTGCTTGGACAGGGCAAATATTTTATCAGGGTCTCGAATCAAAGATTCAACCGTATGGATGTGATCAGGGCAACGATTGGAGTTCAACGACTCCAAGATCGCCCTAATCAGGCATCCGTAGCATCAGAGAGTGACCCAGGAACCCTAGAAGATCAAGGGCCAGGATGGTGTAAATCCACACTTCAGATGATAAATCCGACCGCACGGATGAATTCGGATCGACGATCGTAGCCCAACGACACAAAAATCAAGTCAATCCGACATCCGTGGCACCATCTACAACTTCCAGAAGATGGACGGCCAAGATAGCGCCACGTGGCACCATCTCAGCCGCCCAAATGGCCTCCTGCGTCTTGTGAAAGCCCTGAGCCAAATCGCTCTCCGCCGTTAGATCTTAATCCAACGGCTGTAGGCGCTCGCATTTAAAAACCCCCACTCGACCATCCGCGCCCCATAGCCCAGCGGTCGAGCACACTATCGCGAGCGCGGGGCGCAGGTTCGAGCCGTGGCGAGGAGCAGCGGGCGCGAGCAATTGGAGCGTCGGATGGAGATAGGACGGCCGCGCTCGCCCGATAGTGCCGATGCGTGATTGGACACGCAATTGAACGCACAATCAGATGCGCGCAGCGCGCGGGTGCGGACGCATCTTAAGCCGTCCGATCTCGCGATCGGACGACTGAAAAGCGCTGGATGTACGCGAGCGTTAAGGAGTGGGCAGCCGAGGAGGCGTGCATGGGCGCGAAGGCGACAGCCACGTTGGGGCTTTAGTGACGGATTTATCCGTCACTAAAGACCCCTTATTTATTGTTTTGAAGTTGTAATGTCCATTTTGCCCCCACTCCTTGGAACTATAAAAGGAGACCCCCTCCATACGAAATTCTCATCCCTTCTTTCTCCTCTCTACCCCTCCAAAGCTCAAAAGAAGCTTGTCCCACACCTGGGATGCTTCTTGCGAGATAAAGTCCAATTTTCGTTCCCCTTCGGAAGTGGATCCCACGACGACGACGGCGTGCTACTCCGTTCCCGTTCTTCTGCTTCATCATCCTTTGTCTTGCTTCGTTCTCCTTCATCCAGGCATTGTCCCGTCCGGCTCTTCCTCCATGCAATCGTCGAGGAGGATAACTTCTCTCTCCCATTCTTATTTACAGCTTTTCTAGTGTAGAATTTTCCTACTTTATAGTGTAATTGATTTTCCGCTTTCTAGTGTAACTTTTATAAACAATTGAAATATTGAATGCATGTTCTCTTTCTCTCTCTCTCTCTCTCTCTCTCTTATAGTTTGATAGCTCCATTGTAATTATATCGCCCTGCTTATAACAAAAACCCTAAAAAAATATAATTGCGAATATAGATCAACGTAGCCTCCCTGTGTTCGACCGGAATTATTTTCGGTATAAATTTTATTTGTTGAACACGAATTCTTCACTTTTTGAACTACAACGACAGGTTTTCCAAAACCAATCTCGTAAGCGTAGCAATTCGCAAAACACGTTCAATAAGGTTCCTAGGCCAAAAATGGCTTGAGGTTCTGGCCATTTACCATAGATATATGCTCAGATTTTGGGTCCCTATCTGGACTGCCCCATTAGGATATGGGTGAATCACAATATAAGGGCCAGTCCACTTGGACTTGAGCTTCCCTGCGAAAAGTTTCGGCCGTGAATCAAACAACCCGACTTGCTGGTTGGGCGTGAACGCTTTCCTCCGGATATGGCGGTCATGAAAGGCCTTGGTCTTTTCCTTGTATATCAATGCGTTCTCATAGTCCTCCCGCCGGATCTCTTCTAATTCGGGGAGCTGGAGTTCCTGCTCTTGACCTCCTGCATCGAGGTCAAGGTTACATTTTCGCACCGCCCAAAAGGCGTGGTGTTCCAGCTCTATAGGAAGGTGACAGGCCTTGCCATATACCATACGATATGGTGACATTCCGAGTGGGGCCTTGTATGCGGTCTGATATGCCCAGAGTGCATCAAATAATTTATCGGACTAGTCCTTCCTATCTGGTCTAACTGCCTTCGGAGAATCAGCTTGATCTGACGGTTAGATACTTCAGCCTGCCCATTGGTCCGCGGGTGATACGGGGTAGCTATATGGTGATGGAC
The DNA here is from genome assembly GCA_037157565.1 of Thalassia testudinum. Classification (NCBI taxonomy): domain Eukaryota; kingdom Viridiplantae; phylum Streptophyta; class Magnoliopsida; order Alismatales; family Hydrocharitaceae; genus Thalassia; species Thalassia testudinum. The sequence goes on from JAZHRO010000063.1 coordinate 142,738,923, forward strand.
CCTATATTTCTTTAGTAATGACCTAAAGTGGGCATGAATGAAGTAGCTTCCCCTATCGCTAATTAGAGCGTGGGGTATTCCAAATCTTGTAAAGATGTTCTGCAGTACGAAAGAAATGACGGTCATATGATCAACCCGTCTCGCCAGGATGGCCTCGACCCACTTCGAGACATGGTCAATGGCTAGCAATATGTACCCAAAGCCATGCGAGTTTGGAAAAGGGCCCATAAAATTGATGCCCCAGACGTCGAACACTTCTACAACCATGATGGGCTGAAGTGGCATCATGTCTCTCCTGGTCATAGAACCAACCGACTGGCATCGTTTGCAGTGTTGGGTGTATTCGTGTGTATCTCTGAAGATGGTTGGCGAGAAAAATCCCGACTGCAAAATTTTTGCAGTGGTTTTCCATCCCGAGAAATGACCACCATAAGCATCATTGTGGCAAAAAGATAACACACTGGGGATCTCAGAGTCTGGGATGCATCTTCGAATAATCTAGCCCGCTCCAATGCAGAAGAGCAGTGGGTCATCCTAGAGGTAGTATTTGGCCTCTACAGTGAATTTGAGTTTCTGATCCCTGGATAGGTTTGCGGGGATCTTGCCTGCAGCATGGTAGTTCACAATATCTACGTACCAGGGGAACTCAATAGAATGAACTGCCAAAAGAGATTCATCCGGAAATTGCTCATGGATAGGCAGGAAATAAGGAATGTGTCCTGGGTCCAATCTGGATAGGTGATCAGCCACAACATTCTGCTTTCCGACTTTGTCGTGGATTTCGTTATGAAATTCCTACAATATAAGGATCCATCTGATGAGCTATGGTTTGGCATCCTTCTTTGCCAACAAATGCCGGAGGGCGGAGTGGTCAGTGAAAATGATGACCTTGGACCCTAATAAAGACGATCTGAATTTCTCCAACCCGAATACTACTGCTAGCAGTTCTTTTCAGTGACAGTGTAATTACGCTGAGCCTCATTCAGCATCTTGGTAGCATAGTATATGACAAAAGGTTATTTTTGCTGACGTTGGCCTAAAACAACACCGACGGCAAAATCAGACGTGTCGCACATCATCTCAAAATCGAGCGACCAGTCGAGTGGTTGGTGAATCGGGGAGTCAGAGATAGTGCTTCGTAAAGTGTCAAAGGCATTGAGACACGAGGTATCAAATTCAAATGGGACATCGGCAACCAGGAGATTCGTCAAAGCCCGTGCAATTTTCGAGAAATCATGTATAAATCTCCGATAGAAGCCGACATGACTCAAGAATGATCTAATCTGCTTGATCGAGCTAGGTGACAGTAAGTGGGAAATAATCTTTGATTTAGCTCGATCAACCTTGAGTCCATTTTTGGAGATCCTGTGCCCTATTACTATGCCATCCCTCACCATGAAATTGCTTTTCTCCCAAGATAGTACTAGGTTTACCTCAATACACCGTTTTAGGATCTTGGTGAGGTTATCAAGACAAGATGCAAAATCATCTCCGAAAATGGAGAAGTCATCCATGAATACCTCCACATAGTCCCCGATCATGTCAGAGAAGATGGCCATCATACAACACTGAAATGTCGCTAATGCGTTGCAGAGGCCAAAGGGCATTCGCTTGAAAGCGAATGTTCCAAAGTGGCATGTGAATGTGGTCTTGTCTTGATCTTTCGGGCTAATCGCTACATGATTATACCCAGAGTATCCATCTAGAAAGCAAAAGAAACTATGTCCAGCTAATCGTTCCAAGATCTGATCAATGAAAGGCAAAGGAAAGTTATCCTTCTAGGTAGCCGTGTTTAGTTTCCTATAGTCGATGCAGATCTGCCAAGATGTCACAGCGCAGGTCGGGATGGATTCGCCTTTTTCATTCTTTATTACGGTGATTCCTGCTTTCTTGGGCACTATCTGGATCGTACTCACCCATTGGCTATTTGAGATTGGGTATACAATACCTACATCTAGCCATTTGATGATCTCCTTCTTAACAACCTCCAGCATATTCGGGTTAAGCCATCTTTGAGGTTGTCTCTAAGGTTTCACCCCCTCATCCGTGTAAATGTGATAAGTGCAGTACGAGGGGTGAATACCGTGGAGATCAGCAATACTCCACCCGACAGCAGCCCTATGGCCTTGCGGCTTAGAAATCAATTGATGCTCCTGTTCTTGGGTTAAGTGGGCATTGATAATGACTGGGTATGTCTCACTTTTGCCCAAGAACACATACTTGAGTGAGTCAGGTAAGGGCTTCAATTCAATCACGGGTAGGTCAGAGTCAGAAATGAGAGTGGGAGGAGTAGAATCGAGGGTGGGAATCTATTGATCCATGTGCACGTGAATTTTCGCTGAGTCTCTCCCTGTGAAATAATCAGTTGTGACTGCATTAACGGGAATCCCGTTAGCTGTGGTCACGTCTTCCTGCAACAACAGGGCCGATTCAATTATGTATGGATCAGGATAGTTGGATTCAGGGGTGCTGTGGTCAGAAGCACACCCTCAACAGTCATATCCTCGGGGAGATATGTATAGTGCAGTGGTCTTAGTCCCGTGTGGATCGAGGTCCAGGAACCCTGATAGTGTAGACGAATGAGACATTAGGTCGTCACACAGGAGCCCAATGTTACCACAGTATGTCGGATCTTCGACTTCACCATCCTCCTCTATGCGATCACAGTCGAAATTCTTCACTGCCCTAAATATGTCAAGTCGAAGTCGCTCATTACCTAGGGCTATCTCCATACACCCGGATGCATAATCAATGTTCGCTCAGGCTGTCACTAGAAATGGGCGACCCAAAATAATTGGTGCATCTCGGAGATTAGGAGGAACTTCTATATCGAGAACGAAAAAGTCTACAGGAAAGCAGAACCTGTGGACTTTCACAATCACGTTCTCAACCACCCCCCTCGGTGTCATCACTAATCTATCAGCGAGCTGAATCATGACTGAGGTGGGCTTCAACTCCCCAAATCGAAATCGATCAAGTACAGCAGTGGGAGTTAGGTTGATGGATGAACCCAGATCTAGAAGGGCCCGATCAAATGAAGAGTCCTACAAGAAGTAGGATATAAGTGGGGTACCAGGGTCTTTCTTTTTCGGCGGTAAGTAGGCTAGAATCATAGTGCTAGCCTCTTTTGATAGTACCGCTTGTCGTCCAATCCTCGGCTATCGCTTCGGGGTACAATAGTCCTTGAAGAACCTAGCGATAGCGGGAATGTAATCGATTGCCTCGAGGAGGGGGACCTGAATATGTACTTCTTTAAACATTAATTTCAGGTCCTCAAAATTCCACGTGTCCTTTTTCCATACTGCATTTCATGTCAAAGCCTCAGGAAAAGGGACGAGAATCTCAGGGTTGAGTGGCCTCTTACCCTTATCTACCGCAGGTGGGTCCTGAGATGGAGTCAAACCCGCCTGCGACGAAGGGTTGGAAAAATTAGGACCCACCTGTCTATGTGGTGGGTCGAATGTCTTCCTTCCGCTCCTCAAAGAGACAGCATGTGCATCGACTTGCTATCCATGAGGTGGTGGGGGAGCGGAAGGGGTAGAATATGTGGGTTTCTGCAAAGGCGGCTGGCCTTGCATGTAACCGGGTGGTGCAGGAGGCACCTATAATATGGCATGTTTCTGTCCTTACGGTGCCTGAAACCTAGGCAGGGCGCCTTGGTTTTGCACATATCGAGGATTCAGGATGGGTTGCGAGGGTAAGGCTCCCTGAGTTCTATGCTCCTGCAACAGCTGGTTCTACGTGTTCTGTATAGTCTATATCTGGTCAGCCATCGCCTTCATAATCTGCAGGTTATCCTGTGTAGATTTCCTCATCGATTCTTACATCTCCTCTTTCCATGCCTCCAAAGGGTCGACCCGCTTTGGAGGGTGACTGGCAGCTTGGTGTAGTGGCTGGTATAAAGAATGGGGATGGTGCTATTGAGATGGGAATGGCTACTGCCTAGGGTTCGTGTTTTACGCATTCTCGTATTGCCTGGTCTAGTAGTGTGAATCTTGATATGGTCTCTATGAATTACCAGACCAGGAGAAGTTCGGATGCTGGTGCCAACCAAGGTTATACGTCTCTGAATATGGGTTATTACGCCATTATCCTTGGGTAGCACTGATGTCCTCGTAGGCCGAAGATGTCTGAGATGTATATCCGTTAAGGGGATACGCATTATAATCTGTGGGTGGTGCGTAACCCTGGTGGTAAGGTGCCAGATCTAGATTTTTTATGAGATCCTGATATGCGGGATCTCGTAAATACAGAGAAGATGCATCTTGAGTGAGTAGATTAACTCGAGCAGGAGGGGCTTGGGGTGCATAGGGTCTTGAGGCAGCAAAGTTCAAGTCAAATTGACCCTGACTAATCTGGTCAATCTTCTTCTCAATTAGGTTTATTCTATACAGTTGCTTGACGATGATATCCATGTCGGCTCGAATAGACTCAGTGTGAGCCTCGTGGACACCAACCCGCTGCTGACCAGGCCGCTAGAACTAGTTCATGGATGCGGCATTCATCGAATTCTCCGCCAAAGATTTGAACAACTCAAATGCACTATTCTCATCTTTTGCGATTAAATTCCCACCAGTAGATGCATCGGCCATATACCGATGTGTGTCATCCAGCCCATGGTAAAAGAACTGAGCCAGGTGCCATCTAGGTATACCATGGTGCAGGCATTTCTGGAGAAGGTCGTGAAATCTGTCCCAGGCTTCGTGCAACTTCTCCCTAGCTCCTTGGGAGAAAGTCATGATTGTGTGCTGCATTGCGTTTGTTCGACTGATTGGGAAAAACTTTTACTGGAATTCACATCGTAATTTCAGCTAGTTTCCAATTGGCTTCCCAATGGTCTTGAACCAATATGAAGCTTTGCCCCTCAGAGAAAATGGGAAAGCTTCATTAGAATAATCCCAAGATTGATATTCCTGGGTCGAATCATTTCAGCGAATCAACTCAGGTCCTCTAGGTACTGGAACGGATCTTCGCTTGAGTTCCCATAGAAGTGAGTTGTTGAACTTACGAATTGCTACGCTAACATGTTAGGTTTTGGAAAACCTGTCGTTGTAGTTTGAAAGCGAAGAACTCGTGTTCAACAAATAAAATTTATATCGAAATTGAAATTTCGGGTCAAACACAGGGAGGTGGACATTTGATTTAAAAATTACACGTTTGTTTTTATTTGTCACGAAGTAATTCAATTTAAAACTATCTAACTATTTACAATAAATAGAAGAGAGAGAGAGTAAGAGAGAGAGAATATTACACATAAAAATCAAAATGAGATGTAGAATAAACAGGGAATTTATCATTAAGGAGATTGTTCATTTCGCTATTACAACTAGAAAGCATAAAATAATTACACTAGAAAGTAATAAATTTACTCTAGAGAGCATTAAAAGAATGGAGGGAGAAATGTCCTCCTCGATGATCGCTTGGAGGACGAGCAGAACTACTCTAGAAAGCAGTAAATCTATACTAGAAAGCAGTAAAAAGAATAGGGAGAGAGATATCCTCCTTGATGGTCGCTTGGAGGATGAGCTAGTTGAGAAGACGCATGGACGAAGGAGGACGAAGCAGGACGAAGGAGGATGAAGCAGAAGAATGGGAACGGAGCAGCACGTCGTCGTCGTCGTGGGATCCACTTCCGAAGGGGGACGAAAATTTGGACTTTATCTCGTAAGAAGCATCCCAGGTGTGAGACACGCTTCTCTTGAGCTTTGGAGAGGTAGAGAAGAGAAGGAAGGGATGAGAATTTCATATGGAAGGGGTCTCCTTTTATAGTTGCAAGGAGTGGGGGCAAATTAGTCATTAAATCTTTAAAACATTAAATAAGGGGTCATTAGTGACGGATAAAACCGTCACTAAAGCCCCAATGTGGGTGTAGTGGGCGCTCCCCACGCGTGCCTCCTCAGCTGCCCACTCTCAACGCCAACCCACATTCATCCATCCACAGCCGTCCGATCACGAGATCGGATGGCTTAAGATGTGCCTTCGCCCGCTACTGCGTGCCCGCCCAACGCGTACGATGCCGCGTGACGCCACGCGTGCAATAGAACATGAACGCTATAGGCCGTGCACGACCGTTGGATTGTGATCTGACGCACGCTCACACTCGCTCGCCCGCGCCCTTCTCCCCTTCTCTGCGGCTCAAACCCGCAGCTGTAGCTCACGATAGCGCCTTCGACCGCTGCGCTACGGGGCGTGGATGGTCGAGCGGACGCTTTTAGGTGCGGCTATCCATAGCCGTTGGATCGAGATCCAACAACGGAGAGAGAGCGGATACGGAGACTTCAGTGATTGCATGCGGCCGTTTGGGAGCCGAGATGGCACCACGTGTCACCATCTTGGCCGTCCAACTTCTGGATGTTGTAGATGGTGCCACGGGTGTCAGATTGACTCCATTTTTGCGTCGTTAGGCTACGATCGTCGATCTGAATTCATCTGTGCGGTTGGATTTGTCATTTGAAGTGTGAATTTACACCATCCTTACCCTTGATCTTCTACGGTTCCCCGGTCACTATCTGATGCTACGAATGCCTGATTAGGGTGATCTTGGAGTCGTTGAACTCCAATCGTCGCCCTGATCACATCCATATGGTTGGATCTTCGATCTGAGGCCCCGATAATATGTTTGCCCTATCCAAGCACATAAAAGGAGACAATTAACCTCCATTTTATTCAAACTACTCTAAATCCAAGATGATTCATGTTATGCGATATTTATAGCATGCAATGCAATCCTATGCTTAAGAACATGCATAAATAGAAATCTTAAGTAGTGTAAATGTGTTTACATCATACCCCCATGCCTATCTTTTGCTAGTCCCTAGCAAAAACTATATGCTATTTATAAAAGAATTAGGTTGGATTATTTGGGCATGAGTTATTTTCACTCATTAAGAAATTGTCTACTTAAGATTTGAACTTTCAAAGACACCACAGTACCTGAGTATCTGCCAAAATGCAGACCGCCTCAACCCCTCACCTTATTCAAAGAAAATTTTCTTTTTCTCTTTTTCCTCTTTTCCAATTTTTTTTTTGGATTTTCAAGTTTTAGGGTTTAAGAGTGGCTTTCTACGGCCATTCAACTCACCCAAAATTTGATGAGAACTCTAAATTCTAAGCATCTTATTGTGAATGTGATAGACTTGTTGACCGGCAATTAAAACAGACTTCGGATTTCTACGCCTCTAGGCGACATCGAAAAGAATTCTGCCTAAAGGTGTATCTTTACAACCGATAACTTTCTCCCTACTTTTATTTTTTTTACGGGGTCAACACAAGGGTGAATCCAGTGTATATCTCCCCAGTTTATTCTACTTCTCTGCTTCTTCCTAAGTGTTTTGAAAGTTTTTAGTGCATTTATTGAGCTAGGTTCTGGACAATCGATCGATGGGTTGTTACCACCAACAACTTGCCAGCCATACTCGTGCGAGAAGTATGGCTTATTTCTTTTTTTTTCTCCTTTTCTTTTTGATTTTTTTTTTTAAGTAGGTGGCCTCCCTGATCTAAGATTTACCTAAGGGCAGGGAAAAGAGAAAGGTCCAGTGACTGGGCTTTGGACAACCTACCTATGGGCTGTTACCCACGATAACTTGCCAACCATATCACCTTAGAAGGTTCATTAGCTACCCAATTTCCGTTAAAATCGCCGAACAACGAGTCAGTGACAAGATAGTGCGTAGATGCTAGAAACTCAAAATTCCCTCAAATCAGAGGGCGGGTTGATAAGTCGTGTACTTATCACCCAAACTTATTTACTCCAATTAAAATAAAATTCAGGTTGGCGAGAACTCGAAAAACAAATCCACATTTTAGTGGATACACGGGCCGATTAAGTCCAAAGACCTGAAGGGTCTTTTTTTTCAAATCATAATGTAGTATTTCCTAAGATTGATAATTTTCTTAAACCCAAGTTCTCTTTCCTAACTCCAATTTTTTTCTCTTTTTTTTTAATAAAAGAAAATAAAACAAATCTATGAAGTTGACGAATGAATTCAGAGATGAATATCCACCCCCCCATGCCTATTTAATGTAATATCCTCATTGTATTAAAAAGACATAAAACAAAGTGGACAAGTGTAGAAAGCACCTGAATTGCATGAATGTCAGGTCCGCTCCGAGATGAAAACTAAAAAGAACTGTATATGTGCTGAGTTTAGTGCCTTCAGCTAGGCACACTATACAAAGAAGAGAAATGAAGAATTCACAAGTGTAAGTCAGAATCAGAATAAACAGAAGAATCCTCCGACCTGTCAGTAGATGTCCACAGATGTGGACCAGATTGTGGTGCAGACCCATCCCCCATAATCGAGAATATCTAAGGTTCTAGATAAAAATTACCCAAAACCTAAATTCAGAATGCAGGCGGGGTCGGGCTTGTGATTTATGAGGATGCAACCCAAAACCAAAAAGTCAGGTTACAGAGAATTGAAGCTCAAAAGGATAATCATTGAATGTGTGCTTGGGTTTGACATCCTCAAAATAAATGTTGTAAAGGTTCTGCTTTGATGGTTTTAGCTTAATGGGCACCCTTCGACACAGTCTTGTACTTCCTCTGGAACTAGCTACCCAAATCAGAACTTCCCGGCTCCTATCCTCCTCATTCAGCATGTCAAATTCTAGGACCTCTTGCATGTTAATCACCTCGTTTGAAATCTCCAAGTCTAAATGATGTGGCAGAATCAGAATTGAGTTGGGTCTAATTATCTCAAAAATAGAATTATCGATAAGCTCATTGGGGTGTAACTGACAATCAGGGCATTGAATTGAATCCTCCAGAAAATAAAATTTTGGATCCGTAATGTGTGCCCTAATAAAATCAGTTTCCTCAGTTATTGAGCTTTCAAATGATCTATCAGATTCCTCAATCCCAATTGTCTCACAGAAATCATGTTCAGACAACTCGTGTGAGACTTCGCAACTTGAATCTTCACCGTCAAAGAAATCAGGATCCGTATCAATGTATGTCCCAAAATCATTTGTCTGTTCCAAGGAGACATACGTTTCCTCGTACCCCGGCTCAAGGATCTTAGGTGAAGAATTCAGATCTTCCTTAATTGGTTGCTTTAATTCAATCTGGTCAACCTCATAACACGTGTCCCCCCCAACAGGTGCCTGAGCGGGTTCTGTCATTGGTTTTCCTGAAGGGAGCTCATCCCATGATTGAATCAAAGCAACCACGAATCTCATCCTCAATTTCGCTAATTTCCCAAGTAGAAACTCACCCAGGTTCTTATCCTTAACATCCTGGAGCCAATCCAACAAAGACTTGTTTAAATCATCAATCATTTCAATCAGGGGCTCCAATCTCTCAATGCAGGGTATTGGCTGAACTTCTAAAGATTGAATGATATTCCTCAAGTTAGCTAGAACCTTATCTTGAACCTGGTTAACCTGAACCAAATGAGTTGGTTCAGGATTGGGCGGGTTTGGTATCAATGCAGAGGAATTAACGAATTGAGATTCGTTATGCCCTTCCTGATAATAGGTCATTTCAGTTTGTTCAAAAGATGGTGATGACCTAAAGGCAGTGAAATCAGAGGATGGGTAAGGATCGGTGTATCCTTGTTGATTGTAGATCGTATTAGGTTGTTCATGAAAGGAAGACGACCTATAATCGATGTAGCTCCGAGAAGGATAGAAATCAGAATGAAAGTGTTCAGGATTAGACCCTAAACACAAAGGTTCGGAATTGTATCTCCAATCTGAGTTATCCCAACTAACTGATAGTTGATTACAGTACGAGTCAGAATAATCGTCATGTTCAGGATAATTCAAAATAGGAGGGAAACAGTGGGAATGCGTGTAATATGTGGAAGGACTCATGAGAACTGGGAGGAAGAAAGGTTCCCTACAATACAAATAATCAAACCTGTCCTTAAGTGGGTTAGCCTACAGACCTACAAACTCTCAAAACCCATCTTGCGATAAAGGAGCGATTTGATCTACTTCTGTCTGTTCAATCCAACCAGTTAAACGGAGGGACTGGGGAGAAGGTTCTTCCTTTGGCTTGCACCTCCAGTTCCTAGTGTACCCCCCAGCCGCAATCGTTTGATTCTGCTCCCCTAGCTAGACATCAGATTGAACAGTAGAAATAGACTAATCGAAAATAATCTTGTTTTGGGTTCTGAAGAGTGAGTCCAATCCTTAAGGCCAATGTCTACTCTATTTTATTTAGGGCTAAGTTTGAATGTGCTTTGGAATGTGATGGGCCCTTTAAATGGGTTCTGCCCTTAATGATTGAGTTATTTTGTGTCTGCGTGTACAACCAATGGTTTTCAAGCAAGATTATTTTTGATGTGGTAAATAGTAGAAACAGACTAATCGAAAATAATCTTGTTCTGGATTCTGAAGAGCGAGTCCAATCCTTAAGGCCAACGTCTACTTTGTTTTATTTAGGGCTAGGTTTGAATGTGCTTTGGAATGTGATGGCCTTTTAAATGGGTTGTGCCCTTAATGATTGATTGATTTGTGTGTGCGTGCACAACCAGTGGTTTTCAGGCAAGATTATTTTTGATGCGATGAATTTTAGGGTTCAAATCTTGCTTAGTAGCTTTTAGGATTCAACTTTAGGTATTTTCAAACAAGTTTCATTGGCACACCAGGTTTTGTAAGCACAGGTAAAGAAGGTTTCCTTTAAAATTTAAAAGAATGTGAAGTGTCTGGTAAATCCCTAAGAGTTGAACCTAAGTGGCAGCTACTTGATGAGATGATTTTATTTGAAGTGGTGCGACCCAATCAACTCAAACAATTGGCCTGTTGCACCACTTAATTAGGCACACAAATGATTACCTAATCTTATTTCTACTCAATTATGTGTTTGAATGTGTGTACCAGCTCTAGAGATCGGTTTACCGGTTGAGTTTGAAAATCAAATGAGGTTGTGTACCTCTGTGAGATTTTTTTAATTTTTCTTTTTTTTTATTGTGGGGGTTGGGGTGAGTATGGGTGTCAAACAAGAAACAATCTAACCTTAGAGTTTATAAGAACACCTAGGTTGATTGATGTTTGAATCATTATGTTGTGGAATGAAATCTAATGGGTGGGAGGTGGGGGATAACTCACAGAACCTTCCACCGCACTTTACTCCAATCTACCGTTGTTGCTTGTCTCGAAAGAGTACCTGCAATCACAATAAGAAAGGAGAAGTGAAGTAAATGATTTATAAGTTAGAAAATGCGAAGAAAAATCAAAGGGCATCGCCTCTCCAGCAACGGCGCCAAAATGTTGAACTTACGAATTACTAGCTAACGTGTTAGGTTTTGGAAAACCTGTCGTTGTAGTTTGAAATCGAAGAACTCGTGTTCAACAAATAAAATTTATAGCGAAATTGAAATTCCGGGTCGAACACAGGGAGGCGGACGTTTGATTTAAAAACTACGCGTTTGTTTTTATTTGTCACGAAGTAATTCAATTTAAAATTATCTAACTATTTACAATAAATAGAAGAGAGAGAGAGAGTAAGAGAGAGAGAGAATATTACACACAGAAATCAAAATGAGATGTAGAATAAATAGGGAATTTATCATTAAGGAGATTGTTCATTTCACTATTACAACTAGAAAGCATAAAATAATTACACTAGAAAGAAATAAATTTACTCTAGAAAGCATTAAAAGAATGGAGGGAGAAATGTCCTCCTCAACGATCACTTGGACGACAAGCAAAACTACTCTAGAAAGCAATAAATCTATACTAGAAAGCAGTAAAAAGAATAGGGAGAGAGATATCCTCCTCGACAGTCGCTTGGAGGATGAGCCGGACGGGACGATGCCTAGACGAAGGAGGATGAAGCAGGACGAAGGAGGATAAAGCAGAAGAACAGGAAAGGAGCAGCACGTCGTCGTTGTCGCGGGATCCACTTCCGAAGGGGGACGAAAATTTGGACTTTATCTAGCGAGAAGCATCCCGGGTGTGGGACAAGCTTCTCTTGAGCTTTGGAGAGGTAGAGAAGAGAAGGAAGGGATGAGAATTTCATGTGGAGGGGGTCTCCTTTTATAGTTGCTAGGAGTGGGGTCAAATTAGTCATTACAACTTTAAAACATTAAATAAGGGGTCTTTAGTGACGGATAAAATTGTCGCTAAAGCCCCAACGTGGGTGTAGTGGTCGCTCCCCACGCGCACCTCCTCAGCTACCTACTCTCAACGCCCGCCCACGTTCATTCATCCACAGCGATTGGATGGCTTAAGATGCGCCTTCGCCTACTGCTACGCGCCCGCCTAGCGCATACGATGCCGCGTGACGCCACGCGTAAACGCTATAGGGTGCGCACGGCAGTTGGATTGCGATCTGACACACGCCCACACTCGCTCACCCGCGCCCTTCTCCCCTTCACTGCGGCTCGAACCCACAGCTACAACTCGCGATAGCGCCTTCGACCGCTGCGCTGCGGGGCGTGGATGGTCGAGAGGACACTTTTAGGCGCGGCTGTCCACAGCCGTTGGATCGAGATCCAACGGCGGAGAGAGAGCGGATGCGGATACTTCAGTGATTGCATGCGGCTGTTTGGGCAGCCGAGATGGCACCACGTGGTGCCATCTTGGCCGTCCAACTTCTGGATGTTGTAGATGGTTCTACGGGTGTCAGATTGACTCGATTTTTGCGTCGTTAGGCTACAATCGTCGATCCGAATTCATCCGTACGGTCAGATTTGTCATTTGAAGTGCGAATTTACACTTAATCTTCTAGGGTTCTCCGATCACTATCTGGTGCTACGGATGCCTGATTAGGGCAATCTTGGAGTCGTTGGACTCCAATCGTCACCCTGATCACATCCATACGGTTGGATCTTTGATCCGAGGCCCCGATAATATGTTTTCCCTGTCCAAGCACATAAGCTAGGTCGTAGAAATCCCGCAGTTGTTCTCCTCGTGGCGGGTGCTGCATCCTATCAAGTGTTGTTAAGATGCGATCCATGCTATGCCGATGCCGCTCCTCATATTCGACCACCCGGGCTTCTAGACGAGCCATCGGGTCTAGATTCTCGATATCCTAACCCGATCTAGGTCCAGGTCCAGGATTAGCCATGGTGGCTCTGCGGGTAGAAGAAGTGGGGGGAGAAGATGGTCCCGGCAAGGTGACTCGCCTCCTTGGGAGTGGCTGCCAAGGTCCAACCAAGTGAGGTCTAAGTGACCTCCTTCCTCGCATACACCACCCAACCCCTGGGTTGGTGTAGCCAAGCCAGACAAGGCTAAGGCCATGTCAATCAGATGGTCCTTATGAATCAGATGACCATATTTTTCATTTTAGGTTTTAATTCCTGAAGAAAATTTATCGTACAACCGACTGAAAGTTGTTCCCACCTCTTGGCTAACCCAGCCAAGAGGTTGAAAACACCCAGTAATACAACGAATTTGGGTTTTATTTCGTGTTTTAAAATTGATTTTTGCCCGTTTTCTTCAGTTGGGGTTTTCTCTTGGTGAGTGGCCCACAAGGTGACCAAGCACACCGACTAAGTATTAGACTTGATTAATCCTAGGTTAGCCCAAGTGTGGTCTCTAAGCTGTAACCCTAAAGATTTACCCTAAGGTTCATGCACTTCTATGGTTTGTTCTGTTTCAGCAGACCATAAAAGTAAAATTTATTCTCTGACAACAATTGGAATCCAATTAACTTGAAATTTGGTGAGTAGATTCCTTTTTAAATTATCTTTTCATAGAATATTTTTTTGGAAATTTTATTGTTTCAACCCAATTTTTAGGGATTTTTTAATGTCAGAGGTTAGATATGGAATTTTGACCCCTGGTCGATTTTTTGCTTTGAAATAGTATCAATTGACTTTCAAAAATTTAGGAAAAATATGGAAAATAAAACCAATGAGATCAGATTTCAAATCCCACCATTTTCTGTCAAAACAGATTCATAGATTGCTCATAATTGCTTATTGAAATTTGAAAAATCTCGAAATGGGTCAGTCTGACCCCCTTGCAATTCACAAATTTTTTAAAATTTTATACTTAGAATTTTATTCAAATGAACCTTGCCATTTGAAAGATGGTTTGAAATTGAAAGTCTAGCCCAAATTTCATATTTTTTTGTTCACCAGTTTTTCGGCAATAGAATTTTTAAAACAGACTTGAAATCTGGCCGAAAATCAGAGAATGGTGGAAGGGCTTTTAAAGAAGGTTTGGGTTTGAAATCCAAGCTTTCCACCAAAAATATTTTTTTTTCCAAAACTTTTGCATGTTTTTTTTTCAAAAAGGATTTTTTTTTCTTTCGGAGGGTTTTCAAAAATATATATTTATTTTTGCTTTATTCAAACTAACCTAGGATTAAAAAGAAACCTACTATAGATTTTTCTTTAATTTTTATTTTTTTGTTGGTTTTTTTTTCTTTTTCACGAAAGTGAAGAAATAAAAATATATTTTTTTCAAAAGGAATTGTAGAAAGTAAATCTACTCCTAAGGTTCAAAGGACAACCTAATCTAAAAATTAGATGATGTGCACTTAGATTTTTTCTTTGCTGCGCTCATTGTGTGTGCAGATCCCATTCTTTTTTCATTTTTCCTGCACATCTACAAACAAAGTAGAGAGAGATTTTTAAGTGATATTTTAAAAGATTGAAATCAAAGAAAATGACGTTGCCTCCCTGGCAATGGCGCCACTTGACGGAAAGCCGTTCTCACGCATTTTGAAGTCGTCGGAAATCGTAGTATAGTTGCGCAAAAATGTTCGTCAAAAAAATGATTTTGCAAAAATAACAAGACTTTGAGTCCCAGTTGTTCGTCTCTGCGAGGCATTTGTTCAAATCTGAATTCGATCTTTAATCACTCTACTTTATTCAGAATCACACGTCGGTTTCCAATCTTCAGATTAATGTTTCACCACTTCTATTGTGAGTTCTAATTACGTGCACGTGTGTTAGATAGATAACAAACATGAAAGTATGAGTTTCAATGCACACAATTCTAGTGATGTGGTGGTTGCTTACAAAGAAGGCATTTATAGCCAAATCTTGTATATTTTCTAGAACCGACGTGCTTGTTGCAATGTATGTATAAAAGAAAAGTAGGCAACTTGAATCACACAATATAGATTGCAACCAATAAGCTCATAGTGATTTCAAACATAGAGATATGTATAAAAATATATCTTTCATTCATTCAGAGAATGTTTGCAACATGGAATGTAGAGGAAAGCTTATACATGAAAGCTCAAAAAGCATAAACCTAGCTAACAGAAAATGATCGCATACAGGAATCTACAGGGGGGATTTTGCATGCATCATTGGGGGAGAATAAGGACTACACTACTAAGCTGTAAATGAAAGCAGTAAATATAAAGAACTAGCTACTAATCTATCAGAAAGTGAGGGCATTCGGAGGTTGGCTCTGATGGCCTTGGAATGGTTGAGAGGAGGAGTGGTCGCCAATGGAGCGTAGGTGAGCCCTTAGAGAGAGTTTGGAGGAGTGATCCATCATCCTAGCGTGATGTCCTTCATGGTGATGCTCAGCTCGTGGAGATGGTGGTGGCTAGCCTAAGTGGAGATGGATGGAGCCAAGCATGTATGGCCAAAAGTGGATGGGTGGAAATGGCCACCCCTTAGGTCTTTTTATAGACCTAAGGGACTCTCACTAGAGAAGTGTGGAACTCTCTAGAGAGAGTCCAAGAGTGGCCGGCCAAGAGAGATAGGGTTGGTTTCTTAGATCCACCATTTGTGGATCTAAGAATTGAATGCCTCTTGGTTGCTAAATATGGCAACCAAGAGGTGGCGCCACTTCAAGAGAGTTCTAGAGAACTCTATAGGAGTGTGTGTTGTGTGAATGGGTGTGTGTGTGTGTGTGTGTGGTCGTGCCCTAGGTGTCTAAGAGGTCTAGGTTAGGTCCTAAGGGGTTTGGGTAGGTGTATGCCTTGAATTAGGGTTGCAAACCCTAATTGCTAAGGGGAAATTGCAATTAAACTTAGCCTAAGTTTAATTGAATGAGTGAAAACCTAGTTGAGAGTGAAATAACTCCATTAGGTTGGGTTTAGGTCAATTGGACTCTCACTAGGTCTAATTGAACTTGTGTGGGTTGAGATTTAAGCTCAATTGGACTCAATGAGTCCAATTGACTTAGGTGATGGTGATTGACTTTGATCTAAGTCAATTGGGTTTGGTGAGGACCTAATTAGATCCTTAAGTAAGTCTAGAGGTGATGTACTAGGGTTAGGACACCTTAATTTGGGTTCCTATGGGGTTGGGATTAGGTCTAGGGAGCTAGAAATCTAAGATCAAGGCTTGAATCTCAAAACAGGAACTGGAGACCAGTTCCAGACATCCAAAAACATTATCATACAACTTATGCTAAAAAATTAGAAGTCCAGACTTCAGTTCTGGACGTCCAATCTAAGTCAGGGGAAATCTAGGTTCTATTTTGGGTATTCTGTAAACATTGGACGTCTGACAAAGTGTCTGGACGTCCAATAACACTGCAGAAGTGGGTTTGAGGTGTGCGGGAGATGGCTATGGGTCCTGGACTTCCTATAACTTATCTGGACGTCCAAATAAGGGTTTGAACTAGGCTTTCAGGACTTCCTACGGTGCTGTGGCCTAATCTAAGGGTGGCTAGAGGTTAGGGAAGACTCTAGGCTATCCTAGGGCTA
Organism: Thalassia testudinum; assembly: GCA_037157565.1. Lineage (NCBI taxonomy): Eukaryota > Viridiplantae > Streptophyta > Magnoliopsida > Alismatales > Hydrocharitaceae > Thalassia > Thalassia testudinum. Next base: position 142,755,496 of record JAZHRO010000063.1, read on the forward strand.
GGATGGACCTAAGCTCTTCACATTTTTCTGCTTTATTCCTACTTAATAGAGTATGTTGAAGCTACGAGTTGCTATGGTAATATATTTGATTTTGAAAACCTGTCGTTGTAGTTTGAAAGCACAGAACTCGTGTTCAACAAATAAAATTTATACCAGAATAGAAATCCCGGGTCGAACTCAGGGAGGTAGATGTTTGATTAAAAATAAGTGTTTAATTTATTTGTCACGAAGCAAATTAATTAATTAGAAACTATCTATCTATATACACTAAATAGAAGAGAGAGAGAGAAACTATTACAAACAAAAACCAAAAAGAGATGTAACATGAATATGGAATTCATTATCAAAGAGATTATTTGTTACACTAAACATTACGACTAGAAAGCAGAAAATGATTACACTAGAAAACAGTAAATCTACTCTAGAAAGCATTAAAAATAATGGAAAGAGAATTATCCTCCTCAACGATCGCTTGGAGGACGAGCCGGACAGGACGACACCTGGAAGACGAGGAACTGTGCAAGACGAAGGAGGACAAAGCAGGAAGAATGGGAAGGGGGCAGCATGTCATCGTCGTCGCGGGATCCACTTCCGAAAGGGAGATGAAAATTGGACTTTATCTCTTGAGAAGCATCCCAGGTGTGGGACAAGCTTCTCTTGAGCTTTGGAGAGGGAGAGAAGAGAAAGAAGGGCTCAAGATTTCGTATAGAGGTCTCCTTCTATAGTTGCAAGGAATGAGGGCAATTTGGTCTTTTTAATCTCAAAACATTAAATTAGGGGTCTTTAGTGACGGATAAAACCGTTGCTAAAGCCCCATTGTGGGCGACGTGCACCGCCCGCTAGCCTCTCGCGCATAAAATGCATGCTCATGTCCTTCGATTCTCGGTCGTTCGATCACGAGATCGAACGGCTGAGATGTGCCCTCTCCCACCTCGTCATTGCACGCTCGCCTCGTCTGATGGCGCATCACGCGTGGGCGTACGATAGCGCGTGAGCACTATTGAGTGCTCACAGCCGACCGATCACTATCCAATGCTCCTCGCACCCGCTCACCCGCACCCACTCGCCTACTCCTCGCAACTCGAATGCGCATCCTCCCTTCGCGAAAGCACGTTCGACCAACGTGCTACAAGCGAGTTTGTGTCACGCTTACAAATCGTGCGCATGTGATCAGGATCGTTGGATTGAGATCCAACGGTCAAGGCAGCTCTTCAGGTTCGACTTCAGAGGATGGGTGCACCGGTTGGGATGCAATCTCAACCGTTCGATCTTGATCCAACGGCGGATATTCATGGGTGTTAGCATCTTCAGAAGTTGAGGGCAGTTGGTTGGCGGTCGAGATGGTGCCACATGGTGCCATCTTGGCTATCCATCTTCTGGATGATGAGATGGTGCCACAGGTGTCGGATTGAGTCGATTTTCATTCCGTTAGGCTACGATCGTCGATTCAAATCCATCCGTGCGGTCAGATTTTTCGTTTGAAATGCGGATTCACACCATCTTGGCCCTTGATCTTCTAGGGTTCCTCGGTCTCTATCTGATGCTACAGATGTCTGATTAGGGCGATCATGGAGTCATTGAACTCCAATCGTCACCCTGATCAAATCTGTATAGTTAGATCTTCGATCCGAGGCCCCGATAAAAATTTTGCCCTGTCCCTAAACATAAAAGGAGACAATTAACCTCCATTTTATTCAAACTAACCTAAATGCAAGATGATGCATGTTATGCAATATTTATAGTATGAAATGCAATTCTATGCTTAAGAACATGCATAAATAGACATCTTATGTAGTGTAAGCATGTTTACATTAGAATAGAAACCTTAACTCCCTTACATCATTATTCCCTATGTCTAATCTAAGCCTTCTGCTCCAGTCCTGCTGCAACACTCATTGTTCCTGATCCCACTTCAGATCCAGCTCCAGATCCAGCTCCTGATTAGCTTATTGCCTGCAATTGACATAATGCACTTAATCAGCACATTATAACATCACTTTATGCATAGCTAAAGGAAAGCAGTAAAGATGCAGATAGTGCTTATGCATGCATGAATTATCCTATTTTATGCTAGTCCTAGCCTAATTTAGGTCAATTAAGACCTATGATTGATGCACAATCAGGCACTTACACATGAGATCCAGAAAGCGATCCCATGCTTCGTGTAAAGATTCTCCTACTCCTTGGGAGAAGTGCATGATTTGGTGTTGCATCGTGTTGGTACGACCAATGGGGTAGAATTTTTGCAGAAAGGCAGTTTGAAGTTCTCCCCATGTGTTGATCATGTGTGGTTGAGTCTGAAACCAGTGAGCAGCTTTGTCAGCCAGAGAGAATGAGAAGAGTTTTAAGAGTAATCCATCCTGATTTCGTACATCTGCCCCAAAAGTGTGGATCAGATGTTTTAGGTTCTTAATGTGCTGGAAAGGATCCTCGAAGTTCAAGCCACGAAATTTCGGGGTCTTATGAAGCATGCTAGGCTTGAGATCTACCTTGAGTCCTCCCACAAGATGTTGATTCGATGTTCGATCTCCACCGTTGTGGGATTATAGTGATCTTACATTTGAGGACGTCGCGGTGGGTTGATGATGGCATTGATTCGATTTTAGAAATCATGGAATTGTTTCTCAAGATTAGGTTATTCTTCTTGGTGATCCATAGTTGATGTAGGGGTATTAGGCTTTGAATCAGAGGATACGTCAATGTGATCAGGTTGTTGCACAAACACGAAAATCGAGGCTCGACCTCGATGAGAGTGAATAGCTAATGGAGGCCTCAAGGATGGTCTTAAGGACCTCCTCCCAAACATGCGCTAATGGAATGGATGAGAGGTAGAATGTGATGGACCCAATCAAGACACCCAAAAATTTTGGATGACTATAGATGTTTGGGGCGGATGATACCCCTTAGTCAGAAAGCCATCCAACTGAGAATTACCTGGGCAGCCAGAGAGGGAGAGAACCATGAAGACCCCTACATGGTAGAGCGCCCCCACGAGTTACAGGGTTTCCCCAACCCGACCCTCTTGTCACTGATGATACAAGTAGACCAGAATGGGGACTTGACCTCTTAAGTCTACCAGTTTTTAAATTAAGAGCAAGGGTGCTTATGATTTCACTTGAACTTTAAAATATTTTTCGTGCAAAGTGACCTAATTTGAAGACTGGTTAACCCAACAAGGTGGGTCAACTTCACCTGTTTTGTCCTTTGGGAAGTTTAGGTCCCACTTTTAGTGATCAAATGAAATTAAGAGCCTGATTTTAGGGTTTGCTTGTATAGATCAATTCAATCAAGGCTTAGGCGAACATTGTTTGGGAAGATTAATTCTTGATTAAGCAAGTGTGTCTCTAAAACCCTAAATTGGAAATCTTAATTGGCTCTAATTTGGTCCAATTCATTTTTGTCCAAAATATGGTACCTAGGGCTTCAAACAAGAAGGTGATAGCCCTAGTTACCTTAAGATCTTAAGTAGGTGCACAAATCAGGGCTTGCATGTTGTCTAAATAGAATGTATCAAATTAGGCAACTTGATGATTTGTCTAGGAATAGAATGCAGTAGCCCTAATTGATTTTTTCCTTTTTTAGCTTTTTCAGAATTAGGGGCTTAGAAGAAGGTAGATGGAGTTTTACCTGCCCTTGGAGTGGTTGACATGCAGCTGATCTTCTTTCAATGAGTCCCTGAAACATATCACAATCAAAAGAGATGTAGCAAGTTAGTACCAAATCTGATATTATAATCAAGAGATCTAATTGCGTGTTGCTCCCCGGCAACGGTGTCAAAATGTTAGTCGCTTGAAATCAAGTTTAAAATCGTTGTGTTGCAATATAGTAGAAATCTCATGAAAAATAGATAAAATTTATACTCAAAAAGTCTGAGGTCGTTCGCTGGGAGCAAGTAGGAATTCGATTCTCAAGATTGCAATTTTAAACAATATAGATAAGAAATTATGATTAAAAATTGATTCAGAATAATGTGATAATAATATCAAGTGTCAAACTACAAAAAAAATGGAGTAAAATGATGATTTGAATCAACAAATACTCCCTACAATAATAGCAAGTGGAACTCAATAACTATGTATAAATAAACTCAAATGTCTGATGAACAGTGATCTCTCTTCTAATTTGATTCTTCTCTTTCTCTATGCTTCTCTCTTCTTCTTCTACGCTTCTCTTCTTCAACTACTTTCCTTCTACTTCTTCATAGACCCTTCTACTTCTCTTCTTTCACTGTCCAGGCCTTCTTCCTTCTCCTTCCTTTCTTCTCTTCTCTTCTTTATGCACAGGGGGAAAGGGTCTTCAGATTTGGCTAACTGTCAGCCACTTCTCCAGAGAGCAAAACCCCCTAACCCACACTCACTCTCTCTCTTTTTCTCCTTGGATCACGGTCTCCCAGAACCTTCAACAGTACCAGGTATATGGGTAATCGAACCTAGAGCGCACCCGGGTCCAAGCTCATCTGTAGCAGGTGGTGAGCGAGGAGTGGATAGCGTAGGCAGGTAGTCGAATGCACTAGGTCCACAAGGGCAGTGTCGCGGATGAGGCACGTGAGGGGTGAGGGACCTCACCCATTGTGTTATTGAGGCAACAAGGCTAAAGTAGAAAAATAATTTATCTCACTGCAGTCATTCAGTGATCCAGGATGTGGGACTATGTGGTCCCCCATTCTTCGCGTAGCAGCAGGTGGAGATGTCCTTGCAAATTGAGGTTACAGCTGTGTCTCATTCTCCTGATTGAAGACCTGGGAGTTCATAGAACCTAGGATCGCTTCGATCAGGCATTGTAGTAGGTTGCTACGAAGTCTGGAGGCAAAGAGCGCACTAGAGAAGATAGTGGTGGTGGCAGCTGTCCGACGGAGAACCTGAAAAGACAAATACGACCTAATGGCCCAGTCAGAATAGCTCAGAGGCTTCGCCGGACTATGGCGAATGTGATGAGGGGGTCAGCGTGGTTCGAGCATGGTCTGAGGGTGCTGGTGGAGGTGAACTGTGCATGTGAAGGTGGTGGTGTTCGGCAAGGAATTAGGAGGGGTAATCGACCTAACTAGGTTAGGGCTTTTGCTTCTTGAGTCGAGGCGGAGGTGTAGGGATGATCGGTGAGGAGTTTGGTGGTGTGTGGAGAGAGATATGCCTTGCCGAAGGAATGGCCGGACGCGGAAGGGATGACGGTGAACGGGTGATAGCATGGTCAAAGCTAAGTGTGATTGGGGTAAAAACGAAAGAGAAGAGTTAGGGAATTTATCTGGGTAATTAATAGACGAAAAGGAGTCGAGGCGGCATCGCTTGAGGTATGGTCGACGTCGAGGAAGAAAACTGCTCCGGTGGGTAAGAAATGGCGATGAGGACGTGAAAACCTAAGCGGGTCTGTTTTTAGGATTTTAGAAATCATTTAATTCTCAAAACACGTGAAAATCCTTTTCTGTCTATTCTAACCCACTTATTCTCCTTTTAGGATCATTTGACCTTTAATTACCCCCAGCAAAACCCTAGTTATACTGCATTCATGATATGATGGAAAAATTACAGTTTTAACCTTGGTTTCTTGTCTCTCTCAGAATGATTATGCAATGAATTATAGTCCTCTAGTGGTTGTGTAGGAGCATTTACTGACTTAATCAGATCAAATTGAGCTAGTTATGGCTCATGATGGTGTTCCCATCAAGAAGAAATCTGACCAAAACTTTCTCTCATGCTATAGACAACATGAAAGATAGGTTTCAAATCAAACTTTGAAATCCATCGAAAACCATGCTCCAATTTCCAATGCTTGAAATCAAGGTTAATCCCAAAAAATGTAGCTGCTGAGGAGCTCTTTGCTGTACTGGAATGGGGGAGATTTTCAATCAAAATTCACATGTTCAAACCATTGTTCAAAACATACTCAATCTGAAAATTCATTTAAAAACACATTCTAATGTCGAAATCTTCATAAAAAATCCCATAAATCCCATGAAAACTCATCTGAACATTCTTGAAAACCAAATTTATCTCCCACAACATTAAAATCTTGATCTAAAATTATATTTTACACTATGGATAGTGTAAGGTATAATTTCATTTCAGATACATCAAATCACATAAGACAACTCTAGTAGGTCCAAATGGAAATCAGTGTTCAAAAGATGCAAAATAATCCTAAGCTAATCTCTTCTTATGCCATAAACAGCATGAAGAGAAACATTCAAATTAAAGACTTGACTCATCCAAATTTCAACCCAAAAACTCTGATTACTGGCAAATTAATACAAATCTAAAATGATTTGCAATTCAGCTCAATAAAAACCACACTGGGGTCATTGTGAACAAATGGAGTGAATGAAGTGACCCTCAATGAATTTGAGTGCTCAAATCAGATCTGAATTCTCCAGAGAATCAGATCTAATCTGATGCTCATGAAGAGAAACATTCAAATTAAAGACTTGACTCATCCAAATTTCAACCCAAAAACTCTGATTACTGGCAAATTAATACAAATCTAAAATGATTTGCAATTCAGCTCAATAAAAACCACACTGGGGTCATTGTGAACAAATGGAGTGAATGAAGTGACCCTCAATGAATTTGAGTGCTCAAATCAGATCTGAATTCTCTAGAGAATCAGATCTAATCTGATGCTCTGATGCGTAGGTGAGTGGTAAGAAACATGCTAGGAAAACATTCAGAAACAAGCTGTGAAATGATCAAGAAGATTAGTGGATCAGTATGATGGTAAAAAACCACCTCTTTGATCTGAATTGATCAGAGAGGATGAAGTCGATCTATACTAATTCTACTCTTAGTTAACAATTCAACAGTCAGTTATCTAGCTATTTACACTCCTAGAAAGTAGTACATCTAATCTATGAAAGCGGTAAATCTATCTACTCAAAAGAATGAGGTCCCTGGATCCATAGTAGGTTGCTGTGGCGACGAATGGGGATGTGAGGGTCTCAAGTGAAGAATAAGGTCCCTGGGCTACAACTGGTCACTATAACGCTGAAATGGAGGAGATGCCGCTCCTGTCACAGGCGGCTGATGAAGGAGGAAGGGGAACTGGAGATGTGGAAGAAGGATGGCTCAGTGGGGGAGGGAGCTCAATGGCATGCACACGAGCTTGGTAGTTGCTTAAGTAGACTGAGGGAGTGAATCAAATCATCACGAGGTGGGTTTAAGCTCCTAGGGCATGGGAAGTGGATATGAAATTGAGGGATGTGTGGGAAGCTCAACTCAAATCATGACCGATGGATGAGATCTGGAGGGGATGGTGATTACACATGTGAAGTCGTGTGAAGGTTTGATTAGAGATCGGCCACTGGATCAAGAGATCATGGAAGCGACAACCCAGATTGGCCATGTTCTTCGGTAAAATTAGTGTGCCTCCTCCAACAAGTGTGTTGGGCAAATTACAAGGAAGCCCTTAAGGTGAAAAGGTAGAAGAATTATGAGGAGACCCATAAGTGGCTGAAAAGTGTTGCAGCGCGGTCCCTGAGTTGTTGCGAAAAGGTCCCAGCAGTTTACAAAATGGTCCTTAAAGGCTTAAATGCGAATAAATGTAAATGAATGCAAGGTCCTAATGATGTCCAAATGCTACCAAGTTTTTATTAAAGCCCAATTTAACATTCAAGAAATTGATTTCACTTTTGATTTGAAGTTTTAAATCCAAATGTGTGTTCAATTTGCAATTGGACCATCAATTTACATTAACGAATAGAATATCTCATTTTATAACCTAATTTTGCAATTTTAACACAAATTTGATGTTTTAGGTTAGTTCTATTAATTCCCACACTTAACACATTTCTTATGTTAATTATGTAGTGTTTAACCTAGTTTCTAGCTTAACTTGGGCATTTTAACTATGATGAGCCACACCTCATCAGCAGGATTGGCTAAAATACTTAATGCATTCAGGGAATTTTCTTGTATTATATCTTCTCTTTTAAGTAATTTGCAAAGACTACAATGTGCAACTTATTAGCTGCAAGACTTTAGATCTTTGGGTATTCTTGCAAATCAAATGGTAATATAAGATAAATTTTCAATGAGACCAATTGGTATTCTTTGAGGAAAATGCTATAGATGCAGGAATTTTCACTTTACATCTGAAAAAGGCATGATTTGTTAGGTTCTCACCTATACTTCTTTTCATGTGAAGAAAGCCTACCTTCTCATAGTAAGCTCAATTGGAGTTAATTCTTCATTATGTTCATTTTTTCTTGGTTTGTTCTATTTGAGGTACTTCTATGTAATTTGACAAGTAGTTTTACTAGTCTCTCCACATGGTTGAGACTAAATTTTTGCAATATAACATGTCATTTGATTTTTCTTTGCATGGCTTCTTTACTGTTCCATTTTTGTTTACGAACCCAAACAAAGCCATTATGCCAATACGTAGCTCAAATAAGGTGATTGGTGTTGAATCCTTTATAGCAATCCCTAGCAAGAATAATTTGATCATTGATATTATTCAACATCAGGACCATTACTAATATAAACATGTTTACACTACTTAAGATGTCTATTTATGCATGTTCTTAAGCATAGGATTGCATTGCATACTATAAATATTGCATAACATGCATCATCTTGCATTTAGAGTAGTTTGAATAAAATGGAGGTTAATTGTCTCCCTTTCACATTCATGGATAGGGAAAACTTTTTATCAGGACCTCGGATCGAAGATCCAACCGTACAAATGTGATCAGGGTGACGATTGGAGTTCAACAACTCCAAGATCGCCCTAATCAGACATCTATAGCAAAAGATAGAGATTGGGGAACCCTAGAAGATCAAGGGCCAAGATGGTGTGAATCCACACTTCAAATGAAAAATCTGATCGCAAGGATGGATTTGAATCAACAATCACAGCCTAACGGCATGAAAATCGACTCAATCCGACAACCGTGGCACCATCTACATCATCCAGAAGATGGATGGCTCAGATGGTGCCACATGGCGCCATCTCAGCCACCCAACCAGCCGAAGCACCCACCGCACCTTCTCTTCTTCAATCAGAGTGTCGCTTCTCCATCGTTGGATGTGCATCCAACGACTGTGGATGCTCGTGCCTGAATTCATCTGCGCGACCATCTTGACGACGCAGCGCAACAGGCGAAAGCACTATCGCGAGCAAGCGACGCACGATCGACTCCTCGCAAGCGTGTGCTGGAGCACGGGTGAGTGGGCTCCACGACTGCTCAATAGCGATCAAGCGGCTGCGGTTGCCTAATTTGTCCCACGTCCTATTGCACGTCGCGCCTCACGTGGGCGAGCGCGCAAAGGAGGCGAGCAGTAGCGCGATTTAAGCCGTCCGATCTCACGATCGGATGACTGAGATCAGATGGACATGTGCATACATTATGCGCGAGGAAGGTGAGCGAGCACGTGCGCCACCCCCACTATGCCCACGATGGGGCTTTAGCGATGGTTTTATCCGTCACTAAAGAGCCCTGATTTAATGTTTTTAGAGTTGTAATGACCAAATTGTCCCCACTCCTTGCAACTATAAAAGGAGACCCCTTCCACACAAAATTTTGATCCCTTCCTTCTCTTCTCTCCCTCTCCAAAGCTCAAGAGAAGTTTGTCCCACACCTGGGATGCTTCTCGCGAGATAAAGTCAATTTTTCGTCCCCCTTTCGAAATCGGATCCCATGATGACGACAACGTGCTGCCCCGTTCTCATTCTTCTGCTTCATCCTCCTTCGTCCTGCTCCATCCTCTTTCGTCCAGGCGTTGTCCCGTCCGGCTCGTCCTCCAAGCGACCGTCAAGGAGGATATCTCTCTCCCCATTCGTTTTACTACTTTCTAGAATAGAGTTACTGCTTTCGAGTGTAATCATTTTCCCGCTTTCTAGTGTAATGAACAATCCTTCTAATGATGAAATCCCATGTTCATTCTACGTCTCTTCTTGATTTTTGTTTGTAATATTCTCTCTCTCTCTTATTCTCTCTCTCTCTCTTCTATTTATTGTAAATAGTTAGATAGTTTGAATCAATTAATTTACTTCGTGACAAATAAAACAAACGCGTGTTTTTAAATCAAACGTCCGCCTCCCTGTGTTCGACCTAGGATTTCCATTCTGATATAAATTTTATTTGTTGAACATGAGTTCTTCGCTTTCATACTACGACGGTAGGTTTTTCAAAACCAAATATGTTAGCATAGCAACTCGGGCGTTAACATTTTGGTGCCGTTGCCGGGGAGGCGATGCTCTTTGATTTTTTCTTCGCGTTTTCTAACTTACAAATCATTTACCTCACTTCTCTTCTTTCTTATTGTAATTGCAAGTACTCTTTCGAGATGAGCAAAAGCGGTAGATTGGAGAAAAGTGCTGTTAAAGGTTCTGTGACTTATCCCCCACCTCCCACCCATTAGATTTTATTCCACCACGTAATAACACACATTAATCAACCTAGGTATTCTTATAAACTCTAAGGTTAGATTGTTTGTTGTTTGCACCTATACTCACCCCAACCTCCATTTTTAAAAAGAAAATTAAAAAAAATCTCACAGAGGTGCACAACCTCATCTGATTTTCAAATTCAACCGATAAGCTGATCTTTGCAGTTGGTACACACATTCAAACACATAATTGAGTAGAAATCAGATTAGGTAATCATTTGTGCGCCTAATTAAGTGATGCAACAGGCCAATTGTTTGAGTTGATTGGGTCGCACCACTTCAATTAAAATCAACTCATCAAGTAGCTTCCACTTAGGTTCAACTCTTAGGGATTTACCAGGCACTCCACATTCTTTTAAGTTTTAAAGGAAAACATCTTCACCTATGCTTTCAAAACTTGATGTGCCAACAAAACTTGATTGAAAACACCTAAAGTTGAATCCTAAAAGCTACTAAGCAAGATTTGAACCCTAAAATTCATCTCATCAAAAATAACCTTGCGTGAAAACCACTGGTTGTGCATGCACACACAAATCAATCAATCATTAAGGGCACAACCCATATAAAGGGCCCATCACATTCCAAAGCACATTCAAACCTAGCCCTAAATAAAATAGAGTAGACATTGGCCTTAAGGATTCAATTCTCTCTTCAGAGCCTAGAACGAGATTATTTTCGATTAGTCTATTTCTACTTTTCAATCTAATGTCTAGCTAGGGGAGCAGAATCAAAAGATCACAGCTGAGGGGTATACTAGGAACCGAAGGTGCAAGTCGAAGGAAGAACCTTCTCCCTAGTCCCTCCTTCTAACTGGTTGGATTGAACAGACAGTAGATAAAATTGTTCCTTTATCACAAGATGGGTTTTGGGAGTCTGTAGGTCTTTAGGCTAGCCCACTTAAGGATAAGTTTGATTGCTTGTATTGCAAGGTGCCTTTCTTCCTCCCATCTCTAATGAATTCTTCCCCATATTACACGCATTCCCGCTCTTTCCCTCTTGTTTTGAATTATTCTCAACATGATGATTATCCCGACTCGTACTGTAATCAACCATCAGTTAGTTGGGATAACTCAGATTGGGGATATAGTTCCGAACCTCCGTGTTTAGGGTCCAACCCTGAACACTTTGATTGTGATTTCTATCCTTCTCAGAGCCACATCTATTATAGATAGTCACCCTTTCATGAACAACCTAATACGATCTATAATCAAGAAGGATACACTGATCCTTACCCATCCTCTGATTACACTACCTTTAGGTCATCACCACCGTTTGAACAATCCGAAATGACTTATTATCTGGAAGGGTATAACGAATCTCAATTCATTAATTCCCCTGCATTGAGCCCAAACTCACCCAACCCTGAACCAACTCCTTTGGTTCAGAGTAACCAAGTTCAAGATAAGGTTCTGGCTAACTTAAGGAATATCATACAATCTTTAGAAGTTCAGCCAATACCTTGCATTGAGAGATTGGAGCCTCTGATTGAAATGATTGATGATTTGAATAGGTATTTATTGGATTGGCTCCAGGATGTTAAGGATAAGAACCCGGGTGAGTTTCTACTTAGGAAGTTAGCGAAATTGAGGATGAGATTTGTGGTCACTTTGATTCAATCAAGGGATGATTCCTAGGAAGAACCCTCTTCAGAAGAGCCAATTTCAAAACCCGTTCAGGCACTTGTTGGGGGGGACACGTGTTACGAGGCTGACCAGATTGAATTAGAGCAACCAATTAAGGATGATCTGATTTCTTCACCTGAGATCGCTGAGCCAGGGTACAAGGAAACGTATGTCTCCTTGGAACAGAAAGTGACAAATGATTTTGGGACATACATTAATACGGATCTTGATTTCTTTAATTCTGATGGTGAAGATTCAAGTTGCGAAGTCTCACACGAGTTACAGAATATGATTTTATGAGACAATTGGGCTTGAGGAATCAGATAGACCATTTGATAGCTCAATAATTGAGGAAACTGATCTTATTGGGGCTCACATTACGGATCTAGAATCTCATTTTCTGGAGGATTCAATTCAATTCCCTAATTGTTAGTTACACCCTGTTGAGCTTATCGATGATTCTGTTTTTGAGATAACTAGACCCAAGTCAATTCTGATTCAGCCACATCTTTTAGACTTGGAAATTTCACATGGGGTGATTAATATGCAAGGGGTCTTGGAATTTCACATTCTGATTCAGGAGGATAAGAGCTGGGAAATTTTTATTTGGGAAGCAAGTTCTGAAGGAAGTAGAAGACTGTGTCGAAGGGTTCCTATTAAGCTAAAAGCATCAAACTAGGACCCTTACGACATTTGTTCTGAGGATGTCGAACCCAAGCACACATTCAATGATTATCCTTTTGAGCTTGAATTCTCTGTAACCCGACTTTTTAGTCTTGGGTTGCATCCTCATAAATCGCAGGCCTGACCCCACTTGCATACTGATTTTAGGTTTTGGGTAATTTTTATCCAAAACCTGAGATATTCTCGATTATGGGGTATGGGGTAGGGAGAAAGCTACCGGTTGTAGAGATACACCTTTAGGCAGAATTCTCTTTTTTAGGGCACCTAGAGGCGTAGAAATCTGAAGTCCATTTTAATTGTCGGTCAATGAGTCTATCACATTCACAATAAGATGCTTAGAACCTAGGGTTCTCATAAAATCTTGGGTGAGCTGAATGGCCGTAGAAAGCCACTCTTAAATCCTAAAACTTGAAAATCCAAAAAAATTAGAAAAGAGGAAAAAAGAGAAAAAGAAAATTTTCTTTGAATAAGGCAAGAGCTTGAGGTGGTCTGCATTCAGGCAGATACTCGGGCACTATTGTGTCTTTGAAAGTTCAGATCCTAAGTAGACATTTTTTTAGTGATTGAAAATAACTCAAGCCTAAATAATCCAACTTGATTCTTTTATAAATAGCATATAGTTTTTTGCTGGGGACTAGCAAAAGATAGGCATGGGGGTATAATGTAAACATGTTCACACTACCTAAGATGCCTATTTATGCATGTTCTTAAGCATAGGATTGCATTGCATACTATAAATATTACATAACATGCATCATCTTGCATTTAGAGTAGTTTGAATAAAATGGAGGTTAATTGTCTCCTTTTTATGTTCATGGATAGGGAAAACTTTTTATCGAGGCCTCAGATCGAAGATCCAACCATACAAATGTGATCAGGGCGACGATTGGAGTTCAACGACTCCAAGATCACCCTAATCAGACATCTGTAGCATCAGATAGAGATCGGGGAATCCTAGAAGATCAAGGGACAAGTTGGCGTGAATCCACACTTCAAACGACAAATCCGACCACACGGATGGATTCAAATCGACGTTTGCAGCCTAATGGCATGAAAATCGACTCAATCCGACAACCGTGGCACCATCTACATCATCTAGAAGATGGACGGCTCAGATGGCGCCACGTGGTGCCATCTCAGCTGCCCAATCAACTGAAGCACCCATTGCACCTTCTCTTCTTCAATCAGAGCACCGCTTCTTCACTGTTGGATGCACATCCAATGGCTGTGGATGCACGTGACTGAATTCATCGCGCGACCATCTCGACGACGCACCGTAGTGGGCAAAAGCACTATCGGGAGCAAGCGGCGCGCGATCGACTCCTTGCGAGCGGGTGCTAGAGCGTGGGTGAGCGGGCTCCACGACCACTCAATCGCGATCGAGCGGCTACGAGCACCCAATCCGTCCCGCGTGCTATTGCACACCGCGCCTCACACGGAATTGCGCGTGGGCAAGCGCGCAAAAGAGGCGGGCGGTAGCGTGATTTTAGCTGTCCGATCGCGAGATCAGCTGGACGTGTGCGTGCACTGAAGCGAGGAAGGTAAGCGGGCGTGTGCACGTCGCCCCACTATTCCCACGATGGGGCTTTAGCGATGGTTTTATCCATCACTAAAGACCCCTGATTTAATGTTTTTAGAGTTGTAATGAACAAATTGCCCCCACTCCTTGCAACTATAAAAGGAGACCCCCTCCACATGAAATTTTGATCCCTTCCTTCTCTTCTCTCCCTCTTCAAAGCTCAAGAGAAGCTTATCCCACACCCGGGATGCTTCTCACGAGATAAAGTCAATTTTTCGTCCCCCTTTCAGAAGCGGATCCTGCGACGGTGATGGTGATGATGTGCTGCCCCATTCCCGTTCTTCCGCTTCATCCTCCTTTGTCCTGATCCCTCCTCCTTCGTCCAGGCGTCATCTCATCCGGCTCGTCTTCCAAGCAACCATCGAGGAGGATATCTCTCCCCCATTTTTTTTACTGCTTTCTAGTGTAATCATTTTCCCGCTTTCTAGTGTAATGAACAATCTTTCTGATGATGAAATTCCATGTTCATTCTACATCTCTTTTTGGTTTTTATTTGTAATATTCTCTCTCTCTCTTCTATTTATTGTAAATAGTTAGATAGTTCGAATCAATTAATTTACTTCGTGACAAATAAAACAAATGCCTATTTTTAAATCAAACGTCCGCCTCCCTGTGTTCGACCTGGGATTTTCATTCCGGTATAAATTTTATTTGTTGAACACGAGTTCTTCGCTTTCATACTATGACAATAGGTTTTTCAAAATTAAACATGTTAGCGTAGCAACCCAACGTTCAACAATTACCCTTTTCCTACAATATGATGTCAACTGTAAGTTTTTGTTCAAATTTAGTATTAAATTTTCTAGGTATGCCAGATTGTGTGTCCTTGAACTAATTGTTGACAAAATGAAAGCAAAAATTGCACTTAGAAAGATCTATGAGTATATTGTATTGAAGGTTAAAGGTGGAAAGTGAGGAGCAATCAATGGGATGAGATCGGATGGCTCTGTTGATTGGAGTGCTGTGTAATCCAAGGAAATATGGCCTAGAGTAACATATTTAGTTGCAACCTATATGATCCAAGTAGGCATGGCTTATACCTACTTGTGGGCACACTTATACCTCATAAGATGATGCTCTTATGGAGGTGGGTGATTTTTTTTCCCTTTTTCCGTCTATGGGGAAACCTTAAAGATCTACATTCTGAGAATAGCCTTTTCTTTTTGTAGGTCATGCCAAGGTTTCCTTTAGTTTTCCCAAGTAAAGTGCAACTTCATAAGGTAATTGATGTCATTATGATAGCACCTTTTCGATGCTTCCCTACCAGATTTCGTTTGGGTTTTTTGTTAATTTTTTGTTATTCATGTTGCTTTGCAAGGATGGGTGGAGATAGGGAAATGATGGACATAGCTTTTGCCCTTAGTGAAGACACTAGGATTGTCGTCAACCACCTCTCCAACTTCAACGTCACCAACAGGTACCTCATCCTCTCCTACGACCTCATGTGATTCAGGGAATTTAAGGATAAGAGTTTGATTGTCATGATAAATGATCGAACCCTTTTAGATGATTTCATTTATAAGCTCCCACTCTCTCAAGATGTGATTATATGATTACATTCAAAGAATTGATTTTTTCTTCTTTAGAACAAACAATTAGTCCTAGGATCCAAAATTTTAGGTACAATTTTCTTTGAAAGAACACCCTCTCAGAAGGGATTCAACATATGAATTGCACTCTTGCAGTATAAATTCTCAATCATTTTGTAGGATACGAAACTTTTATGTTGATCATTATTTCTTTGACTAATGATTATTAGAACAGGAAACTTTGTTCGCATTCAAGTAGAAACATATTTTATTAATTTCTATGATGGCTCTCCTTAATGATTTTAAGGAAAATGTGTTCTGTGTGTTCTATTTTGTGTTGGACATTAATAATATTGCCTTCAACCTTGCATGCATCATTCATATAAACCATCTTTAATTTTATGATTAAATGGTAAGATTTTCCTGCAAGACATATTAAAAAATGTATGACATAATTTCCAAACCTTGATTTATCCAAGATCTTTCTAAGATTATCAATAATTAATTCTCCTATGGTTTTTGTTATTTAGGTGAATTTCATGCAATGGATTCTCAAATGATAGACATGGGGGAAAAGGAAACAACTTATGCTTTAGGTGAGAATATTTAGGTTGGGGTCTTGGATAATGTGTTCTTTACAATTGATCTTTTTTTCACTTATGTCGAAATATCAATTTTTCTCAGGTATTTATTGCCCAAACTAAGGTTTTATTGTCATTCAATTAGGAGGCACATTCGGCTTTTTTTGTTATGTGCCTTTTTTAGTTATTTTCTCCATATTCTATAATGTGATAGATGTTAATGGCTTTGACTTCAACTATAAATCTATTATTATTATGTAATGTCTTTGGTTTTGTAGTAAGATGGTAAAATATATTTTCTATGTATACAAAAAAACGTAGCAAAAAATTTCTAGTATTTGAGCTCATCTATGTTCTTTCGTAGATCATTGATAATTGGTTGCCATTTTTGTGATGGGGGATAGGGTGAGTGGTATAAATGGTTTTGGTACAATCTGATCCAAGTGGAGCTAATGCATGCTATTGTCTGTAAGATGAGAATGGTGTTGGATCACTAATTTCCTTTTTTTTCTTTATTCAAACTTCAAAATAAAGAAGCTGCATATTTTATGAAGAAAGAAAAGAAACAATGTAGTGCTTTTTTATTTATCTTTTGAACACTTTTTTTTTCTTCAAACACTCTATTTAACAAATCAGAGCACCCAAGCAAAGACAAATCTATTGTCTTAGATTTTGAAGGTTTGACTATATCAAAGTTATGATCCTTTTGTGTTTTCTTTTTATTGTAGCTTGGTATAAAATATATTTTAATTATGCTTTTTTCATGAAGGGAAATTTGGCTCTTCTTTTATTGAGTATTATTGTACACTTTGTTTAATCCATCTAAGTCCCTTTAAGAATTAAATATATGAAACATTAATTCAATTAATCTGTTATGATATCTTTTAAGTATGCTTGGCCTAATTTATTTTTCTCCCATGCACACTTGCTTGCATATCTAGGTTAAAGTTAAATTGACAATAAAATTTACAATCTGACCTAAACAAGGGTAATCATGCTCCTTACGAACTGTGATACTCTTCTCTATGCTAATTTGTTTGTATGTATGTTGTTTCTTAGTTAATAATTTATGTCTATGACTTGATAATGTGATCATGATTTATTGTTGAACTAGTTCATTGCGGTCCCATGGGAAGATATATTATTAGCATTCTAGGTTAAAGTTATATTTACAATAAAATTTACAATCTGACCTAGACAAGGGTAATCATGCTCCTTACGAACTATGATGCTCTTCTCTATGCTAATTTGTTTGTATGTATGTTGTTTCCTGGTTAATAATTTATGTCTATGACTTGTTAATGTGGTCATGATTTATTGTTGAACTAGTTCATTGTGGTCCTATGGGAAGATATATTATTAGCATTCTGATGGTTAAAGAATGTTCTCTAGTTCTTGTTAATATGGTTTATTTTCAAATAATTTGTTGTGTCCTTTTGGAAGGAATTACTAATATTTTAATGGTTGCAAGTGTTCCTTCTAGTTCTTGTTTATGTCTTGGTAGTGTATGGTCATGGTTTATTGCTCAACTAATTCACTTGGCCTTCTTAGAATTAGAATGACTTCCTTTTTTAGTGGACTGACTGGTCAAATTTTGTACTTTGACTACCTTGACAACATAGTCAAGAAAAGGAAACCGAAGTTAATGGTGAGTAATGCACCATGCCATGCAATACCTAAAGGCCACTAAATAAAGTTTTCAACACTTCTATTATGATAATGGGTAGTGATTGTTATTAGTTGTGTGCCCATGTAGGTAGTAAATGAGTCTCTCAAATCCAAGAGCATAATGAAGTTTGTGCATTGAAAGGATGTCAAAGATGTCCGATTCAGAAGTGCCCTCCCACATATAAATAATGAGCTTAGAATGCAATCTTATATGTGTTCCACATTACAATGCATGCATTCATACATGGATCATACCTTCCATGAACCAATTACGCTAAGGTAATCTCACTACCCTTGTCTTCCTAGTTGATTACCAAATCCCACTAAGTTGGAATTGGGATTGAAGCATTTTTTGGGTTCTGTTGGTCTTAAATTTCAAACTAAATCAAAATAAAGTATTTTCCAAAATTAGACAAAAGTTGCATAACTAATGGGAACACCATCATGAGCCATAACTAGCTCAATTTGGTCTAATAAAGTTGATAAAAGCTCCTACATAACCTCAAGGGATCCTAAGTGCTTAATATTCTATTTTGAGAAGAAAAGATGGAAACAAGGTTATTTATGCAATTTTACCATCTTATCACAAATACAGAATAACCACGGGATATGGCAGGGGTCTATTAAAGGTCATTTAGTCATTGAAGTCTAATAATTGGGTCCATGTAGATAGAAATAGGTTTTCATGTATTTCAAGAATTAATGGACATCTAAAACCCTAAAAGCAAACCTGCTTGATTAACTGAGACTTTGGTCAGGATAAAATTCATCTAAACCCTCTAAAAATCATTGAAAAATATTCTCTAGGGTTTGCCATCCTTGATTTGACCATCTAAACCCATTTTAACCTAAAATAGAGTCTCAGACAGACTATTGTCCTAATTTGGGTTTCTGCATAAATTACCTAGCCAAACT
This sequence comes from Thalassia testudinum, assembly GCA_037157565.1. NCBI lineage: Eukaryota > Viridiplantae > Streptophyta > Magnoliopsida > Alismatales > Hydrocharitaceae > Thalassia > Thalassia testudinum. The sequence continues at coordinate 142,774,450 of JAZHRO010000063.1, forward strand.
AGGTCAAAACCAAAATCCAACTTTACCATTAGATTTCTTAGGTCCAAATTAAGTTTATACCAAAATTTGGATCCAATCGGAGATTGTCTTGACCTAGTTTGCATTTCAATCCTATCTAATTCTTTCTATTTCACAAGTGCCCCTAGCCTTTGAAATTCATTACAAACAGGCCCCTATCTTTGTCGTCACTCTTTGTAAAGAGGTCCTTTCACCATTGTCGTGGAGGAATCCTACTCCGGCGACCTTCATTTGGAAAGTTCTTGATGATTGCTTGACGAAACTCTCCCAAACTTGAATCAGAGATTCCTTACGGAATTCTCTTTCCATCGCACCTGGTCTTGGACCCCATAACGTTCCTAATCTCTCATGCAAACACATGATAGATTCGGGTATATCTTGTGTGTCAAGCTTACCAAGCTTGAAAGCTTGGTTTCCAAGCTTCAAACCTCCCTCTGAGGCCTATATAAAAACCTATGATGCACGTCGATCTTCCTATGCTCATTTTTGGCTTGGAATACCCCTCTTTCCTCCCTCTTCTCTAACCAAAAGGCTCCACAATGTCTGGCGACTCCCTTCGACCACTCTCGTCATCTGCTCGCAACACCAGTGGCGGATTCTCCTTCCTCTCCCTCTTCCGCGTAGCACCATACCAGCGGGTGCCCCAATCCTCATCATCGTTGTCGCTTCTACCCTACCGAAGTAGCCTTCATCTCCGGCATCGGCCATACTAGACCTGGTGTCGCTCCTCCTCCTTGTCATCCGTTACCTACTCAGATCAACCCCCTAGCTTCGCTACTTCACAACTCCATCTTTGCCACTCCAACTCAACCACCGCATCACCTTCCATGACTTCATCTTCCTCCACTCCGGCAACCACTCCGGCGAGGTAGATCACCAGACCTCCTACGCAACACCATTGTTTTCAACATTGTTTGTAGTGTTCTAGCCACGACACCTCTAGGTGCTTGCTATAGGTCATGCGGAAGGATCCCAGGTCACCCTCCAGGCCTTTAATTGGAAGCCACGAACTCGTCTCTGACCGCAATTGGAAGAACCTTTGTCAGTAGCTTCGTGCAGGGAACTATGGGAACTTAGTTCCACATCAGAAGTTCACAAAGCAGCGAGTGGGGATAAATTGAATTTGTGTCTGTGGCTTATCGCCACAGATACAAGGTGAGGTCTTGCTTACCCCTCACCCTATTACCCACCTAAGCCCTATCTCACACCTCGTCCGTGACCCACGCCACGCAAACCTGGCCCTTGGTATTTACGTAATCGATTGCCTGAATCGCTACCTGATTAAGAGAGAAAAGAGGAGAATAGGAGAGAGAGAGCACGCAGGGTTAAGGGGGTTTTGCTTCAGAGAATACTGTCTAACACTTAGCCAATTTTGTGAATCCCTCCCCTATGCGTAAAGAGAAAAAGCCAATGAAGAGAAGAAGAAGAAGACGCAGCCAAAAGAGGAACAGTGCTTGCGCACTGTAGCATCAAAGAGAAAGTGCATTGTGCACTCATCATACGTAGCATTTGGTTGATTGATACTATTGTATTATTTAAGTATAATTGTAATAGGGTAATTTGGTAATTCAAATCACCATTTTACCTTAATCTTTTTGCCACATTGACTCTTGAATTTATATTTACATCATTTGTGCTTGAAATTGCTATTACATTACTATATTCTTGCTTAAAATTGTGATCTTGAGATAAATTGCCATATTACTCCCTGCATTCGACCTCAAATTTCTTTCGAGCTATAAATTTAAGTGTTCTTCGCGATTTATCAGCTATACTACAGCGCATTACTTTTAAAACCCCGATTCAGCATCTTGACAATAAGTAAACCAATGTCTTTTCTACTATTGGACAACTATTCTGTATGATCAAGAAATAATCTAATAATTATGTATGTATGAGATATTTGTGTATGGATATATGTACCATGTGTCCAAAGTACAATGTTGATGGCAAGAGCAGCTGATGTAAACACATCTATGTCACATAAACTGTCTATTTATGCGTGTTCTTAGGCATATAATTGCATTCAACATTATAAATATTGCATAGCATGTATCATTTTGCATTTAAATTAGTTCGTACAAAATATAGGTTAATTTCCCTTTTTGTGGCCAGGTGATTGGGTTTTTACGCAGTTTGTAAAATGAAATTTTTATGAGTCGTTGCAATGCACAAAACTAATTCGCTTTTAAAATTTGCAACCTAGATAGTGGAGTATCTAGGGTCGTCCAAGAAGGTAAATTCTTGCAATATAAATCTCTCACTTGAAAATGCTAAAATCATTTTTATTTTTGGGTTTTTCAATATAAGATTTTTATGTTTTGAAATAATAGAAATCACAAAGCTATGAGTGAGAAGGCGACGACACCTAAGTTGTTGAAACTAAAACCTAGGTGACAAGCAAGTTCTCTCTCTAAGCTCACTCTAGGTACGTGAAGACCTAAAGTAATTAGAGAGAGAGGGTGTGGGCACTACGGAAAAAGCAACAAGGCACAACAAGAAATGCAACAAGAATTTAAAGAAGGCAACTTTACTTGAAGGAACATTTTGTTTTACAATAAGATAGTGGAGGAATGCTTCTACTAAAAATTGAAAAGACAAAATAGTAAAACACAAGAATCCTCTTAATGATGGTGGTGATGAAGATGAAGCCCTTGCTCCAACTACGGCTACTCCTAAAGTTGAAAAGAACTCCTCCTGCCTTTGAAATGCTACACCAAAGTGTGGTCTCCTCCTAGAAAGCCCAAGGGGGGTGTGCCTAAACTCCTCTAAAGGTGGATGGCTTCCACCTCAATGTCTCCTCCAAGGGTGGGCATGGACCACCCTCAAATCCTCCTCCTAAGGTTGGTGTGTACCCTAGGTATTCCCCCTTTTCCTAGCTTCTCCCCTTGGCTAGTGTGGGCACAAAAGAGAAGAGAAGAGGGGAAGGTACCAAGGGGACAGAGTGTCCCCTTTAATCTTCTTCTTCTTCTCTTGGCCATCTATGGAAGGTGGAAGTGTAAGTAGAAAATTTTTTAGCCAAAGGTGAATTAATGGTGGTGGGTGTTGGTCATTTTATAGGAGTGGAAGGGGGTTAAGGGTAGTTAATGGATGGAGGGCTAGGATGGGTTGTAGAGGGTGGTTAGGAGATCCTAGGGTTGATAATAGGTGGCGGCAAAATGGGGGCATGCTTGGCATTTGGCACCAACCCTAGGTGGGGACTAGGGTTAAGGATTGATGGTGGTAGGGTTAGGTGGCATGTAGGATATGTGTAGGGTTAGGATGGTGTAGTAGGGTGGTGGATGGTGAATGGAGGGTAGATATATGGTGGCACCAAAAGGAGGGATGCATGGAGTGGTAGTTATGGTGGGTTTAAGTGGTTTTGGTGCCACTTTAGGTTGGTTAAGGGAGAGGGTTTGGTGGTGCCAATATATGTAGGGTTATGATAGGTTGCGGTGGTGATTGAGGGTGGTGTTGGCACCAACATGAAGGGGTGTGGGTAGAAGTTTTTGGCGCCAACTAGGGGTGGTTTAGGGTTGGTTAGATGTAGGGTTAGGTGGTTAAGGTTGGCGCCACATAAGGCTTCTAGAAGGGGGTTACGTGTAGGGTAGAGAGGGCCTTATGTGGTGATGTGTAGGGTGGATATTTAAGAAGGGTTGGCACCAATATGAAGGGGTGTGTGTGGGTGGTTTTGGCACCAACATGAGGAGGTGCAATGGGGTGGTGGTTGATAAGGGTTAGTGCCAAAAATAGGTGGGTAAGGTTAGGGATTAGTTAGGGTTAAGGGGAAAGGGTGGACAGCCATGGAGTTGGAGTAGGTTGGGAGCTTAGCTAGTAGGGTAGAGGATGGTGGAGCTAGGGTTTGAGGAAGAAGGAGCTAGGAAAAAAATTCTGGAGCTAGACTGATGCTGCATTGGAGCTAAGGAAGCTGAGGGAATCTTCATGAAGACTCAACTACCTTTCAGGTTAAGCTAAGCTAGGGTAGTTGAGCTAGTGTAAGCTAATTTCAACCTATCTGGAGCTAGGTTGAGCTGGAGCTGCCTCAGATAGGGACTCTTGAGCTAGCATAGCTACTAGTTTATAAGTAGTAGCTAAGCTAGAATGAGTTGAGCTGCAATGAACTACGTGAAGCTAGAGAGAGCTAGTCTTGAGCTAATGTCAACTTAGTTGAGCTAGTTAGAGCTACCAGTGAACTAAATGGAGCTGGGATGAACTATACTCAACCAAGTTGAGCTGGATCTGAGCTAACTGAAGCTAATGCCAACTTAGTTGAGCTAGTTAGAGCTCCCAGTGAACTGAATGGAGCTAGGATGAACTAGATTCAACCAAGTTGAGCTGGATCTGAGATGACTTGAGCTAAGTTTAGCAAGAATGAGCTACCCTGAGCTACCATCCAGCCAAGGTGAGCTAAATGCAGCTAATCCACACGCAGTAAGTTGGTATCCAACTATGTGGGCTGGATCTGTCTAAGTCCCAATTGAATTGAGCTTCTTCTTCACCATTTGCCTTCATGAGTGTCAGGGTTTTAGGGTTCTACTTATCTGTCTTAACCCTAACATTCAAATAAACATGTTAAAACTAACAAAATAATGCAATGTATGCCCAACCTATGTGATGCCCAAATGCAACCCAAAAACTCATTTGCGTAGTTAAAATCCTAAGAGCTAGGTTTGTTTTAGGGCATAAAAATGATGATAAACTGGTATTTATCACACCCCCATGATTATCTTTTGCTAGTCTCTTAGCAAAACAAATTTTTACGAAATGGAATTCTTGGGGAAACTAATTTTTTCAACTTTTTTAAGGAGAAAGAGATCACGGGACCTTGGTTGATTAAAGCACTAGAGGTATGGGATCTGTTAAACATAAACATCGGGATTTGTTTTCGGATTAAAAGATTAGACGAATCGGGATCAATATATCCTCTAAAAGTTCATAGATTAACACATTGTTAATTCAAATGACTCAAAATTTTTGTATTTAGGATTTTTCTGGCTTTGAATCTGATTTGCAATGTGCAATAACCTTTACAACCTTGTGTCTGTGTTTGTGAAAAGCCAACATTTATAAGGGTGTGTTTTGGTTTAAAACCTTTTTTTGTCTCCCCCCCATGCTTATTCTTAGCTTAGTCTTACAACAGATGTATCAGAATCATCATTCCCGTTACCAATCCTCGAGGGGGCTCTGGCACCAGTACTTCGAGATAGCATTGTCCATGACACCACCCAGCAGCTCATAACCCCAAAACACAATGCAATGTAAAGGGGCGCTCCAAGCAAACTCAAGCTCTTGCTTCAATGCTACTGGTAGAGCACCATCCAAGACAGTTGAGCTGCAAAAATGCACTTTAATGCTCCATCTAAAGATGTGAAACATAGATATAAATCAACATTGAGGTGTAACATGTTGACATCCTTTTCGGCAGTGGGAACTCAAACCAATGATCTGCTTCAGACTTTTACTAAGGCCAAACAAAGGTGTCTTTCTAAATTTTAATTATTTTTAGGTGTTGACTTGTCTGTGAATTTTGACACAAGAAATTTTGCTCGAGATGCAAGTTTTTGAATCAGAAACTAAGCCAGATACTTTCCATGTTACAAAAGAGGATCAAGTCACTTGAACTATCATGAGTTCAGGTGGAATTTTAGAGAAGGATATTTGATATAGTCTAAAGGTAGACTCTAAAATTCTAATGATCAGATCTGTATCCTTATCCCTTATTGATAAAGATAATATCCTATTGTACCAAAAAGTGAGTTTTTAACCTTAGTCCTGATTTCAAAATTTCCTAAAAAGGTTTTCGAACATTTTATTTTATTTTATTTTATTTTGGGTATGCATGCAGAATAAGAAAAAAATGCATATTTTTGGGTTTTGAAAATCCTGATTTGATCATCAAAATCTAAAAACACCCTCCAGGCTTAAGATGTTGCATGTTCGCATGCTAGAGGAAGGTATAGAGTTCACCTTAGTGTAGGCGATCAGAAACAGGATGAGAAAAACCATTGAAAAATATGAAAAAGGAAAGTGGAAAAATGATGGGTTACCTCCCAACCAGTGCTATCTTTTCCGCCATTCAGTCGGGCATGATGTGTATTAGTGATCACTAGTGGTTGGGTCAGTTAAATAAAATGTTTCTGAAGGAAGATTCGAGGTGTTATCAAGATAGGGCTTTAAATGCTAACCCTTGACTTGAAAACTAGTATTAGTGTTGAAGCGGAAAATCATCACAAACAGAAGTTAAGTTTTGAAAACCTGTTGTTATAGTGTGATTTGTGAAGAAATCCATCAACAAATAAATTTTACCGAAACTCAAAAAGAATTCTGGGTTGAACACGGGAGGCTATGTCGATTTGAAATCCACGATTATATTTTTTTATTTTTGTTTAGAAAGTGAGATAATCACAATGAATTCGATATTAACAATGAGAGAGAGAGAACAAACACTTTATAATATGGATAATGTATTACAACTAGAAAATGAAAAATATTACAGCTAGAAAGCGAGAAATATTACAACTAGAAAGTAGTAAAATCTACTCTAGAAAGCAGTAAAGAGAAAGGAGGTGAGAAGTTATCCTCAACGGCTGCTTGGAGGATGAGCTGGACAGGACGACGCCTGGAAGACGGAGGGCGAAGATGAAAGACGGAGAACAAAGCGGGAAGAACTGGGGATGAGGCAAGGCATCGTCAATGCGGGATCCACTTTCAGAATGGAGGCGAGAAAAACTTTGATTTTAACTCTAAAAGAGCATCCCGGGTTTGGGACAAGCTTCTTTAGAGCTTTGGAGAGGGAGAGATGTGAAGGAAGGGATGATTGAAATGTAGGGGGCATAGGCCTTCTTATAGGTGTAGAGGTTTGGAGCAAAAAGGTCACTTCAAGTTAAAAACATTAAATGTGAGGGTTTTTAGTGATAGATATAAATGTCACTAAAGACCCCACATCGCTGAACGTGCATGCGCACCCACGCCTCCTCTCCTCGCACTTCAAAGCCTCATGCACGATCGCGTGATCTCGGCCATTCGATCGCAAGATCAGACAGCCAAGAAACAAGCACCATCGCTTCTTCTTCAGTGCCTTTGCCTACCCATGTGTGATGGTGCGTTGGATCACACGTCATCGCACGTGTAGTACAGTCATGACAAGGGGTGGAAATCGCGAGTTTAAGGAAAACAACCCCGTAGTACAGTCGTGAAATCCACTCATCAAAAATAATTTCTAAAATAATGAGACTTGGAGTCCCGGTCATTCGTCTCTGGAGGCATTATGGAAACGCAAAATGAATTCGATCTTGCTCTGTCTACTTGCTTAGAAACTCATGCTGGTTTATGATTATGTACATATTCATGCATGACATGTTGTTGCAGTAGAAATATAAAATGAGTGCAGGCAACTGATTATCACGAGAAAGATATTGCAATCAAGCACATGGTGATTTTCACACATAGATGTAGAGATATATAAAAGATGATTTCATTGATTGCATCAGAGTTACCAAACACAGCTAGAAGATTGCTTGGCACAGGAAAGCTTGAAACATAAACTACTCGCTAGTAGAAAATGACTACATACATGAATCTATGAGGGGATTATGCATGCATCATTGGGGGAGAAATATCAAGCTACACTACTAAGCAGTAATAAAGTAGTAAATCTACAAAAAACTATATCACTTAGCTAGCAGAAATAAGGGCATTCGGAGGTGGGCTCCGAAGGCCTTTGACTTGGTTGAGAGGAGAAAGAGGAGCGGCCAGGGGTGCTTAGGCCAACCCTTGGAGAGGTGAGGAGGAGGTGATCCAGGCTTGGCATGGAGGTGGTGGAGCCATGGTGGTGCTCGTGGAGATTGAGGTGTGAAGGTGGAGTTATGCTATGGAAAGTGGAATGAAGCCAAGAGTGAATGGGTGCAAATGGCCGTCCCTTAGGTCTTTTTATAGACCTAAGGGAAGTGCTCTAGAGAATTATAGAATTCTCTAGAGAGGGCCTATGGTGGGAGGCTGTAAGAGAGGGAGAGAGAGGGTGGAGTGGTTCTTTTAGATCCACAAAATGTGGATCTCAAAGAAGACCCTTCCTTGGTTGCTTAAAATAGCAACCAAGGGTGGTGCCCAAGTGGAGAGAGTTCTAGAGAACTCTAGTGAGTGTGTGGGTGTGTGAATGGGTGTGTGTGTGTGTGTGTATGTGGTCATAACCTAGGTGGCTATGTGGTCTAGGTTAGGTCCTAAGGGGTTTGGGTTAGTGTAGGTCTCAAATTAGGGTTGCAAACCCTAATTGCTAAGGAGAAAATGCAATTAAACTTAATGATTGTGCAGCAATCATAGGTCTTAATTGACCTAAATTAATCTAGGACTTAGCATAAGTTAGGATAATTCATGCATGTATAAGCATTATTTTCATCTTTACTGCTTTCTTTTAGCTATGCATAAAATAATTCTATAATGTGTTGATTAGGTGCATTATGTCAACTACAGGTAATAAGCTGACCAGAAGGTAGATCTAAAGCTAGATCTGAAGAATAAAGAACAACTGGAGTTGCAGCAGAGCTGGAGCGGAAGACCTAGATTAGATGCAGTAGATAATAATGTAAGGGAGTTAAGGTATGCTATTCTATTAAGTAGGAATAAAGCAATAAATTATGAAGAACTTAGGACCATCCTAGCCCTAGGATAGCCTAGAAGCTTCCCCAAGCCTTAGCCACCCTTAGATTAGATCACCACACCCTAGGAAACCTTAAAACCCTAATTCTAGGCTCTATCTGGACGTCCAAAAAAGTTATAGGACGTCCAAAACCCTTAGCCAACTCTCGCACACCTTAAACCCACTTCTATAGTGTTATTGGACGTCCAGACACTTGGTCAGACGTCCAATTTCTGCAGAAGATAGAACCTAGAATCCCTCCTGACTCTGATTGGACATCCAAAAAACAAGTCTGGACTTCTGATTTTTCACTATAAGACATCTGACACTATTATTGGATGTCCAGAACTGCCCTCCAAACCCTATTTTGAGATTCAAGCCTTGATCTTGGATCTCTAGGTTCCTAAACCCAATTCCAACCACATAGGAACCTAAATTAAGGTGCCCTAACCCTAGTACATCACCTCTATACCTCCCTAAGGACCTAATTAGGTCCTCAATAAACCTAATTGACTTGGATCTTAGTCAATTCCATCAGCTTATTCAATTAGACTCATTGAGTCTAATTGAGCCCTGATCTCAGCACACACTATCCAATTGGAGTCACTGAGATTCCAATTGACCTAGACCTGACTTAATTGAGTTATTTTACTCTCAATTAAGTTTTCGCACACCCAATTAAATTTGTATTAAGTTTAATTACACTTTACCTTAGTGAATTAGGGTTTACAACCCTAATTTGAGACGTACCTTGACCTAAACCGACTAGAACCTAACCTAATCAACCTAGCCACCTAAGTTTTGACCCACACACACCCACACACACCATCCACACGAGAATACCTAGCCTAGAGTTCTCTAGAACTCTCTACCATGTGTTGTTGCCTTGGTTGAAAAAATTAGCAGCCAAGAGCCATTCAATTTTTAGATCCACATTTGGTGGATCTAAAAACCACCATCCATCCTCTCCCTCTCACTCTCTCACGAGCTCCCACCATAGGCCTCTCTAGAGAATTCCATAATTCTCTAGAGAGCTTCCCTTAGGTCTATAAAAAGACCTGAGGGGTGGCCATTTGCACCCATCCACTCTTGGTTCCATTTAGCTTAGTTTCATTCCACATCCACTCCACCTCCATGTCCATGAGTAGCTTCACCATGGCCACCACCACCTCCATGCCAAGATGCTGGATCACCTCTCCAACCTCTCTCCAAGGGTCGGCCTAAGCACCATTGGCTGCCCCTCCTCTCAACCAACTCAAAGGCCATCGAAGCCACCTCCAAATGCCCTTATTTCTGCTAGATTAGATTATAGTTCTTCTTAGATTTACATGATTTATTTACTTCTTAATAGTGTAGTGTTGAAACGACGAAGTACTACGCTATCGAATTTGGTTTTGAAAACCTGTCGTTGTAGTTTGAATAGCGAAGAACTCGGGTTCAACAAATAAAATTTATACCAGAATAGAAATCCTGGGTCGAACTCAGGGAGGCTACATCGATCCAAATTCACAATTATATTTTTTTCGTGTTTTTATTAAAAAGTGGAGTAGTTACAATGAAATGAAGCACTATAAACAATCAGAGAAAGAGAGAAAATATCCACTTGATACTTCAAAATGTTTATACAACTAAGTAAGCAAGATATTACACTAGAAAGCAGGAAAACTATTACAACTAGAAAGCAGGAAAAAGGAATGGGAGAGTGAAGTTATCCTCCTCGACGATCGCTTGGAGGACGAGCCGGACGAGACAATGCATAGAAGACGAAGAATGGAGTGGGAAGGAGGTCGAGGTACGAAGAACGGGAACGAGGAAGCACGTCATCGTCGTTGCGGGATCCGCTTCCGAAATGAGGGCAAAAAATTGACTTTATCTCTTAAGGAGCATCCTGGGTGTGGGACAAGCTTCTCTTGAGCTTTGGAGAGGGAGAGAAGAGAAGGAAGGGATGAGAAATTTGTATGGAGGGGGTCTCCTTTTATAGTTGCAATGAGTGAGGGCATTTTGGTCATTACATTTTGAAAAACATTAATTCAGGACCTTTAGTGATGAATAAATCCGTCACTAAAGGCTTGAACATGGCCTTCGTGGATGGCGCTCATGCACCCGCTCGCCTTTCGCGCCTCAAATGCGTGCTCCACATCCTTCAAATCTTGGTCGCCCGATCGTGAGATCGGAAGGCTAAGATCTCTCCTCACCATGCCTCATCTGCGTGCGCTTTGCGCGTGTGATCCTGCATCACCTGGGGGCATCAGATAGTGCATGGGCGCTATCGGCGATGCGACGTCGTTGGATCTTGATCGCGCGGATGATCGTGCCCATGCGCCCACTCCAATTGAGGCGTGAGAGGGCTTGAACCCGTGCCTCCTTGTCTCGATAGGGCGCCCGACCAATGGGCTACGGGCGCGTTTGTGTCAAGCGCTCAACTCAAGCACGTGCGCCCCGCAGCCATTGGATCTCGATCCAACGGTGGAGATGCACTGGCCAGATGAGCTTAGGCAGGTTCATGTGATCTATTGGGTGGTTGAGATGGTGCCACATGGCGCCATCTTGGTCGTCCATCTTTTGAGTGATGTAGATGGTGCCACGAGTATCGGATTGGATCGATTTTTGCGTCGTTAGGCTGCGATCGTCGATCCGAACCCATCCGTGTGGTCAGATTTTCCATCTGAAGTGTGGATTAACACCATCTTGGCCCTTGATCTTCTAGGATTCCTCGATCTCTATCTAATGCTATGGATATTCGATTAGGGCAATCTTAGAGTCGTTGAACTCCAATCGTCTCCCTGATCAGATCCGTATGGTTGGATCTTCGATCCAAGGCCCCAATAAAAAGTCACCCTGTCCCTGACCATAAAAAGGAGATAATTAACCTACATTTTATTCAGACTAATCTAAGTGAGGAATGATGCATGTTATGCAATATTTATAGTATGTAATGCAATTCTATGCTTAAGAACATGCATAAATAGACATTTTATGTAATATAAACATGTTTACATCACACCCCCATGCCTATCTTTTGCTAGTCCCTAGCAAAAACTACATGCTATTTATAAAAGAATTAGGTTGGATTACTTAGGCATAAGTTATTTTCGACATTAAGAAATTTTTTTACTTAGGATCTGAACTTTCATAGACACAACAGCATTCAAGTATCTGCCAAAATGCAGACACCTCAAGCCCTCACCTTATTCAAAGAAAATTTTCTTTTTCTATTTTTCTTCTTTTCTAATTTTTTTCAGATTTTTGAGTTTTGGGTTAAAGAGTAGCTTTCTACAGCCATTCAACCCACCTAAGATTTGATGAGAACCCTAAGTTCTAAGCATCTTATTATGAATGTGATAGACTCGTTGATCGGCAATTGGAACAGACTTCACGTTTCTATGCCTCTAGGTGACCTTAAAAAGAAAGTTCTGCCTAAAGGTGTATCTTTACGACCAGTAGCTTTCTCCCTACTTTTATTTTTATGGGGACAACAAAAGGGTGAATCCAGTGTATATCTCTCGGTTTATTCTACTTCTCCGCTTCTTCCTAAGTGTTTTGGGAATTTTCAATGCATTTCATGATCTAGGTTCTGGACAACCGGTTGATGAGCTGTTACCACCGACAACTTACCAGCCATACTCGTGCGGCAAAGTGTGGTTTGTTTTTTTTTTTAAGTAGGCGGCTTCCCTGGTCTAAGATTTACCTAAAGGCAGTAAGAAGAGAATGGTCTAGTGACTGGGCTCTGGATAACCTACCTACGGGGTGTTACCCACGATAACTTGCCAGCCATATCACTCTAGAAGGTTCATTAGCTACCCAATTTCTGTTAAAATCACCGATCAACAGGTCAATGAAAAAAAAGTGTGTAGATGCTTTAGACTTAAAGTTTCCTCAAATCAAAGGGTGGGTTGATAAGTCGTGTACTTATCACCAAAACTTATTTAATCAAATTACCATAGAATTAAGATGGTGAGGACTCAAAAATCAAATCCACATTTTAGTGGATACACGGGCCGATTAAGCCCAAAGACCTGAAGGGTCTTTGTGTTCAGATCCTAATGTAATATTTCCTAAGATAGAAAAGTCCTAATGTCCAAGTATTCCTTCCGAATTCAATTTCTTTTTATGTATATATAAGAAGAGACATACAATTTACAAGAATTTTATAGAGCTGACAAAATGATTCAAAAATGAATCCACCCCCCCATGCCTAACTGATGTAATGTCCACATTGAGAAAAAGAGACATGAAAGAAAGGGTAGAGTATGAAAGATATCACCTGAATATGAAGCTCGAGTCAGCTTTCTGTCATATGTACAACTGCTGAGTTTAATGCCATCAGCTAGCGAAGTCCAGCAAAAGAAGTCACAACATGGTTAGAGCAAATGTGTTTGAGACGGGTTCTGCAAGAGTACGGTCAATAACAGGCTTCAGACGTTAACCGTTGACTTTAAATGTATTACAAGTCTTTGGGTTAGAGATCTGAACAACTCCTTTTGGAAAAATCTAGTCGATAATGAACAGGTCGTTCCACTTCGATCTAAGTTTGCCGGGAAAGAGCTTAAGTCGAGAATCGAATAACTAGACCTTCTGGTTTGGCTCAAAGCTCTTGTGAGAAATCAATTGATCATGTAGAGCTTTGGTCCGGGCCTTGTAGATCTTGGCATTCTCATATGCATCATTTCTAAGCTCTTTGGAGTTTCCTGGTCTTCCCGGCTAAACTCAGATGTAAATTGCACTGCTTGATTGCCTAGAATGGCCTATGTTCAATCTCTACGGGTAAATGGCATGCCTTTCCATACACCAGACGAAACAGAGACATGTCGATGGGCATTTTATACGCCGTACGGTAGGCCCAAAGAGTGTCCTCAAGCTTTTGAGTCCAGTCCTTGCGATCAAGCCTAACTGTTTTCTACATAATATTCTTGATCTCCCGATTGGAGATCTCAGCCTATCCATTCATCTGGGGATGGTAAGGTGTGCAGATTTGGTGATTAACCCCGTATTTAGCCAGTAAATTATGGAACTGGGCATTAGTAAAATGAGTGCCACCATCACTAATGATGGCCCTCGGAATCCCAAACCTGCTGAGGATGTTTTTCTTGACAAAATCGATAACCACCTTGTGGTCATTGGTTTGGGTGGGAATCGCCTCAATTCATTTGGACATGTAATCAACAGCGACGAGAATGTATTGATGTCCAAATGAAGGGAGAAAGGGTCCCATGAAATCGATGCCCCAAATGTCGAAGATTTTGACAGGAAGAATTGGGTTTAGGGGCATCATATCTCTCTTAGTTATGCTCCCGAGTGCCTAACATCAGGAACATGACCTTGAGAAATCTTAGGCATCCTTGAATAAAGACGGCCAATAGAAGCCAGATTACAAAATCTTTGCAGCCGTCGTTTTCCTGGAGAAATGTCCACCACACGTAGATGCATGGCAGAACTTGAGTATACTGTTGAATTCGTTCTCCAAAACACATCGGCTAATAATCTGATCAGAGTCGATGCGGTACAGTTCAAGGTCCTCCCAGAAGTAGTATTTAGCCTCAGATTTGAGTCTATCCCAATGTTGCTTGGTCCAATCCTGTAGGATTTGACCAATGACCAAATAATTAACAATATCAGCAAACCACGGGGTTTGGACACCTGAAACTGTAAGGATGGTTTCGTCCAGAAAAGTATCAGCAATTGAGACGTCTGGATGAGAAGAATCACTTAGAAGTCTCGACAAATGATCCGCCACCACATTTTGTACCCTGAATTTATCCTTGATTTCAAGATCAAATTCTTGAAGCAGAAGAATCCAATGAATAAGCGAAGGTTTGGCATCCTTTTTGGCCAAGAGATGTCTTAAGGCTGAGTGGTCGGTATTAATGATGACATGAGACCCTAAGAGATAAGCCCTGAATTTTTCCAAAGTAAATACTACAGCTAGTAATTTCTTTTCAATAATAGTGTAATTCCTCTGGGCTTCATCCAGAGTTTTACTAGCGTAGTAGATGACAGAGGGCTTCCTGTCAACTTTTTGACCCAAAACAGCCCCAACCGCATAATCAGAAGCATTGGCCATGATCTCAAAAGGGGTTGTCCAAACCAGAGGTTGCAACACCAGAGCACAAGTGACTGCCGTTTTTAGAAAATCAAATGCCTTACAACATGATTCGTCGAAAACAAACGACGTTTCTTTGGCAATAAGGTTACTCAGAGGACAAGCAACCTTCGAGAAATCCTTGATGAATCTTCTGTAGAATCCCACATGACCAAGAAATGATCGAATTTGTTTAACAGATGTGGGCGGAGGAAGTTTAGTGATAGCATCAACCTTAGCTTTATCCACTTCAATTCCCCATTCAGAGATTACATGACCCAAGATGATGCCTTCTTGTGTCACGAAATGACTCTTTTCCCAGCTAAGGACCAATCGTGTTTTCACGCATCATTTAAGAATCATTTCTAGATTAGCTAGACAAGAATCAAACGATTCTCCAAAAATAGAGAAATCGTCTATGAAGACTTCCATAAACTCTTCCACCATGTCAGAGAATATGGCTAACATACACCTTTGAAAAGTCACAGGTGCATTACATAAATCGAATGCCATCCTACGGAAAGCAAAGGTTCCATAGGGACATGTGAAAGTAGTTTTTTCCTGATCCTCGGGATGGATAGGAACTTGGTTGTATCACGAGTAGCCATCAAGAAAACAAAAGTACTTTTTCTTGGCTAATCTTTCCAAGATTTGATCAATGAAAGGCATAGGGAAATGATCCTTTTTCTTGGCCGTGTTCAGCTTATTGTAATCGATACAAACCCTCCAAGAGGAAGATGAACGAGCTGTGATAGATTCTCCTCTCTCGTTAGTCACAACGGTAATCCCAGCTTTCTTGGGAACAAGCTGCACGAGACTTACCCAGGGACGATAAAAGATCGGATAAATAATTTCTGCATCGAGCCACTTAATAATCTCCTTTTTGACCTATTCTCGCATATTTGGATTTAATCTCCTTTGCATCTATCGAGAAGGGTGAGATCCATCTTCCAAGAATATTCTATGATTGCAGTAAGATGGCTCGATCCCCCTAAGGTCATGAATGGTCCAACCAATTGCCTCCTTGTGTTCCTTCAGGACCTTAATCAATTTAATCTCCTGCTCCTTTGTTAATTAGCACTGATAATCACAGGGAGAGTCTTCTGTGGTCCTAAAAATTGATGTTTCAAATTCTCAGGCAATGGTTTCAGTTCAAGCTGGGGCGGGTTGATGATTAAAGGTAAGGAAGATGCTGATGACTCATCAAGAGGAAGAGGTTGAGAGTGAACAAAATCAATAACCTCTTCAGAAGATGGCAAGTCTGCCATAGAGGGCTGCGGGTCCAATTCATCATCAAAGGAGGAACTTTCAATTGCAGAAACCATCAAACAAGTTTCAATGTTCACATTATCCTCAATAAATCCACAATCCTCAAATTTATTAATCGCCTTAAAAATATCCAATTTCATTCATTGATCCCCAAAGGCGATTTCCATGCTACCTCTTTCACAATTAATGTTGGCCTTAGCGGTAGCCAGGAACGGACGCCCTAGAATGATGGGCGTGTTCCTCATATTTTTGGGTACATCCTTGTCAAGGACAAGGAAATCTACAGGAAAATAGAAATCCTTAACCTTAACAATAACATCTTCAATAATGCCTCATGGATTTGTGACCGAACGGTCCGCTAACTGCAGCATTACTGAAGTCGGCCGAAGTTTACCTAATCCAAACTTATCGTAAAGAGAATTTGGAATTAGGTTGATGGATGCACCCAGATCCAAAAGTGCTCTATCAAAAGTGTAATCTCCGATGACACAAGAAATCAACGGAACACCTGGATCTCTCTTTTCCTGAGGGAAGTGGTGCAGGATAATAGAACTAGCCTACTCGGAGAGTACCACCTTCCTTGGAATAGATTCTCTCGACTTACGCTTTTGTGTACATAAATCCTTTAAAAATCTCGCGTAAGCTGGTATATGCTTGATAGTGTCGAGAAGCGAGATATTGATCTCAACATTCTTAAAAATATTCAGAAGCTCCTCATTGCTATCAACAGACTTCTTCTTCTTTGATCTGATAAAGGCTTCAGGAAAAGGAACATGAGTCAGATCTTTGGAATCAGGTTCCTGAGCCATGATTTCTTCTCCAGAATTCTCCTTTCTCTCCTCAAGTTCTTCAGGACTTGGTAAATCAGAACAGTGTGGTTGTGGATCCTGAGTTTGTTTACCACTCCTCAAGGTAACAGAATTTATGGATGCATATGAGTTTGGGTCTTGGGGAGGGTTAGGAAAGATTGGAGGGGTTTGATTAGCTAAGAATTGTTGATGTGCAGAAGAAGAGGAAGAAGGACCCTGCTCAACCACCTGAGCATGTGCGTGTGGGTCCCTCTGATTTTCGTACCCATGGGCTTGGTTGCCCGGATTTAGGATATTTCGCGGGTTGGGTATGGGTTGGGATGGTAGAGATATGGGTTGATGAGAGTTAGCTATGAGCCCAGTTTACAAGTTGTCCAGCGAGGTTTTCATTTGTTGCATGAGCTGCAGCATGGATCCTTGCATCTCTACCATTTGTCAGTTCAAATCAGCCTGCCCTATGGGTTGACGGGCATTCTAAGCTGGCTGATTGACCTAATTTGGGGGCAACTGAGTATACACATGACCCTAACCCATTGGTCGTTGTGGAGCGTAGTTGCTGGGTTGGAATTGGGTCTGTTGCCCCAGGTTTTTCCAGGAGAAGTTAGGGTGGTTTCTCCAACCCAGATTATAAGCATTAGAGTAGGGATTGGACCTAACGTTCTCCTGTACAACACAAACATCCTCATAGGGTGAGGATGGAGAGAAAGAAAGGGAAGGATCAAAAAAACTGGGATCAAAGGCCCCAGTTTGGAACCCGTGGGGTTCCGAATAATGCTGACTCACAGGTTGAGCCTCATCGAGTTGATTCACGAACTCCTATCCAGAAGGAGCTTGCGACAAATGGAATCCCGAATTTTGGGATTGAGTGGATAGAGAGTTGTTCATTGAATTTCCAGCCATCCACTCTTCCATTCTCTTAGCAACCAAGTCTGCCTTATCAAGTTTGTTACAAATTAATTCCATATCGAATGAATGAGAGTCATGGACTTCATTAACATTCGATCTGGGCTGTTGGGACCGGTTAAAAGCATCCATGGAGGCATAATTGATTGAATTCTCACTCATTTCCTTAAACAAATTGTGTGCAATATCCGTGTCTTTGTTGAGGAAATTACCTCTACAAGAAGCGTCCACATGATTTCTGAGTTGCTCAGTCAACCCGTGGTAGAAGATTTGCATGAGTTTCCATTTTGGCACCTCGTGCTATGGACACCTCCGCAATAAGTCCTGGAATCACTCCCAAACCACATGAAACTGCTCCCCTGGCCGCTGGGTAAAGGTAGTGATCACTCATCTCAAAGCATTAGTACGTCTGACAAGGAAGAATTTCTTCAGAAAGGCCAATTTCAACTCATTCCAAGTTGCAATTGGTCTTCCTATAGTCTTGTACCAATGAGCGACTTTATCCCTAAGAAAGTGGGGGAAGAGCCTTATGATCATTTGCTCCTCATTCACGTTTCCTGCCTTGGTGGTCTAGACCAACGTGGTCAAGTCCTCCAAGTACTGAAATGGGTCTTCAGAGCCAAGCCCATCGTAATGTTTGATCAAGCTTAACACCTGGGGCTTGATTTCTATGTCTCCGACCAGAATCTGGATGCCGGGACATTCCCTGTAATTTGAAGGATCATAAAAATCCTTCAAGGGCTGAGCGCTCTGCATTCTCTGGAACCATTCCAACATTCTCTGCATTTGTTCCAGCTGCCTTCGGAATTCCTCCTATGGATCCTGGGGCAGAGGAGGCTATTGATCGGCCATGGGATCAATTTGACCAAAATCCATTTTACACCTCCTAGAATACTCTAGTGGTCCTTCCAATCCGGGATTCAATGATCGTCTTCCCAGCATAAACTAGGAAAAGGTCGGAGGGACTGGGGATAAGGACCCTGTAGCACAACAAAACAAGCCTGTCCTTAAGTGGGGTAGCCTAAGGATCTACAGACTCCCAAAACCCGCCTTAAGATTATAAATGATTTACTCTACTTGTTTCTACTCAATCCAACCAGTTAGGAGGGACTGGGGAGAAGGTTCTTCCTTTGGCTTCTCCTTCGGTTCTTAGTGTACCCCCCAGCCGTGGTCGTTTAATGCTACTACCCTAGCTAGACATCAGATTAATCAGTACAAGTAGGTTAATCATGAACAATCTCAGACTAGGCCCTAAAGAGCGAATCAGTCCTTAAGGCCAACGTCTACTCGATTTTATTGAGGCCTAGGATTGAGTGCTTATGGAATGTGATGGACCCTTAAAATGGGTTGTTCCCTTAATGATTGATTGAGTATGTGTAAGTGCGTGCACAACCAGGGTTTTTAAGCAAGATTATTTGTGATGCGTAGATTTTAATGTTCAAATCTTGCTTAAGTAGCTTTTAGGGTTTAGAATTTGGTTGATTTCAATCAAGTTTGAGGCAAACCAGGTTTTCAAGCATGGGTGAAAATTGCTTTCCTTTAAAACCAAAAATAAAGTGGAGTGCCTGGTATGAACCTAAATTGAAAACCCTAAGAAGAAGCTACTTGATGAGTTGATTTTAGGTTGAGTGGTGCAGCCCAAACAACTCAAACAACTGGCCACAACTGCACCACTAGGTTAGGCACACAGAAATGGTTAACCTAGAATAATTTCTACTATTTTATGTGTTGATTTGTGTGTATCAGTTCCATAGATTAGAACCCAATTGAGCAGAAGCAAATCAAGTAGGTTAAGTGCCTTGAATGTGAGTGTATGTTGAAAATTACCCTAGAAAATTATCTTCTTTTTTTTTCATATAAGTGAGGGTGAAATGAGTGTGAGTGGAAATCCAAACAACCAAACTAATCCTAGGATATATGCAAACACCTAGGTTAATTGGAATATGAATTTAATGTGACAAATGAAATCTATGGAGGGGGAAGAATGGGGAGCACTTATAGTCGTCTTCAACTGCACCTTACTCCTATCTACCGCTTGACAATTCCCTGATGGAGGTCTCTATAAAATAATAGACACAAGAGAAAGCAAATCACAAGACAATAAAGTGCGTGAAATGTGAAAAGAAGATCGGAAATCATTGCCTCCTCGGCAATGGCACCAAAATGTTGAAACAACGAAGTACTACGCTATCGAATTTGGTTTTGAAAACCTGTCATTATAGTTTGAATAGCAAAGAACTCGGGTTCAACAAATAAAATTTATACCAGAATAAAAATCTCGAGTCGAACTCAGGGAGGCTACGTCGATCCAAATTCGCAATTATATTTTTTTTCATGTTTTTGTTAAAAAGTGGAGTAATTACAATGAAATGAAGCACTATAAACAATCAGAGAAAGAGAGAGAGAGAGAGAGAAAGAGAGAAAACATCCACTTGATACTTCAAATATTTATACGACTGGAGTCTAAATATAGAATGTAAGTTGGTCCTAATTGGGGGTGATAGCAGGCGATGTGGGCGACAGCAGGCGAAACAAGGGCAGCAACCGGTGGAATCAGGGATGGTGAAGGCTGGCATACTTGGAGGTCGAGGGTTTGAAGGTGGAAGGAGCAGAGGGACTCTGATGTGCACGGTAAAAGGGGGATGGAGGCGAGATGGTCAGATAGAAGGGGCGCAAAGGTGCACGGCAAGATCTTATGTTTCCGCTGCCGGCATCAGGGACATGTGGCGACTACTTGCCAATCTCCCGTGGTGTGCTTAGAATGCGGGGGATTTGGTCACAAGAGGGATTCATGTAGGGGACTTGGGGGGCAGGTGAAAGAACGTCTTTTCCCGTGCTCTAGAATTTTGAATTCTAGGACTTTGCAGACGCCGCCTCCGCCCCCTTCTCTGCGTAGCTCGAGGGGGCTTACTGTTGATGTGGAGGTTCCTATGATAGAAAACATCAAAGCTGCAGAGATGGCTTTGGGTGGAGCTCTGATCGGGGAGGTTATGTCTGGAAGACCGACGGCAGAGAATGTACGCATCCTGGTAAACTCTCTTTCCCTTTCAATCAACTCCTGACAGTCTGCTTTTTTATCAACTACATGATTTGTCCTCTTTGGGTTGGGAATGGTGGATGTTGAGAGGCTGCGATTTCAGACATCCTGCAACGATGGCCTCACGGTGACCTGGAGATTGGTTTCTTCCTTTGATGGAGCTTTGCCGGAGAGGCCACCCAAGAGAGTGGGGTCCAGATCAGGAAAACTTGAGATAGAGGGGTTGCCTCTGCATCTGAGGTCGAAGGAGGTCGTATCATCAATGATTTCAGGATTTGCATCAGTTGCAAAAGATGCGATTGTTGGACTGCTTGAGGGCAATGGGTGCTTGTTGAATATGATGGTCGATGTATTTAAAGTTGGCTCTGTACCTGATAGACTGATTCTGAGATGTGGTGGGAGCTCCTGGATGCTGAGGTTCTTGGTGGGTGACACTATAGCAAAGCAAGATAAGTCATCTGGACTTGAAGCTGGTGAGAAGGCGGCTGCACAGGAACTGTGCAAGGCTCCTTTCGAAGAAACCCCATCTATCAAAAATCATAAGGACCTCCATGTGGGGGAGAAGGGGGAGATTCTGAATGTTGAGAAGGAGGAATTGGGTGGGGTGGAAACAGCAGGACCAACGTCCATGGTGGCAGGGGATGTGCTGCCAGGCGGTGTGGAGACTGAGGAGCAGGGGATTTGTGAGAGGCAGCTTGAGTCTCTGAAGGATAAACAGGACCTGCACAAGATGGAGGGCCTTAAATGTGATGGTGGTTCTTGCGCTAAAACTGGTAAGGGCAGATCACCTTATAGCCTTAGACAGAGGAAGTCAAAGGCTATCATTCTAATGGATGAAGATGAGATTGCGGAAGTTATGCAGGTATGTAAGTGCCAATCCCTCAGGGGGGAGGGGTCTCGTGAGGATAGATGAGAATCCTCACTTGGAACGTACGTAGGTTGCGCAACAAAAGCCGAAGGGCTTCTTTGATGAGATATTTGAGAGAATGGGAGATTGAATGTGCGATCATTCAAGAGACGCACATTGAAAGCAACTCTGATAAGCTTTGGTATGACTTGTTGGCTTCAGGGATGAATGAATGTGTGAAGATTGATGCACAGGGGAGATCTGGGGGTATTGCTATCTGGTGGAGGAAGGTGTGGGCTCAATGTCTGGAAGTTCACAAAGCCAAGCATATGCTGACTTGCAAATTCCAAATTCACCAAGGGCATGAGTATTTATGGATTACTGGGGTATATGGACCATGTACTGCATCTGCCAGGTAGGAGCTGTGGGAGGAGTGGACTGCTGCAGCTGAGTTGGTGCAGGGGGGAGTATGGTTGACGGGTAAGGATTTCAATTGTGTGTTAACAGCGGCAGACAAACCTAATGGTGGCACAGACAGCTCAGCTGTTGGCTTCTAGATGATGGTTCAATCTCTTCATCTGAGTGAGTATCCATCTTCTAGTGTGGAATTTACATGGTGCAATGGAAATGGGCTGGCATCCAGACTAGACAGATTCTTTGAGAATGTGAACATTCTCGAAAGATTTCAGTTGTCGGCTGTGAGTGGATTGGACCGACCATTCTCTGATCAGACCCCTTTGGTGTGGGACAGTGGGGAAGAAACCCAAGTTAGCTCCTACTTCAAGCTCAAAAGATCTTGGCTGAATGAACCAGGCTTCTGTCAGATGGTCAGCTCATGGTGGCAAGCTAAAAAGGTGGAGGGCTCTGCTACTATAAGATTGGCAACCAAGTTGATTGATTTGCGCACTGTCTTAAAAGAGTATGGATTTACTGTTAGCTTGATGAGGCAGCAAAGGAGGAGGGAGGCTTTGAATAAAATTTAGGAGCTGGACTCTAAGGAAGCAGCTGGCCCTTTGTCTGAGGAAGAACTTGCTGAGAGGAAGGTGTGGTAGGGTGTGATACTGGATGAAGACATTAAACAAGAAATCAATTGGAGGGAGAGATCAAGGCAATCATGGCTCAAGGAGAGAGATGCCAACACGAAATTCTTCCATCTTGCGGCTAGCTCTCGAAGGTGTGTTAACTTTATTTCTTCTATTCTCAGAGATGGACATAGGATCACTTCCACTTAGGAGATAAAATCTGAAGCCATTAATTATTATAGAGAGGCTTCTCAGGCAGCTAAGAGGGGGAAATGGAGAATGGCAAGGAGTGATGTTCCTAGGGTGACGAGTGAATAGGCCTCTCAGCTGACAACAATCATCACTGAACAAGAGACCCTGCAGGCAATCAGAGAGCTCAATATGGAAGGGTCCCCAAGCCCTGATGGAATACAAGTTTTCTTCTACAGAGAGATGTGGTGTGTGGTGGGCAAGGAAGTGATGTATGTCATTAGAGAATTTGAGAAGGGAAATGCTGGATTTGAAAGGATTAGCAAGTCTTATCTTTTTCTATTGCCGAATTCTCAGACTCTAGGCTACTCTCCCTTTCAAATTCCATCTACCTTGTCATCAGCAAGATTTTGGCTAATCGACTGAGAACTATTTTACAGGGACTGATCCATCCGGTGCAAGCTGCATTCCTGCCTAACAGATCACTCCAAGAATCTTTCATTTTGGCTCAGGAAATGGTGAGTGGATGGCACAGAAGGAAATGTAAGGCATTCATGTGGAAAGTTGATTTCCAGAAGGCATATGATTCGATCTCTTGGCCGTATCTCTAGGAGGTTTTTAAAAGGAGAGGTTTTCCTCCCTTATGGATCCAATGGATGAAACGTTGTATCACAACTGCTTCCTTTTCTCCATTGATCAATGGGAAGCCTTGTGGAGTTTGGATTCAGCCTCAGCGTGGGGTTAGACAAGGATGTCCTTTAGCCCCTTTGGTGTTTAACCTTGCGGTGGATGGGCTTGAAAGGTATGCTTGCAGATTGGCAGAGTTGGGTCTAATTAAAGGGTACTCATTATCCAACAGGAGAAATCTGGCCCCCATTTTGCAATATGCAGATGACATGGTATTCTTTGTGGAAGGGTCGAAGCCTGTGGCACATGCTCTGGGGTTTTTGGTAAAGATCTTTGGGGATATTTAAGGCCTATATTTGAACAAGGAAAAGTCTATCTTGATATGTTTTGTCATGAATGAGAAGGAGCAGATGGATTTGGAGAGTACACTGGGGTCACCTCGAGCTAAACTTCCACTGAGGTACCTAGGACTGCCATTGAGGGCTGCAAAATTGAAAAAATCTGATTGGAATGTCTTGTTTGATAAGGTTTCTGGAAAGCTAAAAGGATGGAGTAGTAAGTTTTTATCTAAGGGTGGGAGACTAATCCTTCTTAATTCGGTCATTACATCCATCCCGATCTTTTATTTTAGCATATTCAAGGCCCCGAAGTCTATTTAGAAGCGATTGGATGTTATGAGGAAAAGATTCTTTTGGAAAGGAGCTGGTCATGAGGGCAGCTTTATGCAACCCATCAGATGGAACAAAATCTGCAGGCCAAAGGAGATTGGTGGTATGGGAATTAAGGCACTCAAGGAGTTCAATGAGGCTTTATTGATTAAATGGGCCATCAAGATTCTGGACTGCAAGGAGGGTCGATGCCAGATCTAATCAGGGACAGCTATGGGGGATCAAACAGCAGTCTGCAAAGGCTACAACCGAAGAAACCTTCCCCCTTCTGGAGATCAGTTATCAGTGCAATCAGCAAGTACTGGCACATGCTGCAGCATAGACTCGGAGATGGCAGAGATTTTAGTTTGTGGAACGAGTAGTGGTTTGGTCTGGGGGTGCTAAAAGAGGTTTACCCGAGAACTTATGCTGCTGCTGCAAATGAGGCCAAAGTCAGCAGCTTGTGGTTTGCTGCAGAGGGCTGCTAGTGGCTGGAAGGGCTGGAACACTGCAAATCAAGCACTTGATTATGGGAGGATAGGCAAAACCTGATGGCTGATCTACTGTAGGTGCATCCTAGGATGAATGTGACTAATACATATGTCTGGCAGGGTATATTTTCAATGCAGCAGGCGTATGAGAAGGTCATTAGGTCTAACACTGAGGTGGAGTGTGACCCTATTGACAGAAAGATTTGGTTATTGAAAGTCCCCTTGAAGGTTCGGGTATTCTTGTGGCATTGCAGACAGGAAGGCCTGATCACTAGTGATCTTAGACACAAAAGGATGGGGACTACTTTGAATGCTTGCCATCTCTGTGGATTACACTCTGACAGTACATCACATATTTTCTCCTCTTGCCTGGTCACCGACAAGATTTGGAGGATGATTTGCTTAGAACCTCTTCCCACCTGGGATTCGTTGTGGCAGAGGTTCATTGCTCCTGGCCGGCCATATGGGGCTATGGATGCCATTTTGTGGTGTGTGTGGAGGGTGCGTAATGATAAACTTTTTTAGGAGAGATCGGATAGATGTGAGAACATTGTAAATGGATGCTGGTCCTCTCTTTTGTAATGTTTTGTTTGATATGAAATATACTGCCCTCCGGATTGCTATCGAATAACGATAGCATTCCTCACTGTTTCAAAAAAAATAAATATTTATACAACTAAGTAAGCGAGAAATTACACTAGTAAGCAGGAAAACTATTACAACTAGAAAGCAGGAAAATTCTACTCTAGAAAGCAGGAAAAAGGAATGGGAGAGTGAAGTTATCCTCCTTGATGATCGCTTGGAGGACGAGCCGGACGAGACGACGCCTGGAAGACGAAGACAGAGCAAAAAGGAGGTCGAGGTAGGAAGAATGGGAATGAGGCAGCACGTTGTCGTCATCACGGGATCCACTTCCGAAATGAGGGTGAAAAATTGACTTTATCTCTTGAGGAGCATCCCGGGTGTAGGACAAGCTTCTCTTGAGCTTTGGAGAGGGAGAGAAGAGAAGGAAGGGATGAGAAATTTGTATGGAGGGGGTCTCCATTTATAGTTGCAAGGAGTGAGGGCATTTTGGTCATTACATTTTGAAAAACATTAATTCAGGACCTTTAGTGACGAATAAATCCGTTAAGGCCTGAACGTGGCCTTCGTGGATGGCGCTCACACGCCCACTCGCCTTCCGTGCCTCAAACGCGTGCTCCACGTCCTTCAAATCTTGGCCACCCGATCGTGAGATCGGACTGCTAAGATCTCTCCTCACCGCGCCTCATCTGCACGCGCCTTGCGCGTGTGATCTTGCGTCACGCGGGGGCATCAGATAGCGCAGGGGCACTATCAGCCGCGCAGCACCGTTGGATCTTGATCGCACGGCTGATCGTGCACGCGCGCCCACTCCAACTTGAGGCGTGCGGGGGCTCGAACCCGTGCCTCCTTGCCTCGATAAGGCGCCCAACCAACGGGCTACGAGCACGTTTGTGTCGAGCACTCAACTCAAGCACGTGCACCCCGCAGCCATTGGATCTCGATCCAACAGCGGAGATACAATGGCCAGATGACCTTAGGCAAGTGCGTGTGACCAGTTGGGTGGTTGAGATGGTGCCATGTGGTGCCATCTTGGTCATCCATCTTCTTATTGATGTAGATGGTGCCACGGGTATTGGATTGGATCGATTTTCACGTCGTTAGGCTGCGATCGTCGATCCGAACCCATCCGTGTGGTTGGATTTGTCATCTAAAGTGTGGATTAACACCATCTTGGCCCCTGATCTTTTAGGATTTCTCGATCTCTATCTGATGCTACGGATATCCAATTAGGGCAATCTTGGAGCGTTGAACTCCAATCGTCGCCTTGATCAGATCCGTACAGTTGGATCTTTGATCCAAGGCCCCGATAAAAAGCCACCCTATCCCTGACCATAAAAAGGAGACAATTAACCTACATTTTATTCAGACTAATCTAAATGTGAGATGATGCATATTATGAAATATTTATAGTATGTAATGCAATTCTATGCTTAAGAACATGCATAAATAGACATTTTATGTAATATAAACATGTTTACATCATGTAGTTCCTTACTTCTCCCCCAATGATGCATGGATAATCCCCCCATAGATTCATGTATGCAGTCGTTTTCTGGTAGTGAGTAGTTTTATTTCCCTGTACAAGCATTCCTCTACCTATGCTCTGCAACTCTGATATCATCATCATCTTTTATATATATAAATATATATGTTAAAAATTACCATGTGCCTAGTTATCATCTTTTGGCGTGATTGAAGTTGCATGTTTTAATTACTATCTTTTGGCAATTAGCATGTCGTACATCAATACGTAAATCACCATAAACCAACATGAGATTTTAAGCAAGTAGAGTGAAAGAGATCGATTTCAAATTTGCATTTCCATAAATGCCTCCCAGAGATGAAAGACCGGGACTCCAAGTCTCGTTATCTTTATAAATATTTTTGTTGATCATATTGTGCACTATACTACAACGCTTTTTCTTATCAAAAATGCGTTGTACTATCCGACAACATTTAACGCAAGTTTAATTGAATGAGTGTGAACCTAATTGAGAGTGAAATAACTCAATTAGGTTAGGCTTAGGTCAATTGGACTCTCACTGAGTCCAATTGGACTCTATGAGTTCAATTGAGTAGGCAAAGGTACTTGATTGTGATCTAAGTCAGTTGGGCTTAGTGAGAACCTAATTAGGTTCTTAAGAAGGTCTAGAGGTGGTGTACTAGGGTTAGGGTACTTTAATTTAGGTTCCCATGGGGTTGGAATTGGATTTAGGGACCTAGGAACTCAAGATCCAAGCTTGAATTCCAAAACAGGAACTGGAGAGAAGTTCCAGACATCCAATAATAGTATCAAATGACTTATACTCAAAAATCAGAAGTCCAGACTTGTTTTCTGGATGTCTAATCAGAGTCAGGAGGGATTCAAGGTTCTGTCTTGGGTATTATGTAGAAATTGGACGTCTGACCAAGTGTCTGGGCATCCAATAACACTGCAAACATGGGTTTAAGGTGTGCGGGTTGTGGCTAAGGGTCCTGGATGTCCAATAACTTATCTGGATTTCTAGATAAGGGCTGGAACTAGGGTTTTGAGGCTTCCTAGGCTATGGTGACCTAATCTAAGGGTGGTTAAGGTTTGGGAAGGCTTCTAGGGCTATCCTAGGGCTAGAATTGAACCTAAGTTCTTCATAATTTAACTACTTTACTTCTACTTAATAGAATAGCATACCTCAACCCTTTGCATTATTTCTCTACTATATTTCATTCTAATCTTCCACTCCAGCTCTGATGCACCACTACCTTCAGGTCCAGCTTTAGATCCAGCTTCAGATCCAACTTCAGATCCACTTCCAAGCTTCATATTTCCTGCAATTTATATAATGCACTTAATTAGTACATTATATCATTATTTCATGCATAGCTAAAGGAAAGCAGTAAGGATGTAAATAATGCTTATGCATGCATGAATTACACTAGCTTATGTTAATTTCTAGCCTAATTTAGGTCAATTAAGACCTATGATTGCTGCGCAATCATACCCTCTTGCCTAAATCTTGCTAGTCCCTAGCAAATGCAAGACTAGTTATTTACATAAGGGTTCCTAAGGGATTGATTATTTTTATCAAGTATATGCCTAGGTTTTCCTTTTTGTGTTCATCCTAAAATCTAGAAATCCAGACAATCGTGAAAGTGCAGCTATGTAGCTTTTACAATGGATTCAAGTGAAAAACCTGATTTACCTCTAAATCTTGTACTTGACCTCTAGTAAAATTCTAGAGGGATAGGCAAACTTCTTTCCTCGGGGTATTCAAGATATTCTATGAATTCCACCCTAGCTTTAAGCTTGGGTAGAGAATGTCAGAGGAAAATGACTGTTTATGTGGTGGCTCACTCTCATTTGGTGCTACATAAAGATTAGTACTACAGAATCTAGATTTCCAAATTATTAGGTAACTCAACTCAGAGAAAGACGAGAAAAACTATGCTCTCTTTTGTTTCCTTTGTATTCATTCTCTCTTTCTCTTTTCTTTTCTTTTTCTTTTCTTGAGCTCACAATCTCACCAGATTCACACATATATTCCATATTTGGTGGTCTCACATGGCATTAACACTTTAATCGAGTTCCAATAACCCTAATGATGGATGCATATTGCATGGTAGAAATTAGGATTTGGAGGAACCCATCATCGTAGTCACAAAACTCGCTATTAGATATAATTTTTTCTGAAACTCCAAGGAAATCCCGAGTGGAACACAGGGCGACGATGTTTACCTTGCTTGAAAATCATGCTTCATTTTGTTTCTTTTTGGTATTTTGAGGTTTTTTTTGTGTTTTTGAAATAAAAAGACAAGCAGAATAAATTCACAAGAGAGATGGAGCAAATATGATATATTGCACAATTGTCTATTACAATAATCTATGAAAGCATAGAAAGATAGAGAGGTGAGAAGGAATCTCCCGAATCAGCTGTTCGGTGAGACGATGGCGCTTGGCGGAAGCTTGGACGAAGGAGTTGAGGAGCGGAACAATGGAGGTGAGATGCCGAAGGACGTCGAGTAGAGGAAAGCTTCTCCGAGGCTCTGGAATGGAGGTGAGGAGGCGGAGATGATCCGCTACCGGAATGGAGGTGGGAGGACGACTCCAAGGCGACCTATGAATGGTGATAGGAAGATGGAGGAATATTTTGTGGGACAAAGGGATGCTACACTAGTAAGAGAATTGGTGCTTGAGAGTAAGCTCTAATGGATTGTTGGTAGGCTTGCTAGAGCTTAGGAGTAGGTGGGAGTAGAGTAGGAAGAGATGAAGAGGAATGGGGTCGGTAGGGGTGTTTATATAGTGATGGGAGGAAGAGCATCCCGTGCACAGACATTTAGCGATAGCTACAAGCATCACTAAAAGTTGCTCGAGTTGTCACTAAAGATTGGCTGGTGCACAGACATTCAGCGACAGCTACTGCGCCTCTTCATTGCCTTGGCTGGTGCACGCACTATGCAGGCCATTTAGTGATAGCTGCAAGTGTCACTAAAGGCCCGCTCTTCTATTGCTGCAAATCCCGTGCCCACCACTCATGCTCGTAGCTGCCGTTGAGGTTGGATGCACCGCGATCGTTGGATTCAGAGGTGAACAGCTGAGATGGCACGGAGATCACGCCTCTTGATCGCACGTGAGATGGCGCATCCTCGAGGTGCATCGGCGGCCACGTGCTGCATCCGTGCCCATTAAGTGGTGCCACATGGTGATGCCTCCAGCGCTTGATAACATCCAACAGGCATAATCGAATTGTGCCCGCTCTTCGCTGAATTTGAGTGCAGCGGCTGAGCTTCGAACGTGTGCCCGCGAACGAGAAAAAGAGCTCCGCCCGTTGTGCTGAGGGCAACATTATGTCATGCTTTGGATTTGAGGCTACGTGCCCACGACCGTCGGATGCGGGATCGCACGACCGAGAGCAGAGCGTGCTTGCATTGTGCGGGGCGATGCTGACCATTTGATGGCTTAGGTGGGGCAGCCTGGATGGCACCACATGGCACCATCAGGGTCATCCGTCTTCTTCTTGTAGAGGGTGCTACAGAGCTCTGATCGGGGTGATTCTCACGTTGGCAGACTACGATCGACTCTTTGAATCCATCCATACAATCAGATTCTTCATCCGAAGCCTGTAAAGATGTCACACTACCTCCTGGCCATGTAAAAAGACGAAATTAATGTACATAATATACAACTATCCTAAATGCAATGCAATGGACGTTTATGCAATATTTATATCATGATATGCAATGCTAAGCCTAAGAACTATCATAAATAAGCATTTTATGATGAATTTATGCATGTTTATCATATCCCCATGCTTACTTTTTGCTAGTACCTAGAAAAATTACCCTAAATGCTATTTATAAAAGTAGAATTATTATTCGATCTCTTAGGCATAAATTGTTGGCTATTTTAGGAACTTTCAACCCAAGACCTGGTTACAAAGACTTGACAGTGCCCAGGTGTCTGCCAGAATGCAAACTGCCCAAGTCCTCACTTTATTTACAGGGAAGATACTTTTTTTTTGTTTTTCTTCTTTTCTTTCCTTTTTTAGACTTTTCGGAGTTTGAGAGTGTCGGGATAACTTTTTATGGCTACCCAACCTGCGCAAGACTCAAAAAGGACTCTAAGTGCTAAGCATCTTGTGAAAAAAGTGAAAGACTCACTAGGCAGCCGTTAAAACAGACTTCGGGTTTCTACAACCTTAGGTGACCTTGCCTAGAGGTTTATCTTTTCGAACGGTAGCTTTCTCCCTAGTTCTTTTATTTATAAGGTCAACACAAGGACAAACCCAGTGTATATCTCCATATTTTATTCTACTTCCCCGCTTCTTCCCTACGTGTTTTGGGAATTATTGTGCATTTTTATGAGTTGGGCAAAGCTATTACCCACGACCACTTGTTAGCCATACTCGTGCGGTGAAGTGTGGCTTTATTATTTTCTTTTTTCATTTTCTCCTTTTTCTATTTTTTCTTTTATTTTTGGGTGTTTCTTCTTTTTTTTTCTTTTTTCTAAGTAGGTTGCTTCCCTGATCTAAGATTTACCTCAAGGTAGTACAAAGAAAACAGTCTTGTGGCTGGACTCTGGACAACCAGCCATTGGGCTGTTACCCACGACAACTTGCCAGCCATACCACCCTAGTTGGCTCATTAGCTACCCAATTTTCTTAAAAACTATTGGAAAGTGAGTTAGTGAAAATAGTATGTAGATGCTTAGACTTAAAATCCCCTCAAATCAGAGGGCGGGTTGATATGTCGCATACTTATCATCCCAAATTATTTACTGAACTAAAATAAGATTGGCATAACGAGGACTTGAGACTAAGTCCCCATTCAAGTGGACACCTGAGCTAATGAAGCTTTAAGACCTGAGGAGTCTAAGTATTCAGGTCTCAAAGTATCAATTCCTAATGTTTGCAACTCCTAATGCCTAAGTTCTCTCTCCTAATTCTATTTTTTTTTAAACTAAAATTATAGGAAATTAGTGTTACAGCTGATAAAAAGATTATAAGATATATCCACCCCCTCATGCTTAGCTAATGCAATGTCCTCATTGTTAAAAATGAAAGCATGCAAGAGAGTAGACATGGAAAAATTGCACCTGGTTTCCATGAGATTCTGGTCATCTTGGAACAGTCTTTACACGTGCTGAGTTTAGTGCCTTCAGCTAGGCGAGGTCCTCAATCAAATATAACTAACAATGAGGCTACAATAACACAGTTTCTAGGCCACAAGATTTGGGTCCTGGAGAGTAAAAATGGGCTTGCCAAAGAGATGATCAATGAAAGTAGCAACCTGGTGGTGCACGGAGAGCCCAAATGGTCTCTAATAGGAGTTTTGTTGATTCATTACAGAGGAGGTGTAGGTGGATATAGAAATTGTGCAATGGTTGATGGGAATACTATCATGAGCCCTAACTATCTCATTTTGACCTATAAAATAGAACAAAAGCTCCTACATAACCAAGTGAAGGGCCTAACTCAAGAAATAACTGATCTGAGAGAAAAGTAAGAAAAAAAGGGTAAAATTGCATTTTTATTATTGCAGTACAACAACAGGATTTCTCAAGGGTTAAACATGGGTCAATTTGTCTTAATAAAATGAAAAGTAGGATGGTTCAATCAGAAAAGGGTTAATGTGAGATCTGGGAATTAAATGACATCTTGTAACCCTAAAACAAACTCACTTAATTCAACAAGGTTATGGTCAGGATAAAAATCAACTAAACCCTCTAAAATTCATAGAAAAATATCTTCTAGGGTTTGGAACCTTCAATTTGGCCTTTAGAATCTATTTTGACCTAAATAGGGGTCCTAGTCAAACATTTACCCTAAATTGGGTTTTTATGTAAAATTTCCAATCAAACGCGGTCAAACCTAAATTCCAACTTCACCATTGGATTCCTTAGGTCCAAATTAGGCTTATACCAAAATTCAGACTTAAGGGGAGTTCACCTTGACCTACTTCGCATAATAGTCCAACCTAATTACTTTTAGACCCCTAGTGTTCGAAAACCTTGCAGAGACCCCCTAGCATCCTCGCCATTATTTGCAATTAGGTTCCTCCACCATTACAATGGAGGAGTCCTACTTTAGCGAGGATTCAAGAGGGAATTTCTAACTAATTCCTCAGAGACACCCTCTTAAATTTGAAAGGGAGATTCTCTAAGGAATTCCCGATCGTGTGAACCCCATTTTGCGCTTAGATTCCCACCCAATCTCTCTTGCAAACACATGAGAGATATGGGTATCTCTTGACCTTCCAAGTTTGGTGAGGTTGCCGTGCTTGGAAGCTTTCCTTCCAAGCACAAGGCCCTCCGCTTGCGACTATAAAAGACGCCTTAGATCCTCCTGACGATCCTAAGCTTGATTTGGCCAAAGAATCCCCCAGAATTCCTCCTTTCCCCTCTCTGGCCAAGTATCTCGAAAGCTCCGGCGACTCTTCCCCCCTCTTCTAGTTGCTCTACCACTATACCAGTGGTAGAGTCTTCTTCGCCTCATTCTTCCCCGTCGCACCATACCTACACCTACGTCTTCAGCCTCTCGTCGTCGCCGCCTCTTCATCTCAGGGCCTTCATCTCCAGTGACGGCAGATACGCACCATCCGCTCACTGCCTTCCCCCTTCATCCAGCTACTCTCAGATAATACTCCTCCCCTACTCTTCATTTTCCCCCACTTTATTTCTATTTTCGTACCTTGATAACCACAGACCACTGACGGAAAGCGTTCTCGCACATTTTTAAGTCGTCAGAATCGTAGTATAGTCACACAAAAACGTTCGTCAAAAATAAGTTTGTAAAAATAACAAGACTTTGAGTCCCGGTCATTCGTCTCTAGGAGGCGTTTGTTTTACTTTTGAATTCGATCTTCTACAACTCTACTTTGTTTAAAATCGCACGTCAGTTTCCAGTTTTCTGATTAAGATTTCACCACTTCTATTATGAACCCTGATTACGTGTGCATGTGTTAAATAGATCAGAAAGGTGAAAGTGTGAGTTTCTGTGCACACGATTCTAGTGAGGTGGTGACTGTTTACAGAAAATGCATCTATAGTTAGATTTTCTGTATTTTCTGGAAACGACATGCTTATTGCAAACTAGATAAATAAGTGAAAACAGGCAACTTGAATCATGCAGAAAAGATGGCAATCAATAAGCTCATGGTGATTTCAAAATAGAGAGATATATATATAAACATGTATCTTTCATTCATTCATTTGGAGAGGTGTTTGCAACAAGAACTATAGAGGAAAGCTTGTACAGGAATGCTTAAAGATGTAAATCTACCTACTAGAAAACGATTGCATACAGGAATCTACGGGGGAATTTTGCATGCATCATTAGGGGAGAATAAGGACTACACTATTAAGCAGTAAATAAAAGTAGTAAATGTAAAGAGATAGCTACTAATCTATCAGAAGTGAGGGTTTTTGGAGGTGGTCTCCGATGGCCTTGGAGTGGTAGAGAGGAGAATGAGGGGCGGCCAATGGAGCTTAGGCCAGCCCTTGGAGAGGGGTTTGAGGAGTGATCAAGCATCCTGGCGTGGTGTCCTTCATGGTGGTGCTCAGCTCGTGGAGATGGAGTGGAGATGGTGGTGGCTAGCCTAAGTGGAGGTGGATGGAGCCAAGCATGTATGGCCAAAAGTGGATGGGTGGAAATGGCCACCCCTTAGGTCTTTTTATAGACCTAAGGGACTCTCTCTATAGAAGTGTGGAACTCTCTAGAGAGAGTCCAAGAGTGGCCAGCCAAGAGAGGATAGAGGTGGTTTCTTAGATCTACCAATTATGGATCTAAGAATTGAATACCTCTTGGTTGCTAAATTTGGCAACCAAGAGTTGGCGCCACTCCAAGAGGGTTCTAGAGAACTCTAGAGGAGTTGTGTGCATGAATGGGTATATGTGTGTGTGTGTGTGGTGGTGCCTTAGGTGTCTAAGAGGTCTAGGTTAGGTCCTAAGGGGTTTGGGTAGGTGTATGCCTTGAATTAGGGTTGCAAACCCTAATTGCTAAGGGGAAATTGCAATTAAACTTAACCTAAGTTTAATTGCATGTGTGTGAACCTAATTCAGAGTGAAATAACTCCATTAGGTTGGGTTTAGGTCAATTGGACTCTCACTAGGTCCAATTGAACATTTGTGGGTTGAGATTTAAGCTCAATTGGACTCAATGAGTCCAATTGACTTAGGTGATGGTGATTGACTTTGATCTAAGTCAATTGGGTTTGGTGAGGACCTAATTAGGTCCTTAGGTAGGTCTATAGGTGATGTACTAGGGTTAGGACACCTTAATTTGGGTTCCTATGGGGTTGGGATTAGGTCTAGGGAGCTAGAAATCCAAGATCAAGGCTTGAATCTCAAAACAGGAACTGGAGACCAGTTCCAAACATCCAAAAACATGATCAGATGACTTATACTCAAAAATCAGAGGTCCAGACTTCAATTCTAGACGTCCAATCTGAGTCAGGGGGAAATCTAGGTTCTGTTTTGGGTATTCTATAGAAATTGGACGTCTGACAAAGTGTCCAGACGTCCAATAACACTGCAGAAGTGGGTTTGAGGTGTGCGGGAGATGGCTAAGGGTCCTGGACATCCTATAACTTATTTGGACGTCCAGATAAGGGTTGGAACTAGGGTTTTAGGGCTTCCTAGTGTGCTATGACCTAATCTATGGGTGGCTAAGGCTTGGGGGAAGTCTCTAGGCTATCCTAGGGCTAAGATGAACCTAAGCTCTTCACATTTTACTGCTTTATTCCTACTTAATAGAGTAGCAAACCTTAATCACCTTACATCATTATTCCCTATGTCTAATCTAAGTCTTTTGCTCCAGCTTTGCTGCAACACCCATTATTCCTAATCCAGCTTCAGATCCTGCTCCAAATCCAGCTTCTGATCAGCTTATTGCCTGCAATTGGCATAATGCACTTAATCAACATATTATAACATTATTTTATGCATAGCTAAAGTAAAGCAGTAAAGATGAAGATGATGCTTATGCATGCATGAATTTCCCTAACTTATGCTATGTTCTAGCCTAATTTAGGTCAATTAAGACCTATGATTGCTGCGCAGTCATTCCCCCATGCCTAAATCTTGCTAGTCCTTAGCAAATGTAAGACTAAATTATTTACAGCAAGGGAACCTAAGGGATTGATTATTTTATCAAGTGTATGCCTAGAGATTTTTCTCCTTTTTGTTTTCATCCTATGCTCTAAAAATCCAGACAATCATGAAAGTGCAGCTATGTACCTTTTGCAACGGATTTGAGTGAAAAACTGATACACCTCTAAAGCCTGTACTTGACCCCTAGTAAAAATTCTAGCAGGATAAGCGGACTTCTTCTCTCGGGGTATTCAAAGTATTCTATGAATTCCATTCCGGCTTTAGGTTTAGGTAGAGAATCTCTAAGGGAAAAGATTATATATTTGGTGGCTCACTCTCACTTGGTGCTACAAAGAGATTAGTATTAAAGAATCTAGATTCCCGGATTATTAAGTAACTCAACTTAGAGAAAGATGAGAAAAACTATACTCTCTTTTGATTCCTTTGTATTCATTCTCTCTTTCTATTTTCTTTTCTTTTCTTAGAGCTCACAATCTCACCAGATTCATATGATCTGTATTTGGTGGTCTCACTTGGCATTAACACTTTAATTGAGTTTCCATAAACCTAACACTAAGTTGGAATTCCTCAGCCAGTATTTGAGCGGTTAGAAACACAAGAAAGGTGGGTTAAGGCCATATTTGGTAGATCTCAAATTTATTTGGTGGTATTTCCTGAACTAAATATTCACTCTTTTTTTTTTTTGCTTTTTCTTCTTTTTCAATTTTTCTTTCTTTTCATCTTTTTTTTTTCAACATAACACAACTAGCACACATCCATGAACTTTATTGAGGAGGCATTATTAGGGATTGGTGGTACTCAAGAGACATTGGGTGGCTTATTTGGTGGAAGTGCCTACTCACAGCACCGGGAGAGACAGATAGGATGGTGTATTTTTGACCTTGACATCAATACCCTCCTTCAGCCGAGGATTTTGTAAAGAATGGTCATAACCATCCACCTTAGCCCTAGTTTTATGAAAACTCGCTCTCTGCGTAATTGCCTTATTTGGTGGCTCTCAATATGTCGCACAAAATGTATACATAGGGACCGAGAGCGAAAACTATGTCTAATCTCAAAGTATCAACACCTAATTATCTAGGATTCCAAATTCCTTGCACTAATCTTAGAGCACCAGTACACTCTACTCTCATCTAACACTATTTGGTGGATTTTTGGAAGAAAAATCTTCCTAACTCCCAAAACACTGTCTAGGGGTTTAGGAAAAGAAGCACTGCTTCTTCTCGACATACTAAAGATGTTTATCAACCTTCACAGTGAATCTATCACAAATTCTACGTGTGTGTGAAAAGTTGTACTGAATTCTAGATTACAGGAATCAACTAGAGGATAAAATCCCTAATGCATTCTCTTAATAACATAATCTTATTCATGAATGCAATATGTATATATGCTATAAACAAGTAACCTTGTATAATTGTACTTCATGAAATTCCCGTATCGGGTTACATTCAGCTTGACCCTAAATTGAGAATAAGAGGTGAGCGGGTGAGTCGGAAATGGCTATTGCAGACGATTTCTAGCTCCAATGCAAGCATCAGATGTGGAGTCGGTTGTTCTTCTATTTGGGGTCCTAAAGTATGTTTTACATGCAGCTTTAAGGTTTTCCTAAATGTTGGCAAACAAAAATTTTCAGTTTTGTTGTATCTACCCCACCATGCTTAAGTTCTTGCATGTCCTCATGCATTAATATTAAAGAAAATAAGTACTGTAGGGAGAGAATGGGTAGAAATCACCTGTAATTGCTCCTGAAATTATACATTCAGCACCGGCCAACCTATCAATATGCAATATGCAAAAATAAAATATGCTATATATAAAAATGGTTATGTATAAAGTGATGGATGAATGTGGGGTAGATGCCATCTATATGTGCTAAGTTTAACACCTCCAGCTGGGCGAGCATTCAATCACACGACCTCAATAAGATGAACAATCTCATCAGGTGGAGGAGGTTCCCGGGCCAAAAATGGCTTGAGGCGCTGGCCATTTACCATGGATATATACCCAGATTTTAGGTCCCTAATTTGGACTGCCCCATTCGGATATGGATGAATCACAATATATGGGCCAGTCCACTTGGACTTGAGCTTCCTTGCAAAAAGTTTTAGCCGTGAATCAAACAACCAGACTTGCTGGTTGGGTGTGAATGCTTTCCTCTGGATGTGGCGGTCATGAAAGGCCTTGGTTTTGTCCTTGTATATCAATGCGTTCTCATAGGCCTCCCGCCGGATCTCTTCTAATCTGTTGAGCTGGAGTTTCTGTTCTTGACCTCCTGCATCAAGGTCAAGGTTGCATTTTCGCACTGCCCAAAAGGTGCGGTGTTCCAGCTCTACAGGAAGGTGACAAGCCTTGCCATATACCATGCGATATGGTGACATTCGAGTGGGGCCTTGTATGCAGTCCGATATGCCCAGAGTGCGTCAACTAATTTATCAGACCAGTCCTTCCTATCTGGTCTAACCGTCTTCTGGAGAATCAGCTTGATCTGACGGTTGGACACTTCAGCCTGTCCATTAGTCTGCAGGTGATACAGGGTGGCTATACAGTGATGTACCCTGTATTTCTTTAGCATTGACCTGAAATGGGCATGGATGAAGTGGCTTCCCCCATCGCTAATCAGAGCATGGGGTATTCCGAATCTTGCGAAAATATATTGCCATACAAAAGAAATGACGGTCTTATGGTCAGCCCGTCTTGCCGAGATGGCCTCGGCCCACTTTGAGACATAGTCAATGGCTAGCAATATGTACTCAAAGCCATGCGAGTTTGGAAAAGGGCCCATAAAATTGATGTCCCAGACGTCGAACACTTCTACAACGATGATGGGCTGGAGTGGCATCATGTCTCTCCTGGTCATAGAACCGACCGACTGGCATCATTTGCAGTGTTGGGCATATTCGTGTGTGTCTCTGAAGATGGTTGGCCAGAAAAATCCGGACTATAAAATTTTTACAGCGGTTTTCCATCCTGAGAAATGACCACCACAAGCATCATTGTGGCAAAAAGATAACACACTAGGGATCTCAGAGTCTGGGATGCATCTTCGAATAATCTGGTCTACTCCAATGCGGAAGAGTAGTGAGTCATCCCAGAGGTAGTATTTGGCTTCGACAGTGAATTTGAGTCTCTGGTCCTTGGATAGGTTTGCGGGAGTCTTGCCTGCAGCAAGGTAGTTTGCGATATCCGCGTACCAAGGGAACTCAACAGAATTAGCTGCCAAAAGAGATTCATCTGAAAATTGCTCATGGATAGGCAAGGAATAAGGAATGTGTCCTGGGTCCAATCTAGATAGGTGATCCACCACAGCATTCTGCTTTCCGGCTTTGTCGTAGATTTCAATATCAAATTCCTGCAATAGAAGGATCCACCTGATGAGCCATGGTTTGGCATCCTTCTTTGCCAACAAATGCTGGAGGGCAGAGTGGTCAGTGAAGATGATGACTTTAGACCTTAATAAATATGATCTGAATTCCTCCAACCCGAATACTACTGCTAGCAGTTAGTTTTCAGTGATAGTGTAATTGCACTGAGCCTCATTCAGCGTCTTGCTAGCATAGTATATGATAAAAGGTTGTTTTTCTGGGCGTTGGCCTAAAGCAGCACCGACGTCAAAATCAAACGCATCGCACATCATCTTGAAATCAAGCGACCAGTCGAGTGGTTGGACAATCGGGGAGTCAGAGACAGTGCTTTGTAAAGTCTCAAAGGCATTGAGACACGAGGTATCGAATTCAAATGGGGCATCAGCGACAAGGAGATTCATCAAAGGTCGTGCAATTTTTGAGAAATCATGTATAAATCTCCGATAAAAGCCAATGTGACCCAAGAATGATCTTATCTGCTTAACTGAGCTAGGTGGTGGTAAGTGGGAAATAATTTTCAATTTAGCTCGATCTACCTCGAGTCCATTTTTGGAGATCTTGTGCCCTAGTACTATGCCATCCCTCACCATGAAATGGTTTTTCTCCCAGGATAGTACTAGGTTTACCTCAATACACCACTTCAGGATCTTGGAGAGGTTATCAAGACAAGATGCAAAATCATCCCCGAAAATGGAGAAATCATCCATGAATACCTCCACATAGTCCCCAATCATGTCAGAGAAGATGGCCATCATACAACACTGAAATGTCGCTAGTGCATTGTAGAGGCCAAATGGCGTCCGCTTGAAAGCGAATGTTCCAAAGGGGCATGTGAATGTGGTCTTGTCTTGATCTTCCGGGCTAATCACTACTTGATTATACCCTGAGTATCCATCCAGAAAGCAAAAGAAACTACGTCCGACTAACCATTCCAAGATCTGATCAATGAAAGGTAAAGGAAAGTGATCCTTCTGGGTAGCTATGTTTAGTTTACTATAGTCGATGCAGACCTGCCAAGATGTCGCAATGTGGGTCGGGATGGATTCGCCCTTATCATTCTTTACGACAGTGAGTCCTGCTTTCTTGGGCACTATCTGAATCGGACTCACCCACTGGCTGTCTGAGATTGGGTATACAATACCTGCATCTAGCCATTTGATGATCTCTTTCTTAACAACCTCTAGCATATTCGGGTTAAGCCGTCTTTGAGGTTGTCTCGAAGGTTTCACCCCCTCATCCATGTAGATGTGATGAGTGCAATACGAGGGGCGAATACCGTGGAGATCAACAATACTCCACCCGATAGTAGCCCTATGCTCTTGCAGCGTAGAAATCAATTGATGCTCCTATTCTTGGGTTAAGTGGGCATTGATAATGATTGGGTCTGTCTCACTTTCACCCAAGAACACATACTTAAGTGAGTCAGGTAAGGGCTTCAATTAAATCATGGGTGGGTCAGAGTCAGAAATGAGAGTAGGAGGAGCAGAATCGAGGGTGGGAATCTGCTGATCCATGTGCACGTGAATTCCTGCTAAGTGGCACCCTGTGAAATAATCTATTGTGACTGCATTAACGGGAAACCTATTAGCTGTTGTCACGCCTTTCTGCAACAACAGGGCCGATTCAATTATGTATGGATCAGGATAGCTGGGTTTAGGGGTGCTATAGTCAGAAGCACACCCTAAACGGTCATATCCTCGGGGAGATATGTGTAGTGCAATGGTTTCAGTCCCGTGCGGATTGAGGTCCAAGAACCCTGAAAGTGCATACGAATGAGACATTGAAAGGAGCCCAATGTTACCACAGTATGCCAAATCTTTGTCTTCACCATCCTCCTCTATTCGATCATAGTAGAAGTTCTTTGCTGCCCTAAATATGTCAAGTCGAAGTTGCTCATTGCCTAGGGCTATCTCCATACACCTAGATACACAATCAATGTTCACTCGGGCTATTGCTAGAAATGGGCAACCCAAAATAATTGGTGCATCTCAAAGATTAGGAGGAACTTCCATATCGAGAACGAAAAAGTCTGCGGGAAAGCAGAATCCATGGACTTTTACGATCACGTTCTCAACCACCCCCCTTAGTGTTTTGACTGATTTGTCAGCCATCTGAATCGTGACCGAGGTGGGCTTCAACTCCCAAAATCGAAATCAATCAAATACAGCAGTGGGAGTTAGGTTGATGGACGAACCCAGATCTAGAAGGGCCCAATCAAATGGAGAATCCTGCAAGAAGCAAGATATAAGTGGGGTACTAGGGTCTTTCTTCTTCAGTGGTAAGTCCGCTAGAATCATGGTACTAGCCTCTTTCGATAGTACCGCCTGTCGTCCAATTCTCGGATGTCGCTTCGAGGTACAATAGTCCTTGAAGAACCTAGCGACAGTGGGAATGTGATCGATTGCCTCGAGGAGGGGGACCTGAATATGTACTTCTTTAAACGTTGATTTTAGGTCCTCAAAATTCCGCATGTCCTTTTTTCGTACTACATTTCGTGTCAGAGCCTCAGGAAAAGGGACGGGAATCTCAAGGTTGAGTGGCCTATTACCCTTATCTACCGCAGGTGGCTCCTGAGATGGAGTTGATCCCACCTGCGGCAAAGGGTGGAAAAAA
The DNA here is from genome assembly GCA_037157565.1 of Thalassia testudinum. Lineage (NCBI taxonomy): Eukaryota > Viridiplantae > Streptophyta > Magnoliopsida > Alismatales > Hydrocharitaceae > Thalassia > Thalassia testudinum. The sequence goes on from JAZHRO010000063.1 coordinate 142,816,144, forward strand.
TTAGGACCCGCCTGCCTAAGTGGTGGGTCAAATGTCTTCCTTTCGCTTCTCAAAGAGATAGCATGTGCATCGGCTTGTTGTCCATGTGGGGTTCTACAAAGGCGGCTGGCCTTGCGCGTAACCGGGTGGTGCAAGAGGTGCCTGTAGCATGGCGTGTGCCTATCCCTGTGGTGCCTGAAACCTAGGCGAGGTACCTTGGTTCTGCACATATCGAGGATTTGGGATGGGTTGGGAGGGCAAGGCTTCCTAAGTCCTATGCTCCTGTGGTCAAGCCTGGATAGGTTGTGTTAATATGGTGATTTTATCATTGAAATGCATATAGTGGTTAACCTAAATCGAGCCTAACCATCTCTTTACAAAAATTTTTTACCTGGCCTACTGATAACACTACACATGGGGGTGATAATTCTGTTAAATAGGGCCCATCTTAAGAATTAAAGGCACAACATAAGTAGAATGGGAGCATGGCATGCATCATATACCAAGATTGCTTATAAAATTATATTAATGGCCATTTGTGTAAGCACTTGTCAAATCAGGTCTCAGATGAGCAATCGAACCGCACGGATGGATTCAGAACGACGAACGGAGTCCAACAGACTTAAGATTGGCCAAATCCAACATCTGGAGCTCTTACAATGGACCCAAGAAGTTCTGACTGTTGATCTGGTGATCAACGGCCCTCGTTGCGCCACGTCGCCCTCGCTCCACTGCATGCCTCTTCCTTCAGTTGTGATCAGATCTCTACCGTTGATCTTCGATCGGACGGCCGAGAACCGTGTGCCCGCCTACAGTCGCCGTGACAAAGCACGAGCGTGGCGCAACGGTTAGCGCGCATGCCCGCACGCACATGACACGGGTTCGAGCCGTGCGGTGCATTAAATTGAAGACGAAGGAGCGCGTGGCGAAATTGGGCTGCCCGATCAGCAGCGGGTGGCCGAGATCGCGCCACGTGGCGCACCCATAGATCGCGAGCGCTCATGCGCACTCGCACATCGGGCGACAACTCCCGCGTACACGCGCGCCTGAGGCGCGATCCGAGTGCATACAAGGGAAGATCTCAATTGTCCGATCTTCGATCAAACGGCTCTCACGCATCGGCCGTGGATCGGGCGTGAAGAAGAATGGCGCGGCCGGTTGATCGGCGGGCTGGAGGGCTTCACCGATGCTTTTAGAATGGTTTTAGCGACATCCCGAACGTCGCTAAAGCCCCTTCTTCTTTTAGAAAGCCCTTCTCCCTATTTAAACCCCTTCCAACCACTCATTCAAGGCATTCACTTCCCTTGCATCTACTCTCCCCCGCTCTTAGCTAGCTTTAGGCCCTCTTGTAATTGCCAGAGACGACGAGCCACCAACAGAGCCTCCACCACTACCGTGTCTACCTCACCACTCTCCCCCCTCTCTCTTTCTTCCTCTCTTTTAAGCTTTCCATTACTTAAGTTTGAGAATGTATCTAATGTTGTAATTTGTGAAGTAAAGTTGCATGATTAATGAAGTTACTTTCTATTCAGTTGTTTACTTTAATTGCTGTTTAAGTTGCATGATCAAGCAAGAAACAACTCTAACCCTAATCTCTCTCTCTATCTCTCTCTCGCTTTTCAAACCGCACCTTTCGCAAGCAAAACTCCGTGCTTTCCGTGACAACAAGTGATAATAAAAATCCAATTTTCACGCCTCCCTGAGACCGACACTTGGACTCACCTCCGTTTCTTTACTTTAAAACCGGCGTTGCAAGTGTGACTATAACAACACTTCTTAACACACACGCACAAGCGCATGTCAGTTTTTGGTGCCATTGCCGGGGAGGCAACGGATTTGTTTTGTCACCTCCATTCCACATCCATTCTCACATCGTCTAATACCTTGTTTCCTTTTTACTTGATGGTTGCAGGAATTCGACGCTTGGACGGCGAAGCGATGCATCCCACGGCGGTAACAAGGGAGTAGGCGCAATAAGGACAGATAGTGAGTAATTCTTCACTCATGATTGTTTGCTTGCGTGGAAAAACTAAAAAAATTGTAAAAATTGAAAAAAATTAGCATGGTGTATGATTGCTTGACCCACATCCTTAACACATCACCCCACAAAAAAAAATGTACACTCTAACATTCTGAATAAATTCTTGAAGTGTTCTTTTCTCCTTTTCGAGTGGTGTTTGCGAAGCCACCATGAGTTGACCTGGGCCGCACCACTCAACCCTAAAATCAACTCATCTAATAGAAGCTGTATGATCATTAGGATGAGTACATTAGGGTTTTAGAGCCTCTACAGAATAAAAGGAAATCTACTTTCACCGAATTGTGTGCAGAACTTGACGTGCCCACTGAAACTTGTCTGAAAACATTAAGACACGTCAACCCTAAAAAGCACTAAAGTAAGGATGAAACACTAAAAGACACCATATCTTAAAAATCCTTGCTTGAAAACCATGTTTTGATAGAAGCACACACCTTGAAAGTGGAAAATTAAGAGGCACCACCCCAATCAACGCCTCATCACATAACCCTAGTACAAGCACTATCCTAGCCCTTTAAAACTGAGTAGACGTGCCCTAGGTAGGACTGAGTTAAGTCTCGAAAGGTGAGGTTTTGTTCGCTGGGCACTTGGCTTTCATTCCCTTGGTAGAATCTGGTGACTAGGCTGCGGGGCAGTGTCAAAAGACCGCGATTGTGGGGTCTACGGAACCGGAGGCGCAAGCCAAAGGAAGAACCTTCCCTGCAATCCCCTCGTAATCAACCTGGCCAGATTAGCCTTGGGAAGAGGAGTCCAGTTCTTAAGGACTTAATCACCCTTTGTGAGATTTCTAGGCCTCCTAAGGAATACACCATAAGGACTAGGCTTGTGTGCTTGATTGAAACACATTTCTCGCATCTGTCGCCCTCTGCATCCCCTCCTGTTCTTCTCTAGTGTATGCACGGAAGACGCTCACTGCATCCCGAGTTGTGTGTTTTGGGATAGGAATCTAGGCGACGTAATTCTATTAGGAACATGGCGGAACCTAGGGTAGATAAGGCTGAGGATAAACCCTCACCAGACGTAATGGCCATCATCCAAGCCCAAATTAATGCAGACCACCTGCTTTAGCAACAGCAAATCCACACCATCATGCAAGCCATACAACGGTTACAGAACCCACAAGAACAACCACCACCACCTTTCCAAGGCATACAAGGACAACCACCACTCGATATACCACCATTTCAGGATCAGCCGAGGCCCCTCCACAATTTCTATAATCCCTCCACAATTAGAGTCGAGCCACACCTTAGGATCCCCGAAGGGGGAGATGATTTTGAGCTGAAATCGAATGTCTTAGGTCTGATCTAGAGCCACTTTCACGGAAGCTCAAATGAGGACCCCTTTCAGCACCTAGAGGATCTCGATCGCATAGAACGAACTATGAAACCTAGGAACATTAGCCTTGACATTGTTCTAATCAAGATGTTTCCCTTCTCATTAAGAGACAAGCCTTCTCATTGGCTTAGAACCCTAGGTAGACCCATCACCACCTGGGAAGAAATGAGGCATGCATTTTTAAAGAAATTCTTCCCCATAGGAAAGACCAATGCCCTCAGAAGAGCTATCACTACCTTTACACTCCAGGGTGGGGAACAATTTCATGAGGCGTGGGAAAGATTTAATGAACTCTTGAGGAAATGCCCACACCACGAAGTACCAAGGTGGCAACTGGCCCAGATTTTCTACCATGGTCTGGATAGCAACCTATGAAACTTCGTCGATACCTCATGTGGGGGGAACTTCCTGAACAAAGATGAGGAGAGCGCATTTGAGCTCTTTGAGTCTATGAGTGAGAATTCGCTCAACAATGCCTCCATGACCCAGTTCAATAGGTTCAGTCAACCCCATGGTGGGATTTATGAGGTACAAGCAAATTCTGGAATGGTTGACATGGACATTATTGCCAAGAAACTGGATCGAGTGGAATTGGTGGACAAAAAGATTGATGAGCTACTGAACCAGACCAAGAACCCCTTATAGACTTTCTCCCTAGAAAAGGGAGCACATAATGTTGACCTGGTCCAGCCCTTAACCCAACTGAACCTAGAACAACCCCTGACCACATTCTAGGGAGGGACCTTTGCTCCCTCAACCCTTGATTACTCTCTTCCCTCTCCATCGACATCAGCTATCCTTGAAGATGTGCAAGCTGTCCAAGGTTATGCGAAACCTGATCCTTTCTCCAACACTTACAACACTGGCTGGTGTAACCACCCCAACTTTGGTTGGACAAACCAGAAACCACCGTAATTCCAAAACCAGCCCAGGCCAAACCAGCAACCACACTTGCCCCCTATCAGCAAGGACCACCAATTAGACCCCAATATAATCAAAATAGGGTAGCCCCTCCCCCACAAAACCAAATGGACACCTTAATAAAGATGATGGCTGACATGAACCAGAAACATCAGGAGGAAATGGCCTTGGTAAAGGGACAGTTAAGCCAACTCTTGGACTATAAACGACAAGGATCCCTACCTTCCCAGCCACAACTGAACCCGCAAAACATAATTAACAGAGGCCCCAATTCGCAAGGGTTGTAAGGCAACCCCGGTCAGGCTCACATGGTCCAGCCAGCCCTGCAAACACCCCCTAGGTTTGGTGCTTCTTCGTCATCGTCTTCTCAAGGATCAACTCATGGCCCCAATGCCTCTACAAATGAGGTGACCTTGAGAAGCGGCACCAAAACCCAGGATCCCAAATGGCTGACTCTCCCCGAGACTTCACCTGCTGAAATACCCGACTCAGAAGAGGCACCAACCAAGGACCCAGAAATAGAACCAATACACATTCAGACACCCTACCCTGAGGCCTTGGAAACAATCAAGAAAAAGAAGAATGCTATGGAGACTGAGCTGTTGGAAATCTTTAAGCAAGTACAGATTAATATTCCGATCCTTGAAGCCGTCAAGCACATCCCGGCTTATGCCAAGTTTTTAAAGGATGCATGTACACCCAAATGTAAGCCAAGACCTCAAGCACCTAGGAAGGTTGTGCTCTTCGAACAAGCAAGTTTTGTAATATCAAGCAACCTTCCACTCAAGCGAACTGACCCAGGAGTGCCCCTGATTTCCTGCAATATCGGGGACATGACATTTGATAGAGCGCTCCTAGACTTAGGTGCTTCTATCAATCTGATTCCAACAACCCTGTACCACCAATTTGGTTTCGGAGAGTTGACACCAACCCCTGTCACCATCCAACTGGCTGATAGATCAGTGAAAACCCCGAAGGGGGTTGTCGAGGACGTGATTGTGCGGGTCAAGGACTTCTATTTCCCGGTCAACTTTCTGGTGCTCGACATGGAAGTCCCTGAAAAATTACAGAACACACCCATAATCTTAGGCAGACCTTTCTTAGCTACGGCTAAGGCAAACATTGACTGTGACACGGGATGTATGGAAATCACCTTCGGGGATAGGAAAATGCAATTGGATATCTTTTGGGTGACAAAGTCTTTTGATTGCAACTGCGTTGAGGAACATGATCCCATGGAAACTCTGATCGAGGAATGCCTCACCCTTAGTTCTGTATCAGACCACCAAACCCATAATGACTGTTCTGACCCGTCACCATCACTACCCGTGGACCTCTGTAAGGCTGAGTACCATCACACAACACCATTTGAGGAGATTGATGTTGATCAACTCCTACCCTTTCCCTTTCCATCAACTGTGGTTCTACCTGCACCTGAACTTAAACCATTGCCCGAGAACCTCAAGTATGTCTTCCTGGGACCTGACTAAACCTTCCTAGTGATTATTAATTTTCATCTAACCAAGGATCAGGAACTCAGGTTGACTGTGACCCTTTCAGAACATCGGGCCACCATTGGTTGGACCATTTCGGACTTAAGAGGAATTAGCCCCACTTATTGCACCCATAAGATTTACCTGGAAGATGGGGCACAACCTTCCCACCAGATGCAGAGACATTTAAACCCAAATATGCGAGAGGTCGTTAAGAAAGAAATTATCAAGTGGCTTGATGCCGACATCATCTATCCTATCTCCGATAGCCCCTGGGTGAGCCCCACTCAAATGGTTCCCAAGAAAGCTGGGCTCACCGTTGTCACCAATGATCATGGCAAATCCATCCCCACCTGCACCACCACCGCATGGCAGGTGTGTATTGATTATAGGAAGCTCAATGAAGCCACTAAGAAGGATCATTTCCGCTTGCCATTCATTGACCAAATCCTTGAAAGATTGGTGGGGCAGAAGTATTTTTGCTTCTTAGATAGATATTCAGGATATAACCAAGTCGCAATTACTCCAGAGGATCAAGAAAAGACCACATTCACTTACCCATACGGCACATTTGCATTCCGTCAAATGCCATTCGGGTTATGCAACGCACCTGCAACCTTCCACCGTTGCATGCTATCCATTTTTTCAGAAATGGTGGGTGAATACTTAGAAGTCTTTATGGATGATTTCTCTATATTCGGGAATTCATTAGACCATTGTCTGAGCAACTTGGAGAAAATCCTGAAACGATGTATCGAGGTTAATCTAGTGTTAAGTTGGGAAAAGAACCATTTTATGGTTCAATAAGGAATTGTCCTCGGTCACATCGTATCGCATAGGGGCATCGAGGTAGACCAGGCTAAGGTTGATTTAATTTCCAAACTTCCTCTACCTAACTCTGTCCGACAGATTCGCTCAATCCTAGGACATGTTGGCTTCTACCAAAGGTTCATTAAAGACTTTTCCAAGCTTTCCAAACCCTTGACTGACCTTCTAGCCAACGATGCCCTATTCCACATGTCTTCTCATTGCATCCAGGCTTATCACACCCTCTGGGACTTAATCTCCACCACAGTTGTACTTCAACCCCCAGACTGGTCCCAGGACTTTGAGATTATGTGTAATGCATCAAATTTCGCCATAGGCGCTGTCCTGGGACAAAGGCAAGACAAGAAGCCCATGGTGATCTACTACGTAAGCAAAACGTTGGACGAGGCCCAACGAAATTATACGGTCACAGAGAAAGAGTTGCTAGCTATAGTCTTTGGACTTGAAAAGTTTCGATCGTACTTGCTAGGATCCCACGTGACTATTTACACTGACCATTCAGCCATCTGGCACCTATTGGCCAAGGACGGAAAGCCCAGGCTCATCAGATGGATCCTGCTTTTGCAGGAATTTGACCTGGAAATCCGAGACAAGGCTGGATCGAAGAATGTGCTGGCAGACCACTTGTCTAGACTTCATCCAGACCACATTGGACCCTCCCTACCTCTATCTGATGCCTTCCCTGATGAACACATCCTGGCTGAGCAAGTCAAGAAAATGCCATGGTATGCTGACTACGTCAACTACCTGGTTGTAGGACAAACCCCGCACAGCTGGTCCAGATAGCAATGAGACAGGTTCTTGGCTAAGGCCAAGAACTATTTCTGGGATGATCCCATGCTGTTTCGCCTCTATGCTGACCAGATCATCAGGAAGTGTATCCCCGAAGACGAAGTTCAGAGTGTGCTTTCGTTCTGTCATGACCAGGCTTGTGGTGGCCACTTCTCTGGAAAGAAAACAGCTGCAAAGGTTTTGCAGTCTGGATTTTACTGACCGTCCCTATTTAAGGATGCACACAACTTTGCCAAGACTTGCTCACGCTGCCAAATGCTGGGGACCATGACCAAGAAAGATATGATGCCCCTCCAGCCCATTTTGATTGTCGAAATCTTCGACGTTTGGGGTATCGATTTTATGGGCCCCTTTCCACCATCCAACAGCTTCGAGTACATCTTGGTCTCGATAGACTATGTTTCCAAATGGATTGAAGCCATCGCCACCTTTCGATGCCATCACAGGACTGTCATGGACTTTGTTAAGAAGAACGTCTTTTCCCTGTTTGGAATACCCAAGGCCATGATCAGTGATGGTGGAAGCCATTTTATCCATTCCCAATTCCGTGCCCTACTTAGAAAATACGGGGTGAACCACCGCATTGCTACCCCGTATCATCCGCAAACAAACGGGTAGACCGAGGTCTCCAATAGACAAATCAAGAACATTTTACAGAAGACTGTGAGACCTGACAGGAAAGACTGGTCCACAAGACTTTATGATGCCCTGTGGGCATATAGGACCGCTTTCAAGACCCCGATAGGCATGTCGCCTTATCGCCTGGTCTTTGGCAAAGCCTGCCATCTTCCTGTCGAATTGGAACATCGGGCTTACTGGGCTATCAAGCAATGTAACATGGATTCCCAGTTAGCCGGTGCGTAGAGGATGCTCCAATTATCTAAGCTCGAAGAAATTCGTCGGGACGCCTTTGACAATAGTCGACTATATAAGGAGAAAATGAAAGCCGTCCACGACCGACTCATTCATAGAAAAACCTTTGAGCCTAACCAGCAAGTCTGGCTGTTTGACGCCCGCCTAAAACTCTTCCCAGGGAAACTCAGGTCCAAATGGACAGGACCATTTCTAGTGGTTAAGCCCTACTCTAATGGGGCAGTTGAAATCGCTAATCCTAACACTGGACACACTTTTGTAGTTAATGGTCAAAGATTGAAGCACTTCCTGGCCCAGGTTCCCCCAAAGGAGAGTGTCACCCTCATTGAGGGATGACACGGAGCACCGCCTAACTGGAGGCGTTAAACTCAGCCCTTCCTGGGAAGCAACCCAGAGGATTCAAACTGATTCGGTATTTTACGTCACTGAAGTACTATCTTTTTGACCCCTTTTGCATCCATGTACTTGCCAATGAGGACATTGTCCAACTTAAGCATGGGGGGGTAGTAAATTGCACAATCCTAAGCTCATTTAATCAGTCTAAATAAAATAAAATAAAATAATAAAAAAAATTGAATTTAGGAAGAAAACTTAGGTATTAGAAACTTGTCAATAGTGGGAAATAATACAAAAAAGAACTTAAACACTTAGACTTTCCAAGCCTTCAGGCTGAATCAGCCCTAGTGTCCATTAAAATATGGATTTAGCTTCGAATCCTTGCAACCTTAAGCTATTTTAATCCACCTACTAAATAAGGTGATAAGTATACGACTTATCAACTCACCCTCTAACTCAGAAAAACTTTGAGTCTAAGCATCTGCACACATTTTTGCACAAACTCACTTCTCGGAGATTTTGACAGAAATTGGGTAGCTAATGAACTCTCTAGGGTGGTATGGCTGGCAAGTTGTCGTGGGTAACAGCCCAATGGCAGGTTGTCCAGAACCCAGCCACGAAACCATTTTTTCTTCATTGCCTCTAGGTACATTTGAGATCAGGGAATCCACCTACAAAAAAAAAAAGGAAGAAGAAAAGAAAATAAACCACACTTCACCGCACGAGTATGGATGGCAAGTGATCGTGGGTAATAGCCCATTGGTCGGTTGTCCAGAGCCTAGCTCAATAACTGCACAAAAAGAACCAAAACACTTAAGGAAGAAGCAGGGAAGTAGTACAAGCCAGGGAGATATACACTGAAAAAATCCTTGTGTTGACCCCAATTAAAACAAACGTAGGGAGAAAGCTACCAATTGAACAAATACACCTTCAGGCAAATATATTTCCTCTTCCGATCACCAAGGGGTGTAGAAACCCAAAGTCTATCTGAATTACCGTTAGGTGAGTCTATCACAACCTTCACACCAAGATGCTTAGCACTTAGGGTTTTGACCGAGTTTTGGGTGGGTTGGGTAGCCGTAAAAAGTTACCAACCCACACTAAATTCCAAAAAAATTCTAAAAATATATATATATACATATACATCTGTATAGTTATATACGTTAAAGCAAGGATTCGGGCGATTCATATTTTGGCAGACACCCGAGCACTGCTTAGTCTTTGTAGATTAAGATCTTGGTATATTTCCTCCTATTGACAAGTGACGAAGTGTCTAAGCAATTACTTCTTAAATTCTGAAAGAAAATAAAAGTTAGAATAAACCTTGCTAGGGACTAGCAAGGAGTAAGCATGGGGCTATGATAACACTGCATATGGGGGTGATAATTCTGTTAAATAGGGCCCATCTTAAGAATAAAAGGCACAACATAAGTAGAATGGGAGCATTGCATGCATCATATACCAAGATTGCTTATAAAACTGTATTAATGGCCATTTGTGTAAGCACTTGTCAAAGCAGGCCTCAGATGAGCAATTGGACCACACGGATGGATTCAAAACAACAAACGGAGTCCAACGGACTCAAGATCGGCCAAATCCAACATCCGGAGCTCCTACAATGGGCCCAAGAAGTTCTGACCATTGATCTGGTGATCAACAACCCTCGTTGCGCCACGTCACCCCTGCTCCACCGCACGCCACTCTTCCTTCAATTGAGATCAGATCTCGGCCATCGATCTTCAATCGGACAACCGAGAACAGCGTGCCCGCCCGCAATCGCCACGACAAAGTGTGGGCGTGGCACAATGGTTAGCGCGCATGCCCGCATGCATGCAACACGGGTTCGAGCCACGCGGTGCGTAAAATTGAAGACAAAGGAGCGCGTGGCGAAATTGGGCCACCCGATCAGCAGCGGGTGGCCGAGATCACGTCGCGCGGTGCGCCCACAGATTGCGAGCGCTCACGCAGGCGCGCACGTCGGGCGACGATGCCCGCACAGGCACGCCCGAGGCGCGATCCGAGTGCATCCAAGGGAAGATCTCAGCTGTCCGATCTTCGATCGGACGGCTCTCACACAGCGGCCACGAATCGAGCGTGAAGAAGAACGGCGTGGGCAGTTGACCGGTGGGCTGGAGGGCTTCACTGACGCTTTTGGAATGGTTTTAGCGATGTCCCAGACGTCGCAAAAGCCCCTTCTTCTTTTAGAAAGCCCTTCTCCCTATTTAAACCCCCTCCAACCACTCATTCAAGGCATTCACTTCCCTTGCAACTACTCTCCCCCGCTCTTAGCTAGCTTTAGGCCCTCTTGTAATCGTCGGAGATGATGAGCCACCGACGGAGCCTCCTCCACCGCCGTGGCTGCCTCGCCGTTCTCCCTCCTCTCTCTCTTCCTCTCTTTTAAGCTTTCCTTTACTTAAGTTTGAGCATGTATCTAATGTTGTAATTTGTGAACTAAAGTTGCATGATTAATGAAGTTACTTTCTGTTCAGTTGTTTACTTTAATTGCTGTTTAAGTTGCATGATCAAGCAAGAAACAACTCTAACCCTAATCTCTCTCTCTATCTCTCTCTCGCTTTTCAAACTGCACCTTTCGCAAGCAAAACTCTATGCTTTCCTTGATAACAAGTGATAAGAAAAATCCGAATTTCACTCCTCCCTGAGACCGACACTCGGACTCACCTCCGTTTCTTTACTTTAAAATCGGCGTTGCAAGTGCGACTATAATGACACTTCTTAACACACACGCACAAGCGCACATCACCTACTTGATTTTATCTTGGTCACTTTTAGGCCCAAGGTCGAACTCAGGGAAGTGGGATTAGAGGTGAAGAAGTTTCTACGCCTTACCAACAATGAATCTCTTCGATTCGTTTATTATGTTTTTGGTGTTTTTCTATTTAATATTTTTTTCTGATAATTTTTGTCCTTGAGGTACACCCTCAAAATCAGGTTCTTGGCTTTGAGCCAAATTAGGGTTCCAAAATTGTCTTGCTCTTCGCAAGACTGGGTACCTGCAAGTCAAGGATTATCTTTTCTCTTTCGTATATTTTTTATCTTTTTAATGGCAGGAAAGAAAAAATAGAAATAAGGTAAATATAGTATATATATATATGTATATATTATATATGTATATAGGGGTGGGGGTGGAGGTGGAGATGGTGTGTAGCACAGTGTCGAGTCAATCATCATCTAGGAGGACGCAACCAACATGACGAAGTGCTGCGTGGAGTGTAGGATGGATGGTGAAGATGTGTGTGAAAACACTTTCTGTATGTGTGTATCGAGGAATATCAGCAATTGGTCCAATATTCCCGTGATACAACATATGATAGGTGATATGAAAATATATATATATGTATGTATATATGTAAATATATATCTATATGTATATATATGGTTATAATTATATAGGTGTATATGTAGTTATATATGTATAAATATATATATATATGTATGTATGTATATAGTAATATATGTATATAGTTATATATATATGTGTATATGTATATATATATATATATATTAGTATAAGTATCTATGTATATTATGTAGATATATATATATATGTATTTATAATTATAGATATATGTATATATGTATTTATATTTGTATATATATATATGTATGTATGTATAAATATATATATATGGATATATACTTATACTTAGTTATATAGGTACTAATATATGTATAGATATATGTATATATATATGTATATAAATATATGTATATATATCAATATATATATGTATATGTATATATATATATAAGTATATAATAGTGTATAAGTGAGTGAGCGTGTGTACAAGAGTGTGTGTGTGTGTGTATGTGTGAGGTGAGTGTCTATGAGAGAGAGAGAGAGGGAGGGAGAGAGAGATCGTCTGCTGAAGGAAGAAGCGGCAAGTTAAGTCGTTCGCAGCCTCCAACCGTCGTCTGATGGCAATGCGCAGGCACAGGCGCGTAGGCGCACGAAGGCGCGCGTGCACGCAGGAGGAAGTGAGCGCAAGGGAGAGAACGTAGCGCACTGTGGTACGCAAAGAGGCGGGCGCTGACGAAGAAGCGGGTGAAGACGCGGGCGCAGAGAGACACGGATGCAGGTGCTGGAGCGGGTGCGGGGAGAGACGCGGGTGTGGGCGTGCATGGACGGGCTGGCACCGGTAACGGCGCGGAGAGAGAGCAACAGATGGCCGGATAAGTGAGAAACTTACCGGTCACCGCACTGTAGCCACAGTGTCCTGCTGACTAGCGTGAACAGTGGCTACAGTGCGCGCTCGGCTCGCACAACCGCTTGCGCCCGGTTCAGTGTGTGTGGGTGGTGTGGAGCGGCTGGCACGTGCGCGGAAGAGGCTGCACCGGCTGCTGGCTTGCGTGGAGAGAGGCGAGGGTGGTCTACTGGCTTGCGCGGAGAGAGGCGAGGGCGGCCTGCAGGCGCTCTCAGAGGGTGCGGAACAGGCGCCTGAGGCGGGTGGTGCCCTGTGCTGCTGCTGGCTGTCGCTGCTTCTGCTACTGCGAGCTTCAGACCTTGACTCTGAGGCAATGGCGGAGATGCTTGAAACGACGAATTCAGAGAAGAGAACCACCATGCACACCGGCTCTTTGATGAGTGGGGCAGAGGTGGGACTCACAGTGGTGGTTGTGGACCACTGTGAGTTGCTCCTCCCCGCAGCGTGGCTCTTCAAGGAGAAGAGAGGCTACGTATGGAGGGGAGAGGGGAGGAGACTACCTGGAAGGGAAGACGGTGCTGTCTGTGTGGACCAGGCTCACTGCAAAGAAGAAAGCTGTGCCCTTTTTAAAGAAGAAGGCAAGCACAGCCATGCCCTGGTTGTGCATGGCTGTGCATGCGGCTGCAGGGCAAGCTGCTGCAGGGAATGGCACGAGGAGGAAGTTGCCATGCCTTGCAACCACGGAGAAGAATTTCAATGTCAAATAAAAATAAAAAATAAAGATGGAGATTTTGCAAGGCAGCACTTGAGGAAAACGTAAATTTCAAGGCCATTTTATTCACTCTCCTCCCCCCTCAAATAAATGCATGCATGCATGTATTTTTACAAATGCGACTTTGGGTACCTAATATACACTGGCAATGCTTGGAAATAGCATAAGATGACACAATTATTAGTGTATTTTTGTTGTGCAATCATACCCCCATGCCTATCTTTTGCTAGTCCCTAGCAAAACATTTTTGTATTGTATTTAGAAATGATCTTTAAGCTGAAGATTTTCTTTTGAGGTGACATAAGTGTGTTTATTTGCTGGATATTGTAAGAACCAATTGTAGAGAAGACTACCAGTACTTTAAGTCTCACATGACATAGACCATCTCTCAACTAACCTGGACTCTTGATATTTAAACCTTAAGTACGATTTCCAGGACCCAAGAGGTTTTTGCCGTACTCGAGAGCTCAAAAGATTATGACTTGTGCATAGTGAAGGATCAAGACTAACCAGATGAACATTAAGACTCAAGCCTAGGGTTTTACGAATTTTTAAGTGCAGGTTGGTCCCAGTTTCAGCTTGTGTCTTCGCATTGACCCTTAAAAAGATGAAGGAAACTCAACTCCCATTTTATGACATTTGTGGCTCACAGAAAATAGGGTATTTGCCCTGAAGAACTTTTCTCGGGTGGAGACTTTACAGACATTTGCGAGACATACTGACTTATTTGCATCTTTTCTTTTTCTTTTTGAAACACATGTCAGTATATCTCTTACAACTTTATTTGGAGGAGCACACTTTTCTTTTGGCGGGAGAGTTCCTTTTTGGTGGAAAGAGTCTCTCCTAAACACAAGACTAAAGCCTGGGATAAAAAGTCTACCTGCGCACACAGGTAAGGAGTCCACCTTCCCTAATGAACACTAGGGTTGGATCTTATGTTCACCTGGTCTTTCTTGATATGTGTAGTGTTGAACCAAGATTACTTAGGCTCTCGAGTAGAAGCAAACCAACGGATCCTGTACTGGTGTCTCAGGTACAAGAATACGTCCTAAGTTAGGAGAGATCCTGATCTATTTTGTCAATGCTCAAGTGAATTAAGCCTGAGCCTGAGCAAATCAAGCTTCTGTGGCAAGGAAAGTCTTCAAAATAGTGGTTAAATATCCATAAACACTTATTGTGTTTTTGTTTCAGCCTTCAGATCATTACTAAACATCATTTTTTTTTCATATTTATAGATAAATGGAGACTGCATGATACCATAAAAATACCCAGATCCTATGGATGCCTATCCACCCCCCCCCCCCCCCCCCCCATGCCAAATGATGCTATGTCCTTATATGCATGAAGGGTAGGGTAGAGGAAGGACAAAAGATCGAGTAATGAGAGCTGAGGTGCAGGGTATACAGTAGGGTGGTAGGGTGGGTGGATGGTGGGTGGTGAAGTGAAAAGTGAGGCGTAGTGTTGTTGGGGTGCCTCCCAACGAGCTCTGAATTTAATGTCCCCAACTAGACTCAGAATGAGGCATAACATTAGTTACCCTCCAGCAGGGCAACAGTTTCTCCAATGGGGGCAGGTTCATGAGTAAGATAGGATTTCAAACACTGCCCATTGACCATAAATTTATGCCCAGATTTGGGATCTTCAATCTCAACGGCCCCGTTGGGAAATGGTCTCGAGACCAGGAAAGGACCAGTCCATTTGGACTTCAGTTTCCCAGGAAAGAATTTGAACCAGGCATTGTAGAGCCAAACTTGCTAAGATGGCTCAAATTCTTTCTGCCGAATACGGCTGTCGTGAAAAGCCTTAGTGCGTTGCTTGAAAGTTAAGGCAGAATCATAGGCTTCACGACAGAGTTCTTCCAGCTCCTGGAGTTGGAGTTTCCTTTCTCGACCACATAGGTCTGGGTCGAGGTTACATTGGCGAACCGCCCAATAAGCGCGGTGCTCCAGCTCCACAGGCAAATGACAAGGCTTCTCGTAAACGATTCTACAAGGAGACATACCAAGGGGAGCCTTGAAGGCGGTCTGATACGCCCAAAGTGCGTCAATCAACTTGTCGGACCAGTCCTTTCGGTCAGGCCGAACCATTTTCTGGAGAATTTGCTTGATTTGCCGGTTCGACACCTCTGCCTGGCCGTTCGTCTGAGGATGATACAGGGATGCGATACGATGGTGGACTCCGTATTTCCTCAGAAGTGCCCGAAAAGAAGCATGGGTAAAGTGGCTTCCTCCATCCGAGATAATGGCTCGAGGGATCCCAAAGCGCGCAAAGATGTGGTCTTTAACAAATCGAGTGTATATAACATGGTCAGCATGGCGCGTGGGAATAGCCTCAATCCATTTCGAAACATAATCAATAGCCACAAGAATGAATTCGAAGCCATTGGAAGGAGGAAAGGGACCCATGAAATCAATTCCCCAAATGTCGAAGATTTCCGCAGCTAGGATGGGTTGTGCAAGGGCATCATGTCACGACGTGACATTGACCGTAACGACTGGCACCTAGTGCAATGTTTGGCATAATTGTGTGCATCCTGATGAAGGGAGGACCAAAAGAAACCGCACTGCAACACCTTGGCTGCAGTTTTCCTCCCAGAGAAATGGCCTCCACAGGCCTAATCGTGGCAGAAGGATAGCACACTGGGGAATTCGCTGTCAGGAATACAGCGACGGATAATTTGATCAGCACCTATTCGAAAAAGAAGTGGATTATCCCAGAAATAATACTTTGCTTCTGCCATGAGATGCTCGCGCTGGTTTTTAGGCCAGCCACGTGGAAGGGATCCAGAAGCAAGGTAATTGGCAATGTCGGCATACCAAGGTCCACTTGCCACATTAATTGCCAATAGGTGCTCATCAGGAAAAATCTCATTAATCGGTAGAGTAAGTCCAATATGGTCAGGGTCCAGTCAAGAAAGATGTTCAGCCACAACATTCTGGGCTCCGACCTTATCACGGATCTCAATGTCAAATTCTTGGAGTAGAAGGATCCAACGAATCAGTCTAGGCTTGGCATCCTTCTTGTGCATGAGATGGCGAATGGCCGCGTGATCACTGAAAACAATAACATGTGAGCCCAGAAGGTAAGAGCGGAATTTCTCCATCCCAAAGACGACCGCCAGTAGTTCTTTTTCAGTGGTAGTATAATTACGCTGGGCCTCATCCAACGTCTTAATGGCGTAGTACACCACGAAGGGGTGTCTATCGCATCTTTGTCCTAGGATGGCTCCGACTGCAAGGTCGGAAGCGTCACACATGAATTCAAAGTCGATGGACCAATCAAGTGACTGGAGAACAAGGGCCTTGGTGACAGCATTACGCAGCTTTATGAATGCTTGTATGCAATCGGGGCCCATATCGAAGGGTACGTCAGTTGATAGGAGATGAGTCAAAGGTCGAGAAATCTTGGAGAAATCTTTGGTGAATCTCCTATAGAAACCGACGTGTCCCAGGAAGGAGCGGATTTGTTTGACAGAGCCAGGCACAGGTAAATCAGCAATTACATCAAGCTTAGCTCTGTCAACCTCGATACCCCTATCGGAGATGAAATGCCCGAGAACAATTCCCTCGTGTACCATAAAATGACTTTTTTCCCAGGAAAGCATGAGGTTTACATCAATACATCTCCTAAGGATACGGGTCAGGTTGGCAAGACATTCATCAAAAGAGGGTCCAAAAATCGAAAAGTCATCCATGAAGACCATGAGAAAGTCACCCACCATGTCATGAAATATCGCCAGCATCCATCTCTGGAAAGTTGTTGGCACATTGCAAAGTCCGAACAGCATCCTTCTAAATGCAAAGGTGCCGAAGGGGCAGGTAAAAGTGGTTTTCTCTTGGTCTTAGGGGTCAATTGCCACCTGGTTATATCCTGAGAATCCATCCAGGAAACAGAAAATTTTATTTCCCACTAACCGCTCCAGGATTTGGTCAATGAAAGGTAGCGGAAAGTGATCTTTCTTGGTTGCAACATTGAGTTTCCTATAATCTACACACACTCTCCAAGATGTAGGAGTGCGTGCAGGGATGGATTCACCCTTATCATTGACACGGATGGTGAGTCCAGCTTTTTTGGGAACGATGTGAATCGGACTCACCCAGGGGCTATCGCTGATTGGGTAGATTATACCTGCATCCAGCCACTTAATAATTTCCTTCTTAACGACCTCCTGCATGTTAGGGTTGAGATGTCGCTGCATCTCACGGGAAGGTTGAGCCTCCTCCTATGTATATATACGGTGAGTGCAGTAGGCGGGGCTAATGCCAGATAAGTCTGATAAAGACCATCCAAAGGCTGCCTTGTGTTCCATAAGGACGTTCGTTAGTTCGCACTCTTGCTCCCTGGTCAATTTTGAACTAATGATTACAAGGAGCGTTTCATTTGGCCCTAGGAAAACATACTTAATTGTACTAGGCAGCTCTATCAGCTTGAGAGTGGATGGTGAAAGGTCTAGCATTTCTTGGGATGAGAGTGTCCCAAGCAGATCAGAAAATAAGTCAGGAGGAAGAAGTTGGCCCTCAGATTGGCCAAGAAGTGGGGCTTCTTGGATAGATGGATCCAAAAAGGAATAGCCCCAGTGGGTAGCATGTGGGCTCAAGGTCCCAGTGTGGAGTTGCAAATCTACCTGATTTGGCGGGAAAGAAAGGGCAATCCGATCTTCAAGAGTGTGGACCGGTGGTGAGTAGCCCGGATATGACTCAGACCACGAGGTGTGGGAAGCGAAGAAAACCTCGTCAGAAGTCTTGTCAGGAGAAGGTACGGGAATAGGGAGGGATGGGGGAATGTCATATTAGGTGTTGGTCAGGCAATGGTCAGTGTTTACAGGCAGTCCGTAGCAGTCAAAATACGTCCCAATTAGTCTGATACACGCGTTGGCGGCTGATTAGCCCATAGTTGTGGGCTATTTAAGTATTTAAGTGCCTACACATTAGGTTAATTCTAACATTTATTTAGTATAAATTAGGATGTAAATAGATTAATTCATAGTTTTAATCTAATTACATAATCCATACATTGCATTCATATCTTAAGTGCATTTAGAATTAGCTTAAAATAGCATTCATCTAATTAGATAACCAATTAGGTATATTGTTTTTATTAACATAGAAGTTGAAGGTCTATACATAAATAACCCTAATATTTTAATAATATTTTCTTTATTCGTCTTCTTTCAGAACGGCTGGCTGCCGCTCCAACGCCCGGGTGATGCAGTGAAGGAGCCATTCAAGGGGGAGCGGATACGGTGGATCTGGTCGGCCGCTGATTTCAAATTTGTTCAGGCCACTACAAAAGGAGCTCAGGGGGCCTCCGCCACCGACCCACCACTGTGCAGAGAGAACCTCTCTCTTCCACTCCACACTGCCGGCCTCTACCGTGGCGGCGAGTCTCCACCACCGTGGGCGTGTGGTGTGACAGGCCACACCGCCATCCGGAGCTCGCCTGCATTACCGTGAGCACCTTAGCGTGCAACTCCCTCGCTGTCGTCGCAGACCACCACCACCGAGCTACTGATCAGCCACCCTCTCAGTAACTTAAGACGTCTGGGAAATTTCCCAGATGTCTGAAGTTACCCGCTCACCTCCACTTCCTCAGCCTGCACTCTCCAACCGGCCACCAGACCGCCTGCACCCTCCACCGCTCACCGGCTGCAGACCTGCGCACGCCTGCAGACCAGCCTGCAGCATCCTCCAACAGCCGCCTGCAGCTTCCACCGCACACGCCAACCGCCTGCAGACCACCGCGCAAGCGCCCTCCTGCAGACCACCGCCCACGCATAACCGCGCCAGCGCCCTCCTGCAGACCCTCCGCACACCCACGCACAACCGCCTGCAGACCGCCCAACCGACCACCGCGCACGCCAGCCGCACACGCCAGCCGCAGCAGTGCCCACGGAAGCGGCAGCAGCCACCCCCGCAGCAGCAGCAGCAAGCGGACTTCACGCCAACAGGCTGCGCAAGCTGCCGGCTGCAGCACCTCCGCCGGAGCTCGTCCGGCCACCTCCGACCGCCGCGCGACTCGCCGCCACCACCGATTCGAAGCCCTTGATCCAAGGGACCTCCTCCGAGCTTCCCGCGCCCGACCATCGGCTCCTCGTCGCGCAAGACAACGGGGAAAAATTCCCCTATTTTGCTACAGTAAACCACCAATTAAAAATTACATTTCATGCCATTGCCACTTTTTAATTCTGCATTGCGGAAAATATCCTCTAGTTTCTCATAATTGCCATTTCAGCATTATTTCTTGCTTAAACCTTAATCTAAAGGCAATCTTGGCTCGATTCTTGTCCAAATTGACTCCGAACAAACATTTTTAAGTGGCGCGAATTTTAATACGTTATTGCCTCCCTGTGGATACGACCCGCTCCTCTGCGAGTGGTTATTTCTTATTAAAAATTGATTAGTCGATTTTTCCACCACGTTAAACTACAAACGACTTAAAAGTGAAAGATCGACCAGTCAAATGGCGCCGTTGCCGGGGAGGCAACAGACGCAATAATTTCGCCTAATTTTATTTTGATTATTTGTCAATTGCACAGAGATTTGACCATCTATTATTTTCTTTTCTGTGCGAGAAATTTTGTGCAAGAATCAGCCACTGTGAGAGGCGACCCTTGACGTCGCCAGACGAGAAGTGGACAAGCAATTTTGAAAGGAGGAGAAGGACGAGGACGCGACGGACACCATTGTATTTAATCGCTAATTTAATTCGAATAGAATTAAGACTGAAGACTTAATTTTTCATTACAGTTAGTTTGAAACCCTTGTTCTGGGGCAAATTTTGAGGGGTTTGTTCCCCGATTTTGTTTTGGACCCGTGTTGGGTAATTTTTGGGAGCCTGTTCCCTTTTCTTTAGATTTAGGTTTATTTATTTTTTTATTATTTCTTTTATTTGCTTGTGCATAAGTAGTTCTAAAAAAAAATAGAAAAAGAAAAAAAATGAGCTGCCTGCTAGAAGTTGCCTGCCCTAGGACGAACCATTTAGGTCTGTATGAGCAGCCTCTAGATTTGCTTTTCTGCATTGCGTACATTTTTGCATCGAAGATCGCTGGAGGCAAGGTACGCATTCTCTTACTTTGCATCCTATTTTTGATCACGCATTGCATTTGGGATTTAATGCGAAGACCACCTAATCTGTACTGAATAAATCTAACAAGTGGTCACATATTTTCTTTAGAAAAAGGACTAATTAAAGGAAGGACATTTTAAAAACCAAGGATTTGATTTTCAAACTTGGCGTGCGATTCAAAGTTCAAAATCTTTGACGGTGTATGCACACTTATTTCACTTGCACCACGGCACGTTTCTAGACACTCCTTAGGTTTGGAAATACTAGGACAAGAGCCCTCCTTTCGTTGGATTTTGAAGTGTTCGGAACTTGAGATCAAAGGTTTTGTAAATCCAAAGAGGGGGATACCCTGTCACGGATTTTTGGGGGTAGTTGAGGAGCACCGCGAAAGCACAGCTTCAAAGGAAGGCTTAGGCCTACTTGCATCCCTCGATCTTCCGTCTTTGGATTTACTTGACCATTTGAGATTTAGGGAAGAACACCTAAGCTCCAACTAGGTCTTTTTAGGCGAGCCGTAGGTTGACAATAGGCGCGTAAATTGATTGAACAAATTGTATTGTCACCTGCAATCTGACTTAAAATCAAAAGCCTAATTTGGGAAAGACCTAAAAGGTCCTTTTTGAATTGTGTCTTGCTTAGGGAATTCTGATTGAAGTGTGAGTTAGAATGGACCACATTGATTTTCATCCTTTCACATCTTGCCCACACCCTCACCCCCACTCTGCATCCTTCGATCCCAGACGCCGAGATGGTCCATTCCTTGATGGACATAATGACAATCATTGGGATCCGTTTTACTCCTATTATAGGAGTATTGGCCTAGTTAAGCCCCAAATTAGTGAGCAAAACTCAGGAGCGGGATTTGCTTTGCCCAATATCCCACATACCAAAGAAATACCCAACCCACCCTCCCTGAAAAATTATAATGGTTGGACAAACACTCCTGGGTACTATAAGCCTGAGCCTGACTTCTCTTATGATAGAAATGACCTCTCCTCTTTGAAGATGGAAATACAGAAAATGCAAAATGAAATGAGTGAATTGTTAGGAGAATCTTTGAGAGCAGTTCAACAAGAAAGAGATGAAATTAGCCACCCAATCTGCCCCATTGACGATGACGTACACCCCTCTACAATAGATGCATCTCCCGTGGGAAAGCTACACTTTAAGTTGAAGGGAAATTCTGGGGAGAATAGCTACTTTTTGAGGATCGATTTTGAAACCTCCCCATTAGATGACACTTCCTTGAGAGATCTACACTTTAGGTGGGAGGAAAATACACATGAAAGTAGCTATGCATTGGATGAAGAAAGGTGGCAACCCGAGGAAGATGATGATAAGGTTGAGTATCCACCTGAATTATATTGGAGTCAAAAGAAGGGAATGATGGTACCATTGGAAGACCTCGACCCAGATGATAGTATTTTCGTGACATTTGATGAAGTGGGTCAAAGTCAAGTTGTTAATCCTACCCTCCCTTCTGATCACGATATGGAACTCAAACCCACCCTTAGGGAACCTACCCTAAAGAAATTGACCTATCTGAGGAGTCTGATGTACCCAATGTAAATAATTTACCTCAGATAGAGCACCCTAGGGGATCTGCTGAGATATTAAATGATTCTCGACCTCGGGTACATGATGAATTGTGTTATGAGGAGGAAGATGAATTATATGAGGAACCTAGATTCAAGATTTGGAGTGACACTAAGGGTGATTATGTATTATTTGAAGAGTTAGCCCCTGAGGATGTCACAAATTTGACCAAATTAGGTTTCCTTGGCACACCCATTGATGATATTTCTCCTCATGATAAAATGATGGAAAATTTGGAAGCAATTTCTAAGATTTATGTGGATTCACATATAGACTCCGGGGAAGATTTGAGTAAAGAACAAAAACCTGGGGATGACATTGATAGGATAATCCCTAGATCTGTTGCTTCCAACCTGCCTTCATTCACTTCGAAGTCACCCTCTGATTCGCTTATATCTGAAAGCGAAATTGTGACTCCTGATGAAGAGCAGGAAGATCCACGTGATGGTGCAAGGAATGCTAGAGATGAAATTGAGGATTTAGAAAGAGTGTTTGGGATGGACACCAAGCTGATTAAACCCAACCTAGATCTTATGGCCATCCCACAACCTCGTAACTTGGACACCCTAGACGATCCTTGCCTTAGAGAATTGCTCATTTTTTTTCTGACTAGGGGGCTTAACAGACCAATATTTTCTGTAATGGAGTATCGGGTATGGATTGATGATTTCTTTAGTCAGTCCATTACCCTGGGGGTTTATCTCTATACCATTCCTTCTCCATTCTTTTTGGAGGATCCTTGTCATCCTACCCCTACCCCTTTGGAGGTTATTTTAACTGTTTATCCTTTAGAACCTCTTCTGGTGACCTGGGAAGATTTCATTCCCATTTTAGTTGGGCAAGCATTTGCTATCGGGATTCATCATCAGCTCGCCAACATCCTAGGTTACCTATTTTCTAGGCCAACTTTGCTTTGCTCATTTTTAGGACCTATTTCTGCAATTCTTGAACCTGATTTGCAGGTTCTTCGTCTATTCAGCCCAGCTCTGACCCAGGTAATATCCTTCTATGCAATGAGGACATTGCAAATTTTAGGCATGGGGGGGTGTACTTGGGGATATACATAGCATAATTGCATACATTTGTACACATAAAAAAAAAAAGTTTTGAGCTTAACTGGCTAAGTCCTATATTCTTAAGCAAATCAGAACTCTAGCGTAGACTAAATTAATTCTAGGGTCAAACTTTAGAAGCTAAATAAGCTACTAGCTTTAGACCTTTAGGGTCCATTGTGGACTTAAAAGCTTAAGTAGGAGTTAAGTTGCGGACCATTCTTCAAGAGGTTGAGGAAGGGAAGCTAGGGTTTGAGTTAAAAGGTGGGGTAGTACCTAGAGTCTTATTCTACCTTTTGGTTTACGGGTCCTTGTAACCCAAGCATCCAAATTTTTCACACTTGGTCTGGTAATTAACTTAATTTCTGAAAAGAGATTTGGTTCTCTTAGTTTTGGCTTAAGAGAGGCTTGAAAACACATTTTGATTGGAAGAGTTCCCGCCGTAGGAGAGGTCGAGTATATACTCACCTTGAGGATGCGATGATAACATATTACCTCCTCGGCGCTTGTCTCTTAGGATATCCATCCTACTGGGGGCATGTAAGCGCATTGCGCGGTTCAGGTACCATGGGCGGCCCTATCTCGAAGTGCCGATTGCCATAGGCCTGAATTCGCTTAAGAAATCCATGGGCGATACTATCTCGAAGTGTCGATTGCCAGGAGTTCTTGGGGTCATTATGGGCGGTGCTATCTCGAAGCATCGAAAGCCAGGCACCCTTCGAGGTATGGTAATGGGGACAATGAATTCGACACAGACCGTGTTGATAGCTGATCTGAGGTTAGACTTAGAAGAATCAAACAAACAAAAAAAAAAAAAGAGGGTGTATATATAAAAAAAATTTTCCTTTAACTCAAATAACTCGGACCAATGCACAAGCACGGATGCTTTAATCTCAGGGATCAATAAACTTTAGGGTAGAGTCAGAAATCAGGGAAACTTGTGCTTGCAACTCGTCTTTAGCCGACCTAGTCTGTAACTTAGCAACTACTTAGGAACCTTGGGTTTAGAACCTGAACTTAATATGCTTCTGAAGGAAGACTAAGTGAGTTGACTACTCTACTTAGAGTGCTAGGTTTCGCTTAATTTTGCTAGGGACTAGCAAAAACTAGGCATGGGGGTATTTGATTAGCCCATAGTTGTGGGCTATTTAAGTATTTAAGTGCCTACACATTAGGTTAATTCTAACATTTATTTAGTATAAATTAGGATGTAAATAGATTAATTCATAGTTTTAATCTAATTACATAATCCATACATTGCATTCATATCTTAAGTGAATTTAGAATTAGCTTAAAATAGCATTCATCTAATTAGATAACCAAT
The DNA here is from genome assembly GCA_037157565.1 of Thalassia testudinum. Classification (NCBI taxonomy): domain Eukaryota; kingdom Viridiplantae; phylum Streptophyta; class Magnoliopsida; order Alismatales; family Hydrocharitaceae; genus Thalassia; species Thalassia testudinum. The sequence continues at coordinate 142,840,714 of JAZHRO010000063.1, forward strand.
TAGGTATATTGTTTTTATTAACATAGAAGTTGAGGGTCTATACATAAATAACCCTAATATTTTAATAATATTTTCTTTATTCGTCTTCTTTCAGAACGGCTTGCTGCCGCTCCAACGCCCTGGTGATGCAGTGAAGGAGCCATTCAAGGGGGAGCGGATACGGTGGATCTAGTCGGCGGCTGATTTCAAATTTGTTCAGGCCACTACAAAAGGAGCTCAGGGGGCCTCCGCCACCGACCCACCACTGTGCAGAGAGAACCTCTCTCTTCCACTCCACACTGCCGGCCTCTACCGTGGCGGCGAGTCTCCACCATCGTGGGCGTGTGGTGTGACAGGCCACACCGCCATCCGGAGCTCGCCTGCATTACCGTGAGCACCTTAGCGTGCAACTCCCTCGCTGTCGTCGCAGACCACCACCACCGAGCTACTGATCAGCCACCCTCTCAGTAACTTAAGACGTCTGGGAAATTTCCCAGACGTCTGAAGTTACCCGCTCACCTCCACTTCCTCAGCCTGCACTCTCCAACCGGCCACCAGACCGCCTGCACCCTCCACCGCTCACCGGCTGCAGACCTACGTACGCCTGCAGACCAGCCTGCAGCATCCTCCAACAGCTGCCTGCAGCTTCCACCGCACACGCCAACCGCCTGCAGACCACCGCGCAAGCGCCCTCCTGCAGACCACCGCCCATGCACAACCGCTCCAGCGCCCTCCTGCAGACCCTCCGCACACCCACGCACAACCGCCTGCAGACTGCCCAACCGACCACCGCGCATGCCAGTCGCACATGCCAGCCGCAGCAGTGCCCACGGCAGCGGCAGCAACCACCCCCACAGCAGCAGCAGCAGGCGGACTTCACTCCAACAGGCTGCGCAAGCTGCCGGCTGCAGCACCTCCGCCGGAGCTCGTCCGGCCACCTCCGACCGCCGCGCGACTTGCCGCCACCACCGATTCGAAGCCCTTGATCCAAGGGACTTCCTCCGAGCTTCCCGCGCCCGACCATCGGCTCCTCGTCGCGCAAGACAACGGGGAAAAATTCTCCTGTTTTGCTACAGTAAACCACCAATTAAAAATTACATTTCATGCCATTGCCACTTTTTAATTCTGCATTGTGGAAAATATCCTCTAGTTTCTCATAATTGCCATTTCAGCATTATTTCTTGCTTAAACCTTAATCTAAAGGCAATCTTGGCTCGATTCTTGTCCAAATTGACTCCGAATAAACATTTTTAAGTGGCGCGAATTTTAATACGTTATTGCCTCCCTGTGGATACGACCCGCTCCTCTGCGAGTGGTTATTTCTTATTAAAAATTGATTAGTCGATTTTTCCACCACATTAAACTACAAACGACTTAAAAGCGAAAGATCGACCAGTCAGCGGCCATGTCCTCGTCAGACATGTCATCCTCGATACAATCGCAATCGAAGTTCTTGGCTACCTTGAAGATGTTAAGCTTGAGCTTTTCAAATCCAACGACAATCTCAATACAGCCCGACTCGCAGTCGATATGGGCACGAGCTGTGGCCAAGAAAGGTCGACCAAGGATGATCGGACAATCAGAATGTGAGCTAGGAACTTCCATATCTAAAACAAGAAAGTCAACAGGAAAACAAAGACTGTTGACCTTAACCACCACATCTTCCACCACACCCTTCGGAATTTTGACAGAACGATCTGCCAACTGTAACATGATAGGGGTGGGTTTCAGATTTCCCAAGGAAAATTTTTCGAGCATGATGGTTGGTATAAGATTGATGGAAGATCCTAGATCAAGCAGTGCACGGTTAAAATTGCAGCCTTTGATGCTACAGGAAATAAGCGGTGTGCACGGATCGTTCTGCTTCGGTGGTAGATTTGACAATATAGCACAACTTGCATGAGGCGAGAGAACCACCAGATTCTTAGTTTTCTTTGACTGTCGCCTAGGTGTTGTGTAGTCTTTGAAAAATCAGGCGACAGTAGGTATGTGATCGATAGCCTCGAGCAGGGGTACCTTGATTTCAACATCCCCGAACAAATTACGCAGGTTATCAAAGGCCTACGTATCCTTCTTCTTGCCTTTTGGCTCCCTCAGTAGAGCCTCAGGGAATGAGACTGATTCTGGCACCAATTTGGGTGTATCGTCCTCTCGCGAATGCGGTGCGCATCCCGAATGAGAGGGCGATGAAGAAGATGGGCCAGGATCAGTCAAGGTGGATCGACAGTCTGCTTGTCACTCCTCATAGTGAACGCATTAGACGATGTGGGTCCAGTGGGATCATAAGGCGAAGGAGGGTTCGCAATAGGGGCAAAAGAGTGAGGTGCTGCAGCGGGATTAGCCTGAAATCCCGGTGGAATGCTCGGAGCTTGCAGAATTTGATGTACCTACCCCTGAGAAGGTCGTATTTGTGGTTGAGGACCACGAGGTACGAAATTTCGTGGGTTGGGAACAGGTTGGGCTAGAAGAGTGCCCTGAGATCGAATCACCATGCGCAGTTGACTGATCTCAGCATTCTGCTGTGCCAATTAGTGCTGTAGAGAGGTCATGTTCTCTTCATGGTGCTTTGACATTTCCACCATCATTCACATCAATTTGTCAAGAGGACTTGATGCGTGTTCTGTTTGAGATACGCAAGGACCCGAGGGTGGATTCGCAATAGGATTAGACTAGGCCCTTGGGATGACGGGTGCGAACGATCGCATTGGTCCACCCGTAGGGTTTTGGTGCTGCGGGTTGTTAGACCATGCGAAGTTCGGATGATTTTGCCACCCTGGGTTATAAGTGGCAGAGAACGGGTTGTTCCCCAGGGCGCAAGTGTCTTCTATGCCAGAAGACGCATCCGCATGTAAATATGCATCTGAACACACGGAGGCTTGGTCCTCCGTGTCGAAATATTGGCTTGCAGAAGCCAGATCCACATGACTTACCGAATCTCTCGCCGTGACACTTGGTAAGGAAGGTCTTACGGGGTTTCTCGGGATAAGCCGAGTATTGGAAGAATTGGGATTGTGACAAAGTGGTGAGGTGGGGGTGTTTGCCATAGAACGGGCGAGGTTGGCCAGAAGCTCGTCCAGCTTCTTGTGTACGACGGAGACTTCATCCAATTTCTGTGCGATAAGACTGAGATCAATGGATGAATGGGAGGGTCCCGTGTCAATTTCGTGGACATTACAGGGCAGGCTGGTACGATTAAAGGCAACAATGGAGGCATTGTTCATTGAGTTTTTGCTCATATTTTCAAATAATTCGAATGCACCATTCTCGTCTTTATTCATGAAATTTCCTCCGCAGGAAGCATCTGCAATCTACTTCAAAGTCTCATTTAGCCCATAGTAGAAAATCTAAGCTATATGCCACTTAGGCAGACCGTGGTGCGGACACTTCCTGAGGAGGTCATTATGTCTCTCCCATGCCTCATGAAATTGTTCGCCGTTTTTTTGCATAAATGAAGTGATAGCACAGCGAAGCGCATTGGTTCGCCCTATTGGGAAGAACTTCTTGAGAAACGTTGTTTGCATCTCTTCCTAAGTGTGGATGGTTCTCCCAAGGGTGCGTAACCACTGCGACGCTTTATCCCGCAATGAAAACGGGAACATTTTCATGAGGACTATAGGTAACTAAATATTTCTTGGTTTAACTGTTTCAGCCAATCGGGTTAAGTCTTCCAAGTGGAGAAAAGGATCTTCACTTGCAAGACCATGGAAGTGAAAATTTATCAGGCCAATTATGTTAGGTTTCAGTTCAAAGTTGTCCCCGCCCATGGGGACTCGAATTTGTCCTATGCTCTCTGTCGCAGTGGGATTCTGATAGGAGCTAAGAGACCTAGGCTCCTCCCATTCGGGAGGGTTCTGCATTTCCTCCAATGTTTCCCAAATGGCCTCAATTTGTTCATTATACATTTCCATTTGGGCTTGGAGGTGGGTTATGGGATCCAAGGCTCCACCACCTGGTGGGTTTTGAGGGTGGTTTCCTCCCACGGGATTTGGGGGTGGGCGTGCAGCCATGTTTGTGGAGGAGGACGATGCAGCTTCCTTTCTAAAAGTATCAGGCAATTCACACAGTTCAGGGTTTTGTGACCTCCTCCCAAACAAGCACTACCGCAGGAAGAATTGCGGAGATAAGAAGGGAACAGGAGATGAGAGAAATGACACCGCAAAGGTACACTTGATGACAAATCAATACAATCAAATTCCTATCCTCTACAGTGTGCCCTCAGACCTAAAGATCTAAGTTACCTACTATCACGAACTATGGAACCAAATGCGAGCACCACAGAACCACCAGGCCAGATTGAAAGGCCATTTGCCCCAGTCTTAGACACCCGATAGCATGCGGGAACCCTCACCAGCATGTAGGCACTACATGCAGGTAGTTAGACCTCCAATCCTTAATAAGGGTCAAGTTACTACCAATTTTAGTTATAGGCTTAGGATCAAGTGCTTCTGGAATGTGAAGGGCATTATTTACGAGTAATGCCCAAGTGATTGATTTTACAAAGTGTGTAAACCAAGCATGCAACGGGGAAATCTCCCCGAATTGAAGCTTTAATTGGTGAATGGTTTTTAGAATTCAGCCTTAAGTAGTATTGATTTTAGGATTTCTCTAAATTACTAATTCAACCAATCTTCGGGTTTTGAGAGAATACAAGTTTTCTTCTAAGCCCAACAAACCCTTCTTCAATGTCAGTTGGTTAATGCATGCTAAAATGCAATGGGCTTCCCTAGATGGAGATTTCTATGTGTGGATGCACGAATCAATTTTAGATTAGTGTGAAAGGGAGCCAAAGCACTTCAATTCAAGTGCTCCCAATCACCAGAATGATGTCCACACACAAGGCTCAACCATAAGATAAAGAAAATCAAATTATTGGGGTTGAAGTATTCGGGATCAAATCTAAGGCACGTGAAAGGTCGTGGTGGGGTTGGAATCAACTCAATTCCAAGTCTACCCTCCAAAAAGGTGATCCCGAATCGCAGATAAATGAGGCAAAGAGGGATGGCAATCAATCTATTTATTTTTGCCTCAAAGAATACTTCACACGACGAAAAATTCAAGAATCAAGATTCTTGGATATTCACTATGCGAAGTTTGGCGAGAAATCCCGGGGCGGTGGGAGTGATGACAAACAAGCAAACAAGTGATTTTTAATCCACTTGCCCAAGAGATCCCAAGAAGTTTTCATTATTATTATTATTATTAAGGTGACAAGTTAACCTAAGTTGCTAAGAAAGAAAGACCTACTTGTTCAGCAACGTGTGCGAAGCTCTAGTGCGGTGCCGGCGACTTCACGCTCTCGTTCCCACCTTGGATCTGCCCACATTTTCGACTTTGTCTGCCTGTCTTCTCCTTGCAACAGGTTCACCTGCACAGCAACAAACAAAAACACCCGTGAGGAGAAGGGTGCGAGAAGAGAAAAAATAAAGGAATGGAATAGAAACTTACTTGAATACGCACTTCCCCGGCAACGGCGCCAGAAAAGGGGTATGGTCGAGCCCGGATAGGTTGTGTTAATATGGTGATTTTATCGTTGAAATGCATATAGTGGTTAACCTAAATCGAGCCTAACCATCTCTTTACAAAAAAATTTTATCTGGCCTACTTGATTTTATCTTGGTCACTTTTAGGCCCAAGGTCAAACTCAGGGAAGTGGGATTAGAGGTGAAGAAGTTTCTACGCCTTACCTACAATGAATCTCTTCCATTCTCTTATTATGTTTTTGGTGTTTTTCTATTTAAGATTTTTGTCTGATAACTTTTGTCCTTGAGGTACACCCTCAAAATTAGGTTCTTGGCTTTGAGCCAAATTAGGGTTCCAAAACTGGTCTTGCTCTTCGCAAGACTGGGTACCTGCAAGTCAAGGATTATCTTTTCTCTTTCGTATAGTTTGATCTTTTTAATGGCAAGAAAGAAAAAATAAAAATAAGGTAAATATAGTATATATATATATGTATATATTATATATGTATATATGGGGGGGTGGAGGAGGAGAGGGCGTGTAGCACGGTGTCGAGTCGGTCGTCGTCTAGGAAGACGCAACCAACAGGACGAAGTGCTGCGTGGAGTGTAGGATGGATGGTGAAGATGTGTGTGAAAACGCTTTCTGTATGCGTGTATCAAGGAATATCAGCAACTGGTGCAGATATTCCCGCGATACAACATATGGTAGGTGATATGAAAATATATATATGTATGTATATATGTAAATATATATCTATATGTATATATATGGTTATAATTATATAGGTGTATATGTAGTTATATATGTATGTATGTATATGTGTGTATATATATATATATATGTATATATATATAGACATGTAAATATATGTATAGATAGATGTATGTATATGTACACATATATATATATATATATATTTATAATTAGATATATGTATGTATGTATATATCACTATATATAGATATAGGTATATATATATATATATGCATATAGTAATATATGTATATAGTTATATATATGTGTATATGTATATATATATATATATTAGTATAAGTATCTATGTATATTATGTAGATCTATATATATATATATATTTATAATTATAGATATATGTATATATGTATGTATAAATATATGTATATATACTTATACTTAGTTATATAGGTACTAATATATGTATATGTATATATACATAAGTATATAATAGTGTATTAGTGAGTGGGTGTGTGTATGTGTGAGGTGAGTGTCTGTGAGAGAGAGAGAGAGGGTGAGAGAGATCGTCTGCTGGAGGAAGAAGCGGCGAGTTAAGTCATCTGCAGCCTCCAGCCGTCGTCTGATGGTAACGCGCCGGCGTAGGCGCGTAGGCGCACGAAGACACACGTGCACGCAAGAGGAAGTGGGAGCGCGGGAGAGTTCACAGCGCACTGCGCTGCGCGAAGAGGTGGGCACTGATGAAGAAGTGGGCACAGAGAGACGCGAACGCAGGTGCTAGAGCAGGCGCGAGGAGAGATGCGGGCACGAGCGTGCGCGAACGGGCTGGCGCCGGTAGCGACGCGGAGAGAGAGAGCTGGGTGACCGGATAAGTGAGAAACTTACCGGTCACCGTACTGTAGCCACAGTGTTCTGCTGACTAGTGTGAATAGTGGCTACAGTGCGCGCTCGGCTCGCGCGACCGCCTGCGCCCGGTTCAGCGTGTGTGGGCGGTGTGGAACAGCTAGGGCGCGCGCAGAAGAGGCTGCACTTACTGCTGGCTTGCGTGGAGAGAGGCGAGGGCGGTCTGCTGGCTTGCGCGGAGAGAGGCGAGGGCAGCCTGCAGGCGCGCGCAGAGGGCGCGGAACAAGTGCCTGAGGCGGGTGGTGCCCTGCACTGCTGCTGGCTGCCGCTGCTTCTGCTACTGCAAGCTTCAGACCTTGACTCTATGGCAATGGCGGAGATGCTTGAAACGACGAATTCAGAGAAGAGAACCACCACGCCCACCGGCTCTTTGATGACCTGGGCGGTGGTGGGACTCACAGTGGTGGTTGTGTACCACTGTGAGTTGCTCCTGCCCGCAGCGTGGCTCTTCAAGGAGAAGAGAGGCTGCGTATGGAGGGGAGAGGAGAGGAGACGACCTGGAAGGGAAGAAGATGCTGTCTGTGTTGGGTGTGTGGACCAGGCTCACTGCAAAGAAGAAAGCTGAGCCCTTTTTAAGGAAGAAGAAGGCAAGCACAGCCATGCCCTGGTTGTGCATGGCTGTGCATGCGGCTAAAGGGCAAGCTGCTGCAGGGAATGGCGCGAGGAGGAAGCTGCCATGCCTTGCAGTCGTAGAGAAGAATTTCAAAGTCAAATAAAAATAAAAAATAAAGATGGAGATTTTGCAAGGCAGCACTTGAGGAAAACATAAATTTCAAGGTCATTTTATTCACTCTCCTCCCCTCTCAAATAAATGCATGCATGCGTGTATTTTTACAAATGAGACTATGGCTACCTAATATACACTGGCAATTCTTGGAAATAGCATAAGATGGCACAATTATTGGTGTATTTTTGCTGTGCAATCATCCTGCAACAGCTGGTTCTGCATGTTCTGTATAGTCTGTATCTGGTTAGCCATCGCCTTCATAATCTGCAAGCTATCTTGTGTAGATTTTCTCATCAATTCTTGCAACTCCTCTTTTAGTGCCTTCAAAGTGTCGGCCCACTTTGGAGGGTGACTGGCAGCTTGGTGAAGCGGCCTGTATAAAGAACAGGGTTGCTGCTGCTGAGACGGGAATGGCTACTGCCTAGGGTACGTGTTTTGTGCATTCCCATATTGCCTGGTCTGGTAGTGTGGATCTTGATGTGGTGTCTGTGAATTACCAGACCAAGAGAAGTTTGGATGCTGGCACCAACCAGGGTTATACGTCTCTGAATATGGGTTATTACGCCCGTATCCTTAGATAGCACTGGCGTCCTCGTAGGTTGAAGATGTCTGAGACGTATATCTGTCAAGGGGATACACATTATAATCTGCGGGTGGTGCGTAACCCTGATCGTAAGGTGCCAGATCTGGATTAGTTACGGGATCCTGATATGTAGGATCTCATAAATACAAAGAAGATGCATCCCGAGTGAGTAGATTAACTCGAGCAAGGGGGGCTCGGGGTGCATAGGAGGGTCTTGAGGCGGCAGAGCTCAAGTCAGATTGACCCTGACTGATCTGGTCAATCTTCTTCTCGATTAGATTTATTCTATCCAGCTGCTTGATGATGATATCCATGTTGGCTCGAATAGACTCGGTGTGAGCCTCGTGGATACCAACCCGCTGCTGACCAGGCCGTTGGAACTGGTTCATGGATGCGGCATTCATCGAGTTCCCTGCCAAATATTTGAATAGCTCGAATGTGATGTCCTCATCTTTCTCGAGGAAATTCCCACCGCTAGATGCATTGGCCAGATACCAATGTGTGTCATCCAGACCATGGTAAAAGAATTGAGCTAGGTGCCATCTGGGTATACCATGGTTCAAGCATTTCTGGAGAAGGTCATGAAATCTGTCCCAAGCTTCGTGCAACTTCACTCCAGCTCCTCAGGAGGAAGTCGTGATTGCACGTCACATCACGTTTGTTCGACCGATTGGGAAGAAATTTTGCAGGAATTCACGTCATAATTCCAGCCAGGTTCTAATTGGCTTCCCAATGGTCTTGAACCAGTATGAAGCTTTGTCCCTCAAAGAGAATGGGAAAAGCTTCATTAGAACAATCCCAAGATCGATATTCCTGGGTCGAATTGTTTCAGCGGGTTGACTCAAGTCCTCTAGGTGCTTGAACGGATCTTCACTTGAGTTCCCATAGAAGTGAGTACTGATCAACCCAATCACATTGGGCTTGAGCTCAAACGCGTCTCCGCCTACGGGAATTCTGACTAGTGGTGCGATGATTTGTGCAGCTGGGTCATAGAAATCCCGTAGTTCTCCTCACGGCGGGTGCTGCATCCTGTCAAGCACCGTCAAAATACGATCCATGCTCTGTCGATGCCGTCCCTCAGATTCAACTACCCGGGCTTCCAGACGAGCCATCGGGCCCAGCTTCTCGATATCCTGACCCGATCTAGGTCTAGGTCCAGGATTAGCCATGGTGGCTCCGAGAGTAGAAGAGGTGGGGGGAGAAGATGGTCCTGGCAAGGTGACTCGCCTCCTTGGGAGTGGCTCCCAAGGTCCAACCAAGTGAGGTCTAAGTGACCACCTTCCTCGCATACACCACCCAACCCTTGGGTTGGTGTAGCCAAGCCGAACAAGGCTAAGGCCCTATCAATCAAGTGGTCCTTATGAATCAGATGACCAGATTTTTTGTTTTAGGTTTTAATTCCTGAAGAAATTAGTCGTACAACCGACTGAAAGCAATTCCTGCCTCTTCACTAACCTAGCCAAGAGGTTGAAAACACCCAGTAGTACGACAACGAATTCAGGTTTTATTTCATGTTTTAAAGTTGATTTTTGCCTATTTTTTTCAGTTAGGGTTTTCTTTTGGTGAGTGGCCCACAAGGTGACCAAGCTCACCGGCTAAGTGTTAGACTTGACTAAATCTAGGTTAGCCCAAGTGTGATCTCTAAATTGTAACCCTAAAGATTTACCCTAAGGTTCATGCACTTCTAGGGTTTTGCTCTGTTTCACCAAACCATAAAAATAAAATCCATTCTCTGACAACAATTCAAATCCAATTAAATTGAAATTTGGCAAGTAAATTTCTATTTCAATTATCTTTTCACAGAATATTTTTTTGGAATTTTTACTATTTCAACCGAATTTCTAATGATTTTTGAACGTCAAGGGGTCAGATCTAGAATTTTGACCCCTGGTCAATTTTTTTCTTTGAAACAGTATCAATTGACTTTCAAAAATTTGGAAAAAATAAGTCATATAAAGCCAATGAGATCAGATTTCAAACCCTACCATTTCTAGCCAAAACAAATTCGCAGATTACTCGGACTTGCTTTTTGAAATTTGAAAAATCCTGAATCTGGGTAAGTCTGACCCCCTTACACTTCGAAAATTTTAAAAAATTATATACTTCGGATTTTTTCAAAAGAACAATGCCATTTGAAAGATGGTTTAAAAATAAAGGTCTAGCTCAAATTTCATAATTTTTTGTTCACTAATTTTTCAGCAATCAAATTTTTAAATCAGACTTTAAAATCTTGCTGAAAATCAAAAAATGATGGAGAAGCTTTTAAAGAGGGTTTGGGTTTGAAATCAAAGCTCTCCACCAAAAATGATTTTTTTTTTTCTCTTCTTTTTTTTGCAAAAAATTTTGCAAATTTTTTTTTCCAAAAAGGATTTTTTTTCAAAAATAAATTTTTCTTTTTTTTGCTTTTTCAAACTAACCTAGGATTCAAAAAGAAACCTAATCGAGATTTTTTTGAATTTTTTTTGAATTTTTTTTGTTTTTTTCAAGAAGATGAATAAATTTTTTTTATCCAAAAGAAATTGCAGGAAATAAATATACTCCTAGCATTCAAAAGAAAACCTAATTTAAGAGAAGATGATGTGCACCTGGATTTGTTTTCCATGCTCGTTGTGTGCGCAGATCCTATTCTTTTTCCGTTTTTTCCTGCACTTCCAAAAACAAAGTAGAGAGAGATTTGTCAGGAATAGTTTAAAAGATCGAAATCAGAAAAATTGACGTTGCCTCCCTGGCAACAACGTCATTTGATGGAAAGCATTCTCGAGCATTATAAATTCATCAAAATCGTAGTATAGTCATGCAAAAACATTCGTCAAAAATAAGTTTGTAAAAATAATGAGACTTTGAGTCCCGGTCATTCGTCTCTAGGAGGTGTTTGTTTTACTTTTGAATTTGATCTTCTACTTCTCTACTTTATTTAAAATTGCACACTGGTTTCCAGTCTTCTGATTAAGATTTCACCACTTCTATTATGAACCCTGATTACGTGCGCATGTGTTAAATAGATCACAAAGGTGAAAGTGTGAGTTTCTGTGCACACGATTCTAGTGAGGTGGTGACTGTTTACAGAAAATGCATCTATAGTTAGATTTTCTGTATTTTCCGAAAACGACATGCTTGTTGCAAAATAGATAAATAAGTGAAAACATGCAACTTGAATCACGCATAAAAGATGGCAATCAATAAGCTCATGGTGATTTCAGAACATAGAGTATATATAAACATGTATCTTTCATTCATTCATTTGGAGAGGTGTTTGCAACAAGAACTGTAGAGGAAAGCTTGTACAGGAATGCTTAAAGATGTAAATCTAGCTACAAGAAAATGATTGCATACAGGAATCTACGAGGGGATGTTGCATGCATCATTGGGGGAGAATAAGGACTACACTATTAAGCAGTAAATATAAGCAGTAAATGTAAAGAGCTAGCTACTAATCTATCAGAAGTGAGGGCATTCGGAGGTGGTCTACGATGGCCTTGGAGTGGTAAAGAGGAGAATGAGGGGCGACCAATGGAGCTTAGGTCTGCCCTTGGAGAGGGGTTGGAGGAGTGATCCAGCATCCTGGTGTGGTGTCCTTCATGGTGGTGCTCAGCTCATGGAGATGGAGTGGAGATGGTGGTGGCTTGCCTAAGTGGAGGTGGATGGAGCCAAGCATGTATGGCCAAAAGTGGATGGGTGGAATGGCCACCCCTTAGGCCTTTTTATAGACCTAAGGGACTCTCTCTAGAAAAGTGTGGAAATCTCTAGAGAGAGTCCAAGAGTGGCTGGCCAAGAGAGGATAGAGGTGGTTTCTTAGATCCACCATTTGTGGATCTAAGAATTGAATGCCTCTTGGTTGCTAAATTTGGCAACCAAGAGTTGGCACTACTCCAAGAGGGTTCTAGATAACTCTAGAGGAGTTGTGTGCGTGAATGGGTGTGTGTGTGTGTGTATGTGTGTGTGGTCGTGCCCTAGGTGTCTAAAAGGTCTAGGTTAGGTCCTAAGGGGTTTAGGCAAGTGTATGCCTTGAATTAGGGTTGCAAACCCTAATTGCTAAGGGGAAATTGCAATTAAACTTAACCTAAGTTTAATTGCATGAGTGTGAACCTAATTGAGAGTAGAATAACTCAATTAGGTTGGCTTTGGAACAATTGGACTCTCACTAAGTCCAATTGGACTTGTGTGGGTTGAGATCTGAGCTCAATTGAACGCAATGAGTCCAATTGGCCTAGGTGATGGTAATTGACTTTGATCTAAGTCAATTGGGTTTGGTGAGGACCTAATTAGGTCCTTAGGTAGGTCTAGAGCTGATGTACTAGGGTTAGGACACCTTAATTTGGGTTCCTATGGGGTTGGGATTAGGTCTAGGGAGCTAAAAATCCAAGATCAAGGCTTGAATCTAAAAACAAGAACTGGAGACCAGTTCCAGACGTCCAAAAACATGATCAGACGACTTATACTCAAAAATCAGAGGTCTAGACTTCAATTCTGGACGTCCAATCTGAGTCAGGGGGAAATCTAGGTTCTGTTTTGGGTATTCTACAGAAATTGGATGTCTGACAAAGTGTCCAGACGTCTAATAACACTGCAGAAGTGGGTTTGAGGTGTGCAGGAGATGGCTAAGGGTCCTGGATGTCCTATAACTTATCTAGACATCTAGATAAGGGTTGGAACTAGGGTTTTAGGGCTTCCTAGTGTGCTGTGACCTAATCTAAGGGTGGCTAAGGCTTGGGGGAAGTCTCTAGGCTATCCTAGGGCTAGGATGAACCTAAGCTCTTCACATTTTACTACTTTATTCCTACTTAATAGAGTAGAAAACCTTAATTCCCTTACATCATTATTCCCTATGTCTAATCTAAGTCTTCTACTCCAGCTCTGCTGCGACACCCATTATTCCTGATCCAGCTTCAAATCCTACTCCAGATCCAGCTTCTGATCGGCTTATTGCCTGCAATTGACATAATGTACTTAATCAGCACATTACAACATTATTTTATGCATAGCTAAAGTAAAGCTGTAAAGATGTAGATGATGCTTATGCATGCATGAATTTCCCTAACTTATGCTAAGTTCTAGCCTAATTTAGGTCAATTAAGACCTATGATTGCTGCGCAATCAACCACCCTCATCTTCCTCATCTCCAGCAGACTACCGACGAAGGCACATCCATCACTCCACACACCCACATGCCTCACCAACTATCGTAGAAGCTTTGCCATCTTCCACTGATCATCTTCCACCTCTCCATCAACCACCACACATGCCCTACACTGCCCCCGAACAACCCCACATTCCCAGCCACAGACAGACCTAGGCACGCACTCCTAGGTCATTACACACCACGCCACCCACCACGCCACTTTCTCCATGACACAGTGAAGCTTTCTGAATATTTTGACAGGGTCGTGAGGTCGTATTCGTGTTGACAAGGTCTGACCACCACCGCCATTGGAGAGGAAGCGAAGCTTGCTCCAGGTTGCCCCGCTCCAGAAAATCAAGTCCCAGGTGCGTTGCTTTACTCAGCGAACAGCATCAGCCATCTTTAAGGGCCAACTCACTCCGCTGCTACAGCAATTGAGCAACATTCCCTGCAGGCGCATGCGAAGAAGAAGGTGGGACTTTAGTCCCACCTTGGTAACCTTAGAAGTAGGTAAGTAGTATAAATTATTTTTGTGTTTTAGCTTCGTTGCCTCCTAACACGGGGTGAGGTCCCCTCACCCACACACCCGCCTCATCCGCGCTCACTCCTCTGCAGACCTAGCTGACCTGACCCGATAACTCTGCACTCCTCGCGCATCACCCATGCCGGTGTGCCTGGACCTGGGTGCGCTGACCCGACCCGTTTACCCGAGAAAGGCTCTGGGAGAGCGAGCCTAAGAGAGAGAAGAGAGAGAGCATATGCAGGGGAGGGTAGGGGTAGGTTTTGCACTTCTGTTTAAGGAAAGGAAGAAGGAAGAGGAAGCTGAAGAAGGAAAAGCTAAGGGCAGGGGGAGCCAAAGAGGAAGCTGAGGACCTGAAGGCAAATTTGAAGGAGAAAGAAGGAGAAGAAGCTAAAGGAAGGAAGAAGGCATGGCTAAGGAAGAAGCTAAGGCAGGAAAGCTGAAGAAAGATGAGGCTAAAGGAAAAAGAAGCTAAGGCAAAGAAAGAACCAAGGAAGGAGAAGGTACTGTTGTAGAGAGGGCAAAGAGGAGAAAGAAGCCAAGGCTGAAGAAAGAAGGAGAAATCAGAGAAAGAAGCCACAGACAGGAAGATAGAGAAAGAGAAAGAAGAGTAAAGAAGGAAGAAGACATCAGAAGAAACAAAGAAGAAGAAGAGAAAGCCTAAGATAGAAGCATTTAATTTTTACATTGATTCATATTTTTTAAGCTTCTATATACATTGAGACTAGTTCTATTGCTTCATAATTTGATTGAACATCTCATTTTATTACATTGAAGTTGTGTTCTTAGTTTTTAAATACTAATTTGCTCCCCATGTTCGACCTCGGATTCTTAGTTTTTCGAGTAATAAATTCCTATTTGTTTTTCGAAGCGATTTCAGTTGTACTGCAACACAATATTTACAAACCTGATTTCGCTTTCGCATAAACAATGGTTGGGAGAACAAGAATGATGAGGGTTTGTGATGTGTCGGGGGTTTGTGGGTACTCTAACATTTCAAGAGTTTCTCCCTAAAGATCAATTTCCTCCTCACAATCAGGGTGCTTAATCCAACCATTCTGATCCTCATGATTCCCACCCAAAAGTTGAAGCTCAAACTCTAAAAATTCAAGATGAGGACATTGTTGGGTTATAACTTGATCATGCGAATCATCCAATAGAAATCCGATTTCATGAATATCTTCTTCATTCCGTGTTGCTACAGTTGGTTGCATGTTTCCATTGTCCTCAATTATACCGGCAACCGTGTGATTTTCTTCCTGAGTTTGGGTTGAGTTGGCCCTTAAAAGTTTGTCTAAGGTATGTATGGCCATTACCTCCTCTATTCTGCCAAAGTCCTCCATCAAACTACACTTAATTTTATTCTTCTTTGAGACCTCAAAAATATTAAATCGATTTGTTTTATTCCCAGAGGTCACTTCTATATTTCCCGATTCACAATCAATCCTTGCCTTGGTGGTAGCAAAGAAAGGTCTTCCCAAAATAATCGGGGTGTGTTTGAGCTGTTTTGGTACTTCCATGTCCAGGACCATAAAATCAGCAAGGTAATTGACATGTGAGGAATACGTTTGTTTAATTATGCCATTGTAGTATGCATTCACAACGTCGATTTTAATTGAAGAAGTGGAGTTGGTGAGTCCAAGTGTCGAACACAAGCAGGCGTAAAATCGGATTATTTTGTCGCTTTAGTTGTCACAGGAATCGGTGGTTTGCTTGCTTGTGAGAACATGTGAGAGAGAGAGGGTAGGGTTAGAGATTGTGTTTAAAACATGCTAAGCATTAAGAGGATGTGAGCTACAATATATGAAACTTTCATCAATATATAGCATGCAATTAAAGTGTGCTTACAACTACAATAATAGATGAAAGCTTAAACAAGTACAATGTAAACTAAAGTAAAGAGAGAGTGTGAGGAGTCAAGGTGGCCACGACGGTGGAGGGAGTCTCCGTCAGTGGCTTGACAACTCTGGGGCGAGTATCGAGTATTTGGTGGAGCTAGGAGAAGGCTAGAGTAGCATGGAAGGTGTGTGCATTGAATGCCTTTGGATGGGGTGGTTGAGGAGGTTTATATAGAGAAGAGGAGTTTCCAAACTAAGTACGGGCTTTAGCGACATCTAGGATGTCGCTAAACCCATTCCATAAGCGTCAGTGAAGCTCCTCGCCCACTGGTCCTTTGAGGCACGCATCTTCTTCCCTTCAATCTGCGCCTGTGTGTCCTCAGCTGTTGGATCCAAGGCGCGAATCGCCATCAGATGGCTGAAGGCACGCCACTTCGTCCTTCTCGCTGGAGGTTGGGTGTGCCTTCCTGTGCCTTCGTGTGATGGACGAGCATCGACCGTTCGATCGCGCCTCAACGGCCACGATTACGTGTGACCGAGTGCTTGTATCGCGCATATTCTAGCCCGAGTGCATCCGCACACCCTCGTTGCGCCACATAGCCTTCATCCCCACCGTCCGAAGGTGCATCAACAGTTGAATTTTGATCGCACACGTGGATGTGGGAGAGTGTGTTTTAAACAAACGCCCCTAGTGAGCATGGAGAAGCGCTGACCGCTGTGGCACGCATGCGATATGGTTGCACTCTTCGCCAATCCTCAGCCATCCGATGGGAGATCGAACGGCCGTGGTTGTTCCTATGCGATGAAGTGGGGGCTTGGTGTTGGCGAGGGTGGCTGATGGCCACTACGTGGCTGCTTTTGGGCCACTGATCATCAGATCAACAGCTAGAATTTCTTGGGCTTGTCAAGGGAGCTCTGGATGTCAGAGTTAAGTGGTTTCAAGTCCGTTGGACTCCATTCGTCAATCCGAATCTATCCGTGTGGTCCGATTTCTCATCTGAGGCCTGTTTTAACATGCACTTGTACATATGGCCATTAAACATTGATTTATAAGTAATCTAAAATCACAATGCATGCAGTGATCCTATGCCCATCATGACATGTTATTAGTGTGCATATGTCCTCAAAACTAACCCCAGTTGATGGAATTATCATCATTGAATGTAGAGTTATCACAACCCCATGCTCATCCCTTGCTAGTCCTTAGCAAGGTTTATCCTAGCTGTTATTTTCAGTCAGAATTAGGAATTGATTACTTAGACATATGTTGCTTGTCAATGGGAGGAAATATACTAAGATCCTAATTCAAAGAGACTAAACAGTGCCTGGGTGACTGCCAAAATGCAAATCACCTAAGTCACTTTAAAGCATATATACAGATATATATTTTTTTTTCTTTTTCATCTTTTCTAATTTTTTGGATTTTTGGAGTTGAGAGTGTATAGGTAACTTTTTACAACTACCCAATCCACCCATAACTCGGAAAAGACTCTAAGTGCTAAGCATCTTGGTGTGAAGATTGTGATAGACTCACTCAAAGGTAATTAAAATAGACTTTGGGTTTTTACTCCCCTAGGTGACCGAAAAAGAAAATGCTAGCCTAAAAGTGTATATGTCCGATCGATAGCTTTCTCCCTACTTTTATTTTGAGTGGGGTCAACACAAGGGTGTTTCCAATGTATATCTCCCCAGATTGCTCTGCTTCCTCGCTTCTTCCTTAAGTGTTTTGGGCTTTTTCTGCATTTAGTGAGCTGGGTTCTGGACAACCGGCCGATGGGTTGTAACCCATGACCACTTGCCAGTCATACTCGTGTAATGAAGTTGGCTTATTTTTTCTTTTCTTTTTCTTCTTTTTCTATATATATTTTTTCTATTTCTCCCTTTTTCTCTTTTTTTTTCTTAGTTTTTCTTTTATTGTTTCAGTAGGTGGCTTCCCTGATCTAAGATTTACCTAGAGGCAATAAAAGAGAATGGTCCCGTGGCTGGGCTCTAGAAAACCGGCCAATGGACTGTTACCCACGACAACTTGCCAGGCATACCACCCTAGAAGATTCATTAGCTACCTAATTTCTGTTAGAATCTCCGAGGAGTGAGTCAGTGCAAAAATGTGTGTAGATGCTTAGACTAAAAGTCCCTCTGAGTCAGAGAGCAGGTTGATAAGTCGTATACTCATCACCTTTCTTTATTGATCAAATTAATGTAAATTAAGGTTGCGAGGATTCGGGGCTAAATCCACATTTTAGTGGACATCAAGGCTGATTAAGCCTAAAGGCCTAAAAAGTCTAAGTGTTTCAAGTTCTTCGCATATTATTTTCCACAGTTGATAAGCTCCTAATGCTTAAGTTTTCCTTCCTATTTTTTATTATTATTATATATATATCTAGGCTGATAATATAAACTCAGAGAATGCAAATTACCACCACCTCATGCTTAAGTTGGACAATGTCCTCATTAGCAAATAAATGTATGCATGGGGGTACAGAAAGAAATCACCTGAGTGTTATAGTTTACCTGATCAGTCTGAATCTTATGGGTTGCTTCCCAGGAAGGGCTGAGTTTATTGCCTCCAGCTAGGGGAAGCTCCGTGTCAACCCTCAATGAGGGTGACTACTTCCTTTGGGGAAATCTAGGCAAGATAATGTTTTAATCTTTGGCCAATTATTGTGAAGGTTTTCCTAGTGTTAGGATCTGCAATTTTAACCGCCCCATTGGGATAAGGTCCAACCAAATGATATGGTCCTATCCATTTTGATCTCAACTTGCCAGGAAAAAGTTTAAGTCTTGCATCAAAAAGCCAGACTTGCTGATTGGGCTCGAAGGTCTTCCTATGAATGTGTCTATCGTGGACGACTTTCATCTTCTCTTTGTAAAGTCGACTGTTCTCATAGGCATCCTGACGGATTTCCTCGAGCTCAGAGAGTTTGAGTGTCCTTTGAGCTCTGGCCAACTGGGAATCTATATTGTACTACTTCACAGCCCAGTATGCCTGGTGTTCCAACTCGATCGGAAGGTGGCAAGCTTTGTCAAAGACCAATCGATAAGGTGACATGCCTATTAGGGTCTTAAAAGCAGTCCCGTATGCCCAAAGGGCATCATCCAATCATGTGGACCAATCCTTCCAGTTAGGCCTCATGGTGTTTTGCATAATGTTCTTGATTTGTCTATTAAAGACCTTGTGATGGGAATACCATCATGAGCCCTAACTAGCTCATTTTGACCCAATGAAGAGAATAAAAACTCCTGCATAACCAACTGGAGGTCACAATTCACTGAATAACCTTTCTGAGAGAAAAGCAAGAAACAAGAGTTAAAAATGCAATTTTACCATTGCAGCACAACAACAGGTTTTCTCAAGGGCTAATCAAAGGTCTTAACAAGATAAAAAGTGGGTTGGATTTGAGAGAAAAGGGTTTGTGTGTACCTTGTGAATTAAGTGACTTCTCGAAACCCTAAAATAGTCCCACTTGATTAACCAAGGTTCTGGTCAAGATAAAATTCACCTAAACCCTTTAAAAATCATAGAAAAATATTTTCTAGGATTTAGAACTTTCAATTTGGCTATTAGAACCTATCTTAACCTAGAATGGGGTCTCAGATAGATATTTACCCCAAATTGGGTTATTGCATAAATTTCTGAGTCAAACATGGTCAAACCCAAAATCCAACTTCACTATTGGATTGCTTAAGTCCAAATAAGGTTTATACCAAAATTTGGACCCAAGATGAATTTGCCTCGACCTAGTTTGCAAAAAGGTCCAACCTGATTACATTTGTACTCCTATCTTTCAAAAACCTTTGCAAAGACCCCTAACTTCTTCATCGTTCTTGCAATTAGGTCCCTCTGCCATTATAGCAGAGGAATCCTACTCTGGCGAGCTTTAGAAGGTTGTTTCTCCCTGATTTCTTAGCGAATCCCCTTCAAAATTGGAACGGAGATTCTCTAAGAAAATCCCTCCAATGTAAACCCAGTTTGATGCCCCACTTGTTACTCAATCTCTCATGCGAACGCATGAGAAATTTGGATCACTTTTGAAGTTTCCATCTCCAGCTAGCATACCAAGCTTCCAAGCACAAATCCCCGTCCAGAGGTCTATTTAAGAAGCCCCAGATCCAACCAACTCTTGCAAGCTTGAAATTGATCGAAAACCCCCTCAAATTCTTCTCTCCTCCTCCGACCGATTCCCTCATCAAGCTCCAGCGACCTTCCCTAATCTCCTTCATCACCTAACCACAAGACCATTGGTAGGTTCTTCCTCCTTGCGTTCATCCGCATCTTGCAGAACTTGCCGATGCCCTTGTTTCCCCATCATCCTCGCCGACCATCCCTCTCTGAGTGCCTTCATCTCCAGCATTGGCAATACACGTCCGACACCATCCTCGCCTTCCCTTCATCCACTATCACCCTAAATAAGTCCCCTTCATCCTTTACATTCTTCTTCCCTCTTTATTTCCCTAAATCGACTACTGCCGCACTCCACCACCATCATCTCCTTCACCTCCGACCACCACCTCCAACGAGACCGCTCCACCACCATAGACCATCCTACCCCTCGCCGACAAGTCCATCAGCATCCCCTCATTAAACTCAACATTTCCCCTCACTCATAGCACCACTCCACTCACCCAAACACACCCACACAGTGTGCCCTAAGCACTCTCACACAGGCATTCCCACGCTAGCCATTGACGAAGGAGCTTGAAGCTTGCTTGCTGCGCTCCAAATGCTACCGCTCCAGGTGATAGTCCCAGGTGGTGCAGACTTGAGGCGCGCACACACCCAGGCCTTTGATTGGAGTAGAGAGCAGCTGCAGCCTCGCGATTTGAAGAAGACATCTGCTGCTGCACTACGCAAGGGAGGTGGGACATTTAGTCCCACCTCGGAACTGGAAGAGCAGCTGTGTGCGCATAAGTTGAATTTGCACCAGTAGCTTATCACCTTTGAATCACGGGGTGAGGCCCCTCTCACTCGATTGACCTAGCCTCGTCCGCGCTCATGCCCCGCAGACCTGGCCTTGACCCGACTTGACTGCACTCCTCGCCCACCACCGCATGCCGGTGGGCTTGGTCCCAGGTACGTACCTGACCCGATTACCCGATAACGTGTGGCTCTGGGAGAGCGGAACCTAAGAGAGAAAAGATAGGAGAGTGTGTGCGAGTAGGAGGTAGGTTTTGTTGTAGGCTGAAGAGGAGGAGAAGCGAAGCTAAAGAAGAAGAAGGAGAAGACAAGGATGTAGAGAAGCTAAGATAGAGAAAGAAAGAGAAGGAAGAAGCTGAAGGAAGAAGAAGCAGGAAAAAGGCAAAGGAAGAAGGAAGGCAAAAAGGCAGAAAGCTCGCAAAGGCAAAATAAGAAGGGAAGAGAAGACAAAGAAAAGAAGACAAAAGCCAAAGGTAAAGAGAAAGAAGAGAAGGAGTAGAAGCAGAAGAAGGAAGAAGAAGAGCCGCAGAAGCTGAAGGCAAAAGGAGCACTGTAGCATCATTTTAAGTCGTCTAGTTTATAAATCAGACATCCAATTTGAGTTTACTTCATATACATTGAGTTCTTTAGCATTTTCTGCTGTACATTTACTCCCATATTTTTGCACTTAGATACTGATAATATTGCATATTCTTTTAAAATCTGAATTGTGATCTTGATTTCTAAACACCAATTTGCTCCCTGTGTTCAACCTCAGACTTCAAATTTGAGTAATAAAATTATATTTGTTTTGAACACTTTTTTATCTATATTACAACGTGATACTCTTAAAACCTGATTCAGCGATCACAAACATTTTAGCACTGTTGCCGAGGAGCAACGGGCGATTTAGAATTCTTGATTACAATTCCTGATTTGGTACTAACTTGCTATATCTCTTTTTTTTGTGGTCGTTGAAAAGGGAGAAGATTCAAAGAAAGATAGCTGCACATCAAACACGCCAGGGGTAGGTAATTTTTGATTACTTTCTCTTAAGCCCCTCATTCTGAAAAGGATAAAAAAAGATAAAATCAATTAGGGCTACTTGCTTTACATTCTTAGCTTATTCATCAAGTTTCCTGATTTGATTTCAACGACAAAACTGATTTGTGCACCCATTTAAGGTAACTAGGGCTACCACATTCTTAATTGAGCCCTAGATACCACATTTGACAAACTAAATTGGACCAACATTAGAGCCAAAATTAATGATTTCAACTTAGGGTTTTAGAGACACTTTCAAAAGCAAGAATTAACTCTCCAAAAAGATGTGTGCCTAAGCCTTGATTGAAGTGATTTATTCAAAAAAACCCTAAAATTTAGGCTCTTAATCTCACTTGAATCCTAAAAGAAGGGACCTAAAACTTCTCAAAGGACAAATAGGTGAACTTGACCTAACTTGTTGGTCAATCAACCTTGAAATTATGTCACTTTTTGCACTCAATACATCTAAAGTTCAAGTGAAATCTTAAGCACCCTTACTCTTAAATAAAACTGGTAGACTTAAGAGGTCAAGTCCCTATTCTGGTCTACCTGGAACATCAGTGACAAGAGAGGTCGGGTGGGGTAAACCCTGTAACTCATGGGGGTGCTCTACCGTGTAGGGGTGTTTGCGAGACTCTCCCTCCCTGGCTACCCAAGTATTTCTCATGTGGACGGCTTTCTGACTAAGGGGTATCATCTGCCCCGAACCTCTATACTCATCCAAAGTTTTTGGGTGTCTTGATTGGGTCCATCACATTCTACTCTCATCCAGACCATCGGTGCATGTTCGGTAGGAGATCCTTAAGACCATCCTTGAGACCTCCTTTAGTCATTCACTCTCGTCGAGGCCAGGCCTCGACTTCCATGTTTGTGCAGCAACCCCACCACATAGACATCTCCTCTTATTCATCTGAACCCAATTCTCCTTCTTCCATCATCATGGCACAACCCGCAGAAGAAGAGAATAACCTTGAGAACCAACTTCAGCACCTGAATGATTTATTCCAAGCCTTTGTGAATCCACCGCAGTGTCCTATGATGAGAGATCACTACAATCCCGCTGCGGTGGCGATCGAACCTTGAGTTCGAATCCTCGCTGGAGGTCTTGATTCTGAACTCAAGCCCAACATGATTCATGCTATTCCAAAGATTCATGGGCTTAATTTCAAGGATCCCTTCCAGCACATCAAACAACTCAAGCATCTAGATCAGACCTTCGAGTATGATGTCCAAAATCAGGATATTCTTCTCATGAAGATGTTCTCCTCTCTCATGGACAAAGCAGCTCACTGGTATCAGACTCAAACACATCCAATCAACACATGGGTTGAACTACAATCCAAGTTTCTGAAAAAGTTCTTCCCAGTTGGTCGGACGAATGCCTTATGACACCAGATAACACACTTCACCCAGCAGCCTGGAGAACCACTTCAAGAAGCGTGGGACCATTTCCTGGATCTCATGCGAAAGTGCCCCCATCACGGAGTTCCTAAATGGGAACAAGTCCAGTCTTTTACTAGGGACTCCGTGAAGATATCTGCTTATTCGTCAATGCAACTTGCAGAGGAAATATCATGGGTCAACACGAAGACACTGTGTGGGAGATTCTCGAGAACATGTGCGAGAACTCCATCAATAATTACTCCATGTGCTTATTTGACCAAACGAATGCCCGCACATTGACGAATCCAAGGGGAGCACACGAGATGTAGGGCCTATCCACATCCGTCAACTTGGAATTAATGGCCCATCGGTTGGACAAGGTCTCTATCATTGAGAAGAAGGTGGATGAGCTAACTCGACATCTACAGTGAGCCACCTCTACGCAAAACCCATTCGCACAGCCGCCCTCTGGGAGGGAAGCTGTGCATAACATCTATCACCGATCTTCTCAGGGGATGGACCCGTATCCGCCCCCGTCTGACTCTAGGACTGGAGGAAACCCCGATCCTGCCTACTCTAGTTGGGGGAACTCTGAACCCTCGTACTCTGACTTTTCTGAGGTTCCTCAGACCTACGAGGACCTCAACGTCATCCAGAATGACCCACTCTCTAATACCTATAACCCTGGATGGCAAAATCATCACAATTTCCTGTGGGCGAGAAACAATCATAATCAGAGACCACCATATCAACCCCGTCCACAAGCTCCTCATCCATATCAGTTGCCTCAGCCTCGGCCCAACCCCACCTATAAATCTAGGCCAACTCAGACAAATCAAATGACTCTTGTCCTTCAGACTCTGGCTGACATTCAAAAGACGAATGCGGCTATGCAAAAATAGCACAAAGACGAGATCACAGAGGTTCACAATCAACTCACCCAGATGGCAAATTCCCGCCAACCTGGCACACTCCCTTCGCAACCTCTACCGAATCCAAATAACATGCCAAACTAGAGGCACGTTATGAACCTAAATCTAAGCCAAGCCCACATGATTTATCAAGCCCCTTCTATTCCATCATTTGACGGGATGGAAACTTCGACATCATATTCAGGATTTCTGCAACAGCCACCTATTTTACCAACACCGAACCAAAACTAGGTAAGACTAAATTCAGTAACAACCCGCAGTGGAAAAGCAACACAAGACCCACCTTACCCAAGCCACTTTCAGCCTGGTAGTGCTAACCCAAGCCCTAGGATAGTTATCTAGGATACCCATGTCCTTGATCAAGAACCTGTACCTATTCTAGAGGAACCATCCAAGGTTACATTTCCTGAGGCCTTGACCAAAGGAAAGAGGACAAACAAACTTGTGGCACCTGAGGACGACCTAGTCAAGCTCTTTGAATAGGTCCATATAAACATCCCCTTGATGGATGCGATCCGCCACGTACCAGCTTACGCATGATTTCTAAAAGACGTGTGTACACCTAAATGTAAGCCGCGAACCAAAAGTGGGAGCCCAATCATATTGTCAGAGCAAGCCAGCTCTGTAATTTTGAGCAAACTCCCGCCTAAGGCAAAAGACCCAGGTACTCCCCTGATTTCCTGTATAATTGGTGATACCCAATTTGATAGAGCTTTATTGGATCTAGGAGCCTCCATAAACCTAATACATACATCCCTACTTGACCATCTTGAGGAATCAGAGCTCAAACTGACAGAAGTGACATTACAATTGGCTGATCGATCTATTAAGTCACCCAAAGGAATTCTTGAGGATGTCATTATTAGGGTTCAGGATTTCTATTTCCCGGTGGACTTTGTAGTCTTGGATATGGATGCTCCAGAAAACCCAAGGAATACACCAATCATACTAGGGAGACCCTTTCTAGCCACTGCTAGGGCCAACATAAATTGTGAGGAGGGCCAAATTGAACTAAAATTCGGGAACCAAACATTAAAGATTGACATCTTTAAGGCCCAACAAGTGATTAATTGCAGTGTTATAGAATAGATATGTGATATCAAGGCTTTGGTTGATGATCCATATATTGAGGAAAACTTGACCACTTCTGATCAACCACAAGAGGATCAAAACCCGCAATCAGAGGAGTCCGAACTTGACTTAGACACACCCATAACTCCTTCCCTTGCCCCTAACACACACCTTGAACCACCCACTGCTGCTGATAATCCTATTTTGGAACTCAAGCTTCTTCCCGACCATCTTAAATACATCTTTTTGGGTTCCAATTAGATGTTTCCTATGATTATCAACTCCAGACTCACACCTGATCAAGAATCTCGTTTGATTACTGTTCTCCAGCAACATCAAAGAGCCATTGGATGGACTCTCGATGATTTGACTGGCATTAGCCGCTCTTACTGTACACACCGTATCTACATTGAAGAGGGCACACGACCTTCCCGTGAAATGCAGAGATGTCTGAATCCTAATCTGTAGGAGGTCATGAAAAAGGAGATCATCACGTGGTTAAATGCTGGGATCAACTACCCAATCTCCGATAGTCGGTGGGTGAGTCCAATCCAGGTTGTGCCTAAAAGGGTAGGACTCACCGTGATCACGACTGAAACTGGAGAAATCATACCAACCCGTGTGGCGAATTCGTGGAGAGTCTGCATTGATTACAGAAGACTCAATACCTCCACAAAGAAGGATCATTTCCCACTACCGTTTATTAATCAGATCATCAAGAAACTAGCGGGAAATAGGTTCTTCTGCTTTTTGGATGGGTACTCCAGTTATAACTAGGTGGCAATCCATCCTGAGGACTAGGAAAAGACCACTTTCACTTGCCCCTTCAGAACGTATGCGTTCCGAAGATGCCGTTTGGTCTCTGCAATGCACCTGCTACTTTTCAACAGTGCATGCTTTCCATATTTTCAGAAATGGTAGGTGATTATCTGGAAGTCTTCATGGTTGACTTTTCAGTATTTGGCAAATCATTTGACAATTGCCTCCTACACTTGGTCCAGATCCTCAGGCGGTGCATTAATGTGAATTTGGTTCTTTCCTGGGAAAAGAGCATTTCATGGTCCCTGAAGGAATTGTCCTGGGACATCTCATATCAGAAAAAGGCATCCAGGTCGATCGAGCCAAGGTGAATCTAATTTCCAAACTCCCTATGCCTAGCTCGATCAAGGACATCCGATCTTTTATGGGGCACGTCGATTTTTACCGTCAGTTCATTCCTAATTTCTCAAAGATCGCGCGCCCCCTGACCACTCTCCTATCTAAGGATGTTCCTTTCGAAATCTCCAAGGAATGCACTCAAACATTTGAAATCCTAAGTGATCGAGTTACCCAAGCTCCGATCATACAGTCCCCTGATTGGTCTCAACCCTTTGAGATCATGTGCGATGCATCTGATTTCACTGTAGGAGCGGTACTTGGGCAGAAAATTGACGTGAAACCCGTGGTCATCTACTACGCTAGCAAGGCACTTGACAAGGCTTAGTGTAACTACACAGTTACTGAGAAAGAGCTGCTAGCCATAGTATTTGCCCTGGAAAAGTTCAGATCATATCTTCTAGGTTCCCATGTTATCATTTACTCTGATCACATAGCTGTGAGGCATCTCCTTGCGAAGAAGGACGTGAAACCTTGATTAATCCGCTAGATCTTGTTGTCGCAAGAGTTTGACCTCGAGATTCTCAACAAAGCAGGAAAACAGAATGTGGTAGCTGATCACTTGTCCCGCCTTCCTTCTGATATTATCGACCCTTCCGGACCCATTACGAAATATTTTCCTGATGATCACCTCCTGACTATCAGTACAGGACTTCCATGGTTTGCTGATCTAGTAAACTACCTGGCATCACATCAGATCCTGTCCAATTGGTTGAAAGCCAAGAAGGACAAATTGCTTTCCGATGCCAAGTATTACTTCTGGGAAGACCCGTATCTTTTTTGCATCGATGCTAATCAAATCATTCGACGATGTGTCTCGGGAGCGAAAATCCAGGACATCTTGTCCTTCTGCCATGACCAGGCATGCGGTGGACACTTCTCAGGTCATAAAACCACAGTGAAAGTCTTCCAGTGCGGCTTCTACTGGCCCACGATTTTCAAAGATGCATACAATCACTGTAGGGCATACACTCATTGTCAGACCTTAGGCAACATGAGTCATCATGATATGATGCCCTTACAACCGATTCTTGTATGCGAAATCTTCGACGTTTGGGGCATCAATTTTATGGGACCCTTTCCTGTTTCGGATGGCTTTGAATACATTCTACTCGCTATTGACTATGTGTCCAAATGGATTGAAGCCATTCCAACCCGAGCTAATGATCATAGGGTGGTTATCAAATTCATTCATCAGAACATCTTTTTGTAGTTCGAGATTCCACGTGCGATAATCTCTGATGGAGGGACCCATTTCACTAATGCTCAGTTCAGGTCACTAATGACCAAATACGAGGTGTCACACCGAATCTCTACTCCTTATCACCCCCAAACTAATGGTCTAGTTGAGCTATCAAATCAGGACATCAAGAAAATCCTCCAAGTTACTGTTCGACCTGACAGGAAAGACTGGTCATCCTGACTTCTGGAAGCTTTGTGGGCTTATAGGACCGTCCACAAAACCCAATTAGGTATGTCTCCCTTCAGATTGGTGTACGGGAAGGCATGTCACCTCCCCGTCGAATTGGAGCACAAGGCCTATTGGGTAGTATGGACCTGCAACCTAGATCTTTCTAAGGCAGGAACCCACAGAAAGCTTCAAATGAGTGAGATAGATGAATTACGCTATGACGTGTATGAGAACTCGTGAATTTACAAAGAGCAAGTTAAGGCCTTTCACGACAAGCACATATCCAGAAAGATCTTTCACCCTAGTCAAAAAGTCCTACTCTTTGATGCTAAGCTCAAACTGTTCCTAGGAAAACTCAAATCGAAATGGATCGAACCTTACCTTGTCTGATGAATCTTTGGAAATGGAGCCATCGAGATCAGTCCACTCAACCACGATTCAAAACCTTTCATCGTGAATGGTCAAAGACTCAAACCGTTCATTGACCTTACCGATACAAATTTGGCTGAGACATCTTTTACCCTCCATTCTCCCTAAGCTCATCTTTTACCGATGGCGTAAAACTCAGCGCTTAACGGGAGGCAACCCGTCATTTTTGAAAAACCTGAAACCTTTCTTGACATTCCTATGCTGAATTAATATTGCACTTTAGGGTTCATCCATTAGAACAACCGACCCCACCTCAGGTACCCGTACCCGAGTTTCAAATCGTCCGCAACAGTCACCACGACCCGTTCGCCCACCTAGAACCTGTTCTAATGAATGATCTAAGCCGAACTTGAACCCACCTAATTTACAATGGGGACATTGCAAATCATAGGCGTAGGGGGGTATGAAAGTGCAAAACACCATGAAAATCATCTCACAAGAAAAGGTTTCATCAAAAAAATCACATACCCCAAAAATACCAAAAAAATGAAAAAATTCTTGAAAAGAATAAAAAAATTCTGAGGGAGAAAAAAATTTTGAGGCCACACAAATCTTGAGGAGAAAAAGGGGAGAAGTGAAAAATGTCGAAAAGGAGCACAAGTTGAAAAGAAAAGAGATAGTCATTAGTAAGAAATTAAGGGATTAACTGAGTTCTAGACCATATCAAGAAGAAAATGAAAGGAAAAAAGTGCTAATGAAACACAGAAGAGATTAGTAAGAACGCTGATCTTAGGCCTCTTGGGCTATACTCCTAGCTTAAAAATTCAAGTATCCACTAAGATCTGGATAGTCCTCAAGGGGTTGGGGCAAATGCGAAGCTTAAGTATTAGGTCTAAGACTTAGGGAGTATTTAGCCTCGTTAACTGGCCTATGGTTTGCGAGACTCGGTAACCTAAGCACCCCAATCTACACACAGTCAAGTTCAGTACGGATAAGTATCAAAATCACGCAAATGCATTTAAATTATTCTGAAAAAGTCACCTAGATTAAGAGCGACCGATCAACACAAGTTGATTTGGACAAGTCCCTGGTGTAGAGAAGCGGGGAATTCCCCTCGAAGATGTGCAATAACATATCATCTCCTCAGTGCTTGTCTCCTAGGATATTTACATATCCTACCAGGGGCATGTAAGCACCCTGTGCTGGTTCAGATGCCATGGGCAGCATTATCACGAAATGTCGATTACCAGGGTCTAGATTTAGCTACAGAATGCCATGGGCGGGATTATCACGAAATGTCGAAAGCCAGGGTTCTGGGGGATGCCATGGGCGATGCTATCTCAAAGCATCAATTGCCAGGGACCCTTCGAGTATTGATGATGGGGACTAGGAATCCAATACAAACTATGTTGTGAAGCCAATCCGAAGCTAGAAAAAAAAAGAAAAAAGAGAGAAAACTCTCCAAGCAAAGAAAATTCCTCTATCTCTCTCTCTTACAAAAATGCACTGCAAACTGAACCAAGGCTAAAATATGTTACAAGCACGGGTGCTTTAACCGCAAAGTCCAACGAACCTTAGGATAGTTCCTATGGGCCTTGAAAACCTTCACGGCAGACTGAGGCTAAAGCTGGTCAGATCCGAATCTTGGTTGGTACTTGAGTACCTCTAGGCCTACTATTGGCATTCTAACCTAATCTACAGAAGAAAGCATACATCATAATTTTAAACATCAAGGAACTCATGGCCTAGAATCAAAGTTAAAACCTTAAAATTTTGCTAAGGGACTAGCAAAAGCTAGGCATGGGGGTATGATGGGAACACCATCATGAGCCCTAACTAGCTCATTTTGACCCAATGAAGAGAATAAAAGCTCCTGCATAACCAACTGGAGGTCACAATTCACTGAATAACCTTTCTGAGAGAAAAGTAAGAAACAAGGGGTAAAAATGCAATTTTACCATTGTAGCACAATAACAGATTTTCTCAAGGGCTAAACAAAGGTTAAATGGTCTTAACAAGATAAAAAGTGGGTTGGATTTGACAAAAAAGTGTTTGTGTGTACCCTATGAATTAAATGACTTCTTAAAACCCTAAACAGACCCACTTGATTAACCAAGGCTCTGGTTAGGATAAAATTCATCTAAACCCTCTAAAAATCATAGAAAAATACTCTCTAGGGTTTAGAAATTTCAATTTGGCCATTGGAACCCATCTTGACTTAGAATGGGTCTCAGATAGATATTTGCCCTAAATTGGGTTTTTACATAAATTTCTAAGTCAAATGTGGTCAAACCCAAAATCCAACTTCATCATTGGATTCCTTAGGTCAAAATTAGGTTTGTACCAAAATTTAGACCCAAGATGAATTTTCCTTGACCTAGTTTGCAAAAAGGTCCACCATGATTATATTTGTACCCCTATCTTTCAAAAACCTTTGCAAATGCCCCCTAGCTTCTTCATTGTTCTCGCCATTATAGCAGAGGAATCCTACTCCAACGAGCTTTAGAAGGTGGTTTCTCCCTGATTTCTCAGAGAATCCCCTTCAAAATTGGAAGGGAGATTCTCTGAGAAAATCCCTCCAATGTGAACCCAGTTTAATGCCCCAATTGTTACACAATCTCTCATGTGAATGCATGAGAAATTTGAGTCTCTTTTGAAGTTGCCATCTCTAGTGAGCATACCTTGCTTGGAAGCTTGGCTTCCAAGCACAAATCCTGCTTCAGAGGTCTATTTAAGAAGCCCCATATCCAACCGACTACTGCAAGCTTGAAATTGACTGGAAACCCCCTCAAATTCTTCTCTCCTCCTCCAACCGATTCACTCATCAAGCTCCGGCGACCTTCCCTGATCTCCTTCATTGCCTAACCACAATACCAGTGGCAGGTTCTTCCTCCTTTCGTTCGTTCGCGTCACGTAGCACCCACTGACGCCCTTGTCTCCCCTTCATCCTCGCCGACCATCCCTCTCTGAGCACCTTTGTCTCCGACGTCGGCAATACGCACCCGACGCCATCCTCACCTTCCCTTCGTCCACTATCACCCTAGATAAGTCCCCTTCATCCTCTACATTCTTCTTCCCTCCTTATTTCCCTAAATCAACTACTACTGCACTCCACCATCATCTCCTTTACCTCCGGCCACCACCTCCGGCGTGACTACACCACCACAGACCATCCTACCCCTCGCCGACAAGTCCATCAGCATCCCCTCATTCCACTAAACATTTCCCCTCACTCATCCACCACTCCACTCACCCAAACACACCCCCGAACACACCCACACATATGCACATAGTGTGCCCTAGGCACGCTCACACAGGCGTTCCCACACTACGCCAACCACCGTAGCACACTCGTCGTGCCTCGACGAAGCTCCCTGGATGATTTAACGTGGCCACAAGGCCGTTCTCATGTTTTCAGGTATCCGACCACCGGCCGCCATTGACGAAGGAGCTTGAAGCTTGCTTGCTGCGCTCCAGGTGATAGTCCCAGGTGGTGCAGACTTGTGGTGCGTACACACCCAGGCCTTTGATTAGAGTAGAGAGCAGCTGCAGCCTCGCTATTTGAAGAAGACATCTACTGCTGCAGCGTGCAAGGGAGGTGGGACATTTAGTCCCACCTCGGAACTAGAGGAGCAGCCGTGTGCACATAAGTTGAATTTGTGCCAGTAGTTTATCACCTCCAAATCACGAGGTGAGGTCCGTCTCACCCGACCGACCCGGCCTCATCCACGCTCATGCCCCGCGGACCTGGCCTTGACTCGACCCGACTGCACTCCTTGCCCACCACCGCACGTTGGTGGGCTTGGTGCAGGGTACGTACCTGACCCAATTACCTGATAACGTGTGCCTCTGGGAGAGCGGAACCTAAGAGAGAAAAGAGACGAGAGTGCACGCGGGTAGGGGGTAGGTTTTGCTGCAGGCTAAACAGGAGGAGAAGCGAAGCTAAAGAAGAAGAAGAAGGAGAAGACAAGGACGCAGAGAAGCTAAGACAGAGAAAGAAAGAGAAGGAGGAAGCTGAAGGAAGAAGAAGCTGAAGCCAAGGCAAAGAAAGTAGGAAAAAGGCAAGGGAAGAAGGAAGGCAAAAGGGTAGAAAGCTTGATGAGAACCTCATCATGAGCCATAACTAGCTCATTTTGACCCAATACAAAGGATAAAAGCTCCTACATATCTCAAGGAAAGGCTTAACTCAGAGAATTCTGAGTTTGAGAAGGAAACCAGTCATAAGGGGTAAAAGTGCAATTTTACCAGTATAATCTGCATACAGGGTAAGTCAGGGCCCAAACATAGGTCAAAACAGCTTAATAAGAATAAAAGTGGGATGAGATGATCTAGCAAGGGCTACAGCACTTCCAAGGAACCAAATGATAATCTGTAACCCTAAAACAACCCACTTCAATTCACAAGGTTCGAGGCAAAGTAAAAATAGAATAAACCCTCTAAAATTCATAGAAAAATAATCTCTAGGGTTTAGAACCTTCAATTTGGCCTTTAGAACCCATTTTGACCTACATTGAGAACCATGCCCAATTAATAACTTAATTTGGGTTTTTGCGCAAATTGACCGGTCAAACAAGGTTTAATATGAAAATAAAATTCACCATCAGATTCCTTAGGTCCTAATTAGTCATGTATAAAAACTTGAGCCTAAGAAGAAACCTCCTTGACCGACTTCACACTTTGGTCCTCATATATTTACTCTTTGGCCCTCAACTTTTGAACCCTCGCATTTTGGCCCCTAACTCTCCTTCGTTCTTTGCAAACAGGTCCCTCCTGCAAAACCCTGCCAGCACCATGCTCCGGCGACCTTGCGCGGAGCATGGCGCCGCGCAGGGTGAGGTGGAGGACCTGGCAAGTGTACCGGGGGTGCCCTGCGTCGTCAGCCGTCGCAGGAGCACCCCCATGGTCATTGTAGCCCCCCATACCGGCCGTGCGAATGCACGGACGGTATGGGTTCGTATTCCGACCATTCTCCGGCGAGGGAGACACGTCGTCTCCCTCCGCCTTCCTCCCTGCTTCAACCCTATAAATACCCCCCGCCGCTCCACCGACGAAGGCAGCCTGGATCTGACGGAGAAAACCCCCAGCTTTCTTCTCTTCTTTCTCCGGCAGACGCTCACCAGCTCCGGCGACTTCCTCCCCCTCCACCTCTTCGCTCTGCCGCACTACCAGCAGCAGAGACTTCCTCCCCTGCTCTTCCCGCGCCACGCCGCACCCAGCTGGCGCCTCTCCAGCCCTCTGCTCGCCGCCGCCCCTCTCTCTGAGCATCATCTTCTCCGGCGACAGTCGATACGACTGTCGCCCTGTTCCTCCCCCTTCGTCCCTGCAGTTAAGTTAGACTTACTCCCCTTCTCCTCCTCTTTCTTTCCCCGCTTTCGATTTAGTCAATTAAGCCCTCTACCGACCCTGTTCACCCTCATCCTCTCCGCCTCCGACCACCCTCCGGCGAGCCGCTCCCATCACCTCAGCGACCCACACGGCTCGCCGACCACCGCAGAACCTCCGCCTCCTCACCCTGATCCTCTTCCGCCCCTCCACTTCCCACCAAACACCCTCTGCAGACCCACCGAACACACCCACTCCCTCGCTCACAGTTTGACCTAGGACGACCCGACAGCTCCATCTCGCCCCCTGCAGACCCCCTGACCACCTTCGCCGTGCCACGGCGAAGGTCCCCCGCCTGTCTGATTTGGCCGAGAGGCCGTGCTATTGATTTCAGGTTCCAGGCCTTGACCGCCATTGGCGAGGAAGCTCGAAGCTTGCTCGAGGTTGCTCCAAGCCTAGATATCCCAGGTTGAAGAGCCACGGCCAGCGCGGAAGAGTCTTGCGCACACACCCCGGCCCTCAATTGGAGTTGCGCGCCTCAACAGCTGTTGCAATTGGAAGCGCCATCCCTGCTGCAGGCGTGAGAGAAACGGGTGCGCGGATAGTCCCACCTCGGAACCTTCTGAAGCCACGCACCCACATAAATTGAAAAACTGCCACCATCTGTTTGCCTCAGTTACCACGGGGTGAGGTCCCTCTCACCCGACCCG
Organism: Thalassia testudinum; assembly: GCA_037157565.1. Taxonomy (NCBI): domain Eukaryota; kingdom Viridiplantae; phylum Streptophyta; class Magnoliopsida; order Alismatales; family Hydrocharitaceae; genus Thalassia; species Thalassia testudinum. Next base: position 142,874,845 of record JAZHRO010000063.1, read on the forward strand.
ACTCGGCCTCGTCCGTGACCACGCTCCGCGGACCTGGCCCGACCCGAGTAGACTGACCTGCACTCCTCGCCCACCACACACGCCGGTGGGCCTGGACCCGGGCCTGACCCGAACCCGATTACCCGGTAGCGCTCTGGGAGAGCTTCCGAAGAGTGATTTCAGAGAGAGAAATACGCGGGGGAGGGGGGTAGAGTAGGTTTTTGCCTCTTGACGAATAAACTCTGAAGTGTGCAGGCCAAAGAAGAAGAAGCAGACCCGCTGAAGAAGGAGCTGCTGCACTGTAGCGAAGGCATTGTTAAGTCGTCTCAGCACCGGGGCAGACGACGGAAGGTCAGCAGCCAAAGAAGAAGAAGACCCGCTGAAGAAGAAGGAAGAGCAACGGCCATCGCGAAAGAAGAAAAAGAGAAGTCAAGGCAGGTGAAGACAAAGAAGAAGAAGGAATGAAGAGAAGCAAGAAGCAAGAAAAGAAGAAGACGATCTGACGAAAAAGAAAGAAAGGAAACAAGGAAGAACAGAAGAAGAAGAGCACGAGGGGAAAATCTGAAGAAAGCAGAAGAAAAAGAAGAAGAAGAAGAAGAAGAAGAACAGGAAGAACCAAAGACAAAGAGGAAGAAAGAAGAAAAGAAGAAGAAGCCAATTTTTCATCTCTCTCTCTCTCTCTTTATTTTTGTAATAGAACTTGTATATCTCTAGAATACAACTTGCTCCCTGAGTTCGACCTCGGGAACTCTTTTATTTTTCCGAGTAAAAAATTTTATATGAAACGTTGGTAACAACCGGCTTTACTACAACGATAACAACCCGGTCAAACCCACGATATCATTTTGGCGCCGTTGCCGGGGAGCAACGGCTATTCTAGAGGTAAACATTCCTGTATCTTTTAATTTCTGATAATCTCCTCTCTTTTGTGCAGCTACAGGAACTCAAGAAGACAAGCAACCACACGACAACCACTCCGAAGACAGGTAAATCTTTTCTCTCACTATTAACCCCTACACTCTAAAGAGAAAGAAAAGAAAAGAACAAAGCAATATAGGGCTAACCTGTCTTCCATACTTAGTAACCATAAAAAGTTGCATGTTTTCAACTCATCACTCCTGCACACTATTAAGGGTATTTAAGGGCTAACACATTCTTGCTTGAGCCCTAATTGCCCAACAAAGAGTTAAATGGACCAAGTAGAGCCAACATAAGGTCAAACATTAGGATTTCAGTAGAGACACACCCCTTAATCAAGAATTGAGGAAATCCTAAAGAGGTGTGCCCAAGCCATTGATTGAAAATAATTAACAAGAAAAATCCTAAACAATTGGCTCTCTCTAAACACTTGAACCCTAAAAGACAGGACCTAAAAGCTCTTAAAGAAAACAATAGGTAAAGTTGACCCCTTGGGTTAACCAACCTTAAATTAGGTCACTCTTTGCACTTAAAAAGACTAAAGTTCAAGTGAAACCTTAAGCACCCTGATCTTAAAATTGGTAGACTTAAGAGGTCAAGATCCCCATTCTGGTCTACCTGGAACCGCAGTGACAAGAGAGGTCGGGTGGGGGAAACCCTGTAACCCGTGGGGACGCTCTACCGTGTAGGGGTCTTCGCGGGACTCTCCCTCTCTGGCTGCCCAGGTAATTCTCAGGTGGACGATCTTTCTGATCAAGGGGTCCATCTGCCCCGCACCTCTATAGTCACCCAACACATTTTTGGGTATCTTGATTGGGTCCAGCACCTTCTAAACTTACCTCTCCCAACTGTGCATGTACGGAAGGAGGTCTCTAAGACCACCCTTAAGACCTCCATTAGAAATTCACTCTCGTCAAGGCCAAGCCTCGACGCCCGTGTTTGTGCAGCAACACCCTCATATTATTCTCTCTTCTGATTCAGAACCAAGTTCTTCTTCTTCCCCCATCATGGCTCAGCCAGTTGAGGAAGAAAATAATCTGGAACACCAGCTCCAGCGACTCAATGACCTCTTCCAAAACTTCGTGCACCCACCGCAGCGTCCTATGATGCGGGACCACTACAATCCTGCTGCGGTGGCCATTGAGCCTCGAGTTAGAATCCCGATTGGAGGACCTGATTCCGAACTAAAGCCCAACATGATTCACGCTATACCTAAATTCCATGGGCTTAATTCTGAAGATCCTTTCCAGCACATCAAACAGCTAAAGCATCTGGCCCACACCTTTGGATCAGATGCGCAAAATCGGGATATTCTTCTCATGAAGATGTTCTCCTTTTCTCTTATGGACAAGGCCGCCCATTGGTATCAAACTCAGACCCGGCCGATCAACACTTGGGAAGAACTTCAATCCGAGTTTTTGAAAAAGTTCTTTCCCGTTGGTCGGACCAACGCCTTGCGCCATCAGATTACACACTTCACTCAACAATCAGGAGAACCTCTCCATGAGGCATGGGATCGTTTTCAGGATCTCATGAGGAAGTGCCCCCATCACGGAGTTCCTAAATGGGAACAAGTCCAATCTTTTTACCAGGGACTCCGTGAGGACATCCGCCTTTTCGTCAATGCAACCTGCGGAGGAAACATCATGGGTCAACATGAAGACACCGTATGGGAGATTCTCGAAAACATGTGCGAGAACTCCATCAACAATGACTCCATGGGATTATTCGACAGGACGAATACCCGCGCAGCGACGAATCTTAAGGGAGCACATGAGACGCAGGGCCTGTCCGCATCGGTCGACCTGGAATTAATGGCCAGTCGATTGGACAAGGTCTCAATCATTGAAAAGAAGGTGGATGAGCTGACTCAGCACTTGCAGCGAGCCACCTCTGCGCGTAACTCCTTTGCACAACCTCCTTCCACACAGGAGACTGTGCAAAACATCCTACACCGATCCTCCCCTGGGATGGATCCATATCCATCCCCATCTGATTCTTGGACTGGAAGATCATCCGATCCTTTCTTCACCAGCCGGGGGAACTCCATTCCCCCTTTCCCTGATTCTCAGGAGGTTCCTCAGACCTGCGAGGACCTCAACGCCATCCAGAACGACCCATTCTCCAACACTTACAACCCTGGATGGCGAAACCATCCAAATTTTCAGTGGGCGGGAAATTCTCAAACCCAAAGACCACCTTTTCAGTCCCGCCCACAGCCCTCTCATCACTACCAGCCGCCTCAGCCTCGGCCCAACCCTACTTATCCATCAGGGCCAAATCAAGATCAAATGTCCTTAATCCTTCAGACTCTGGCTGACATTCAAAAATCGAATGCGGCCATTCAAAAACAGCACAAGGACGAGCTTACTGAAGTTAAAACTCAGCTGGCCCAGTTGGCAAATTCTCGCCAGCCAGGCACACTCCCTTCCCAACCCCTTCCTAACCCAAATAACGTGCCAACCCAGAAGCGCGTTATGAACCCAAATTTAGGCCACGCTCAATGGATTTATCAGGCCCCTACTGCCCCATCTCCAGACGAGACGGAAGCCTCAACTTCGCGTGCGGGATTTCAGCAGCAGCCACCCCTCCTACCAAACCCAAACCAAAATCAGGCCGGATTAAATTCTGTAACAACACGTAGTGGTAAGACAACTCAGGACCAGCATTATCCAAACCACGCCCAGCCTGATAACCATGACCCTAGGATAGTTAGCCAAGGTACCGCTGCTCCAGACCCACAACCTGGACCTATCCTAGAGGAACCAACCAAGATCCCGTTTCCCGAGGCCCTGACCAAGGGAAAGAAGACCACCAAACCCGTGGCCCCTGAGGAGGACCTGGTCAAGCTCTTTGAGCAGGTCCACATAAACATCCCCTTGATGGATGCAATCCACCACGTACCAGCTTACGCACGATTTCTAAAGAATATATGTACACCCCAGCGTAAGCCGCGAACCAAGGGAGGGAGCCCAATTGTTCTGTCAGAGCAAGCCAGCTCTGTAATCCTTAGTAGACTCCCACCCAAGGCAAAAGATCCTGGAACTCCCCTGATCTCCTGTAAGATAGGTGGTACCCAATTTGACAGAGCATTGTTAGACTTAGGTGCATCTATAAATCTGATACCCACATCCTTACTTAACCATCTGGAAGAATCTGAGCTGAAACCAACCGAGGTGACATTACAATTAGCAGATCGATCTATAAAGTCACCAAAAGGGATTCTCGAGGATGTTATCGTGAGAGTGCGGGATTTCTATTTTCCAGTGGACTTTATAGTCTTAGACATGGATGCACCTGAGAACCCTAGGGATACACCAATCATTCTAGGGAGACCTTTCTTGGCTACTGCTAGAGCCAACATCAGCTGTGAGGAGGGCCAAATAGAGCTTAAGTTTGGAGATCAAACACTGAAAATTGATATATTTAAGGCCCAGCAAGGAATTAATTGCGGCGTCATCGAGCAAATTTGTGACATCAAGACTTTGGTTGATGAATCACACCTCCAGAATGACTTGAGTATGCCTCATCAACCACAGAGGGATCTTGACCCGCAAACAGAGGAGTCCAATCCGGATGTGAACAACCCAGTAACTCCCACCCTTGAACCTCACATCTATACTGAACCACCCGCTGCTACTGAAAACCCCATCCTCGAACTGAAACCCCTTCCTGCTCATTTGAAATACATCTTTTTGGGTTCTAATCAGACCCTTCCTGTGATCATCAATTCCAACCTCAATCCTGAACAGGAATCCCGTCTGATTGTTGTCCTCCAGCAACATCGCAGAGCCATCGGATGGACCCTCGATGATTTGACTGGAATAAGTCCCTCTTATTGTACTCATCATATCTATTCAGAAGAGGGCACACGACCTTCTCGTGAAATGCAGAGACGCTTAAACCCCAATCTGCAGGAGGTCGTGAAAAAGGAGATCATCAAGTGGTTAGATGCCGGGATCATCTACCCGATCTCCGATAGTCGTTGGGTGAGCCCGATTCAGGTCGTGCCTAAAAAGGCAGGACTCACCACTATAACGACTGAGACCGGAGAAATCATTCCTACCCGATTAGCCAACTCGTGGAGAGTCTGTATAGATTACCGTCGACTCAATTCCTCCACGAAGAAGGATCATTTCCCACTACCCTTCATTGATCAAATTCTCGAAAAACTAGCGGGAAATAGGTTCTTCTGCTTTCTTGACGGGTACTCCGGTTATAACCAGGTGGCAATCCATCCTGAGGACCAAGAAAAGACCACATTCACCTGCCCCTTCGGAACATACGCTTTCCGAAGGATGCCTTTCGGTCTTTGCAATGCACCCGCTACTTTTCAGCGATGCATGCTTGCCATATTCTCAGATATGGTAGGTGATTATCTGGAAGTCTTCATGGATGACTTTTCAGTTTTCGGAGCATCATTCGACGATTGCCTCCAGCACTTGGTCCAGATACTCAGGCGGTGCATCGACGTGAATTTGGTTCTTTCCTGGGAAAAGAGCCATTTCATGGTGCCTGAGGGAATTGTCCTGGGACACTCAATTTCGGAGAAAGGTATCCAAGTGGATCGAGCTAAGGTTAATCTGATTTCTCGCCTTCCTATGCCTAGCTCGATCAGGGACATCCGATCCTTTTTAGGGCATGTCGGTTTTTATCGACGATTTATCCCTGATTTTTCAAAAATCGCACGCCCCCTGACCACTCTTCTCTCCAAGGATGTTCCCTTCGAAATCTCCAAGGAATGCACTCAAGCATTTGAAATCCTGCGTGACCGAGTCACCCAAGCCCCGATCCTACAGTCCCCTGATTGGTCTCAACCCTTTGAGATCATGTGTGATGCATCCGACTTCGCTGTAGGAGCGGTTTTGGGGCAGAAAAATGACAAGAAACCTGTGGTCATTTACTACGCCAGCAAAACACTCGATGAGGCTCAGCATAACTATACAGTTACTGAGAAAGAGCTGCTAGCTGTAGTATTTGCCCTAGAGAAATTCAGATCATACCTTCTGGGTTCCCATGTCATCATATACTCGGATCACACGGCTGTGAGGCATCTCCTTGCAAAGAAGGACGCGAAACCTCGATTGATCCGATGGATCTTGCTGTTGCAAGAATTTGACCTCGAGATTCGCGATAAAGCGGGAAAACAAAACGTGGTAGCTGATCACTTGTCCCGTCTTCCTTCTGAAATGATAGACCCTTCCGGACCCATCACTGAGCATTTTCCCGATGAGCACCTGCTGACTATTGGTACTAGCCTTCCATGGTTTGCTAATATTGTAAATTACTTGGCATCTCATCAGACCCCATCCGATTGGCCGAAGGCCAAGAAAGACAAATTACGCTCCGATGCCAAGTATTACATTTGGGAAGACCCGTACCTCTTCCGCATAGGTGCCGATCAGATCATCCGGAGATGTATCCCGGAAGGGGAAGTCAACAATATCCTCTCTTTCTGCCATGACCAGGCATGCGGTGGCCATTTTGCCGGGCATAAAACCGCATCAAAAGTCCTCCAGTGCGGCTTCTACTGGCCCACACTGTTCAAAGACGCATACAGTCATTGCAAGGCATGCAGTCGTTGCCAGACTTTGGGCAACATGAGCCATCGCGACATGATGCCTATGCAACCGATTCTAGTATGCGAAATCTTTGATGTTTGGGGGATTGATTTTATGGGCCCCTTTCCTGTTTCGGATGGTTTCGAATACATTCTGTTGGCTGTGGACTACGTGTCCAAATGGATCGAAGCCATACCGACCCGAACCTGTGATCACAAAATCGTTCTCAAATTCATTCATCAACACATTTTCTCAAGGTTCGGGATTCCTCGTGCAATAATCTCTGATGGGGGGACCCATTTCACAAATGCTCAGTTTAGGTCACTGATGACCAAATACGGGGTGTCTCACCGAATCTCTACTCCTTACCACCCCCAAACTAATGGTCTAGCTGAGCTGTCGAATCGGGAGATCAAGAAAATCCTACAGGTCACTGTTCGACCTGACAGGAAGGACTGGTCGTCCCGACTTCCGGAAGCATTGTGGGCCTATAGGACCGCCCACAAAACCCAATTGGGCATGTCTCCCTTTAGATTGGTGTACGGAAAGGCATGCCACCTTCCCGTCGAACTGGAGCATAAAGCCTATTGGGCAGTACGGAACTGTAATCTAGATCTTTCTAAGGCTGGGACCCACAGAAAACTCCAAATCAGCGAGATCGATGAATTGCGCATAGACGCGTACGAGAACTCGCAAATCTACAAGGAGCGGGTTAAAGCCTTCCACGACAAACACATCTCAAGAAAGATCTTCCATCCTGGTCAAAAGGTCCTACTCTTTGATGCCCGACTCAAACTCTTCCCAGGAAAACTGAGATCTAAGTGGGTCGGACCATATTTGGTCCGACAGGTTTTTGGAAATGGAGCAATCGAAATCAGTCCACTCAGCCACGATTCTGAACCTTTCATCGTGAATGGTCAAAGACTCAAGCCGTTCATTGATGTAACTTCTACTGATTTGGCTGAGGCATCTTATATCCTCCGTTCCCCTTGAGCTTATTGCGCCCAGCCGATGGCGTAAAACTCAGCGCTTAACGGGAGGCAGCCCGTCATTCTCTTTGAAAACCTGAAACTTGTTCTGACACCTTTCAGCACTCGAAGTTCACCCTGAACTAAGACCCCCTAGGTTACAATGAGGACATTGCAAATCTTAGGCATGGGGGGGTAGGAAAGTGCAAAAACTTGTAAGAAAAGGTTTCAAACAAAAAATTCACATATGCCAAAAATACCATAAAAATTAAAAAATTTTTCGAAAAAGAATAAGAGGAAAAGAGGAGAAGGAAAATTTTGTGAAGGAGAGAAGAAACAAAATGAAAAAGGAGCACAAAATTATAAGAAAAGTTGATAGTCATTAGTAAGGAACTAAGGAATTAACCTAAGTTCTAGACCTCATTCAAGAAAATAACTGAAAAGTGCACAATAAGATTAGTAAGAATGCAAACCTTAGGCATTCTTGAATAGACTCTTAGTACTCATTAAGATCTGGACACTCCTCAAGAGGTTGAGGAAAATGAAAAGCTGAAGTATTAGGTCTAAGGCTTAGGAAGTATTCGGCCTCGTTAACTAATTTTTGGTTTACGGGACTCAGTAACCTAAGCACCCTAATCTCACACACAGCCTGGTTCAGTAAGCGTAAAAATCAGAATCACGCAGAAGCGTCGCAAAAATCTGAAAAGAACACCTAGAATAGGAATGGCCGATCAACACAAGTTGATTTGGACGAGTTCCCAGCGCGGAGAGGCGGGAAATCCCCTCGAAGATGCGTAACAAAATATCATCTCCTCGGTGCTTGTCTCTTAGGATATTTACATATCCTACGGGGGGCATGTAAGCACTCTGCTGGTTCAGATTCCATGGATGGCATTATCTCGAAGTGTCAATTGCCAGGGTCTGGATTCGGCCACGGAATACCATGGATGGGATTATCTCGAAATCTCAATAGCCAGGGTTCCGGGGGTTGCCATGGGCGGTGCTATCTCGAAGCATCGATCGCCAGGAACCTTGGAGGATTGATGATGGGAGCAAGGAATCTGATACAGACCGTGTTGAAAAGCTAATCCTAGGCTAGAACTAAAAAGAAAAAGAGAGAGAAAACTCTCCAAACAGAAAAAAAAACTTTCTATCTCTCTCTTACAAAACGCACTGCGAACTGGGCCAGGGCTAAAATCATTTTAAGCACGGGTGCTTTAACCACGAAGTCCAATAAACCTTAGGTTAGTTCTTGCGGGCCTTAAAAACCTTTGCTAAAAGACTGAGGCTAAGGCTAGACAGATTTGGATCTTGATTGGTACTAGAGTATCTTTTAGGCCTATGGTCAGCATTCTAACCTAATCTATGCTCAAATAAAAAGGCACTTATCTAAAACCATTGAAAACTTCATGGTCTAGAACAAGGGTTGAAACCTTAAGTTGTTTGCTAAGGGACTAGCAAAAGCTAGGCATGGGGGTATGATGAGAACCTCATCATGAGCCATAACTAGCTCATTTTGACCCAATACAAAGGATAAAAGCTCCTACATATCTCAAGGAAAGGCTTAACTCAGAGAATTCTGAGTTTGAGAAGGAAACCAGTCATAAGGGGTAAAAGTGCAATTTTACCAGTATAATCTGCATACAGGGTAAGTCAGGGCCCAAACATAGGTCAAAACAGCTTAATAAGAATAAAAGTGGGATGAGATGATCTAGCAAGGGCTACAGCACTTCCAAGGAACCAAATGATAATCTGTAACCCTAAAACAACCCACTTCAATTCACAAGGTTCGAGGCAAAGTAAAAATAGAATAAACCCTCTAAAATTCATAGAAAAATAATCTCTAGGGTTTAGAACCTTCAATTTGGCCTTTAGAACCCATTTTGACCTACATTGAGAACCATGCCCAATTAATAACTTAATTTGGGTTTTTGCGCAAATTGACCGGTCAAACAAGGTTTAATATGAAAATAAAATTCACCATCAGATTCCTTAGGTCCTAATTAGTCATGTATAAAAACTTGAGCCTAAGAAGAAACCTCCTTGACCGACTTCACACTTTGGTCCTCATATATTTACTCTTTGGCCCTCAACTTTTGAACCCTCGCATTTTGGCCCCTAACTCTCCTTCGTTCTTTGCAAACAGGTCCCTCCTGCAAAACCCTGCCAGCACCATGCTCCGGCGACCTTGCGCGGAGCATGGCGCCGCGCAGGGTGAGGTGGAGGACCTGGCAAGTGTACCGGGGGTGCCCTGCGTCGTCAGCCGTCGCAGGAGCACCCCCATGGTCATTGTAGCCCCCCATACCGGCCGTGCGAACGCACGGACGGTATGGGTTCGTATTCCGACCATTCTCCGGCGAGGGAGACACGTCGTCTCCCTCCGCCTTCCTCCCTGCTTCAACCCTATAAATACCCCCCGCCGCTCCACCGACGAAGGCAGCCTGGATCTGACGGAGAAAACCCCCAGCTTTCTTCTCTTCTTTCTCCGGCAGACGCTCACCAGCTCCGGCGACTTCCTCCCCCTCCACCTCTTCGCTCTGCCGCACTACCAGCAGCAGAGACTTCCTCCCCTGCTCTTCCCGCGCCACGCCGCACCCAGCTGGCGCCTCTCCAGCCCTCTGCTCGCCGCCGCCCCTCTCTCTGAGCATCATCTTCTCCGGCGACAGTCGATACGACTGTCGCCCTGTTCCTCCCCCTTCATCCCTGCAGTTAAGTTAGACTTACTCCCCTTCTCCTCCTCTTTCTTTCCCCGCTTTCGATTTAGTCAATTAAGCCCTCTACCGACCCTGTTCACCCTCATCCTCTCCGCCTCCGACCACCCTCCGGCGAGCCGCTCCCATCACCTCAGCGACCCACACGGCTCGCCGACCACCGCAGAACCTCCGCCTCCTCACCCTGATCCTCTTCCGCCCCTCCACTTCCCACCAAACACCCTCTGCAGACCCACCGAACACACCCACTCCCTCGCTCACAGTTTGACCTAGGACGACCCGACAGCTCCATCTCGCCCCCTGCAGACCCCCTAACCACCTTCGCCGTGCCACGGCGAAGGTCCCCCGCCTGTCTGATTTGGCCGAGAGGCCGTGCTATTGATTTCAGGTTCCAGGCCTTGACCGCCATTGGCGAGGAAGCTCGAAGCTTGCTCGAGGTTGCTCCAAGCCTAGATATCCCAGGTTGAAGAGCCACGGCCAGCGCGGAAGAGTCTTGCGCACACACCCCGGCCCTCAATTGGAGTTGCGCGCCTCAACAGCTGTTGCAATTGGAAGCGCCATCCCTGCTGCAGGCGTGAGAGAAACGGGTGCGCGGATAGTCCCACCTCGGAACCTTCTGAAGCCACGCACCCACATAAATTGAAAAACTGCCACCATCTGTTTGCCTCAGTTACCACGGGGTGAGGTCCCTCTCACCCGACCCGACTCGGCCTCGTCCGTGACCACGCTCCGCGGACCTGGCCCGACCCGAGTAGACTGACCTGCACTCCTCGCCCACCACACACGCCGGTGGGCCTGGACCCGGGCCTGACCCGAACCCGATTACCCGGTAGCGCTCTGGGAGAGCTTCCGAAGAGTGATTTCAGAGAGAGAAATACGCGGGGGAGGGGGGTAGAGTAGGTTTTTGCCTCTTGACGAATAAACTCTGAAGTGTGCAGGCCAAAGAAGAAGAAGCAGACCCGCTGAAGAAGGAGCTGCTGCACTGTAGCGAAGGCATTGTTAAGTCGTCTCAGCACCGGGGCAGACGACGGAAGGTCAGCAGCCAAAGAAGAAGAAGACCCGCTGAAGAAGAAGGAAGAGCAACGGCCATCGCGAAAGAAGAAAAAGAGAAGTCAAGGCAGGTGAAGACAAAGAAGAAGAAGGAATGAAGAGAAGCAAGAAGCAAGAAAAGAAGAAGACGATCTGACGAAAAAGAAAGAAAGGAAACAAGGAAGAACAGAAGAAGAAGAGCACGAGGGGAAAATCTGAAGAAAGCAGAAGAAAAAGAAGAAGAAGAAGAAGAAGAAGAACAGGAAGAACCAAAGACAAAGAGGAAGAAAGAAGAAAAGAAGAAGAAGCCAATTTTTCATCTCTCTCTCTCTCTCTTTATTTTTGTAATAGAACTTGTATATCTCTAGAATACAACTTGCTCCCTGAGTTCGACCTCGGGAACTCTTTTATTTTTCCGAGTAAAAAATTTTATATGAAACGTTGGTAACAACCGGCTTTACTACAACGATAACAACCCGGTCAAACCCACGATATCAAAGCTCACAAAGGCAAAATAAGAAGAAGGGAAGAGAAGACAAAGAAAAGAAGGCAGAAGGCAAAGGTAAAGAGAAAGAAGAGGAGTAGAAGCAGAAGAAGGAAGAAGAAGAGCCGTAGAAGCTGATGGCAAAAGGAGCACTGTAGCATCATTTTAAGTCATCTGATTTATAAATCAGACATCCAATTTGAGTTTATTTCATATACATTGAGTTCTTTAGCATTTTGTGTTCTACATTTACTCCCATATTTTTGCACTTAGATGCTGATAATATTGCATATTCTTTTAAATTTTGAATTGTGATCTTGATTTCTAAACACCAATTTGCTCCCTGTGTTCGACCTCGGACTTCAAATTCTAGTAATAAAATTATTTTTTTTGAACGCTTTTTTTGCTATATTACAACACAATACTCTTAAAACCCGATTCAGCGATCACGAACACCTCAGCTTGCCCATTTGTTTGCGGGTCATACGGGGTGGCAATGCATGAGTTCCCAAATGGTTGAATGAGTTGCTAAGCCAATGGTCGAATGAGTTCCGGAACATGGAAAAATCATCCATAAAGACCTCCAGGTATTCACCCACCACTTTTCAAAAAATGGCTAGCATGCAACGCTGAAAGGTAGCAGGTGTGTTGCATAATCCGAATAGCATACGACGGAATGCGAACATACCATACAGGCAAGTGAATGTGATCTTCTCTTGATCCTCTAGTGTGATAGCAACTTGGTTGTATCTTGAATATCATCAAGGAAGCAAAAATATTTCTACCCTGCCAATCGCTCGAGAATCTGGTCAATGAATGGCAGAGGGAAATGATCTTTCTTGGTGGCCGCATTAAGCTTCCTATAGTCGATACAAACCCGCCATGCAGTAGTAGTGCGGGTGGGGATGGATTCACCCTAGTCATTGGTGACCACAGTGAGCCCAGATTTCTTGGGTACCACTTGAGTGGGCCTCACCCAGGGGCTATCGAAAATCGGGTAAATGATATCTGCATCAAGCCACTTGATTATCTCTTTCTTAACGATCTTTCACATTTTCGGGTTCAATCGCCTTTGCATCTGGCGAGAAGGTCGAGTCCCATCTTCCAAATAGATCTTGTGAGTGCAATAGGTAGGACTAATTCCCCTTAGGTCAGAAATTGTCCACCCAATGGCTGCCCGATGTTCAGAGAGGGTTGCAGTCAACCTAAGTTCTTGATCCTTACTTAAGTGGGCATTGATAATCATAGGCAAAGTCTGGTCAGGTCCTAGGAAGACATATTTGAGATTATCAGACAAAGGTTTTAGTTCGGGTGTAGGTGGGACAACATTTGATGGGTAGGGGAAAGGGGGAATTGATCAACATCAATCTCCTTGAATGGGGATTGCTGAAGGTAATCAGCTCTATACAGGTCAACCTCCACAGGTTGGGGTGGTTCAGGGTAATCATCAACTGCTTGAGTCAGATGGTTTGCTGAAGAGCTAAGAGTGAGGCATTCTTCAACCAAAGGTTCCATGGGATCGTTCTACTCAACCCAGCCACAATCAAAAGACTTAGCCGCCCTGAAGATATCCAGTTGCATCTTCTTGTCCCCAAAGATGATTTTCATGCATCCCATGTCGCAATCAATGTTCGCCTTAGACGTAGCTAAGAAAGGTCTGCCCAGAATGATAGGTGTGTTTTGCAATTGTTCGAGGACTTCCATATCGAGGACCAAAAAGTAGACTGGGAAGTAGAAGTCCTTGACTCGAACAATCACGTCCTCGACTACTGGTGGTTATCTTTCTCAACACAGTTAATTAAGTTAATTGTGCTTAAATATGTATAGAAGAAAGTAACTTAGGTCAACTTGAATTTATGTCAATTGAGTAGTATAGTGTCAAGTTAACCTAACATTTTAGATTTTATTTCTTTTAACTACTTGAGTCCAGGTCGTTCGCTAGGAGGTATAACTTAATTAGAATTCACCATTAAGTCTAAGCTACTTATAGAAAGTATAATTAAATTTATTTTAAGAACATGAATTTTGCTCAATAATTTCAAATTAAAAGAATATGCAAAATTCCATAAGAAAATACGTTTACACAAATGATCTTCTTTAACAAGTAAACATGTTTATTTCATTCTATTTCAAGTGATTAAGGCAAGAAAAAGTAATTCTAATGGAAATATGCCTTATTACACCATTAAACTCAAAAGGAATTAAAAATGCAAGAAATTGAACCATATTTTTCTCTTCTTTGTCTTTAGCCTCTTTCTTTTTCTTCTTCTTTTACCTTTTTCTATTTCTTTCTCTTTTTACTTATTTCTTAATCTTCTTCTTAATCTTTTTCCTTAATCTTTCTCGAGCTCTTTCTTTATACAAGTCTTCTTTTCTTTCTTTCTTCTCTTCCTTACTCTGCCTTTTCTCTTTAGCACCTACCTGTTCAACCTTCCTTTCTCTCTACGAGCTCTCTCTTTCTTCTCCTTCTCTTCCTTTCCTTTGCTTCTTCTCCTTCCCTTCTAAGCCTTAGCATCCTTTCCTTCTAAAACCTTGCATACCTTCTTTCTAAATCGAACCGGTTGAACTAATTAAACCAAAAATTAGGTTTTTAATTGGCGGCTTGGACTACTCGGGGATACATAGCACCCCTCTCAGGGTAGGACCAAACCCTACTAGGTCCAAACCTGGTTTATTTAGTTCGATTTATTTTCGGATCACATAGTCTCGAGCCAATCCAGCTCACGACCTCCTAGGCCCATGCACTCACCCCTCACGGGGCGACACATGTCCACAGGCACACACATACCCGAGCATGCACACTGCACGTGCCCACACACACACCTTGCATCGTGCGCTGTCGACTAAGAAGCCCATATCACAAATAACTTTCATACTCATGCGACCGCTCCAGTCCTACCGAGGTGGGACTAAGTTTCCACCTCCCAGATCAAACTTCAAACATCAATTCCTTCCAGCTCAGAGCTCCGTTTCAAGCAAATAAAAGCTTGTTGGAAAGCTCTTGAGATGTTATACACAATTGAAGTATCAATTTGATACTCAAGGGAGAGTAAACTATTCAATTTTAAGGGCGAAGGTCCTGGGTTTACTACGTTCATTTTGGCCTGCAGAGTGGATTTTTCAGTTCTAAGGTCCACAGACTGGACTTTGACTTCCAGATAGGGTATTGAAGAGATTCAGAGGTTGATTCCGTGGCTATTGGTGGAGGTATTAAGCTCTCAGGAGCTTCAGGAAGGGTGTAGAAGCTAAAAGCTTCTCAGGGAGCTTGAGAACTGTGATTCAAACTCTGAAAGGTCCTAACAGACAGCTACAGACATAATTAATCAATTCAAACAACCTCTAGAGGTTGTTACAAATCTGTCTGGCCAGATTATGCATTAAAATCTCATCACAAAGCTACTGTTGCCAGTTTGGGTTCAAAAATAACCCAAACTAATAGAAATCAAATTCTACCATATAGTCGATCAGAGCTCATCCAAATCTCATCTAAATCATTCACAATCATCTCAACAACATCTTAAGCACCTCAATTTGTCTGATTCAATCCAAAATCCAAGGATCATACTCAAGTTTGACCAATTAGCCTCGAATTTTGACTTTCTGAGTTTAGCCATTTCAATGGGAATGAAAGCCTTAAACATCTCTTCAACTTCAGGAACAAATTCAGACCCTTAGAAAGGTGATTCAACTAAGGTTCCTAGGGTTCCAGGCCTGTCGCCTGAGCTTCTAAAGGAGTTTGTTCGTCAAGACAAACCAAGGTTTGTTACAGTGGTTGAATCATGGAAATGAACTAAGGACACAACACTGATGCTTTCAAACCTTTTAAAGAAGACTAAAACCTAATTGTCAGACATCTCCAACTCTGCCAGAGTTGGAGAAGATGAAGACATAATATAAGCTCCAAACACTAAAACCTCAATTAAAATGCCTCAGCATGATCAGTAAACCTCAAATCATTAATCTGGAGCTTCACACTGAATTTAACAGGCTGAAGAGCTTGTTGTACATATAATGTGAAATTATACTATTAATGATTCAAAAGTTTCCTGAGGTCACAAGGAACCTCAGGAACAAATTAATTTTGTCATTTATCCATTAAAGTGAAGATTAAACAGTGAATTCATTTTACACAGGATCTAAGTTGGATTAGGCTCAAGACTTGTTTTCCCACTGAATTGAGTGGAGGAAACAAGTCAAAAGATATTTGCGATGATATATATGTAGTTAATTAATGATTTGAACTTCTCCTGAGCCGCCATTGACAGTAAGATCAGGAGCTTAATTAAAATTGGGTGTTTAAGTTATAGGGGGTAATTACTTAAATTAAAGTGAGGATTAGGACCCTTAGGTGATGAATAAATGGTGGAGGACCCAGTGAAGGTGGAAATGGCTCAACTACTGCTGCCATGGACAGCAGGAGTAGTTGGTGGAGGTGAAGGTGGTTTAGTCGATTAGATGATCAATTGAGTAATTAAGGATGATAGAAATGTTTGTGGAAGGTGTGAGAAGGTGAATGATAACTTAAAAAGACAAAATAATTGCTCCTAAAGAGCTCAAGGAGCTCGCCAGAGCTGAGGAAGACGAGTGCGAAATCTAGCATTACACTACCTAATCTACCTAACTAACTATCCTAACTAAACTACCTACCTAATCGACTGTTACCTAGACGAAGGGGATAGGAGATCTCCGTCGATGGCTCATAACGGAGGAGGAAATCAGAGGGTTGGCGAAAGAGTCCAGCGGGTGGTTGTGTGGTGAAGCAGAGGAGCTCCTAGTCAGCACTTGTGTCAAAAGACTGGGTTGACGTCGGCGGAGATCCAGAGCTATCGAAGATGGATGGAGGAAGACGGATGAAGTGGAGGAAGATCACCGGAGTTTAGAGAGAATATCCTATTGGGTTAGCTTAGTGAAGAAGAGGGAAGGGAGCTAACTTGGTGGAAATGGAGGGTGTGGAGGGGTATTTATAGGTGGCGGCGGCTGAGATGGAGGTGGAATCTGGACAGAGAAGTGGCTAGGAGTGGAGTAACCACTAGCGTCTTCTCCAACGTCGGTGACGTTATCTCTAACCCTAAAATAAGATTTTAGCATCATTCAAACTGGTGAATGAAAAGGAGATGGTGAGCACAAGCTCCAAGAGCTTGAAGAAGAAGGAATAATGTCGGATGAGTGGTGATCAGACGGTGGACGCACCTCCTGTCATCAGCTGTCCAAACAATTGAAGAAGGAAAGAAGAAGTTTCAGGGACTTGTTCGTAGTGAAAGCTAAAGACCTAAATGAAGAATAAGGACCCGATTGAAATAAGATATAAGGCTAAAATGTAAACTCAGGTTTTCAATGTTTATTTTAATTTAAATCTTTTTCAATTTTTTATATATGATTATAAATAAGACAATTATTATATTTAGACCTTGAATTTACATTTTTGACCTTTTTAAATTAATTTATTTACTTAAGTAATGTTACTTAAGTTATTACATACTTAGGTATATATTATACTTAAGTTAGTTAATCACATTAATTAGATGAATTATTAATAATATTTCAAGTCCAATTATTAATTAAATTATAAATAATATTAATTGGATGATAATATAGCATTTTAAACTTATTTTATGGTCCTTTACTTTTTATCCCTTATTTAATAATTAACCCATATATTTACATATTTCTAACTAATTAACTAGGAAGATTAGTTAATTAGGGGTAATTAGAGACCATGATGAGTTTCTCATCATACCCCCAAGCCAAAGTTTTGCTAGTCCCTAGCAAAACTACCTAAAAATATGATGATTTAAAGCACTTGGATTTAAATTAATATAAATAAGAACCAAGTAGAGGAAAGCTTAGGTCAGAATATATTTTTTTAGATTTAATTTAAATAACTAATATATAGAGCATTTTGTGAAAATTTCCTTACTTAGACTTAAACTCAAAACATCTTCAAAACACACTTTATTAAAAAGAGAGTTGTTAACAAGAATTTTATCAAAAATTAGAATCTCAAAAATCACTTATTCTTTGTAACCATTCTTTAACCCTTAAAAACTTAGAATTCAAAGTGTTTTAAGAAAATAAAACCTAAGAGTTGGAAATTAAATTTTAACTCAAAAACTCAATAGACTTAAGTTAATCCTTTGTTTATGATATTTGATTTCTATCAATCTAAGTTTAAGCAAATTAACTAGATATTTATCATTAATCAAACTTAGAGTAGTAAGACTTTAATCTACCAGCCTATAGCACTATGGACAAACTTCTAGACCTAGGATTTTGTCAATCCTTCTCCTTTAGGTCTCAACTACAAATCCTCAAAACCCAATTTCTTAGGATTCATTGCCCAATACCAAGGTTCAGTAGCTATGATTTTAAAACATCTGTGCTTTGTGAAGAGAGTTGTCCTAATGGCATCCAAATTTGCAAAAATCCAGATCTTAAGACATCAATTTCCAATCCAGATTATTCCAATTCGAGCCTTTGGCTTGGCCTTACTCAGGTTTGGTTGCTTTCTTCTCACCAGTTTTCTATCTCGAGGTCAACACTTTTTGTGTATATCTCCCCAGTGAACCACTGGGTCTCTTATTCCTAATTTTTATCTCCATATTTTTTCAACTTTTTCTATAGGTTAGAACACCCATATGTAGCGAGGTGTTCTTTTATTTGATGGAAGGAAAGGTAGCATCTATTTATATCGAGATACTTTATTTTTATGGGAAAACTACATAAGTACCCATTTGTAGCAAGGTACTTAACTACAGGATGTTTTATTTTTTTATTTTTCTCCCCCTTCTCATTTTTCTTACTACTTTATTCTCCATATCCTTTTCCTAGGTGAGTGGCACATCCTTCACCCTTTCAAGAATCGCCCCGAGGAAATCCTTGGACTAAAGAGGATTTAGAATCGATCTCTTAACATCTGTGTTTTCGCGGTCTCAGATGCCATCAAGACAATTCTATGTGTATGATTTTTGAATGTTTACGTTACTTAGCTCTCAAACCAGAGCTTGGACAACAAAGCCATTCACTCTCAGGTTCTTTAAGCTTTTAGTTTCCTCCTATAGGATCTGTCAAGACAAAACTTACCAAGTCTAGCCAAATGTTCTTTAGTTGATTAAGCTAACTATAGCCTAATAGACTTAAAGACTAAGGTTCTACTAACTCTCTACTTAATTAACTCTGAATATCTGGCTTTTTTACTTAACTTTATGATAAAATCAAATATTCAAAAAGAAAAAGGATTACTTAATCTAATTGATTAAAAGGTTACAATTTAATTCCAAAACTTAAGTTTTAAATTTAATACACCTTAGTTTCTTAATTTCAAGGTAAGAATAGGAAAAACACAAAGCTTTAAGGTTTAAAGATTCTAATTCAAATAAAATCTTGTTTTAAGATTTCGCAAATAAAAGTGTGTTTTTAAAAAATGTTAAAAGTAAAAATCTAAATAAGAATTTAATGCTCTTATATATATATATATATATACTCTATGCATTCTTTATATATTTTTTTGGTTTCTGACCTAAAAGAAAGATTAAGCTCTTAATTATTGATATAAATATATTTTTTTCTTTTCTTTATTCTAGATGAAAATACCTCTTTTATTATTTTTTAATAATTTTTCAATTTCCAAATTTTTGTATTTATATATTTTTGTTTGTTTATGTTTTACAAAATTTTCCAATTTTTATGAATTTTTCAAAATTTTTTCAAATTTTTATGATATTTTTTATTTTGAAAGTTTAGAATTTTTGGTATTTCTATTGTTTAAAAATTTTGTGGTTATTTAATTTTTATGTTTTTTTTATATATTTTCTCTACACATACACTTGAAGTGAAAATTTCACTTCATTTAGTGTAGGGTGATGGAAGGAGTCGAATAGAGGAGATCAAAGATTCTAGGCAGACGATTTCAATTCTGACCAAAGGTCAGAGTGGATAGTTGGACTAAATGAAGGTAATTAGTGTAAGATGAAGTGAAAAATCAGAAAAGTGTATAGGAAGAGAAAAGTGTAGAAAGCAGGAAATAGCTGTGTACAAAATGCTAAGTTTTACGCCTTCAACTTGACGTAAACCCTAGTAAACAACTCCAAAAAAAATATGCATGATAAAAATAAAGGAGTTATGGAAGAATTGATTCAAAAATAGAAAAACAGATAAGACCACCCGATAAAAACTCATCCTGAGATTGCCTAAAATAGATCTTGCAGAATCGAAATCAGATTCCTATATAAATCTTAGAAAGATCAGAGTGAATCTCGTGAAGATCAGATCTGATTTAGGTTGAGATGTAAAATATTAAAGATTGAGGTAATATAAGAAATGATTCCAACCAAGTTCAGAAGATCGACAAAGTCAATTCTGATTCTCAATAATAGGTGGGTCATTCTGATACAGTAAAGGCTGCTGATGCGGGTTTGGTGGATTATTTTCAGGAAGTATAGAGGATGGGTTTTGATTAGAATCAAAGGCTTGATTAAAGAAATGTACTTGGCCCTGATGTTACCTAGGGTTTTGCAGATTCCTAGGATTTGGAATTGGCTGAGATGGAAGGGTACCTGGCTGACGACATTCAGCCAAAAGGGTGATCTGATTTCGTAAATCAACCAACTCTACCTTACATTGTCTTTGGATCTCAGCGAGAGCTTCAGCATTTTGTCGCTGACTCTCTGTCACAGCTTACAAAATCTGATCGAGCTGCGTAGCTCTAATTGGCCTAGAGTAATTCTGCATGCTCATGGAATTAGGCCTCACATTTGGTTGCTGAGAAGGCAATGGAGGAGGGTTTAGATGGGTTTGATTTGGAAAATTTGGTCTTTGATTTTGATCAGCGCAAGAGAATTTTGGGTGGCTTCTCCATCCAGGATTATAGGTATTAGAATAAGGATTTGATCTCGGAATGTTTTCCTGGATGGCATGTAAACCAAAAAGATATGGCATGTTTTCTGCAATAGGAAAGGGTAGGGAAAAGGGTGGGAAAGATTGTGGGACAAAGGTCCCTCCTTGGGTTGGTGCAGGAGTAGATGGAAAGCTCAAGGAAGATGGAACTCTAGTATCCAAATTATTCACAAATTCCCTCCCCGTGGGAATTTGCGAAATAAATGAATGTGTGGGACTTTACATAGCAAGTAGAGGTGTAAGAGTTTTCATAGTGTTTCTGACCTCATCGAGATGCTTTGCTACGATGTCGACTTTGTCCCATTTTTCTGCAATAATTTCCAAATCCTTATGCCCTTATGTGGATTTTGATGTGTTGTATTCGTGCCCCGCATAAATTGCGACATAGATGCATTATTGATAGAGTTCTCCGCCATCCCTTCAAATAATTCTGAAGCGGATTCTATGTCGCGATTGAGAAAGTTCCCTCCACAAGAGGCATCGACTAGATTGCGAATGCCTTCTTGCAATCCATAATAGAAGATATGCATTAGTTGCCAATGAGGGATGTCATGATGTGGGCATTTCCTTTGTAATTCATGAAAGCGTTCCCACGCTTCATGAATTGGTTCTCCTTGATTTTGATTGAAAGTTGTGATTGCTCGCCTTAAAGCATTTGTGAGACCAATAGGAAAGAATTTCTTCAAGAATGCAGATTCGAGTTCAGCCCAAGTTGAGATTGGTCTTGCAATAGTTCTATACCAATATGCTACTTTATCTTTAATGCCAAAAGAGAACATTTTCATAAGTAGGATTTTCCTATTTTGATTTCGAGGTCCAAGAGTTTGAGATATATTTTTAAGATCTTCAATATGTTGGAATGGATCCTCGAATGCAAATCTGTGAAAATGTGGGATTAGACCTATAATATTTGGCTTCAATTCTGGGTCATTCTCCCCAATGGGAATCCCAACATTAGGCTCTACTTGTGCATTAGATGGATTATAGTAGTCTCAAAGTAGAGGCCTAGGATGAGGAATCGGTAAATTAGGAAGGTCAAAACCCGCCTCAAGTTGAGGTGGAGGACTGACAAAAACCCATTTTCGCGCATTTGAAAGTCGTCGGAAATCGTAGTATAGTCGTGCAAAAATGTTCGCCAAAAATTGATTTCTAAAGATAACGAGACTTGAGTCCCGGTCGTTCATCTCTGGGAGACGTTTCTTTTACTTTTGAAATCGATCTTACTCTACTTTGTTTACAATCGCATGCCAGTTTGTGATTATTACGTATTTAGGTATGACATGCTTAGTTGCAAGAATATTAGGAATCGAAAACAGGCAACTTGAATCACACAAAAAGAATGACAATTATTAAGCTCATGGTGATTTCAAACATATAGAGACAAATATATATATAAGCATTTTTCATTCATTCAGCGGAAGATTCGTTTGCAACATAAAACGTAGAGGGAAGCTTGTACATAAATGCTTGAAAATTAAATCTAGCTACCAGAAAATGATCGCATACAAGAATCGATAGGGGGATTTCGCATGCATCATTGGGGGAGAAGTAAGACTACACTATTAAGCAGTAAATAAAAGCAGTAAATATACGAAGAGCATAATCTAAATCTAGCAGAATGGAAGGGCATTCAGGGGTGGTCCCCGATGGCCTTTGAGTGGTTGAGAGAAGAAGGAGGGGTGGCCAATGGAACTTAGGCCGGCCCTTGGAGAGAGGTTGGGGAGCTGATCCAGCTTCCTAACGTGGAGATGGTGGCCTCCATGGTGGTGCTCAACTCGTGGAGGTGGAGTGGAGATGGAAGTGGCTAGCCTAAGTGGAATGGATGCCAAGGAAGTGAATGGGTGCAAATGGCCACCCAAGGGGTCTTTTTATAGACCTAAGGGAAGCTCTCTAGATAATTATGGAATTCTCTAGAGAGGCCTATGGTGGGAGCTCGTGGGAGAGTGAGAGAGAGAGGGTGGATGGTGGTTTTTAGATCCACCAAATGTGGATCTAAAAATTGAATGGCTCTTGGTTGCTATTTTTGGAAACCAAGGCAACCACACATGGTAGAGAGTACTAGAGAACTCTAGGCTAGATATTTTCATATGGATGGTGTGTGTGGGTTTGTGTGGGTCGAAACTTAGGTGGCTAGGTTGATTAGGTTGGGTTCTAGTGGGTTTAGGTCAAGGTAGGTCTCAAATTAGGGTTATAAACCCTAATTCACTAAGGTAAAGTGCAATTAAACTTAATACAAGTTTAATTGGGTGTGTCGAAACTTAATTGAGAGTAAAACAACTCAATTAAGTCAGGTCTAGGTCAATTGGACTCTCACTGAGTCCAATTGGACAGTGTGTGCTGAGATCAGGGCTCAATTGGACTCAATGAGTCCAATTTAATAGCTTGATGGAATTGACTAAGATCCAAGTCAATTAGGTTTAGTGAGGACCTAATTAGGTCCTTAGGGAGGTCTAGAGGTGATGTACTAGGGTTAGGGCACCTTAATTTATGTTCCTATGGGGTTGGAATTAGGTTTAGGGACCTAGAGATCCAAGATCAAGGCTTAAATCTCAAAATAGGAATTGGAGAGCAGTATCAGACGTCTAATTATATAATCAGGCGTCTTATACTCAAAAATAAGAAGTCCAGACTTGTTGTCTAGACATCCAATCAGAGTCAGGAAGGATTTTGGGTTTTGTTTTGGGTATTCTACAGAAATTAGACGTCTGACAAAGTGTCTGGACATCCAATAACACTGCAGAAGTGGGTTTGAAGTGTGCGGGAGTTGGCTAAGGGTCCTGGACGTCTTAAAACTTATCTGGACGTCCAGAGAAGGGTTGGAACTAGGGTTTTAGGGCTTCCTAGGGTGTTGTGACCTAATCTAAGGGTGGCTAAGGCTTAGGGAAGTCTCTAAGCTATCCTAGGGCTAGGATGGACCTAAGCTCTTCACATTTTTCTGCTTTATTCCTACTTAATAGAATAGAAAACCTTTAACCCCCTTACATTATTATTCCTACATCTAAAATAGGCCTTCTGCTCCAGCTCCGCTACAACTCCTGTTATTCCTGATTCAGCTTCAGATCCAGCTCCTTATCAGCTTATTCCCTGCAATCCACATAATGCACTTAATCAGCACATTATAACATTATTTTATGCATAGCTAAAGGAAAGCAGTAAACATGCAAATAATGCATATGCATGCATGAATAACCCTAACTTATGCTAAGTCCTAGCCTAATTTAGGTCAATTAAGACCTATGATTGCTGCGCAATCAAGGACGGGTTTGAAGATTCTGTAAATTATTTAAAGCTATAGTTAAAAGATTGATTTGGCGATTTTGTTCAAGCATTCTAAGATTCTAGTTCAAGAGTGCCTCATGAATGTCAAAAGGCGGCATCTCCCCCTGACCAAAAGAAGGGATCTCAGGATTCTGATTTTGCAATTGATCCATAGAAACAAATGAATCGGACGGGAATTTAAATGGTTGCTTAGCTGCAACTGGCTTAGGGGCATCTGTCAAAGGAGTTACAAGAGGTAGATGCAAGGATCGCCTCCTGTGAATAAAATGAAAAGAATGTGCAAAGGCACACTTACACCACTAGAAATAAGCGGCAACAAAACCCACAAAACAACGCAAAAAAGCAGGTTTTTCTCTTCTTTCAAGGGAAAGAAGAGAGTCCTAGAATACGCAAAAATACTTTGGACACAAACAAGTATAGTATTAGTATCAAAATACGCATCCTAAACCTGTGTCTACACAAGTGCGTATCCTTAAAGCTCAAAGGCCTAAGGTTTAGGATTGAGACCGCTCACTACTGGCTCCCCGGGGCTCTAGTAGTGAGATAGACTTGTTGATCTTCGACCAAAGCCCTAAGAGGTGCAAAGAGGAGAGATAGAAAATTAAGACTCGTGTGACTCTAGTGATCACGCTGTGTGCGCGATAGCATGCAACAGACAATAGCGATAATACCCGCATGCATTCTGCAACAGATTTAAGTCACAATTTTTATTATCCTCTTTCTTACTTAATCTTGTCAAAAATATGATCAAAAGAAGTAAAGTGACCACTTTTTTAAGTATTTTCAAAGAATATGTGGTCTTGATATTATCTCCAGGACAGGGATCTACGTGGTTTTTCTCGCGTGTTTTCCCACTGATGCGAGAAAAATAGTAGAAATCTTCCCGAGTCAGATCGTAAAGTACTAGTAGGTAAATGCACTCCTAAGAGTGTATGCCTATATCATGTTGCTGCTAGTCAAGATGTATTTTTGTATTTTTTTTACTAACTAAATGCAACAATTCAAACTAAACTAGAGACCAAGGAAAGAAATACTTACAATGGTATGATAGTGTTCTATTTTTCAGGTTGACCTAAGTTATTTACTTCCTGAAATACTTCCTGAGATTACCCGCAAAGGTAAACCTGAAAAGAAGACAAAAAACAAAACAAAAACAAAACTAAATAGAACATTAAAAACAGTAATAATTGAGAATATAATTACAGTTAACTCCCTGGCAACGGTGCCATTAAAATGATTATTAGACAAAGCTATGCGAGGGAATGTTTTGGTGAATTAAAATGAAGCAAAATATTACCTCCCCGGCAATGACGCCATTAAAACGGTGGTTATCTTTCTCAACACAGTTAATTAAGTTAATTGTGCTTAATTATGCGTAGAAGAAAGTAACTTAGGTCAACTTGAATTTGTGTCGATTGAGTAGTATAGGGTCAAGTTAACCTAACATTTTATATTTTATTTCTTTTAACTGGTTGAGTCCAGGTCATTCGCTGGGAGGTATAACTTAATTAAAATTCACCATTAAGTCTAAGCTATTTCTAGAAAGTATAATTAAATTTATTTTAAGAACATGAATTTTTCTTAATGATTTCAAATTAAAAGAATATGCAAAATTTCATAAAAAAACACATTTACACAAATGATCTTCTTTAACCACAAGTAAACATGTTTATTTCATTTTATTTCAAGTGATTAAGGCAAGAAAAAGTAATTCTAATGAAAATATGCCTTATTACAACATTAAACTCAAAAGGAATTAAAAATGCAAGAAATTGAACCATTTATTTCCCTTCTTTGTCTTCAGGCTCTTTCTTTTTCTTCTTCTTTTACCTTTTTCTCTTTCTTTCTCTTTTTACTTATTTCTTAATCTTCTTAATCTTTTTCCTTAATATTTCTTAAGCTTTTTCTTTATACAAGTCTTCTTTTCTTTCTTTCTTCTCTTCCTTACTCTAACTTTTCTCTTTAGTACTTACCTGTTCAACCTTCCTTTCTCTCTACAAGCTCTCTCTTTCTTCTCCTTCTCTTCTGAGCCTTAGCATCCTTTCCTTCTGAGCCCTTGCAAACCTTTCTGAACCGAACCGATCTAACTAATTAAACCAAAAATTAGGTTTTTAATTGGCGGCTTGGACCGGTCGGAGATACACAGCACCCCTCTCAAGGTGGGACCTGACCCTACTAGGTCCAAGCCTGGTTTATTTTCAATTCACATAGTCGCGAGCCCATCCGGCTCACGGCCTCCCAGGCCCATGCACAGGCCCTCACGGGCCCACACTTGCACGCCCACAGGTGCACACATACCCGGGCACGCTCACTACACGCGTCCACACACACACCCAATGCTCAATTCCTTTCCTTGTGTTGTGCGCTGTCGACTGAGAAGCCCATATCACAAATAACTTTTATACTCATGTGGCTGCTCCAGTCCTATCGAAGTGGGACTAAGTTTCCCCCTCCCAGACCGAACTTCAAACGTCGATTCCTTCCAGCTCAGAGCTCTGTTCCAAGCAAATAAAAGCTTGTTGGAAAGCTCTTGAGATGTTCTACACAATTGAAGTATCAATTTCATACTCAGGGGAGGGTAAACTCTTTGATTTGAAGGGCGAAGGTCTTCGGTTTACTACGTTCATTTTGGCCTGCAGAGTGGATTTTTCAGTTCTAAGGTCCACAGACTGGACTTTCACTTCCAGATAGGGTATTGAGGAGATTTAGAGGTTGATTCCGTGGCGATTGGTGGAGGTATTAAGCTCTTAGGGGCTTCAAGAAAGGTGCAAAAGCTAAAAGCTTCTCAGGGAGCTTAAGAACTGTGATTCAAACTCTGAAAGGTCCTAACAGACATCTACAGACATGATTAATCAATTCAAACAACCTCTAGTGGTTGTTACGAATTTGTCTGGGTAGATTATGCATTAAAATCTCATCATAAAGCTACTATCTCCAGTTTGGGTTCAAAAACAACACAAATTAATAGTAATCAAATTCTACCATATAGTTGATCAAAGCTCATCCAAATCTCATCTAAATCATTCACAATCATCTCAGCAACATCTTAAACTCCTCAATTTGTCTGATTGAATCCAAAATCCAAGGATCAGACTCAAGTTTGACCAATTAGCCTCAAATTTTGACTTTCTGAGTTTAGCCATTTCAAAGGGAATTAAAGCCTTAAACATCTTCTCTTCAACTTCAGGAACAAATTCAGACCCTTAGAAAGGTGATTCAACTAAGGTTCCTAGGGTTCCAGGCCTGTCGCCTGAGCTTCTAAAGGAGTTTGTTCGTCAAGACAAACCAAGGATTGTTATAGTGGTTGAATCATGAAAATGAACTCAGGGCACAGCACTGGTGCTTTCATACCTTTTGAACAAGACTAAAACCTAATTGTCAGACATCTCCAACTCTGCCAGAGTTGGCGAAGATGAAGACCTAATATAAGCTCCAAACACTAAAACCTCAATTAAAATGTCACAGCATGATCAGTAAACCTCAAATCATTGATCTGAAGCTTCACACTGCGTTTAACAGGCTGAAGAGCTTATTTTGACTCATCGGAGCTCGTCGGAGCTCCGGTGAGTCCAGAAAAAGGTGAAATTGTACATATAATGTGAAATTATACCATTAATGATTCAAAAAGCTTCCTGAGGTCATAAGGAACCTCAGGAACAAATTAATTTTGTCATTTATCCATTAAAGTGAAGATTAAGCAGTGAATTCATTTTACACAAGATCTGAGTTGGATTAGGCTCAGGACTTATTTTCCCACTCAATTGAGTGGAGGAAAGAAGTCAAAAGATACTTGCGATGATATATATGTAGTTAATTAATGATTTGAACTTCTCCTGAGCCACCATTGACAACGAGCTCAGGAGCTTAATTAAAATTGGGCGTTTAAGTTATAGGGGGTAATTACTTAAATTAAAGTGAGGATTAGGACCCTTAGGTGATGAATAAATGGTGGAGGACCCAGCAAAGGTGGAAATAGCTCAACTACTGCTGCCATGGGCAGCAGGAGTAGTTAGTGGAGGTGAAGGTGGTTTAGTCGATTAAATGATCAATTGAGTAATTAAGGATGATAGAAACGTTCATGGAAGGTGTGAGAAGGTGAACGGTGACTTAAAAAGACAAAATAATTGCTCCTAACAAGCCCAAATAGCTCACCATAGTTGAGGAAGATGAGTGTGAAATCTAGCATTACACTACCTAATCTACCTAACTAACAATCCTAACTAAACAACCTACCTAATCCACTGTTACCTGGACGAAAGGGATAGGAGATCTCCATCGATGGCTCATAACAGAGGAGGAAATTAGAGGGTTGGCGAAAGAGTCCAGCGGGCGGTTGTGAGGTGAAGCAGAGGAGCTCCTAGTCAGCACTTATGTCAGAAGACTGGGCTGACGTCGGCGGAGATCCAGAGCTGTCAAAGATGGATGGAGGAAGATGGATGAAGTGGAGGAAGATCACCAGAGTTTAGAGAGAATTGCTTATCAAGTTAGCTCAGTGAAGAAGAGGGAAGGGAGCTAACTTGGTGGAAATCAAGGGTGTGGAGCGATATTTATAGGTGGCGGCAGCTAAGATGGAGGTGGAATCTTGACGGAGAAACGACTAGGAGTGGAGTAACCACCGGCGTCTTCTACGACGCTGGTGAGGTTATCTCCAACCCTAAAATTGGATTTTAACATCATCCAGACCGGTGGATGAAAAGGTGATGGTGAGCACAAGCTCCAAGAGCTTGGAGAAGAAGGAATAACGTCGGATGAGCGGTGATCAGAAGGTGGACGCACCTCTTGTCGTCAGCCGTCCAGATGGTTGAAGAAGGAAAGAAGAAGAAGTTTTAGGGACTTGTTCGTAGTGAAAGCTGAGGACCTAAATGAAGAATAAGGACCCAATTGAAATAAGATACAAGGATTAAAATGTAAACTCAGGTTTCCAATGTTTATTTAAATTTAAATCTTTTTCAACTTTTTATATATGATTATAAATAAGATAATTACTATATTTAGACCTTGAATTTACATTTTTGACCTTTTTAGATTAATTTATTTAGTTAAGTAATGTTACTTAAGTTATTACATACTTAATTATATATTATACCTAAGTTAGTTAATCACATTAATTAGATGAATTATTAATAATATTTTGAGTCCAATTATTAATTTAATTATTAATAATATTAATTGGATGATAATATAGCATTTTTAACTTATTTTAAGGTCCTTTACTATTTATCCGTTATTTAATAATTAACCCATATATTTACATATTTCTAGCTAATTAACTAGGAAGACTAGTTAATTAGGGGTAATTAGAGACCATGATGAGCTTTTCATCAACTTCCCCCTTCGGGGTTTTCACAAATCTATCAACCAATTGGATAGTCACAAGTGTGGGTTTCAACTCCCCAAATCCAAACTAGTGATACAAGGTCGTCAGGATGAGGTTGATCGAAGTACCTAAATCCAAGAGCACTCTATCAAATGTCATGTCCCCGATATTACAAGAAATCAGGGGTGCACCTGGGTCAGTCCGTTTGGGAGGCAGGCTGCTTAATATCATCGAACTGGCTTGTTCTGAGAGCACTACCTTCCTAGGTGCTTGGGTTTTCGGCTTAAATTCTACGTACAGACATCCTTCAAGAACTTAGCATAAGCCGAGGTATGTTTAATTGCTTCGAGGAGCAGAATATTAATCTAGACTTGTTTGAAAATCTCCAACAGCTCCTCATTCTCAACTACAGCTTTTTCTTCCTTTTCTCCAATGCCTTAGGGTATGTTGTTTGGGTTTGAATCGGGTCAGTCTCCAGGTCCTTGGGTTCCTCCCGCTCATCCTTAGAGTCGGGTATCTCAGGAAGTGAGGTCACGGGAGGGGTCGGCCACTTGGGGCCCTGGGTTTTAGGCCGCTTCTCAAAGTAACCACGTTGGCAGAGGAGTTGGGACCATGGGTAGATCCTTAAGATGAAGAGGAAGAGGAAGCACCAAACCCAAGGGGTGTTTGTGGGGCTTGCTGGGCCATGTGAGCATGTCCAGGATTGGCTTGGAACCCTTGAGAATTGGGGCCTCTATTGATCACATTTCTTGGGTTCGATTGTGGCTGAGAAGGGAGGGATCCTTGTTGTTTGCAATCCAACAGCTAGCTCAACTGTCCCTTTACTAATGCCATTTCCTCCTGATGTTTCTTATTCATATCAGCCATCATTTTTATCAGTATGTCCATTTGGTTTTGCAGGGGAGGGGCCACCCTATTCTGATTATAGGGTGGTCTAACCTGTGGACCTTGTTGATAAGAGGGGGTTTGGCCTAGGTTGGTTCTGGAATTGGTTCGATTTTTTGTTTGTCCAGGCAAAATTCAGGTGATTACGCCATCCGGCATTGTAGGTGTTGGAGAAGGGGTCAGGTTTGGAGTAATCTTAGATGGCTTGGGCATCTTCAAATATAGAAGGTGCCAAGGGGGAGGGGAGGGAGCAATCAGGATTTGAGGGAGCAAAGGTCCCTCCCTAGAACATGGTTAGGGGTTGTTCTAGGTGTATCTGGTTCATTGGCTGCACCAAATCTACATTGTATGCTCCCTTTGCTAGGGAGAGGGTCTGTAGTGGGTTTCTGGTCTAGTTTAGCAGTTCATCAATCTTTTTGTCCACCAACTCAACTCGATCCAACTTCTTGGCTATAATGTCCATGTCAACCGTTCTAGAATTGGCTTGTACTCATAGATCCCACCATGGGGTTGATTAGCTCGATTAAGTGGGGTCATGGAGGCATTGTTGAGCGAATTCTTACTCATGGACTCAAAGAGTTCGAATGTGCTCTCCTCATTTATGTTCAAAAAGTTGCCTCCACACGAGGCATCAACAAAGTTCCTAAGGTTGCTGTCCAAACCATGGTAGAAGATCTGGGCCAATTGCCACCTTGGAACCTCATGGTGTGGGCATTTCCTCAATAATTCATTAAATCTTTCCCACGCCTCATGGAATTGTTCCCTACCTTGTAGTGTAAATGTGGTAATGGCTCTTCTAAGGGCATTGGTTTTACCTATGGGGAAAAATTTCTTCGAGAACGCATGCCTTAGTTCCTCCCAGGTGGAGATGGTTCTCCCTAAGGTTCTAAGCCAGTGAGATGCTTTGTCTTTTAGAGAGAAAGGGAACATATTAATCAAAACAATGTCCAAGCTAATGTTCCTGGGTTTCACTATCCGGGCAATCCGGTCTAGATCCTCAAGGTGTTGGAAGGGGTCCTCATTTGAGCTCCCATGAAAGTGGCTCTGAATTAAGCTCAGGACATTAGGTTTCAGCTCAAATCATCTCCCCCTTCGGGAACCCTAAGATGTGGCTTGATCCGGATGTTGACGAACCGTAAAAATCATGGAGAGGCCTAGGTTGGCCCTCAGAAGGTTAGGGTGGGTTAGGTGGGTTCAGTGGGGGTTGCCCTTGAGGGTTTTGCAATCTGTGTATGGCTTTCATGATGGTTTGGATTTTTTGTTGTTGAAGTTGGTGGTTGGCAGAGATCTGGGCTTGAATCATGGCCATAGCATTGGGTGGGGGTTGGTCCTCAACCTCATCAATTCTTGGTTCAACCATTTCCCGTGCAAAATCAAGTCTCCTCCTTATTTCCCTATCTAAAACAAACAGCTCGGGATGCAGTGATCGTCTCCCGTGCATACACTAGGGAAGAACGGAGGGGGATGCGGAGAGAGATAGGTGCGAGAAGTGTGTGCACAAACAAGTAAACAAATCTAGTCCTTATAATGTATACCCTAGGTGACCTAAAAGCCTCAGAGGAATGATCATATCTGTAGGCACTTAACCATCCTTCCCAATGTTAATCTATCTAGGATGATTACGAGGGGGTTGAAGCAAAGGTTCTTCCTTTGGCTTTCGTCGCCGATTCCGTAGACCCCACAATTATGATCGTTTGACGCTTTCCCGCAGCCTAGACACCAGATTCTACAAAGGGAATGAAGGCCAAGTGACTAGCAAACCTAATCACACCTTCAAGACTTAGACTAGTCCTACCTAGGGCACGTCTACTCCATTTTAATAAGGGCTAGGTTCGTTCTTGTGCTCAGGATATGTGATGAGGTGTTGTTTGGGTTGTGCTTCTCAATTAACTGATTTGAGCATGTGTGTGCACTTAACAAAATATGATTTTCAAGCAAGGATTTTAAGATGTGTCTTTTAATGATTTGTCCTTGCTTTACTGCTTTTTAGGGTTGAAGTTCCTTATCATTTTCAAGCAAAGCTCAAGTGGGCACACAAGGTTTTGCACACAACGAGCGAAAGTCAATTCCCTTTAGAATGATGTGGCCCTAGAAAAACAACCCTAGTGTGGTCACCCTAGTGTTCATGCAATTCTACCAGGTGAGTTGATTTTAATTATGGTGAGTAGTGCGGCCCAAATCAAGTCATGGTGGCTTCACAAATACTACTCAAAAGAAAGAACACTCCAAAAAGATTATCTCTTCAAGAATGTTAGAGTGTATTTTTTTTATTGGGTGATAAGTTTGGAATGTGGGTTAAGTAGCCATTCACCATGCCAATTTTAGATTTTTATATATATATATATATTTTTTTAGGCAAGCAAACAATCAATGGGTGGAGTAATACTCACAACCGTCTTCACCGCACTTTACTCTGGCTCCACTGTCTTGGATCGCGCTCCTTCGTCACCCATGTGCCAAGTTCCTACAACCAATCAAGTAGAGAGAGCAAAATGAGCTAGAAAATGTGAATACATATGAGAGATAAAAGCGACAAAAGAAACCTATTGCCTCCCTGGCAACAATGCCAAAAACTGACGTGCGCAGAACACGTTTGTTTAATTATGCCATTATAATATGCATTCGCGACGTCGATTTTAATTTAAGAAGTGGAGTTGGAGAGTCCAAGTATCAAACACAAGGAGGCATAAAATTAGATTATTTTGTCACTTTAGTTGTCACAGGAATGGGTGGCTTGCTTGCTTGCGAGAAAATGCAAGAGAGAGAGAGAGTAGGGTAGAGATCGTGTTTAAAACATGCTAAGAATTAAGAGGATGTGAGCTACAATATATGAAACTTTCATCAATATATAGCATGCAATTAAAGTGTGTTTACAACTACAATAATAGATGAAAGCTTAAACAAGTACAATGTAAACTAAAGTAAAGAGAGTGTGAGAAGGAGTCAAGGCGGCCACGGTGGTGGAGGGAGGCTCCGTCGGCGGCTTGACAACTTCGGGGTGAGTATGGAGTATTTGGTGGAGCTACGAGAAGGATAGAGTAGCATGGAAGGTGTGTGTATTGAATGGGGTGGTTGAGGAGGTTTATATAGAGAAGAGGGGTTTCCAAACTAAGGGCTTTAGCGACATCCAGGAAGTTGCTAAACCCATTCCAAAAGCGTCGATGAAGCTCCTTGCCCGCTGGTCCTTTGAGGCGTGCATGCTTCTTCCCTTCAATCTGCACCCGCGTGTCCTCAACCTTTGGATCCAAGGCGCAGATCGCCATCAGACGGCCGAAGGCACACCACGTCGTCCTTCCCACTTGTGGTTGGGTATGCCTTCATGCGCCTTCGTGTGATGGACGAGCGTTGACCGTTCGATCGCACCTCAACGACCACGATTACGCGTGACTGGAGACGTGGATCGCACGCATTCCCATCAGGGTGCATTCGCGTGCCCTCATTGCGTCGCGTAGCCTTCATCCCCGCCGCCCGTGTGCGCATCAACAGCTGAATTTTGATCGCGCACGTGGATGCAAGCAAGTGCATTTCAAATGTGCACCCCTGGTGAGCATGGAGTAGCATTGACCGCTGTGGCATGCTTGCAATATGGTTGCACTCTTCGCCAATCCTCAGCCGTCCAATGGGAGATTGGACGGCCATTGTTGTTTCTGCGCGATGAAGCGAGGCCATGGTGTTGGCGAGGGCGGCTGATGGCCACTACGTGGTCACTTTTGGGCCGTTGATCTGATCTTCTTGGGCTTGTCGAGGGAGCTCCGGATGTCAGATTTAAGTGGTTTCAAGTCTGTTGGACTCCATTCATCGATCTGAATCTATCTGTGTGGTTCGATTGCTCATCTGAGGCCTGTTTCAACATGCACTTGCATATATGGCCATTAAACATTGATTTATAAGAAATCTCAAATCGCAATGCATGCAATGCTCCTATGCCATCATGACATGTTATTAGTGTGCATATGTCCTCAAAACTAACTCTAGTTGATGGAATTATCATCATTGAATATAGAGTTATCAGTAATCCAAATCATTAACCTTGGCTAAAGCATCCTTCAAAATACCCCTTGGTTTTGTAATGGATCTATCGACTAACTGCAAAGTTATGTCAGTGTGTTTCAGGTAGCCTAGACTCAATTCCATGTGCAGTGAGGTGGGGATCACATTAATGGAAGCGCCCAAGTGGAGAACGGCCTGGTCAGAAGTGATGTTTCCTATTATGTAGGAAATGAACACGGCTCCCGGGTCCTACTTCTTAGGAGGTAGCTTGTTTAAGATCAGCGTGCTTGTGTTATTAGACAAGACTACTCTCCTAATGTTTTCAAATTCCTCTCCATGCTTTGCTTTATATGAATCAGTAAACCTATGGCGTAGGCGGGGATTGATCTGATAGCTGCAAGGACTAAAATGATTGTCAATTTGAAAGCCTGAAGTAAGGATACCTTTTCCTCTAATTTCTCCAACTTTTTCTGTTTGCCCATACAACAACAACATACTCCCAAATCAGACTCTGATGTTTTGCTGATCACATTCTTAGTTGGAAGTCTAGAATTCTTGCTACAGGGCCCAATGGTGTTGACATGGCGTTGGGTAGCTGATGCATCCTCTCCTCAACATAGTTAATTAAGTTAATTGTGCTTAATTATGTGTAGAAGAAAGAAACTTAGGTTAACTCGAATTTGTGTCGATTGAGTAGTATAGGGTCAAGTTAACCTAACATTTTAGATTTTATTTCTTTTAACTGGTTGAGTCCAGGTCATTCGCTAGGAGGTATAGCTTATTCAAAATTCACCAATCAATCTAAGCTACTCATAGAAGGTATAATTAAGTTTAATTTTAACAACATGAACTTTGCCTAATGATTTTAAATTTAAGAAATATGCAAAATTCCATTAAAAAAAATTTACACAAATAATCTTCTTTAACAACAAGTAAACATGTTTATTTCTATTTATTTCAAGAGATTAAGGCAATAGTGAGTATTACTAATAAAAGTATACCTTATTACAACATTAAACTCAAAAAGGAATTAAAAAATAATGCAAGAAATTAAACAATTTCTTTTCTTCTCTTTGTATCTTTGGATTCAGCCTCTCTCTCTCTTCTTCTTCTTTTACCTTTCTTTCTCTCTGCTCTCTTTTTCTCTGTTTACTTATTTCTTAATCCTTTCCTTCTCTTTTTCTTTATTCTTCTCTTATTTTTCTCGAGCTCTTCTCTTCCACAAGTCTTCTCTTCCTTCTATTTCTTTCTTCTCTGTCTTGTCTCTTCAGTGCCTGTTCAGCCTTCTCTTTCTTTCTTCGTTTGCTTTGCTCCTTCTTCTTTTACATTAGCATTTTTCCTTAGCATCTTTCCTTCTGAGCTGAACCGGGTTTTTTTTTTCTCTTCAACCAAAAATTAGGTTTATTTATTGGCGGCTTGGACCATTCAGGGATACACAGCACACCTTTCAAGGTGGGACCAGACCCTACTAGGTGTAAGACTGGTTCATTAAGCTTTAGTTTATTTATGGTTCAAAGTTTCAAGCCAAACCAGCTCACGCCCTCCCAGGCCTCACTCACGCCCTCCAAGGGCCCACACTCGCACACCCACAGGCGCACACACTCGCAGGCACCTACGCGCCCACACACACACACACATGCTCATTCAGTAACCATTTGCGCCGTGCGCTTGTCGACTAAAGAAGCCATATAACAAAATAGTTTTATACCCAAGCGACCGTTCATATCTACCCGAGGTGGGACTAACTTATCCCCTCCCAGACCAAACTTCAAGTGACGATTTCTCCTAGCTCAGAGCTCCATTCCAAGTGAATAAAAGCTTGTTGGAAAGCTCTTGAGTTGCTCTACAGAATTGAAGTGTCAATTTAATGCGAAAGATAAGTTATGCTCTTCGATTTGAAGGGTGAAGATACTATTCTATCTACGTTTATTATGGCCTGGAAAGTGAAATTTCCAGTTCTAAAGTCCACAGACTGGACTTTGACTTCCAGATGAAGTATTACATAGATTCAAAGGTTGATTCCACAGCTGTTGGTGGAGATATTAAGCTCTCAGGAGCTTCAGAAGTGGTGCAGAAGCTCAAACCTTCTCAGGAAGCTTCAGGACTGTAAATTAGACTTTGAAAAGACCTAACAGACAACTAACGACATGTTTAATCGATTAAAACAACTTCTAGAGGTTGTTATAAATCCATCTGCGTAGAATTTGCATTCAAATTTCATCTAAAATCCACTGTCAACAATTTGGGCTCAAAAACAACCCAAACTGGTAGAAATCAAATCCAATCAAATTATCCATCAGAGCTCACTCAAATCTCTTTAAAATCATTCACAAGCATTCCAGAAACATCTAAACTCATCAAGTTGTTAGATTGAATCCAGAACTCAGGATTCAGACTCATGTTTGACTGCTAAGCCTCAAGTTTTGACTTTCTGATTTTGGCCTTTTCACAGGGAATTAAAACCTAAATCATCATCTCTTCAGTCTCAGGAACATGCTCAGACCCTTAAATAGGTGTTTTAACTGAAGTTCCTAGGGTTTTAAGATCATCTCCTGAGCTTCTACAGTAGTTTGTTTGTCAGAACAACCTAAGGGTTGTTACAGTGGTTTAAGCATGGAAATGAATTTAGTGCATAACAATGAAGCTTCCAGACCCCTTAAATGCAACTTAAACCTAACTATCAGACTTCTCCAACTCTACCGAAGTTGGAGAAGATGAAGACCTATCACAAGCTCCAGACACTTAAATCTCAAAGAAATAATCTCAACATAATCAGTGAACCTCAATTCATTGATCTAGAGCTTTTCACTCTGTTCTACAGGCTGAAGAACTAGTTTTGACTTGCCGAAGCTCCGATGAGTCCAGAAAAAGAGTGGAATTGTGATTCAGAAAGAGAAATTATGCCATTAAAGATTTGAAAAGGTTCCTGAGGTCACAAGGAACCTCAGGATCAAGTTAATTCCTTCAATGGATCATTAGAATAAAGATTTAACAATGAATTTGATTTTTATAAAGTCTGAGTTGGATTAAGCTCAGGACTTGTTTTCTCACTCAATTGAGTGGAGAAAACAAGTCAACAGATGATTGCAATCATAAATATATAGTTAATTAATGATTTAAACTACTCCTGAGCTGCCATTGACAGCGAGCTCAAGAGCTTAATTAAATTTAGGCGTTTAGGTTATATGTGGTATTTACTCAAATTAAAGTGATGATTAGGATACTTAGGAGATGAATAGGTGATGGAGGACCCAATGAAGGTGGAAAATAGGTCAACTACTGCTGCCATGGACAGCAGGAGTAGTCGATGGAGGTGGAAGTGGTTTAGGCGATTAAGTGATCAAATTAGTAATTAATGAGTATAGAAATGATCATGGAAGATAGAAGAAGATGGACAGTGACTTTAAAAGACAAAATTATCGCTCCTGACAAGCTCAAGGAGCTTGCCAGAGTTGAGGAAGATGAAAGCTAAATCTAACATTATAGCTACCTAACCTACCTAACTAACTAACTAAACTAATCTACCTACCTAATCTACTGTTACCTGGATGAAGGGGATAGAGGATCTCCATCGACAGCTCATAACGGAGGAGGAAATCAGAGGGTTGTCGAAAGATCTCCGACGACGGTTGTGAGGTGAAGCAGAGGAGAGCTCCTAGCCAGCGTTTGTCAGAAGATGTGGCTGACTTCGGCGGAGATCCAGAGCTATTGAAAATGGATGGAGGAAGTCGGATGAGGCAAAGGAAGTTCGCCGGAGTTTTGGAGAGAATAGCCTATCGAAGTCAACTTCAATGAAGAAGAGGGAAGGGAGCCAACTTGGTGGAAATCGAGGGTGTGAAGGGGTATTTATAGTTGACGGCGACTGAGAAGGAGGTGGAATCTGGACGGATTTGTGGCTAGGAGGGGAATAACCACCGGCATCTTCTCCGATGCCGGTGAAGTTATCTCCAACCCTAAAATAGGATTTAGGCATCATCCAGACCGATGGATGAAAAGAGGATGGTGAGTGCAAGCTCCAGGAGCTTGGAGAAGAAGGGATGACGTCAGATTGGTGGTGATCAGGCGGTGGCTGCACCTTCAGTTGTCAGCCGTCCAGACGGGTGAAGAAGAGAAGAAGAAGAAGTTTAGGGACTTATTTGCAGTGAAACCTAAGGACCTAAGTGGAAAATAAGTACCCGATTGAAATAAAATATAAGGACTAAAATGTAAACTCAAGTTTTCAAGGTTTATTTTAATTTATATCTTTCCCAACTTTTTATATATGATTACAAATAAGGTAATTATTATATTTAGACCTTGAATTTACATTTTTTCCTTTTTTAGATTAATTTATTTAATTAAGTAATGTTACTTAAGTTATTACATACTTAGGTATATATTATGCTTAAATTAGTTAACACATTAATTAGATAAATTATTAATAATATTTTGAGTCTAATTATTAATTAGATTATTAATGATATTAATTGGATGATAATATAACATTTTTAACTTATTTTGAGGTCCTTTAATATTTACCCGTTATTTAATAATTAACCCATATTTTCACATATTTCTAGCTAATTAACTAGGAAGACTAGGTAATTAGCGGTAATTAGAGACCATGATGAGCTTCTCATCAGTAGGTCCCTTGTGTCTACTACCATTGCTCAAGGTGATGGTGTTTGCAGTGGTAAAATGCTGTTGGTTAGTGCCTTGGGGAGGGTTGGGCAAAATAGGAGGCTCTCAGTTGATTATGGTAGGAGCTTTGTTCGCTCTGGGAGGGGCTAGGGTAGCCTGATAGATAGCATGAGCTTGAGCATATGACTCTCCATTATTACCAAACCCTTGAAGCCTAGTGCCTTGATTATGTACATTTCTTGGGTTTGGTACAGGTTGTGATGGTAGAGATCTAGGTTGTCGGTTATTTACACTAAGTCCAGATTGCAAGGTATCCAGCGATGTTTTCATTTGTTGCATGAGCTGGAGCATTGACCTTTGCATTTCTACCATCTTCAGGTTTAAATCATCCTACTCGATGGGTTGTTGAGAATTCCACATGGACTGATTAACCTGATTAAAGGGAAATTGAGTATATACATGACCCTGACCCATTGGTTTTTGCAGTACATAGTTGTTGGGTCGATATTGGGTCTGCTGCCCCTGATCTTTCCAAGAGAAGTTAGGGTGATTTTTCCAACCAGAATTGTAGGAATTCGAGTAAGGGTTGGCCCTAACATTCTCCTGCATAGTATGAACATCCTCATAAGATGAGGATGAAGAAAGATCAGAAAAACTGGGATCAAAGGCCACAATTTGGAACCTATAAGGTTTTGAGAAGAGCTAGCCCAAAGGTTGGGCCGACTCCAACTGGTTCACAAACTCCCGTCCCATAGGAGCTTGCGAAGAATGGAATCCTGATCCCTAGGATTGAGTGGATCTAGAAAAATTAGAGTTTTCAGACATCCACTCTTTCATTTGTTTAGCAACCAAATCCATCTTATCTAATCTATTGCAGATCAATTCCATATCAGATATATGAGAATCTTGGACCTCATTGGCATTTGATCTAGTTTGTTGGGATCAGTTGAAGGTTTCCATGGAGGCATGGTTTAAAGAGTTTTCACTCATTTCCTCAAACAAATCATATGTGCTATCTGCGTCTTTGTTGAGGAAATTGCCTTCGCAAGAAGCATCCACATGATTACGAAGTTGATCATTCAACCCGAGATAAAAAAAATCTGCACAAGTTGCCATTTAGACACCTCGTGGTGTGGACACTTCCGCAACAGATCCTGGAATCTCTCCTAGGCCTCATGAAACTATTCCCCCTGCCGCTAACCAAAAGTGGTAATTGTCCGTCACAACGCATTGGTTCGCCCAATTGGGAAGAATTTCTTCAGGAAGGCCAATTTCAAAGTTGTCCAAGTAGCAATCGGTCTTCCAATGGTACGATACCAATGTGCAGCCTTATCCCTCAGTGAATGGGGGAAAAGCTTCATGAGCATCTGTTCTTTATCCACATTCCACGATTTGGTGGTCTAAACCAAAGTGATCAGGTCCTCCAAATGTTGGAATGGGTCCTTTGAGACAAGCCCATTAAAGTGTTTAATTAGACTCAAAACCTAGGACTTGATCTCAACATCACTGGCGGGGATCACAACGCCAGGACGATCCTCATAATTTGAAGGATCATAAAATCCTTCAAGGGCCAAGCGCCCTAACCATTCATTCATTGGAACCATTGCTGCATCTGCTAGAATTCTTCCAACTACCTTTGAATCATCTCCTGCTGGTTTGGGGGTGGGGGAGGAGGTTGTTGATCAGCCATGGGATCTACTTGGCTAAAACTCAACCTCTGCCTCTGAGAATGGTCAATAGGTCCTTCCAAACGAGGGTTCAATGACCTCCTTGATCACGAAAATACGCGATTTGTTAATTAGAAAATTTAGTGTTGTTGCAACGCATAAATCCACTTTTGCTTTTAAATTTATAAGACCTAGATAAGGGAATATCTTGGGTCATTCAAGGAGGCAATATGTTTGCCAAATTCAGGTCTCTTGCTTGGAAGTAGAAATCACCTTTCTTTTTGGTCTTTTTCAATATATCATTTTTTAGGGTTTTGAAATAATGAAGGAAAACATGAGTTGTTGGTAGGAAAGTAAATGACAACTACAATCACTAATTTAACACCTAAGTGACAAATAATTCCTCTCACTAAGCTCACTCTAGGCACATGGAGGCCTAGAGTAATTAGGGAGAGGGAGTGAAGAGTGCTAGAATCACAGCAATTAAAATGCAACTAAAAAGAAATTTCAAAGAAGGCAACTAGATTAATGAGAAAGTGTTTTACAGAAAAACCTAGTAGATGAATGCTTCTACTACTAGATAATTGCAACAAATAAAATAAAACACAAGTCCTTCTAAATTGTTGGTGAAGAGGGGAAGCTCCTTGCTCCAAGCTTAGGGGCCCCTAGGCTTGAAAAGGGTTCCTCCTTCTTCCTTAAGATGCTCCTCCAAGGTGTAAGCTACCACCTTCAATGCTCTCCTTCAAGGGTGGGCATGCACCACCCTTGCTCCTCCATTCCTATTCATCCTCCTAGTGGTGGAGTGCTCCTCCTCCTTGGCGTGGCACAAGGGAGAAGAAAAAGGGGAAGAAGGCACCAAGGGGGCAGGTAGGATGCCCCCTTAATCTTCATTTCTTCTTCTTCTTCTTCCTTGGCCTTGAATTATGGTGGGTATATGGTAGACTAAAACTAATGGAGGATGGGAATTATGTGGTGGTAGGGTAGGGTATTTATAGGGTTTAATGGCGGGTAGAGGTGCCTCTTGAAATGGATGACTAGGATATGATTTGGGAGGTAGTTGGGAATCCTATGGCTAAGAATAAGTGGTGCCAAATGAGGGGGCACAAGGGGGGGTGGTTATGGCTTTGGTGTCCCTTAGCGTTGGCGCTAAAATGGGCCTTCTAGAAGGCTATTAGCTGGTGCCATCTTAGGGTTCTAGAAGGGGGGTATGTGGGTGGCTAGATGTGGATGTAGGGTTAGTTGTATGGTGGATATGGGAGGTAGGGTTGGCGCCAAAATGGGAGGTGGTTAGGGTTAGGTTTTGGCGCCAACTCTAGGCACCTTTTGGTGGGAGGTGAGGGGTGAAGAGATGGCTAAGGTTGGCACCAACTTAGGGTGGACTAGGAGGAGCTTAGGTGTACCTTAGGTGGGCTTGAGGTAGAGGTAGTTAGGTTGGACTTTAAGGTGGTGGATGGCCAAAGGAGCTGGATTCTAGCTAAGCTAAGCTAAGCTAAGCTAGCTTAGCTTATAATGGAGTAGAGGAGGAGGCAATGGGAGCTAGGGTTTGTGAAGAGGAGCTGGACAGAAGAAGTTTGGAGCTGAACTGGAGTTGGCAGCTGCTGAAGTGGATGGCATGGAGCAACTTTAGCTAGCTTAGCTTGCTAGTTCTTTCCTAGCTACTAAGCCAAGCTAAAGTAAGCTGGCTTCTGCCACAATTAGCTGAGGTAAGCTGGGTCTGGTGCTCCCGGGGAGGATCAAGCTGGTTGTGGTAGCTAAGGTGGCTTAGCTCAACTGAGTTGAGCTAAGTTGAATCCCTAGGAGCTGGACTTCAGCTTCCTGAGCTGAAATGAAGTCATCTTCAGCTGGCTGGAGTTGAGTGGAGCTGCATGTAGCTGGACCTGAGCTAGGGTGAACTCCAGTCAACTCAGCTAAGCTAGCTAGAGCTCCTTATGGACTAATAGGAGCTGAGATGAGCTAGACTCAGCTAAGTTAAGCTAGATCTGAGCTGACCTGAGCTAAGGTGAGCTAAGGTTATCTCTCTTGAGCTGCCATTCAGCTAAGATGAGCTGAATGGAGCTAGGATGAGCTAATCCTAGTTCAGGTGAGTTGGATCAAGCTCAGTTCCAGCTGGTGAGAGCTTTTCCTTCACCAGTTGCCTTCCTGAGTGCCAGGGTTCTAGGGATCTGGCAAACTGTATATCCCTAACACTCACAAAAACACATTAAAAAGACAATAAAAAGTGCAATGCATGCCTAACCTAATTAATGCCTAAATACAGCCTAAAAACCCATTTGCAGAGCAAAATCCTAAGAACTAGGTTTGTTTTAATGCATAAGAATGATGATAAACTGACATTTATCACACCCCCATGCTTATCTTTTGCTAGTTTC
Source organism: Thalassia testudinum (assembly GCA_037157565.1). Taxonomy (NCBI): domain Eukaryota; kingdom Viridiplantae; phylum Streptophyta; class Magnoliopsida; order Alismatales; family Hydrocharitaceae; genus Thalassia; species Thalassia testudinum. The sequence goes on from JAZHRO010000063.1 coordinate 142,917,514, forward strand.
TTAGCAAAACTTAAATTTTTACAAAATAGAACTTTTGGGAACTCTAATTTTTTTCAACTTTTGAGGAAAAAGACTATGGGACCTTGGTTGGTTTAAACACAAGAGGTATGGGATTTGTTAAAGATAAACATCGGGACTTATTTTTGGATCCAAAAATTAGACAAAATGGGATTAATATATCCTCCAGAAAATTCACAGATTAACCCCTTATTAATTCAGATGACTTGAATTTTCTATTTTTAGGATTTTTCTGGCTCTTGAATCTGATTCGCAACTTGCAAGAAGCTTTAAAACCGTATGTCCGTGCTTGTGAAAAGCAAACATTTATAAGGGCGTGTTTTTGGTTTAAAACTTTTTTTTTGTCCCCCATGCTTATTTCTAGCTTAGTCTTACAACAGATGTGTCAAGATCATCATTCCCGTCACCAATCCTTGAGGGGGCTCTGGTGCCAATACTTCAGGACATCACTGTCCATGACACCTCCAAGGAGCTCGCAACCCCAAAACACAATGCGGTGTAAAGGGGCGCTCCAAGCAGCCTCGCTCCGACATTATAGGTAGAGCACCGTCCAAGACACTTGAGCTGCAAAAATCCGCTTTAATGCTTCATCTAAATATATGAAATATAGATATGGAGCAGCGCCAAGGCGGTAACATGTTGACATCGTGTCCTTAAAGGAGGTATTTTCCTCCTTCTCGACGATGGGAACTCAAACCAATGATCTGCTTCATACTTTTACTAAGTCCAAACAAGGGGTTTTTATAATTTTTTAGTGATTTTTAGGTGTTGTCTTGTGTGTGAAATTTAACACAGGTAGTTCCACAAGAAAGGCAAGTTTTTGAATCAGAAACTAAGCCAGATACTTTCCATATTACAAAAGAGGATCAAGTCACCTGAACTATCATGAGTTTAGGTGGAATTTTAGAGAAGGATATCTAATCTAGTCTAAAAATAGACCCTGAAATTCTAATAATCTGATTTGTATCCTCATCCTTAGTTTGTTAAAGATAAAATCCCATTGTACCAAAAGTGAGTTTTCAACCTTAGTCCCTATTTCAAAATTTTCCTCAAAAAGTTTTCAATATTTTTATTTTTTTTAGGCTTGCAAGCAGGAAAAACAAAATGACTAAAAAAAATAAATGTTTTTAGGTTTTGAAAATCCTAAATCGATCATCAAAATTTTAAAAACACCCCCATGCTTATAATATGCAATGTCCTCATGCATTAGGAGGGAAAAGGGATCACTTTAGTGAAGAGTGGTCGGGTTTAGGATGGTCAAAACCTGGAAAAAGAAAGGAAGAAGGAAAGTAGGAAAAATGATGGGTTACCTCCCATCCAATTCTATCTTTTACGCCATTCAACCAGGCGTGAAGGTATGCATGGAAAACAGACAATCATGTAAATAATTGGACACTTGAATGTCCTCAAGAAATGTGTTTTCCTCAAGATCCTTGAAAAGATAAATGGTAAAGAAATCGGGATCAAAATGAAATGGAAAATTGGAAGAATGACCTGGATCTGGCCATGGTTTAAGTGTATGTAAAATGCCAGACTTTAGTGGGTTGGGTGATAGGTCCAATGGAAAGGGAGGGGGAAAGGATTCAATGAGATGTAGGGTAGGTGAAGTAAGTGTGGACGTTTTTGGTGAAAAATCAGGAAGATTGAAAGAGTAAAAGTCAAACCCTAATTGATCTGAAAAGTCTTGGACCACAAAATCATCCTTAGAATAGGAATTAATAAAATCTAAATCCATGGTGGTCAAAGTTGAGTAGGATTTGATCAACAAAGATTTCTCACAAATTGTTTCCATTGTATTATCAGTGTCCTCGAAAATTTTATGATCAATGGACCTCTTGGAAGCTTGAAATAAATCTAATGAGAAAATCTGGTTACCACAACTTATATTCATTTTCCCAGAATGAGAGTTGATATTAGCTGTTGTGGTAATTAGAAGGGGTCTTCCAGGAATGGTATTAGTGAGAGCTGTAGGTACCTCTATGTCAACGACTAGAAAATTTACCAGATTTAGACAATTTCAGACCTTAACAATATGATCCTTAATGATTCTCAGCAGTTGACTGGTAGATCGATCACCCAATTGAAATTGAACCTTAGTAGGTTTAAAATCACCGAATTGAGATTCCTCGAATATGACCGGGGGAATGATATTAATGGATTTACCTAAGTCGAGAGGGGCATGAAAAAAGGTGGTGTCATTTATGACAACCGAGATGAGAGATGCGGCCGGGTCCTTTTTTGTGAGAGGCAGTTTGCTCTGAATAACTGAGTTTGCTATCTTAGAAAGGACCACCCGTCCTAGATTCTGAGCCTCCCCTATTGGAGTAAACTTTTCTTTCAAAAATTTAGCAAAGGCAGGGGTTGCATCTAGGAGGGGGATATTCCTCTCGACTTGCCCAAATAAGTCCAAAAGATCTTGGTGAGAGGGCTCTGATTTTTTATCAAAAAGATTAGATTGCAGTGTTTGAGAGTGAGAAGTAGGATTTGAATCAAGTGTTTTGGGATTTCTTTTTCTTCTTCCTGAGTGTGGTCAGGAGAGTTGATTTGCATAGGTTGAGAATGGGTTTCATCAATTTGATTTGAAGGCCCTAAATCAGTGGTGGTGTTCCCACTCCTCAACGTATCTGCATATGCAGTTTGGTTATCACTGGGAGGAGGTGGGGGGCCTGTTGTTGATAGAAACCAGGTTGGTGCTGAGATATCGGGTTAATAGGAGGCTGAATAGTGTGGTTCTAATATTGGTGTCCACCTAGATGTTGGTTCTTGTGATTGACAAAGTTTGGTGTGGGCTGGGATGGTAAGTGTCCTGCAGGTCTTTGGTTTGAAATGACCCCAAATTGATCATTGAGATTATTAATAGCATGGGTTATTTCCATTGTTTTGCTTTGCATCTCCCGCAGGGTTTTCATCATCTGGGCATTGATGTCTTCTTGTGATGGCCCAGATTGATAAGTTTGATTTGAACCATACCCTCCAAACGGGTTTTGTTGTTGGTGAGGAACAAGATTGGTCCAGGAGTGAGTCAGATAATTCCTCCAATTAGAGGAATTTTGCAATTGCTCCTGGAAGGTGGAAACATTTTGAGTGGGGTAATGATTTGGATAAGTATAATTCTCCATTAAACCATAGAAAGCCTCAGAATAATGATTATACTCAGCACGGGTCATAGGCAAATTTTTTCTCTTTGGGATGTGAGAAGGGGTGAGATGTGGAATGTGTGGAGCTTGGGTAGGTGTGACAGGTGATAGCATGCGTTTCACTCAACTCAGTAATTAAGTTAATTTCACTTAATTAAGAGTAGAAGAAATCACTTAGGTTAACTCGAAGTTGTGTCGGTTGTGTAGTATAGGGTCGAATTAACCTAACATTTTAGAAATTTTTACTGGTTGAGTCCAGGTCGTTCACTGGGAGGTATAATAATTTTTCTCCAAATTCACCAATTTTCTTTTATCTCTTTATGTTTAGGAGGTATAACAAGTTTGATTTTCAAAACATGAATTTTGTCAAAATATTTAAACTATAAAGGATATACAAAATTCCATATGTAAAACATATTTACTCAAAATGTTGTACTTTATTAACAAGTAAACATGTTAGTTTTTCAATTCAATTTCATTCTAAGAAATTAAGGCAATTAAAAGTTATTCTATAAAAACATGCCTTTTTACAATTAAGAACAAAAAGATAATGATGCAAGAAAAATTCATTTATTTTCCAAAGTATTGATGCCTTTTTATTTTCTTCAGCCTCTTATCTTCTCTCTTTTTTTATTTTTTTCTCTCGAGCTCTCTTTCTTCTGTTGTTCCTGTCTTCTCTTCCTGTCTCTTATTCTTTTTCCCTTAGTCTTCTCTTGCCTTCTCTTCTTCCCTTAGATTTCTCCTTAACGCTCCTTAGCACCTGTGCTCCTTCTTTAGCTTTCAACTTCAACACTTAGCATTTTAACTTAACATCCTTCAGCGGCTTCTCTTTTCCTTAAGTTCTTCAACTGAACTGGGTTTCTTTTTACTTTTTTAACCAAAATTTATTTTATTTGCGACGAGGTCCTTTCGAGGATACACAGCACCCTGAGACTAGGGTGGGACCAGACCCTACTCGGTCCTTGCCTAATCTCAATTAGGTTCGTTTTCGATTTATTTGTTAATCAGTTCACAGTCTCAAGCCACTTCGGCTCAACCTGTTCTCCCAGGCCTCTCTCGCCCTCCCAGGGCACAATCTCATTCACATGCCCCCAAGGACGCCACCCGTAGGCATAAACCCGCACACACACACACATGCAATGCTTAGATCAGATCAGATGGAATCAGTAACCGGTGCGCTGAGCGCTGATGACTGCATAGCCAGAGAAACAAATCGCTTTTATCCCCAGGCGCGCACTCATGAACAACCAAGGTGGGACTAACTTACCCCTCTCAGACCCGAATTCAAATGTTCATAACTTTCTACTCAGAACTCCAAATTGAGTGATTTCAAGTTTGTTGGAAAGCTCTAAGGGTAATCTACACAATTTCAAGGTCAATTTAATGTTTTAATGATGTTTTCCTTTTCAGTTTAAAAGATGAAATCAAAGGTTCCTACTGGGTTTTTACTAGCCTGGAAGTGAAATTTATGTCAAGAGAGTCCTCAGATGGACTTCTCTCTTTTATTTAAAGGTTTGTACATGTTTTACAAGTGATTCCACATCTATTAGAATAGGTTTTAAGCTCTTAAGACCTTTAGAACCACCAGAGAAGCTCTTCACTTCTCTGAAATCTTCAGAGTTTGATTTTTAAGACATCAATAAGTGCCACAGACACTTAAAAGTGTTTCTAATCAATTTAGATTAATTCTAAGGGTTATAACATATCAATCTGGGTAGGTTTTAAGTTTAAATTTCATCAGAATGCTTTTCCTGTTGGTTTGGGTTCAAAAGTAACCCAAATTGGCAGAAACTAAATACTCACACATTCATTAACCTGAGCTCACTTTAATTTCTTTCAGATCATTAAATAAGATCCCAGAAACAATTTTCACATCTCAATTTCTCAATTCAAGCTTAGATCTCCATTATCAAACTCATGTTTGACTATGGAAGCTCGAAAATTGACTTTCTGTTTAAAATCTTCTCCCAAGAAATTAATGCCTCAATTAGAGTCTTCTCATCATCAGAAACTCATTCAGATCTTCAGAAAGTTGTTTTAACCATGATTCCTAGGGTTTCAGCCTTGCTGCCTGAACTTAAAAGCATGTTTGTTCGACAGAGTCATGGGAAGATTGTTACAGTGTTTTGAAGACTTAAATAGCTTCAGTGCATCGCACTAAAGCTTCTGAGCTCATTAAATGCTCTTCAGATCTTTCCTAACAGACTTCTCCAACTCCGTCGGAGTTGGGGAAGATGAAGTTAAATCTATAGCTCCAGTGGGTAAATCCTCCAACAAATATCTTCAAAACAATCAGTGATCCTTATTATACTATTCTGGAGCTACTCAGTAAGTTCTAGAGGCTGAAACTCAAGAATGGCTCGTCGGAGCTCGCTGGAGCTCCGGTGAGTCCAGAAAATATAAAATTGTATGTAAAGATTGATAAAACTAACCATTTTTTATTCAAAAAGGATCCTAAGGTTGCAAGGAACCTCATTATTACTTTTAATTCTTTATTTATCCATTAGAATTAAGATTTAACAGTGAAATTATTTTCTTAAAGGATTTGAGTGGTTAAAGCTCAGGACTCATTTAACCACTCGATTGAGAAGTTAAATCAAGTCAACAGATGTTAATATTCATAAATATATATTTAATTTATAGTTTGAACTATTCCTGAGCCGCCATGGACAGTGAGCTCAGGAACTTAATTAAATTTGGGTGTTTAATTATAGATGATAATAATTGGTATTATAATGTCGATTAGGGTTCTAAAGTGGTGATAGATGATGAAAGAACCCAATGAAGGTGGAATTAACTTGACTACTGTCACCATAGACAGTGTCAGTAGTCGGTGAAGGTGAGATTTGAATTAGGCGATTAGGTGATTCAATTAATGATTAAGTGATTTAGAAGTGATCATGGAAGATACAGGAAGGTGGACAGTGAATTAAAAGACAAGATTGAAGCTTTGGTGAGCTCAAGGAACTCGCCGGAGTCGAAGAAGATGAAACTAAATTCTGACATTACTCTAATCTAACTAACTAAACTAACTAACTAAGCTAGCCTACTCGTACTCCTACTCCTAATCTACCGTTACCTGGACGAAAGGGTCAATAGGGTTCCACCGAAGGTTCATAGCAGACGACGAAATCAGTGGGTGGAAGAAAGATCTCCGGCGAGCAGATTTGAGGTGGAGCAAAGGAATCCTAGGGTCGGCGCCTTTGTCAGAGGTGCGGAAGACAATGGCGGATCTCCTCGGCTACTTAAGATGAACGGAGGAAGTCGGAAAATGGAATGGGAAGTCGCCGGAGTTTTGGACAAATAGCCTATCGAAGTCAGCTATAGTGTTAGAAGAGGGAAGGGAGCCAACTTGAATAAAATCAAAGGTGTGAGGGGGTATTTATAGCAGTTTGCGGCGAAGAGAGTGGCAGGGTCTGGTCGAAGAAGGAGCTCGAGGAGCTTAACCTCCGTCGTCGTCTCCGACAATGGTGAGGTTATCTCCCACTGAAAAATAGGATTCTCGGTTAATCCAGACTGATGGATGAAGTGGAGGTGGTGAGCGCAAGCTGCAAGAGCTTGGACAAAGAGGAATGATGTCGGTAGGGCGGTGATCGCGCGGCTCTACCGCCAGCCGTTCATTCTGCTGGAGAAGAAGAAGAGGAAGAAGACGAAGAGGGACATAAAAGTAATAAAAATTAAGGACCTATGTGAGAAATAAGGACCCGACTGTAATGAAAAGTAAGGACTAAAATGTAAACCCAGGTTTTGAATGTTTATTTTAACTTTAATCTTTTTCAACTTTTTATATATGTTAGTAAATAAGGTAAATATTTTGTTTACACCTTGAATTTACATTTTTGACCTTTTTAGGTTAATTTATTAGATTAAGTAAAATCACTTAAGTTATTACATACTTAGGTATACATTATATTTAAGTTACTTATCTTATTAATTAAGGGAATGATTAATAGGATTTTGAGTCTAATTATTATATAAATTATTAATAATGTTAATGGAATGATAAAATGTCATTTTTAACTTATTTTAAGGTCCTTTACTAAATATCCCTTATTCTATAATTAACCCTTATATGTTCATAACCTTAGCTAATTAACTAGGAAGACTAGTTAATTAAGGGTAATTAGAGATTATGATGAGTGTCTCATCATGCCCCCAAGCCAAAGTTTTGCTAGTCCCTAGCAAAATTAACTAAGACTATGATGATTTAAAGTACTTGGGTTTAAATTATTATAAATAGTAACTATGTGAGGAAAGCTTACGTCAGAAATTTTTAAGGTTAAATATAAATGATTAATGTATAGAGCATGTGTGAAAATTTTCTTACTTAGACTTATACTTATAACATTTTCAAAACACACTTAAAATAATTTGTAAACAAGAATTTTACTCTGAATTAGAATTCCTCAAAAATCTCTTAATCTTTGTAACTATTCTTAACTCAAACTAGAATACAAAGTGTTTTAAGAAAAACAAAACTTAAGGATTATGAATTAAATTTTAACTCAAAAACTCAAATGGATTTAAGTTAATCCCTTGTTTATGATATTTGACTTTTATCAATATAAGTTTTACCTTACTCAGGTTTGGTTGCTTTCTCCTCACCAGTTTCTATCCCGAGGTCAACACTTTTTGTGTATATCTCCCCGATGGATCACTGGGTCTCTTATTCCTAATTTTTTTTTCTCCATATTTTTTTTCTCTTTTTCTATAGGTTAGAACACCCATTTGTAGTGAGGTGTTCTTTTTATTTGATGGAAGGAAGGGTAGCATCCATTTGTATTGAGATGCTTTTATTTATTTATGGAAAACTGCATAAGTACCCATTTTTAACAAGGCACTTAACTGCAGGGTGTTTTATTTACTTTTTCTTTTTTTTCTTTTTCTTTTCTTTTCTTTTCCCCCCTTCTCATTTTTCTTACTAACATTATTCTCCAAATCCTTTTTCTAAGTGAGTGGCACATCCTTCACCCTTTCAAGAATCGCCCCGCGGAAATCCTTGGACTAAAGAGGATTTAGAATTGATCTCTTAACCTCTGTGTTTTTGCGGTCTCAGATGTCAACAAGACAATTCTATGTGAGTGAATTTTAGATGTTTAGGTTACTTAGCTCTCAAACCAGAGCTTGGACAACAAAGCCCTTTACTTTTAGGTTCTTCAATTTTTTAGTTTCCTCCTATAGGATCTGTCAAGACAAAATTTACCAAGTCTAATTATTTATCTCTAGCTTGTAAGTTTTGTAAACTAAAATTCTACCAACTCTCTATTTAATTAACTCTAAATATCTGGCCTTTTACTTAACTTTATGATAAAATCAAATTTTCAAAAATCAAAAGGATTACTTAATCTAATTGATTAAAAAGTTATAATTCAATTCCAAAACTTAAGTTTAAAATCTTAACACACTTAGTTTCTTAATTCAAGGTAAGAATAGAAAAATAAATCTTCAAAAGATTTAAAAGATTCCTAAATTCAAATAAAATCTTGTTTTAAAAATTTTAAACACAAAAGTGTGTTTTTACAAAATGTTTAAGGTAAAATCTAATTAAGAATTGAATGCTCTTAAATACTTATATATTCTATATACATTTTAAACTTCTAACCTAAACGACAATTAAGCTCTTAATTATAATATATATATTCTTCTTCTTTCCTTCTTTATTAATAATGAATATTCCCCTCTTATTATTTTTATGAATTTTCTTTTCAAATTTTTGTATTTATATATTTTTATTTTTATGCATAAAATTTTTCTAATTTTTATGAAAATTTTAAAAAATTTTCAAATTTTTATGAAATTTTTTATTTTTTTAAAATTTTTATCATTTTTAGATTTTTTTTTATTTCGTGGATATTTAATGTTTGTCTGTTTTTATTTTTTAAACAAACACTTAAAGTGAAAATTTCACTTCAACACCCCCTTAAGCCAAAATTTTACAATGTCCTCATTGTAAGAAGGGTGAAAAGATATGAAGTAAAATTTTAAAAGTAAGTGTATAAGAAAATCAAAAAGGGTAAAAACAGGAAACAGATATGTATAAGTGCTAAGTTTTACACCTTCAGCTAGGCGTAAATCCTAGTAAATAACTCCTAAAAAGAATAGGCATACGGTAAAAACAGAGGAGTTATGAAAGAATTAGATCAAAACAAATTAGAAAATAGATTAAACCACCCAATCAAAAAGCATCCTAAAATTGCCTAGAATAAATCTCACAGATCCTAGAATCAGATTCTCATGAAAATCTCAAAAGATCAGAGTGAAAATCATGTGAAGATTAGATCTGATTTAGGTTGAGATGTAGAACGTTCAAGATTAAGGTAATTCAAAAATGTTTCCACCAAGTTCAGAAGATCAGCAAAATCAGTTTTGGTTCTCAATAATAGATGGGTCATTTTGATACAAAATAGGTTGCTAATGCGGGTTTGATGGGTTATTTTGAGGTAATACAGAGGACGGATTATGATTAGAATCAAAGGCCTGATTAATGAAATGGACTTGGCCTTGGTTTTGCCTAGGATTTGGTAGATTCCTAGGATTCGGAATTGGCTGAGATGGAAGAGTACCTGGCTGACAAGACTCAACCAAAAGCGTGATCTGATTTCGTAAATCAGCCAATTCTACCTTACATTGCCTATGGATCTCAGCGAGAGCTTTAGCATTTCGTCACTGACTCTCTGACACAGCTCTTAAAATCTGATCTAACTGTCTATCTCTATTTGGCCTAGAGTAATTCTGCATACTCATCGGGCTAGGCCTTAAATTTGATTACTGAGGAGGCAAAGGAGGTGGGTTAAAATGGGTCTAATTTGGATAATTTGGTCTTTGATTTTGATTTGGATCAACCCAAGAAAATTTTGGGTGGCTTCTCCATCTAGGATTATAGGTATTTGAATAAGGGTTTGGTCTTGGAAGATTTTCCTGGATGGCGTGTAAACCTAAAAGATATGGCGTGTTGTCTGCAACAGTAAAGGGTGGGGAAAAGGGTGCGTAAGATTGTGGGACAAAGGTCCCTCCTTGGGTTGGTAAAGGAGTAGATAGAAAACCCAAGGAAGATGGGTCTCTAGAATCCAGATTATTCACAAATTCCCTCCCTGCAGGAATTTGCAAAACAGGTAAATACGCGGGATTCGTAGCAAGTAGAGGCGTAAGAGTCTTCATTGTGTTTCTAACCTCGTCGAGATACTTTGCTACGATATCTACTTTGTCCAGTTTTTCTGCAATAATCTCTAAATCCTTTGAATTGGATGGATTGCTGATCTTGTGAATGCCCTCATGCGGATTTTGGTGATTCGTATTCGCTCCCCGCAAAAATTGCGACATTGATGCATTATTGATCGAGTTTTCCGCCATCCCTTCAAATAATTCTGAAGCGGATTCTGCGTCGCGATTTAGAAAATTCCCTCCACAAGAGGCATTGACTAGATTGCGAATGCCCTCTTGTAAACCATAATAAAAGATATGCATGAGTTGCCAACGAGGGATGTCATGATGTGGGCATTTCCTTTGCAATTCATGAAAACGTTCCCACGCTTCATGAATTGGTTCTCCTTGATTTTGATTGAAAGTAGTAATAGCTCACCTTAAAGCATTGGTTCGACCAATTGGAAAGAATTTCTTCAAAAATGCGAATTCGAGTTCAGCCCAAGTTGAGATTGGTCTTGCTATAGTTCTATACCAATAAGCTGCTTTATCTTTAAGGCTAAAAGAGAACATTTTCATTAGTAGGATTTCCCTATTTTGATTTTGAGGACCAAGAGTTTGAGATAAATTTTTAAGATCTTCAATATGTTGAAATGGATCCTAGGATGCAAATCCGTGAAAGTGGGGGATTAAACCTATAATATTTGGCTTTAATTCTAGATCATTTTCCCCAATAGGAATCCTAACATTAGGCTCTACTTGTGCATTAGATGGGTTATAATAATCTCTAAGTAGAGGCCTTGGATGATTGATTGGTAAATCAGGATTTTCAAAACCCACCTCAGGTCGAGGTGAAGAATGGGTTTGTAGAGTTTGTAAATTATTTAAGGCTGCTGTTAATAAATTGATTTGTCTTGTTTGCTCTAGCATCCTAAGATTATGGTTCAGGAGCGCCTCATGAACATCAAAAGGTGGCATCTCCCCCTGACCAAAAGAAGAAGGGATCTCAGGATTAAGATTCTACATTGGATCCATAGAAGTAGATGGATCAAATGGGAACACCATTGGTTGCTTATCTACAACCGGCCTAGGATCACCTGTCAACAGTGGTGTAAGAGGCGAATGCAAGGATCGCCTCCCATCCATAGACGGAGAAAAAAAATGTGCAAAGGCACACGCACACCACTGATAAGAAAACAGCGGCACAAAAAACCCACAAAACAGCGCAAAAGATGCGGGTTTTACTCTTCTTTCAAAGGAAAGAAGAAATTCCTAAGATACGCAAAATAATTTGACGCAAACAAATAGAGTAACAGTAACAAAATACGTGTCCTAATTCGTGTCTACGTAGGTGTGTACCTTAAAGCTCAAAGGTCTAAGGTCTAAGATCGAGACTGCTCACTACTGTCTCCCCGGGGCTCTAGTAGTGAGACAGACTTGTTGATCTTCGGCCAAAGCCCTAAGAGGTGCAAAGAGGAGAGATAGAAAAATAGACTCGTGTGACTCTAGTGATCGCGCTGTGTGCGCGATAGCATGCAACAGACAATATCGATATAAAAACCCTCATGCATTTTGCAAATAGATTTAAGTCACCAATTTTACTTCCTCTTTTTAGTTATTTTTTTTCAAAAATATATCAACTAAACTACAATGGCCACTTTTTATATCTTTTCAAACAAAAATATGTGGTCTTTTTAATTCTCAGAGGACAGGGATCTACGCGGGTTTTCTCATGTTTTCCCGCTGATGTAAGAAAAATAGTTTAAAAAAAATTCCCAAGTCAGATCTCTAAAATACTAGCAGAAAATATGCACTCCTAATAGTTTATGCCTATAATATGCTGCTGCTAGTTAGAAAAGATGTATTTTTGTATTATTATTATTTTTTTAAATGCAACAAACAAAAGATTAAGAAATACTTACAAAAATGAAAACAGTAAAATGGATTCCCGCCTTCTCCTGAGATTACCCACAAAGGTAAACCTGAAAAGAAGATAAAAAATAAAAACAAAAACAAAAACAAAAACAAAACGCAACACACTAATTAGAACAAAAGTTAGTAAAAACAAAAAAATATTTACAAAATACCTCCAAATTAAACAATTAATCCTTTTAAATTTTAGTAAATCAAAATACTACCTCCCCGGCAACGGCGCCATTAAAATGATAGCGTACGTTTCACTCAACTCAGTAATTAAGTTAATTTCACTTAATTAAGAGTAGAAGAAATCAGTTAGGTTAACTCGAAGTTGTGTTGGTTGTATAGTATAGGGTTGAATTAACCTAACATTTTAGAAATTTTTACTGGTTGAGTCCAAGTCATTCACTGGGAGGTAGAATAATTTTTCTCCAAATTCACCAATTTTCTTTTATCTCTTTATGTTTAGGAGGTATAACTAGTTTGATTTTCAAAACATGAATTTTGTCAAAATATTTAACTATAAAAGATATACAAAATTCCATATGCAAAACATATTTACTCAAAATGTTATACTTTATTAACAAGTAAACATGTTAGTTTTTCAATTCAATTTCATTCTAAGAAATTAAGGAAATTAAAGGTTATTCTATAAAAACATGCCTTTTTACAATTAAGAACAAAAAGATAATGATACAAGAAAAATTCATTTATTTTCCAAAGTATTGATGCCTTTTTATTTTCTTCAGCCTCTTATCTTCTCTCTTTTTTTATTTTCTTCTCTCGAGCTCTCTTTCTTCTGTTATTCCTGTCTTCTCTTCCTGTCTCTTATTCTTTTTCCCTTAGTCTTCTCCTGCCTTCTCTTCTTCCCTTAGTTTTCTCCTTAACGCTCCTTAACACCTGTGCTCCTTCTTTAGCTTTCAGCTTCAACACTTAGCATTTTAACTTAACATCCTTCAGTGGCTTCTCTTTTCCTTAAGTTCTTCAGCTGAACCGAGTTTTTTTTTACCTTTTTAACCAAAAGTTATTTTATTTGCGGTGAGTTCCTTTCGAGGATACACAGCACCCTGAGACTAGGGTGGGACCAGACCCTACTCGGTCCTCGCCTAATCTTAATTAGGTCCGTTTTCGATTTATTTGTTAATCGGTTCACAGTCCCGAGCCACTTCGGCTCAACCCGACCTCCCAGGCCTCTCTCGCTCTCCCAGGGCACAATCTCATTCACACGCCCCCAAGGGCGCACACCCGTAGGCATAAGCCCACACACACACACATGCAATGCTCAAATTAGATCAGATGGAATCGGTAACCAGTGCGCCGAGTGCTGACAACTGCATAGCCAGAGAAACAAATCGCTTTTATCCCCAAGCACGCTCTCATGAACAACCAAGGTGGGACTAACTTACCCCTCTCAGACCCAAATTCAAATGTTCATAACTTTCTACCCAGAGCTCCAAATTGAGTGATTTCAAGTTTGTTGGAAAGCTCTAAGGGTAATCTACACAATTTCAGGGTCAATTTAATGTTTTAATGATGTTTTCCTTTTCAGTTTAAAAGATGAAATCAGAGGTTCCTACGGGGTTTTTACTAGCGTGGAAGTGAAATTTATGTCAGGAGAGTCCTCAGATGGACTTCTCTCTTTCATTTAAAGGTCTGTACATGTTTTACAAGTGATTCTGCATCTATTAGAATAGGTTTTAAGCTCTTAAGACCTTCAGAACCACCAGAGAAGCTCTTCACTTCTCTGAAAGCTTCAGAGTTTGATTTTTCAGACATCAATAAGTGCAACAGACACTTAAAAGTGTTTCTAATCAATTTAGATTAATTCTAAGGGTTATAACAGATCAATCTAGGCAGGTTTTAAGTTTAAATTTCATCAGAATGCTTTTCCTGTTGGTTTGGGTTCGAAAGTAACCCAAATTGGCAGAAACTAAATACACACACATTCATTAACCTGAGCTCACTTTAATTTCTTTTAGATCATCAAATAAGATCCCAGAAACAATTTTCACATCTCAATTTCTCAATTCAAGCTCAGATCTCCATTATCAGACTCATGTTTGACTTTGGAAGCTTGAAAATTGACTTTCTGTTTAAAATCGTCTCCCAAGAAATTAATGCCTCAATTAGAGTCTTCTCATCATCAGAAACTCATTCAAATCTTCAGAAAGTTGTTTTAACATTGATTCCAAGGGTTTCAGGCTCGCCGCCTGAACTTAAAAACATGTTTGTTCGACAGAGTCATGGGAAGATTGTTACAGCGTTTTGAAGACTTAAATAGCTTCAGTGCATCGCACTAAAGCTTCTGAGCTCATTAAATGCTCTTCAGATCTTTCCTAACAGACTTCTCCAACTCCGTCGGAGTTGGGGAAGATGAAGTTAAATCTATAGCTCCAGTGGCTAAATCCTCAAACAAATATCTTCAAAGCAATCAGTGATCCTTATTATACCATTCTGGAGCTACTTAGCAAGTTCTAGAGGTTGAAACTCAAGAATGGCTCGTCGGAGCTCGCTGGAGCTTCGGTGAGTCCAGAAAATATAAAATTGTATGTACAGATTGATAAAACTAACCATTTTTTCTTCAAAAAGGATCCTGAGGTTGCAAGGAACCTCATTATTACTTTTAATTCTTTATTTATCCATTAAAATTAAGATTTAACAGTGAAATTATTTTCTTAAAGGATTTAAGTAGTTAAAGCTCAGGACTTGTTTAACCACTCGATTGAGAAGTTAAATCAAGTCAACAGATGTTAATATTCACAAATATATATTTAATTTATAGTTTGAACTGTTCCTGAGCCGCCATGGACAGCGAGCTCAGGAACTTAATTAAATTTGGGCGTTTAATTATAGATGATAATAATAGGTATTATAATGTCGATTAGGGTTCTAAAGTGGTGATAGATGATGAAAGAACCCAATGAAGGTGGAATTAACTTGACTACTGTCACCATAGACAGTGTCAGTAGTCAGTGAAGGTGAGATTTGAATTAGGCGATTAGGTGATTCAATTAACGAATAAGTGATTTAGAAGTGATCATGGAAGATACAGGAAGGTGGACAGTGAATTAAAAGACAAGATTGAAGCTCTGGTGAGCTCAAGGAACTCGACGGAGTCGGAGAAGATGAAACTAAATTCTGACATTACTCTAATCTAACTAACTAAACTAACTAACTAAGCTAGCCTACTCCTACTCCTACTCCTAATCTACCGTTACCTGGACAAGGGGTCAATAGGGTTCCGCCGAAGGTTCATAGCGGACGACGAAATCAGTGGGTGGAAGAAAGATCTCCGGCGAGCGGATTTGAGGTGGAGCAAAGGAATCCTAGGGTTGGCGCCTTTGTCAGAGGTGCGGAAGACCATGGCGGATCTCCTCGGCTGCTTAAGATGAATGGAGGAAGTCAGAAAATGGAATGGGAAGTCGTCGGAGTTTTGGACGAATAGCCTATCGAAGTCAGCTACAGTGTTAGAAGAGGGAAGGGAGCCAACTTGAATAAAATCAAAGGTGTGAGGGGGCATTTATAGCAGTTTGCGGCGAAGAGAGTGGCGGGGTCTGGTCGAAGAAGGAGCTCGAGGATCTTAACCTCCGTCGTCGTCTCCGACAACGGTGAGGTTATCTCCCACTGAAAAATAGGATTCTCGGTTAGTCCAGACCGATGGATGAAGTGGAGGTGGTGAGCGCAAGCTGCAAGAGCTTGGACAAAGCGGAATGATGTTGGCAGGGCGATGATCGCGCGGTGGGGTGACTCTCTGCCGCCAGCCGTCCATTCAGCTGGAGAAGAAGAAGAAGAAGAAGAAGAAGATGAAGAGGGACATAAAAGTAATAAAACTTAAGGACCTATGTGAGAAATAAGGACCCAACTGTAATGAAAAGTAAGGACTAAAATGTAAACCCAGGTTTTGAATGTTTATTTTAACTTTAATCTTTTTCAACTTTTTATATATGTTAGTAAATAAGGTAAATATTATGTTTACACCTTGAATTTAATTTTTGACCTTTTTAAGTTAATTTATTAGATTAAGTAAAATCACTTAAGTTATTACATACTTAGGTATAGATTATATTTAAGTTACTTATCTTATTAATTAAGGGAATGATTACTAGGATTTCAAGTCTAATTATTATCTAAATTATTAATAATGTTAATTGAATGATAAAATGTCACTTTTAACTTATTTTAAGGTCCTTTACTAAATATCCCTTATTCTATAATTAACCCTTATATGTTCATAACCTTAGCTAATTAACTAGGAAGACTAGTTAATTAGGGGTAATTAGAGATCATGATGAATGTCTCATCAACAGGACTCCCTTGGTTGGCTAGGTTTGTTAAATCCTTATGCAACTGTTGTTTCTTAACTTGTAGCTGAGCCATAATGGAGTAGAAATTAGGTGGGGGGGCCAGATTAATAAGCCCTTAGGTGGAAAGATTGGGGAAAGAATAATTAGCATGTAGCTTAGAGGACCAATTTTGATTTTCCATTTTCAAAGAAGAGGAAAAATGTAGGAAAAGTCTTTTTGTGGAGGCAAAAATCAAGTGATCCCTCCAAGTGTGGAGTTTTGGACCGCCACCTGTGCAAAATCGAAGAAACAGGAGGGGAGGAGAAGAGATGAGAGAAAGTGTGCAAACAAGCAATCAAATTCTAGACCTAACTTAATTGTGACTCCCTAGAAATTAACCTAAGACTTGTCTACCTACGAAATAAGTAATCAATAGTGAATACCCGTTCTGTCAACAAATTTAGCCAAGTTGCTTAAGGGGAGGTTTGGGCCCAAGCGTTTCCCAGGATAATCCCCAGGTGCTTGTACAAACCCACGTCTGGTTGTTTGACACGGCCCCTCAGCCTGAACACCAGATATAGATGACATAATTTGTATTAACTAGAGAAAACTTAAGACCTATATAGCAAGCCTAAGTTGATGAAACCTTAGGGGTCAAGTTGCTACGGATTTTAGTTAGGTCTAGGATGCTATTGTGCACACGGAATGTGGAGGGCGTTAATTAGGTTATTGCCCTGTTATTTCAATTTTTTTTTGTGTTTGTGCAGGAATTGGAAAGTGGTTCCAATTACAAAGCAAGTTGTCACAATTTCTTATATTTTTGTCTTTTAAGATTTGATTTAATTCAATGTGTTTTAGTGTTTCTCTTTTTAAATTTTCAAACAAGTTTGAAACTGCACGATCAAAGGAAAAACAAGTTGTATTAGTGATGGTTAATTTCCTTTAATGTGAGTCCCAAAAAAGAAAGAAAGAAACCCTAAGTCATTTGTCCCTAAGACAGAAAATTACTACCAATGAATTGTTTTTAGGCTTTCTGTATTAAGTAGTAGTCCAAACAAGACAAACAACACCACTACTTTGAAGAAAATCAAACAAGGATTCCTAAAAATATTTTTTCAAGATTTTAGGAAATTTTTTGATATTTGTTTTGAATTTCTATTTGTGCTGGTGTCAAAGTCCAAAAATGATACCCGTGGGTATTTTGGACTTTCTACACCACCACCGGCGTCCAAAAATTTTTATGAATTTATATGATGTATAGAATTTCTTAAGGATTCTATAAAGTTAAATTTCATTAAAATTGGCTAAGTAGAAAGAATCTAAAAATTCACAGACAGTAGAAAAATAGGAAGAATAAAGGGTGTGACCCCTATGCAGTCCATGAATTTTTAAAAATTAAATAGAAATTTAATTACTCTGAAATTTGGAACAAATGTTCCCAGCTTGATTTGGAATCTTTGGGTGAAATTTCATGATTTTAAGAGGCTTGTGGTATTCAGAATTGATTTTTCAAATCCGAATAGAAGTCTGGATCCAAAAAAATAGAACACCCACACTTAAGGTAGAGTAGTATTTAATGAGGCATTCAATCAAAAAATGGGTTTTAAAGGTACCACTCTACCAAAATTTGATGTTTAAGATCCTGAAAGCCAAGTTTAGTGTATTTTGGTAGTCTTTTAAGCTAAGTGTGACAAGAATGAAGAAACTAACCTAGAATCGTGGGAAGAAAAGGAACTTTGAGCTCTCGCTTCCAAATTCCTGGTTTCTTCCTGTAGTTCCTGCACAAACAAGAAAGAAGAGAGGCAAGGGGATGAGATCCACTTCAAGCAAGAGAAAAATAATTTACAAAGCCGTGACTCTCCAGCAACGGTGCTGAAAAGTGATCACAAAAATACGCGGTTTGTTAATTAGTTAATTTAGTATCATTGCAACGCGTAAATCCACTTTCGCTTTTAAATTTATAAGACCTAGATAGGGCAGTATCTTGGGTCGTCCAAGGAGGAAATATGTTTTCCAAATTCAGGTCTCTTGCTTGGAAGTAGAAATCACCTTTCTTTTCGATCTTTTTCAGTATATCATTTTTTAGGGTTTTAAAATAACGAAGGAAAACATGAGTTGTTGGCGGGAAAGTAAATGACAACTACGATCACTAAGCTAACACCTAAGTAACAAATAAATCCTCTCCCTAATCTCACTCTAGGCACGTGGAGGCCTAGAGCAATTAGGGAGAGGGAGTGAAGAGTGCTAGAATCACAGCAATTAAAATACAACTAAAAAGAAGTTTCAAAGTAGGCAACTAGATTAATGAGAAAGTGTTTTACATAGTAGAAGAATGCTTCTACTACTGGATAATTGCAACAAATAAAATAAAACACAAGTCCTCCTAAATTATTGGTGAAGAGGGGAAGCTCCTTGCTCCAAGCTTAGGGGCCCCTAGGCTTGAAAAGGGCTCCTCCTTCTCCTTCCTTGAGATGCTCCTCCAAGGTGGAAGCTACCACCTTCAATGCTCTCCTTTTAGGGTGGGTGTGCACCACACTTTCTCCTCCTTGCCTGGCCATCCTCCTAGTTGTGGAGTGCTCCTCCTCCTTGGCATGTCACAAGGGAGAAGAAAAAGGGGAAGAAGGCACCAAGGGGGCAGGTAGGATGCCCCCTTAATCTTCTTTTCTTCTTCTTCTTCGTTGGCCTTGAATTAAGGTGGGTATATGGTAGACTAAAACTAATGGAGTATGGGAATTATGTGGTGGTAAGGTAGGGTATTTATAGGGTTTAATGGGGAGTAGAGGTGGCTCTTGAAATGTATGGCTAGGATATGATTTGGGAGGTAGTTGGGAATCCTATGGCTAGGAATAAGTGGCGCCAAATGAGGGGGCATAAGGGGGGGTGGTTATGGCTTTGGTGTCCCTTAGAGTTGGAGCCAAAATGGGCCTTCTAGAAGGCTATTAGGTGGCGCCATCTTAGGGTTCTAGAAGGGGGGTATATGGGTGGCTAGATGTGGATGTAGGGTTAGGTGTATGGTGGATATGGGAGGTAGGGTTGGCGCCAAAATGGGAGGTGGTTAGGGTTAGGTTTTGGCACCAACTCTAGGCACATTTTAGGGGGAGGTGAGGGGTGAAGAGAAGGCTAAGGTTGGTGCCAACTTAGGGTGGACTAGGTGGAGCATAGGTGTAGATTAGGTGGGCTTGAGATAGAGGTAGTTAGGTTAGACTTTAGGGTGGTGGATGGCCAAGGGAGCTGGATTCTAGCTAAGCTAAGCTAAGCTATCTTAGTTAATAATGGAGTAGAGGAGGAGGCAATGGGAGCTAGGGGTTGTGAAGAGGAGTTGGACAGAAGAAGTCTGGAGCTGAACTATAGTTGGCAGTTGCTGAAGAGGATGGCATGGAGCTACATTAGCTAGCTTAGCTTGCTAGTTCTTTGCTAGCTGCTAAGCTAAGCTAAAGTAAGCTGGCTTCTGCCATAATGAGTTGAGGTGAGCTGGGTCTGGTGCTCCTAGGGAGGATCAAGCTGGTTGGGGTAGCTAAGGTAGCTCAGCTCAATTGAGTTGAGCTAAGCTAAATCCCCAGGAGCTAGACTTGAGCTTCTTGAGCTGAAATGAAGTCATCTTCAGTTGGCTGGAGTTGAGTGGAGCTGGATGTAGCTGGACCTAAGCTAGGGTGAACTCTAGTCAACTTAGTTGAGCTAGCTAGAGCTCCCTGTGGACTAATGGGAGCTGAGATGAGCTAGACTCAGCTAAGTTAAGCTGGATCTGAGCTGACCTGAGCTAGGATGATCTAAGATTAGCTCTCTTGAGCTGCCATTCAGCTGAGATGTGCTAAATGGAGCTTGGATGAGCTAACCCTAGTTCAGGTGAGCTAGATTCCAGCTATGGTGAGTTGGATCAAGTTGAGTTCCAGCTAGTGAGAGCTTCTCCTTCACCAGTTGCCTTCCTGAGTGCTAGGGTTCTAGGGATCTGGCAATCTGTATATCCCTAACACTCACAAAAACACACTAAGAAGACAATAAAAAGTGCAATGCATGCTTAACCTATTAATGCCTCAATGCAACCTAAAAATCCATTTGCGAAGCAAAATCCTAAGAGCTAGGTTTGTTTTAATGCATAATAATGATGGTAAACTGGCGTTTATCACTCCTTCCAAGCATGCACTGGAAGGAAGCCGGAATGATGTGGAAGAGAATGGTCCCTGCAACACAAAAAATACAAGGCAGTCCTTAGGTTGGGTAGCCTAAAGGTTTACAGACTCTCAAAATCTTTCTTAAGATTATAGATGATTTACTCTACTTATATCCAAGCAATCCAACCTGTTAGAAGGAGGGACTAGGGAGCAAGTTCTTCCTTTGGCTTACGCCTCCGGTTCCTAGTGTACCCCCTAGTCACGATCGTTTAACGCTACTCCCCTAGCTAGACAACAGATTGACTAGTATAAGTAGGTTAATCATGAATAATCTCAATCTGGATCCCGACAAGCGAACCAGTCCTTAGGGCCAATGTCTAATCAATTTTAGTTAGGCTTAGGATATTGGTGCTTTTGGAATGTGTTGGGCCCTTAATGGGTTGTTCCCTTAATGATTTGTTTGAGAATGTGTGAATGTGCACAACCAAGAAGTTTTCAAGCAAGATTATTAATGATGAGGTGAGTTTTAGGATTCGAATCTTGCTTAGTAGCTTTTAGGATTCCAATATTAGGTGTATTCAACAAAGTTTTAGGAGGCAAACCAAGTTTTGAAAGCATAAGTTCAAGTGTTTTTCCTTTATAAATCAAGAAAATATGGAGTGCCTGGTTTGACCTAATATTGAATCCTATGGGGCAGCTACAAATGAATCTTTTTTAATTAGGTGATGCTGCCCAAACAATTCAATCAATCGGCCCAAATGCACCACCGATTAAGGCACACAGAAGGGTGATTAACCTAATATGATTTCTACTCCTTTATGTGTTGATTTGGTGTACCGATTCCACAGGTCGAAATCCCAGTTGAGTAGATGAAAATCAAGTCAAGTTATGTGCCTCAAAAATGAGTGTATAAAGTGTATATATTGATTCATCCCACAGAAAGTATCTTCTTTTTTTTTTTATAAAATTCAGTGGTGAGATGAGTGGAGATGGCAAACAAGACAAATAATTCTAACCTAGGGTTTATGCAAGCACCTAAGTAGATTTGGTCTTGGTTATGAGTGTGGCGAAATGAAACAAGTGGGGGGAGGTGTGGGTGATGTAAACACATTTACACTACTTAAAATGTCTATTTATGCATGTTCTTAAGCATAGGATTGCATTTCATGATATAAATATTGCATAGCATGCATCATCTTGCATTTAGAGTAGTTTGAATAAAATGGAGGTTAATTGTCTCCTTTTATGTGCTTGGACAGGGCAAACATTTTATCGGGGCCTCGGATCAAAGATCCAACCATATGGATGTGATCAGGGCGACGATTGGAGTTCAACGACTCCAAGATCGCCCTAATCAGGCATCCGTAGCATCAGATAGTGATCGAGGAACCCTAGAAGATCAAGGGCTAGGATGGTGAAGATCTGCACTTCAGATGACAAATCCAATCGCACGGATGAATTCGGATCGATGATCGCATCCCAACGACACAAAAATCAAGTCAATCCGACATCTGTGGCACCATCTACAACTTCCAGAAGATGGACGGCTAAGATGGCACCACGTGGCGCCATCTCGGCTGCCCAAACGGCCGCACGCATTCTACGAAGGCCCCGCACCCGCTCGCTCTCCGCCGTTCGATCTTGATCCAACGGCTGTGGTTGGCCGCGCTTAAAAGCGTCCACTCGAGCATCCGCGCCCCGTAGCGCAGCGGTCGAGCGTGCTTACGCGACCGGCGGGCACGGGTTCGAGCCGCAGCAGAGGGCTAGAGGAGCGGGCGATTGGGCGTGGGTGGGCGTTGGATCGCGATCGGATGGTCGCGCGCGCCCAATAGCATTCACGCGCGATTGAACGCGCAACATCACGCGCAATCGCACGCGCCAGGCAGGCGCAGCGCAGCGAGCGGAGATGCATCTTAAGCCATCCGATCTCGCGATCGGACGGCTGAGAATCAAAGTGCGTGCGATGGCGTTGGGCGTGCGGGCAACTGAAGCGCTGCGCATGGGCGCGGAAGCTACGCCCACGTTGGGGGCTTTAGTGACGGATTTATCCGTCACTAAAGACCCCTCATTTATTATTTTGAAGTTGTAATGTCCATTTTGCCCCCACTCCTTGCAACTATAAAAGGAGACCCCCTCCATACGAAATTCTCATCCCTTCCTTCTCCTCTCTACCCCTCCAAAGCTCAAGAGAAGCTTGTCCCACACCCGGGATGCTTCTCGCGAGATAAAGTCCAATTTTCGTTCCCCTTCGGAAGTGGATCCCGCGACGAAGACGGCGTGCTGCTTCGTTCCCGTTCTTCTGCTTCATCCTGCTTCGTTCTCCTTCTTCCAGGCGTCATCCCGTCCGGCTCGTCCTCCAAGCAACCGTCGAGGAGGATTTCTCTCTCCCTATTCTTTTTACTACTTTCTAGTATAGATTTACTGCTTTCTAGTGTCATTTTGTTCGTCCTCCAAGCAATCGTCGAGGAGGATATTTCTCCCTCCATTCTTTTAATGCTTTCTAGAGTAAATTTATCGCTTTCTAGAGTAATTATTTTATGCTTTGTAGTTGTAAGAGTGAAATGAACAATCTCCTTAATGAAAAATTCCTTGTTTATTCTACATCTCATTTT
The DNA here is from genome assembly GCA_037157565.1 of Thalassia testudinum. NCBI lineage: Eukaryota > Viridiplantae > Streptophyta > Magnoliopsida > Alismatales > Hydrocharitaceae > Thalassia > Thalassia testudinum. Next base: position 142,940,730 of record JAZHRO010000063.1, read on the forward strand.
GATTTCTCTGTGTAATATTCTCTTTCTCTCTTACTCTCTCTTCTATTTATTGTAAATAATTAGATAGTTTTAAATTGAATTATTCTGTGACAAATAAAAAGAAACGCGTAGTTTTTAAATCAAACGTCTGCCTCCCAGTGTTCGACCCAGAATTTTCATTTCGGTATAAATTTTATTTGTTGAACACGAATTCTTCGCTTTCGAACTACAATGACAAGTTTTCCAAAATCGAACACGTTAGCGTAGCGATTCGTTACGTTCAACATTTTGGCGCAGTTGCCGGGGAAGCGACGCTCTTTGATTTCTCTTCGCGTTTTGTAACTTACAAATCATTTACCTCACTTTTCTCCTTTCCTATTGTGATTGCAGGTACTCTTTCGAGACAAGCAAAAGCTGTAGATCAGAGTAAAATGTTGTGGAAGGCTTTGTGAGTTATCCCCCACCCCCCACCCATTAGATTTCATTCCACAACATAATAATTCAAACATCAATTAACCTAGGTGTTTTTATAAATTCTAAGGTTAGATTATTTGTTGTTTGACACCCATACTCACCCCAACCCCCACATTAAAAAAGAAAAAAAAATTAAAAAATCTAAAGAGGTACACAACCTCATCTGATTTTCAAACTCAACCGGTAAACCGACCTCAGGAACCGGTACACACATTCAAAAACATAATTGAGTAGAAATCAGATTAGGTAATTATTTGTGTGCCTAATTAAGTGGTGCATCAGGCCAATTGTTTGAGTTGTTTGGGCCGCACCACTTCAAATAAAATCAACTCATCAAGTAGCTACCAATTGGTTCAACTCTTAGGGATTTACCAGGCACTCCACATTCTTTTTAAGCTTCAAAGGAAAACATTTTCACCCGTGCTTGTAAAACTTGGTGTGCCAATGAAACTTGTTTGAAAATACCTAAAGTTGAATCCTAAAAGCTACTAAGCAAGATTTGAACCTTAAAATTCACCACATCAAAAACAATCTTACTTGAAAACCACTGGTTGTCCACGCACACACAAATCAATCAATCATTAAGGACACAACCCATTTAAAGGGCCCATCACATTCCAAAGCACATTCAAACCTAGCCCTAAATAAAACAAAGTAGACGTTGGCCTTAAGGATTGAACTCTCTCTTCAGAACTCAGAACGAGATTATTTTCGATTAGTCTGTTTCTACTATTCAATCTGATGTCTAGCTAGGGGAGCAGAGTCAAACGATCGTGGCTGGGGGGTACACTAGGAACCGGAGGCGCAAGCCGAAGGAAGAACCTTCTCCCTAGTCCCTCCTTCTAACTGGTTGGATTGAATAGACAGAAGTAGATCAAATCGTTCCTTTATCTCAAGATGGGTTTTGGGAGTCTGTAGGTCTGTAGGCTAACCCATTTAAGGACAGGTTTGATTATTTGTATTGTAGGGCACCTTTCTTCCTCCCGTGTCTCATGAATCCTTCCACATATTTCACGCATTCCCGCTCTTTCCCTCCTGTTGTGAATTATCCTCAGCATGACGATTATCCCATCTCGTACTATAATCAACCATCAGTTAGTTGGGATAATTCGGATTGGGGATACAGTTTCGGACCTCCGTGTTTAGGGTTTAACCCTGAACATTTTGATTCTGATTTCTATCCTTCTCAGAGCTACATCGATTATAGATCGTCTTCCTTTCATGCACAACTTAATACGATCTACAATCAAGAAAGATACACCGATCCTTACCCATCCTCTGATTTCACTGCCTTTAGGTCATCACCATCTTTTCAACAATCTGAAATGACCTATTATCAGGAAGGGTATAACAAATCTCAATTCGTTAATTCCCTTGCATTGAGCCCAAACCCGCCCAACCCTGAACCAACTCATTTGGTTTAGGTTAACCAGGTTCAAGATAAGGTTCTGGCTAACTTAAGGAATATCATACAATCTTTAGAAGTTCAGCCAATACCTTGCATTGAGAGATTGGAGCCCCTGATTGAAATGATTGATGATTTAAACAAGTCTTTGTTGGATTGGCTCCAGGATGTTAAAGATAAGAACCTGGGTGAGTTTCTACTTGGGAAATTAGTAAAATTGAGGATGAGATTCGTGGTTGCTTTTATTCAATCTTGGAATAATTCCCAGGATGAACCATCTTCAGGAAAGCCAATGACAGAACCCGCTCAGGCACCTGTTGGGGGGGACACGTGTTACGAGGCTGATCAAATTGAATTAAAACAACCAATTAAGGATGATCTAATTTCTTCACCTGAGATCCCTAAGTCGGGTTACGAGGAAACATATGTCTCCTTGGAACAGAAAGTGACAAATGATTTTGGGACATACATTGATACGGATCCTGATGGTGAAGATTCAAGTTACGAAGTCTCACGCGAGTTTTCTGAATACGATTTCTGTGAGATGATTGGGCCTGAGGAATCTGATAGATCATTTGATAGACCAATAACTGAGGAAATTGATCTTATTAGGGCACACATTACGGATCCAGAATCGCATTTTCTGGAGGAATCAATTCAATGCCCTGATTATCAGTTATACCCTGTTGAGCTTATTGATGATTCTAATTCTGAGATAATTAGACCCAAGTCAATTTTGATTCTGCCACATCATTTAGACTTGGAGATTTCAGACGGGGTGATGAATATACAAGAGGTCCTGGAATTTGATAGGAGCCGGGAAGTTTTGATTTGGGAAGTTAATTTTGGAGGAAATGGAAGATTGAGTCGAAGGGTTCCTTTTAAGCTGAAACCATCAAATCAGAACCCTTACGACATTTGTTTCGAGGATGTTCAACTCAAGCACACATTCAACGATTATCCTTTTGAGCTTCAATTCTCTGTAACCCGACTTTTTGGTCTTGGGTTACATCCTCATAAATCGCAGGCCCGACCCCGCTTGCATTCTGATTTTAGGTTTTAGGTAATTTTTATCCAGAACCTAAGAAATTCTCGATTATGGGGTGTGGGTCTGTACCACAATCTGGTCCACATCTGTGGACCTCTGTTGACAGGTCAGAGGATTCTTCTGTTTATTTTAATTCTGACCTGCACTTGTGAATTTTTCATTTCTTTCCTTGTATTGGTGCCTAGCTGAGGGCACTAAACTCAGCATATATACAGTTTTTCTTAGTTTTCATCTCAGAGCGGACCTGACATTCACGCAATTCAGGTGCTTTCTACGCTTTTCCACTCTGTTTTATGTCTTTTTAATACAATGAGGACATTGCATTAGATAGGCATGGGGGGGTGGATATTCATCTCTGAATTCATTCGTCAGCTCCGTAGATTTGTTTTATTTTCTTTTATATAAAAAAAAAATTCAAAATTAGGAAAGAGAATTTGGGTTTAAGAAAATTTTCAATCTTAGGAAATACTACATTATGATTTGAACACAAAGACCCTTCAGGTCTTTGGACTTAATCAGCCCGTGTATCCACTAAAATGTGGATTTGTCTTTCGAGTCCTCGCCATCTTAATTCTATTATGATTGGGTGATAAGTACATGACTTATCAACTCGCCCTCTTATTTGAGGGAATTTTGAGTTTTAAGCATCTACACACTTTCTTTGCACTAACTCGTTGTTCGGTGATTCTAACGGAATTTGGGTAGCTAATGAACCTTCTAGTGTGATATGGCTGGCAAGTTATCGTGGGTAACAGCCCATAGGTAGGTTGTCCAAAGCCCAGTCACTGGACCTTTCTCTTTTTCCTGCCCTTAGGTAAATCTTAGACCAGGGAAACCACCTATTTAAAAAATAAAAAAAGAAAAAAAGAAAAGGAGAAAAGAAGAAAAAAAGAAATAAGCCACACTTTGCCGCACGAGTATGGCTGGCAAGTTGTCGATGGTAACAGCTCATCGACCGGTTGTCCAGAACCCAGCTCAGTAAATGCACTAAAATTTCCCCAAACACTTAGGAAGAAGCGGAGAAGTAGAATAAACCGGGGAGATATACACTGGATTCACCCTTGTGTTGACCCCGTAAAAAATAAAAGTAGGGAGAAAGCTACCGGTTGTAAAGATAAACCTTTAGGCAGAAGCTTTTTCTTGAGGTCACCTAGAGGTGTAGAAATCCGAAATCCGTTTTAATTGCCAGTCAACGAGTCTATCACAATCACAATAAGATGCTTAAAACTTAGGGTTCTCATCAAATCTTGGGTGAGTTGAATGGCCGTAGAAAGCCACTCTTAAACCCTAAAATTTGAAAATCCAAAAAAATTAGAAAAGAGAAAGAGAAAAAGAAATTTTTCTTTTAATAAGGCGAGGGCTTGAGGCAGTCTGCATTTTGGCTGATACCCAGGTGTTGTTATGTCTTTGAAAGTTCAGTACCTAAGTAGAAAATTTCTTAATGATTGAAAATAACTCAGGTCCAAATAATCCAACCAAATTCTTTTATAAATAGCATATAGTTTTTGCTAGGGACTAGCAAAAGATAGGCATGGGGGTATGATGTAAACACATGTACACTACTTAAAATGTCTATTTATGCATGTTCTTAAGCATAGGATTGCATTTCATGATATAAATATTGCATAACATGCATCATCTTGCATTTAGAGTAGTTTGAATAAAATGGAGGTTAATTGTCTCCTTTTATGTGCTTGGACAGGGCAAACATTTTATCGGAGCCTTAGATCAAAGATCCAACCGTATGGATGTGATCAAGGCGACGATTGGAGTTCAACGACTCCAAGATCGCCCTAATCAAGCTTCCGTAGCATCAGATAGTGACCAGGGAACCCTACAAGATCAAGGGCCAGGATGGTGAAGATCTGCACTTCAGATGACAAATCCGACCGCACGGATGAATTCGGATCAACGATCTCATCCCAACGACACAAAAATCAAGTCAATCCGACATCCGTGGCACCATCTACAACTTCCAGAAGATGGACGGCCAAGATGGCGCCACGTGGTGCCATCTCGATCGCCCAAATGGCCGCACGCATTCTACCAAGGCCCCGCACCCACTCGCTCTCCGCCGTTGGATCCTGATCCAACGGCTGTGATCTGCCTCGCTTAAAAGCGTCCGCTCGACCATCCGTGCCCCGTAGTGCAGTAGTCAAGCGCACTTACGTGACCGGCAGGCGCGGGTTCGAGTCGTAGCAGAGGGCTGGAGGCACGGCCGATTGGGCGCGGGCAGGCGTTGGATCGCGATCAGACGTCCGCGCGCGGCCAATAGCGTTCACGCGCGATCGCATGTGCCAGGCAGGCACAGCACAGCGGGCGAAGATGTGTCTTAAGCCGTCCAATCTCGCGATCGAACGGCTGAGAATCAAAGTGCGTGCGATGAAGTTGAGCACGCGGGTAGCTGAAGCGGCGCGCGTGGGCGCGGAAGCTACGCCCATGTTGGGGGATTTAGTGACGGATTTATCCGTCACTAAAGACCCCTCATTTATTATTTTGAAGTTGTAATGTCCATTTTGCCCCCACTCCTTGCAACTATAAATGGAGACCCCCTCCATACCAAATTCTCATCCCTTCCTTCTCCTCTCTACCCCTCCAAAGCTCAAGAGAAGCTTGTCCCACACCCGGGATGCTTCTCGCGAGATAAAGTCCAATTTTCGTTCCCCTTTGAAAGTGGATCCCGCGACGACTACGGCGTGCTGCTTCGTTCCCGTTCTTCTGCTTCGTCCTACTTCGTCCTGCTTCGTTCTCCTTCGTCCAGGCATCATCCCGTCCGGCTTGTCCTCCAAGCAACCGTAGAGGAGGATTTCTCTCTCCCTATTCTTTTTACTACTTTCTAGTGTAGTTTTGTTTGTCCTCCAAGCAATCGTCGAGGAGGACATTTCTCCCTCCATTCTTTTAATGCTTTCTAGAGTAAATTTATTACTTTCTAGATTAATTATTTTATGCTTTGTAGTTGTAAGAGTGAAATGAACAATCTCCTTAATGAAAAATTCCTTGTTTATTCTACATCTCATTTTGATTTCTCTATGCAATATTCTCTTTCTCTCTTACTCTCTCTCTCTTCTATTTATTGTAAATAATTAGATAGTTTTAAATTGAATTATTCTGTGACAAATAAAAAGAAACGCATAGTTTTTAAATCAAACGTCCGCCTCCCTGTGTTCGACCCAGAATTTTCATTTCGGTATAAATTTTATTTGTTGAACACGAATTCTTCGCTTTCGAACTACAACGATAGGTTTTCCAAAATCGAACACGTTAGCGTAGCGATTCGTAAACGTTCAACAGTGGGGGACACTTACAAAGTACTCTACCCGCACATTACTTGAGCTACTGCACTTGGATCTCCATGCTAGGGTACCTGCAAGATAATAGATCAGAGATAAGTGGGGTTAGTAATATGTAAATGCAAAGAAGCGCAGAAAACAAGAAAGTAAATTTTGTTGCCTCCCTGGCAACAGCGCCAAAATGATGTATGCGTTTTGCATGGTAGAAATTAGTGATCGTGAAAATACGCGGTTTGTTAATTAGGCAATTTAGTGTTGTTGCAACATGTAAATCCGCTTTCGCTTTTAAATTTATATTAATAGATAGTGGGGTATCTAGGGTCGTCCAAGGAGGCAATATGTTTGCAAAAATCAGGTCACTTGCTTGGAAATAGAAATCATCTTTCTTCTTGGTCTTTTTTCAATATATCATTATTATGTTTTTGAAATTAAGGCAACATGCGAAGTTGTTGGCAGGAAAAAATACTACACCTACTATGCTAATCTAAGTGACAAAAATTATCCTCTTTCTAAGCTCAACCTAGGCACGTGGAGGCCTAGGTTAATTAGAAAGGAGGAGTGCAACTATACTAAAGATAAAGCAAGGTAATGCAGAAAGAAAGAGTGCAATAAGAAATTAAGGCAACTTCTTTTTTTATACTAAAGGAATTTGTCTACTAGTAGATGAATGCTTCTACAAAAAGAACAAATTGAAAACAAAATAAAGACAAATCCTTTAGATGATGATGGTGATGAAGAGGATGAAGCTCTTCTTGCTCCAAGCCTGGTAGCTCCCAGGCTTGAAAAGAAGATCTTCAGCTCCTTCCTTCTATAGCTCCGCCAAGGTGATGTCCTCCAAAGCAAGCCCTAAAGGGGCGTGCCCTAAGCTTTTCTCCAAGGGTGGACATCCACCCTAGGTCCTTCTCCTTTGCCTAGCCATCCACCTTGAAGTAGAAAAGTCCTCCTCCTTGGTGTGGCCCAAGTTGAAGAGAGTGGGGAGAAGAAGGCACCAAAGGAGCTGGTGATGTGCCCCCTTAACCTTCTTCTCTACTCCTTCTCCTTGGCCGTAGGTATACGTGGATGTAGGTGGAATAATACACTAATGGAGGATGAGGAAAATGTGGGAAGTTAGGTGGGTATATATAGTGTAGGAATGGGGGCATAGGTGGCTCTTGGAATGGATGGCTAGGATAGGATATGGGGGGTAGTTGGGGATCCTAAGGCTAAGAATAAGTGGTGCCACCTAAGGGGTGCTAAGGGGGGTAGTTAAGGCTTTGGTGCCCTTTAGAATTGGCTCCAAAATGGGCCTTCTAGAAGGCCATTAGGTGGCGCCACCTTAGGGTTCTAGAAGGGGGTATGTGGATGGCTAGGATGGGTTATGTGGGTAGGTGTTGGGTGGATAAAGGGGCTGAAAGTTGGCGCCAAAAGGGAGGTGGTTAGGGTTAGTTTTGGCACCAACTTTTGGTGTCTTTTGGTGGTTAGTTGAGGGGTGAAAGGTGGTGAAGAGGTGGCGCCAAAATGAGTAGGATAGCTAGCTTAGGTAGGGCTTAAGTTGGTGGAGCTAGCTAGGGTTGAGTTGAAGGTGGTGGATGGCCAAGGAGCTGGTTGCTAGCTAAGCTAAGCTAAGCTAAGCTAGCTTAGCCAGCTATGGAGTAGAGGAGGAGGTATTGGAGCTAGGGTTTGAAGAGAGGAGCTGAGGAGGAGAAGTCTGGAGCTGGAACTGGAGCTGGTAGCTGCTGAAGAGGCTAGCATGGAGCTACTCTAGCTGGCTTAGCTTGCTAGTTCTTTGCTAGCTGCTAAGCCAAGCTAAAGTGAGCTGGCTTCTACCATAATAAGCTGAGGTGAGCTGGGTCTAGTGCTCCCGGGGAGGATCAAGCTGGTTGAGGCAGCTAAGGTAGCCTAGCTTTACTAAGTTGAGATAAGTTGAGTCCCCGTGAGCTGGACTTGAGCTTCCTAAGCTGGGATGAGTTCTTCAGCTGGCTGGAGTTGAGTGGAGCTGCATGTAGCTGGATCTGAGTTGGGGTGAACTCCAGTCAACTCAGTTGAGCTAGCTAGAGCTCCCTGTGGACTTGTGGGAGCTAAAATGAGCTAGACTCAACTAGGTTGAGCTGGATCTGAGCTGACTTGAGCTAGGGTGAGCTAAGATGGATTCACTTGAGCTGCCATTCAGTTGAGATTAGCTGAATGGAGCTGGGATGGGCTAACCCTAGTTTAAGTGAGCTAGGTTCCAGCTGTGGTGAGCTAGATCAAGCTGAGTTCCAACTAGTCTGAGATTTTCCTTCACCATTTGCCTTCTTGAGTGCTAGGGTTTTAGGGATCTGTATATCTGTTCATCCCTAACACTCACAAAAACATATTAAAAAGGCAATAAAAAATGCAATGCATGCCTAACCTAATTTATGCCTAAATGCAGCCCAAAAACCCGTTTATAGAGTAAAATCCTAAGAGCTAGGTTTGTTTTAATGCATAAGAATGATGATAAACTGGCGTTTATCACACCCCCATGCTTATCTTTTACTAGTCTCTTAGCAAAACTTCAATTTTTTTGGAAAATGGAATTTTTGGGAAATCTAATTTTTTTTCTACTTTTGAGGAGAAAAAGATTAAGGGACCTTGGTTGATCTAAACACAGGAGGTACAGGATTTGTTAAAGATAAACACTGAGATTTGTTTTGGATCCAACCATTAGACAAAACAGGATCAATATATCATCCAGAAAATTCACAAATTAACCCCTTGTTAATTCAGATAACTTGAAATTTTTGTTTTTAGAATTTTTCTGACTCATGAATCTAATTCGCAACTTGCAAAAATCCTTTCAAACCTTGAGTCTGTGCTTGTGAAAAGCCAACATTTATAGGGCGTGTTAATTTATTTATTTTTTTTTCTCCCCCATGCTTATTTTCATCTTAGTCTTATGACAAATGTGTCGGGATCATCATTCCCATTACTAATCATCAAGGGGGCTCTGGCGCTAGTACTTCGGGATAGCACTGTCCATGACACCACCCAGGAGCTCACAACCCCAAAACACAATGCGGTGTAAAGGGGCGCTCCAAGCAAACTCAAGCTCTTGCTCTGACACTATAGGTAGAGCACCGTCCAAGACACTTGAGCTGCTAAAATGTGCTTTAATGCTCCGTCTAAAGATATGAAATATAGATATGGAGCAGCACCGAGGCGGTAACATGTTGACATCGCATCCTCAAAGGAGGCATTTTCCTCCTTCTCGGAGGTAGGAACTCAAACTAATGATCTGTTTCAGACTTTTACTAATTCCAAACACGGGAGTTTTTCAAATTTTTAGTTATTTTTAAGTGTTGGCGTGTGTGTGAAAATTGACGCAAGAAGTTTCTCAAGACATGCAAGTTTTTGAATCAGAAACTAAGCCAAATACTTTCCACATTACAAAATAGGATCAAGTCACCTGAACTATCATGAGTTCAGGTGAAATTTTTAGAGAAGGATATCTGATCTAGTCTAAAATAGACCCTGAAATTCTAATGATCAGATCCACATCCTCTTCCCTAGTTTGTTAAAGATTAAATCCCATTGTACCAAAAGTGAATTTTTCAAACTTAGTCTCGATTTCAAAATTTTTATTTTTTTGGATATGCAAGCAGGAAATAAACTAAAGAAAAATGCATGTCTTTAGGTTTTGAAAATCCTAAATCGATCGTCAAATTTTAAAAACACCCCCCATACTTAAGATATGCCATGTCCTCTTGCATTAAGAGGGAAAAGGGATCACCTTAGTGAAGAACAGTCGGGTTTGGGATGCTCAAAACCTGGAAAAAGAAGAAAAAAAAGGAAAGCATGAAAAAATGATGGGTTACCTCCCATCCAATGCTATCTTTTACGCCATTCAATCGAGTGTGAAGGTATGCACGGAAGACAGAAAATCATGTAAATAGTTGGACACTTGGATGCCCACAAACAAGGTGTCTTCTTCTAGATCCCTAGAAAATTGATTAAAAGCAATATTGGGATCAAAGTTGGATGGAAAATGATAAGTGTAGCCCGAGTCTGGCCATGGTTTTAAATCAGGTTGGATGCCAAACTCAGGCGGGGTTGGTGGCAAGCCCGTAAGAAAGGAGTCGGGGAAGGGATGGTGAGGATTGGGTGAAGTTAGTGTGGAAAAATTAGGTGCATGAATAGTGGGTGGGTTAGGGTGATCAGGGGGTGCATCAGGAATGGATTTGGGGTCAAGACAAGTCTCCAGATCACAGATTTCTCCAACCATTGATTCAGAATCAGAATCCTCAAAAAAATTATGGTCGGTAAGTGTATCTATCAACATTGTCTCCTCCACCATATTGGAAATTTCCGTATCTGAGTCCTCAAAAAAGTTATCATCATGGAATCTCCTGGAGGACTTGAAAATATCTAAAGTGATAGTTTGGCCGGTGCAAGTGATATCCATTTTGCCTGTATGGCAATTGATATTTTCCTTTGAAGTGGCCAGAAAAGGGAGTCCAAGGATTATTGGGGAGTCCAGTAATGATTCAGGTACCTCAATGTCAAGAACCAGAAAGTCTGTAGGGAAGACACAATTCTGGACCTTGACCAAAACATCCTCAACAATCCCATGAGGTTTGATTGTAGATCAGTCAGCTAATTGCAGGGTAACCTCGACGGGTTTTAATTCACCGATCTAAAATTCTTCAAATAAAATCATGGGAATAATATTAACTGAGGCACCAAGATCAAGGAGGGCGCGATTAAAAATAGTATCATCAATAATTACTGAGATTAAAGGCGCCCCCGGATCTTTCATCTTAGGAGGTAGCTTGCTCTGTATGACAGAGCTTACTATCTCTGAAAGATGCACCTGTCCTAGATTTTTGGCCTGCCTTTTAGGAGTACAGATCTCCTTCAAAAATTTGGCATATGCAAGTATATATTTGATGGCATCTAGGAGAGGAATATAGATTTGAACTTGCCCAAACAGATCCATGAGTTCTTCTGTGGTGGGCTCAGATTTCTTTTTTTGGTGGTGGTGGGGTGGAGAGCTTGTGGGAAAGGGTAGGAATCCTGTCTTGAGATTTTTGTATTTCTTTTTCTTCGTAATGGGGAGGTGGGGAGTCAATTTGCATAGGTATTTCACTAGGTTTGTGTGAAGGCTCGGGATCAGTGGTGATTTTCCCACTCCTCAAAGTAACCGCATGTGCAGTCGGATTATTATTTGGAGGAGGTGGGGGGGCCTGCGGTTGCGAAAACCTAGGAGGCTGCTGAGGTGGTGGATTAGTAGGAGGTGAAAAGAGGTGTGGTCGGACCCAGATAGGTTGTGTTAATATGGTGATTTTATCGTTGAAATGCGTATAGTGGTTAACCTAATTCGAGCCTAACCATCTCTTTAGAAAATTTTTAACCTGGCCTACTTGATTTTATCTTGGTCACTTTTAGGCCCAGGGTCGAACTCAGGGAAGTGGGATTAGAAGTGAATCAATTTCTACGCCTTTCCTACAACGAATCTCTTCCGTTCGCTTTATTATATTTTTGGTGTTTTTCTATTTAATATTTTTTCTGATAATTTTTGTCCTTGAGGTACACCCTCAAAATCAGATTCTTGGCTTTGAGCCAAATTAAGGTTCAAAATTGGTCTTCCTATTTGCAAGACTAAGTACCTGCAAGTCAAGGATTATCTTTTCTCTTTTATATATTTTTTTTTATCTTTTTACTGGCAAGAAAGAGAAGCAGAAATAAAGTAAATATAATATATATATGTATATATGATATATGTATAAAGGGGTGGGGGTGGAGGTGGAGATGGCATGTAGCACAGTGTCGAGTCGGTCGTTGTCTAGAAAGACGCAACCAACAGGACGAAGTGCCACGTGGAGTGTAGGATGGATGGTGGAAGATGTGTGAGAACACGCTTTCTGTACGCGTGTATCAGGGAATATCAACAACTGGTGCAGATACTCCCGCGATACAACGTATGGTAGGTGATATGAAAATATATATATATATATCTGTAAATATATATACGGTTATAGATATATAGCTTTATATATGTACTTATATATGTATATATGTATATATATATATAGGTATGTAAATATATGTATATATATATATTTATGTATGTATATATAACTATATAGATGTATATATATATGTATATATATATATAGTAATATATGTATAAAGATATATGTAGATAGATATGTATATATATATATATATATGTATATATAGTTATATAGATATATATGTATATATATATATATAAGTATATAGATATGTATATATATATATGTATGTATGTATACTAATACTTAGTTATATAAGTACTACTATATGTATAGATATAAGTATATATATATATAAATATATGTATATATATCAATATATATGTATATGTATATATATATAAGTATATAATAATGTGTAAGTGAGAGTGTGTGTGTGCGAGAGTGTGAGTGTGTGTGTATGTGTATCTGCAGAGAGAGAGGGAGAGAGTGCTGTGAGTGAGAGAGAGAGGGCTCTCGGTTCTGCTGGAGTAAAGAAGGCTGGAGTTAAGTCGTCCGCACACAGCAAGGCATCGTCTGATGGTGCACGTGCACGCGCAGGCGCATAGGCACTCGAAGAGGCGCGCACTGGGAGGGAGTGAGTGTGAGGGAGAGATGTCGCAGCGCACTGCGCTGCACGGTGAGGCGGGCGCTAAAGCGGGTGAGCGAAGGGAGCGGGCGCACGTAGACGCTGAAGCGGGCGGGCGTACGTGGGCGAACACAAACGCACGGGCAAGCACTGGAGCGGGCGCAGGGCAGGACGCGGGCACAGGCTGGGACCGGTTGCAGCATGCCGGGTGACCGGATAAGTGAGAAACTTACCGGTCACCGCACTGTAGCCACAGTGTTCCGCTGACTAGCATGAACAGTGGCTACAGTGCATGGACGAGCCGCGCGACCGAGTGTGCCAGGTGCTGTGAGTGCGGGAGCCGCTGCGCGAGCTGGCGCACGTGCGGAGAAGCTACGCCGGTTGCTGGCTTGCGCAGAGAAGCTGGTGTACGCGAAGAAGCAGGAGGCGCGGGCGGCCTGCAGGTGCACGCGGGAGGCGAGGGTGGCCTGCAGGCGTGCGCTGGAGGGCCTTGCTGCTGCCGTTGCAGAGCTTTGAGCTTCAAAGCTTGAAGCTCCTGTGGCAATGGCGGAAATGCTTCAAACGAAGAAATCAGGGAAGAGAACCACCACGCCCACCGGCTCTTTGATGAGCTAGGCGATGGTGGGACTCATGGTGGTGGTTGTGCACCATAGTGAGGTACTCCTACCCGCAGAGTGGCTCCTCAGAGGAGGAGAGGTTGCGTATGGAGGGAGAGGGGAGGAGACAGCATGGAGAAGAAGTGAAGCTGCTGTGTTTTTGGCATGGACCAGGCTCAGCCGCAAGGAAGAAGGCTGAGCTCTTTTTAAAGAGCAAAGAGACATGCGCAGCCATGCCCTGGCTCTGCATGGCTTTTCATGGATGGCAGGGAGTGCTTGTGCATGCGGCTGCAGGGCAAGCTTGCTGCAGAGAATGGCGTGAAAAGGAAGAAGAGGCCATGCCTGCAGCCACGCGGAAAAATTCAAAGTCAAAAAGAAATAAAAAATGAAGATGGAGATTTTGCAAGGCAACACTTGAAGAATTTGTCAATTACAAGGCCATTTATTTCACTCTCCTCCCCTCTCAATTAAATGCATAAATGCGTGTATTTTTACAAATGCGACTATGGATACCTAATATGCACTGGTAATGCTAGGAAATAGCAAAAGATGGCACAATTGCAGGTGTATTTTTGCGGTGCAATCAGGAGGCTGATTTGGGTAGTGTGGATTTCTGCCTGGATATTGGTTCCTTTGATGATTAGGGTTAGGCATGGGTTGGGATGGAAGATGTTCTGCAGGTCTTTGCGTGGGACTAACCCCAATTTGGTTGTTCAAATTTGTGATGGTGCGGGTTAATTCTGTCATTTTTGTTTGCATTTCCTGCAAGGTTCGCATCATCTGGGCATTGATGTCTTGTTGGGATGGCCCAGGATGGAAGGTTGGATTCGACCCATACCCATTAAAATGATCTAGTTGGGAAGGAACCTGATTATTCCAGGAGTAGTTTGGGTAATTTTTCCAATTGGAAGAATTTTTAAAGGGCTCCTGGATGGCAGAAATATTTTGAGTGGGATTAAGATCTGGATAGTTGTAATTCCCCAGTGAATTATGGGCAACCTCAGAATATTGGTAGTAATCAGTAGGAGTAGTGTTGAGATTGTGCAAATTTTCTCTTCGTGGAAAGTTAGGTTGGGTTAGATGTGGACTATGTGGAGCTTGGGTTGATGTGGCTAGTCTTTCCTCAAATTTCTTTTGATTAATATGCATCTGGTCGAGTTTTTGAGCGATCATTTGAAGATCGTCTTCGGTGACAGGGATAGATTGAGTGCCTACTTCATGAACACCGAACTGTGGGTTTTGAGTTCTGCAAAATGTGTTCATGGAAGCTTGATTGAATGAGTTTTCACTCATTTCTTCAAAAAGGTCATAGGCACTTTCAGCATCTTTATTTAAGAAGTTGCCGCCACACGAGGCATCGACAAAATGTCGGATTTGATCTTCTAATCCATGATAGAAGATTTGCACGAGCTGCCATAAAAGAATCTCATGGTGCGGGAAACTTCTTAAGAGATCTTGAAATCTTTCCTAAGAATCATGGAAAGTCTCAGCAGATTTTTGGTGAAAGGTCGTAATAGATCTTCGCAAGGAATTGGTACGACCTATGGGAAAGAATTTCTTAAGGAAGGCGCTCTTGAGCTGAGGCCAAGTTGTGATGGGTCGGCCAATGGTCCTGAACCAATAAGCGGCCTTATCTTTAAGAGATAATGGAAAAAGCAACATCAACCATATGTCTTCTTGCACATTTTGGGAATGGGTTGTTTGTGCAAGAAGAGTCAGCTCTTCAAGGTGGTTGAAAGGGTCTTCCCTAGGAAGGCCATGAAAGTGTTTAATTAGGTTCAGGACTGCAGGCTTGATCTCGAAGTCCCCCTCTGGTATGACCATCCCTGGTCGTTCCTCATAATAAGACGGATCATAAAAATCTTTTAGAGAAATAACAGGCTGCTGATGGGGTGGTCGGTTTGGCCTTTGATTGGCTAGGTTTTGGATGTTCCTAGTCATTGTTTGTTGATTGGAGTTTAATTTATCAATCTGCTCAGCCATCAATTTTAAAAGATCAGGCAGGGGGTCTTGATGTTGTGCTTGGGGCAATTCAAGATTAGGGAGCTCCAAATGTGGGAAGTTAAATGTTGGTGGGTTTTGGGTGGAAGGGTTAGAATTAGGGTTAGTAGTGGGGTTAGAGGTAAGGTTAAAGGTGGAAGTGGAAGGGTTAATGGACCCATTTTGTTGATTTTCCTTTTTTTTTAGAAGGAGAAGAAGACAGAAACAGTGATCTTTTTGCACGGGGGGTGAAATCAAATGGTCCTTCCAGGTGCGGATTTTGAGATCGTCGCCCATGCATAAAATGGAAGAACGGGAGGGGAGGAGAAGAGAAAGAGATGAGAGAAAGTGTGCAAATCAAACAACCAAAGCTAGACCTAACTTAAGTGTGACTCCCTAAAAATAAACCTAAGACTTGGTCTACGTAGGAAATAAGTAATCAATAGTGAATACCCATTCTGTCAACAAATCTAGCCAAGTTGCTTAAGGGGAGGTTTGGGCCCAAACATTTCCCAGGGAAAACCCCAGGTGCTTGTACAAACCCGTGCCTGGTCGTTTGACACGGCCCCTCAGCCTGAACACCAGATATAGATGACAGAATTGGTATTAACTAAAGAAAACTTAAGACCTAAATAGCAAGCCTAAGTTGATAACCTTACGGATCAAGTTGCTACGGATTTTAGTTAGGTCTAGGATACTATAGTGCACACAGAATGTGGAGGGTGTTTATTGGGTTGTTTCCCTGTTATTTTAATTTTTTTGTATGTGTGGAAGAATTGGAAAGTGGTTCCAATCAAAAAGCAAGTTGTCACACAATTTCTTGTATTTTTGTCTTTTAGGATTTGATTTAATTAAATGTGTTTTAGGGTTTTTCTTTTTAAATTTTCAAACAAGTTTGAAACTCCACAATCAAGGGAAAAACAAGTTGTATTGGTGATGGTTAATTTCCTTTAATGTAAGTCTCTAAAAAGAAAGAAAGAAACCCTAAGCCAATTGTCCCTAAGATAGAAAATTACTACCAATGAATTAATTTTAGGCTTTCTGTATTAAGTAGTAGTCCAATCAAGTCAAACAACACCACTACTTTGAAGAAAATCAAACAAGGATTCCAGAAAAAATTTTTGTAAGATTTTAGGAATTTGTTTAATAATTGGTTTGAATTTTTAATTGTACTAGTGTCAAAGCCCAGAAATGATACCTGTGGGTATTTTGGACTTGTCAATATTACCACCAACCTCAGAAAATTTTGGTGATTTTATATAATGTGTAAAATTTCACAAGGATTATAGAAACCTAAATTTCACAAAAATTGGATGAGTATAAAAATTCTAAAAATTCACGAACAATAGCAAAATAGGAAGATTGGAGGGTGTGACTCCTCTGCAGTCCACGAATTTTTAAAAATTAAATACAAATCCAATTGATCTAAAATTTGGAATAGATGTTCCTAACTCAATTTAAAATCACCGTATGAAATTTTATGATTTTAGGAGGTCTGTGGTGTTATGAATTGATTTTTCAAATCTGAAAAGAAATTTGGACCCGAAAAATAGAACACCAATACTTGCAATGGAGTGGTGTTAATGAAACATTCAAGCAAACAGTGAATTTTTATGGGCACCACTCCACTTAATTAAAGTGTTTAGGGTCCTGAAAGGCAATTTTAATATTTCTTTGGTAGTCTTTTAGCCTAAATGTAATAAGAAAGGGGAACCAACCTGAATTTCGCGGGAAGAAAAGGATCTTTGAGCTCTCGCTTCCAAATTCCCGCTTTCTTCCTACAATAGTTCCTGCACACACAAAAGAAAAGAAAGATAAGGGGATGAGATCCACTTCAAGCAAGAGAAAATTGACGAATGCAAAGCTGTGCCTCCCCAGCAACGGCGCCAAAAAGTAATCGCGAAAATGCGTGGTTTGTTAATTAGGCAATTTAGTGTCGTTGCAACACGTAAATCCGCTTTCACTTTTAAATTTATATTAATAGATAGTGCGGTATCTAGGGTCGTCCAAGGAGGCAATATGTTTGCAAAATTCAGGTCTCTTGCTTGGAAATAAAAATCACCTTTCTTTTTGTTCTTTTTTCAATATATCATTTTTATGTTTTTGAAATTAAGGCAACATGAGAAGTTGTTGGTGGGAAAAAATACTACATCTACTATGCTAATCTAAGTGACAAAAATTATCCTCTTTCTAAGCTCAACCTAGGCGCGTGGAGGGCTAGGTTAATTAGAAAGGATGAGTGCAACTATACTAAAGATAAAGCAAGGTAATGCAGAAAGAAAGAGTGCAATAAGAAATTAAGGCAACTTCTTTTTTTATACTAAAGGAATCTGTCTACTAGTAGATGAATGCTTCTACAAAAAGAACAAATTGAAAACAAAATAAAGACCAATCCTTTAGATGATGATGGTGATGAAGAGGACGAAGCTCTTCTTGCTCCAAGCCTGGTAGCTCCCAGGCTTGAAAAGAAGATCTTCAGCTCCTTCCTTCTATAGCTTCGCTAAGGTGGTGTCCTCCAAAGCAAGCCCTAAAGGGGCGTGCCCTAAGCTTTTCTCCAAGGTGGACGTCCACCCTAGGTCCTTCTCTTTTTCCTGGCCGTCCTCCTTGAAGTAGAAAAGTCCTCCTCCTTGGTGTGGCCCAAGTTGAAGAGAGTGGGGAGAAGAAGGCACCAAAGGGGCTGGTGATGTGTCCCTTAATCTTCTTCTCTACTCCTTCTCCTTGGCCGTAGGTATAGGTGGATGTAGGTGGAATAATACACTAATGGAGGATGAGGAAAATGTGGGAAGTTAGGTGGGTATATATAGTGTAGGAATGGGGGCATAGGTGGCTCTTGGAATGGATGGCTAGGATAGGATATGGGGGGTAGTTGGGGATCCTAAGGCTAAGAATAAGTGGCGCCACCTAAGGGGTGCTAAGGGGGGTAGTTAAGGCTTTGGTGCCCTTTAGAATTGGTGCCAAAATGGGCCTTCTAGAAGGCCATTAGGTGGCGCGACCTTAGGGTTCTAGAAGGGGGGTATGTGGATGGCTAGGATGGGTTATGTGGGTAGGTGTAGGGTGGATAAAGGGGCTGAAAGTTGGTGCCAAAAGTGAGGTGGTTAGGGTTAGTTTTGGCACCAACTTTTGGTGTCTTTTGTTGGTTAGTTGAGGGGTGAAAGGTGGTGAAGAGGTGGCACCAAAATGGGTAGGATAGCTAGCTTAGGTAGGGCTTAAGTTGGTGGAGCTAGCTAGGGTTGAGTTGAAGGTGGTGGATGGCCAAGGAGCTAGTTGCTAGCTAAGCTAAGCTAAGCTAGCTTAGCTAGCTATGGAGTAGAGGAGGAGGTATTGGAGCTAGGGTTTGAAGAGAAGAGCTGAGGAGGAGAAGTCTGGAGCTGGAACTTGAGCTGGTAGTTGCTGAAGAGGCTGGCATGGAGCTACTCTTGCTGGCTTAGCTTGCTAGTTCATTGCTAACTGCTAAGCCAAGCTAAAGTGAGCTAGCTTCTACCATAATAAGCTGAGGTGAGCTAGGTCTGGTGCTCCCGGGGAGGATCAAGCTGGTTGAGGCAGCTAAGGTAGCTTAGCTCCACTGAGTTGAGCTAAGCTGAGTCCCCGGGAGCTGGACTTGAGCTTCCTGAGCTAGGATGAGTTCTTCTTCAGCTGGCTGGAGTTGAGCGGAGCTAGATGTAGCTGGATCTTAGCTGGGGTGAACTCTAGTCAACTCAGCTAAGCTAGCTAGAGCTCCCTGTGGACTTGAGGGAGCTAAAATGAGCTAAACTCAACTAGGTTGAGCTGGATCTGAGCTGACTTGAGCTAGGGTAAGTTAAGATGGACTCTCTGGAGCTGCCATTCAGACTTGAGCTAGGGTGAGCTAAGATGGACTCTCTTGAGCTGCCATTCAGCTGAGATTAGCTGAATGGAGCTGGGATGAGCTAACCCTAGTTCAAGTGAGCTAGGTTCCAACTGTGGTGAGCTGGATCAAGCTGAGTTCCAGCTAGTCTGAGCTTTACTTCACCATTTGCCTTCTTGAGTGCTAGGGTTTTAGGGATCTGTATGTCTATTCATCCCTAACACTCACAAAAACATATTAAAAAGACAATAAAAAATGCAATGCATGCCTAACCTAATTTATGCCTAAATGCAGCCCAAAAACCCGTTTACGGAGTAAAATCCTAAGAGCTAGGTTTGCTTTAATGCATAAGAATGATGATAAACTGGTGTTTATCAATTAGGGTTTGGAGGAACCCATCGTCGTAGTTGCAAAACTCGTTAGCAAATACAATTTTTACCAAAACTCCAAGGGAGTCCCAGGTCGAACACAGGGAGGTGACATTTACCTTGCTTGAAAATTGTACTTCGTTTTGTTTCTTTTTGGTATTTTGAGGTTTTATTTTTTGTGTGTTTTTGAAATAAAAAGACAAGTAGAATAAATTCACAAGAGAGATGGAACAAATATGATATATTGCACAATTTTCTATTACAGTAATCTATGAAAGCATAGAAAGAGAGAAAGGTGAGAAGGAATCTCCCGAATCGGTTGTTCGGCGAGACGATGGCGCCTGGCAAAAGCTTAGACAAAGGAGTTGGGAAGCGGGATGATGGAGGTGAGATGCCGGAGGATGTCAGGTAGAGAAAAGCTTCACCGAGGCTCTGAAATGGAGGTAAGGAGGTGGAGATGAACTGCTACCGGAATGGAGGTGGGAGGATGGCTCCAAGGTGACCTATGAATGGTGATGGGAGGATGGAGGAATATTTGGTGGGGCAAAGGATGCTACACTAATAGGAGCCTTGGGAGCTTGAGAGTAAGCTCTAATGGAGCATTGGTAGGCTTGCTAGAGCATAGGAGTAGGTGGGAGTAGAGTAAATAGAGATGAAGAGGAATGGGGGCTGTAGGGGTGTTTATATAGTGATGGGAGGAAGAGCATCCCGTGCACAGACATTCAGTGACAGCTACAAGCGTCACTAAAGGCCACTTGAGCTGTCACTGAAGATCCACGCCTCTTCATTGCCTTGGCTGGCGCACGCACTTCACAGGCCATTTAGTGATAGTTGCAAGTGTCACTAAAGGCCTGCTCTTCTGTCGCTGCAAATCCCGTGCCCACCACTCATGCCTACTGCTGTCGCTGAGGTTGGATGCGCCATGACCGTTGGATTCAAAGGTGAACGGCTGAGATGGCGCGAAGATCGCTCCTCTTGATCGTGCGTGAGATGGCATGCTCTCGAGGTTCATTGACGGTCACTGCTGCATCCGCACCCATCGAGTGGTGCCATGTGGTGACTCCTTCACCACTTGATGGCATCCAACAGGCGCAATCAAATCGCGCCTGCTCTTTGCTGAATTTGGGCACAGCGACTGAGCTTCGAACGTGTGCCCGTGGACGAGAAAAAGAGCTCCGCCCACTGTGCTGAGGACGGCACTGTGTTGTGCTTTGGATTTGAGGCTACATGCCCACCACTGTCGGATGCGGGATCACACAACTGAGAGAAGAGCACACTTGCCCTTGTGTGGGGCGATGCTGACCATTCGATGGCTCAAGTGGGGTGGCCTCGATGGCGCCATGTGGGACCATCTGGGCCATCCATCTTCTTCTTCTTGTAGAGGGTGCTACAGAGCTCTAATCTGGGTGATTCTCTGTTGACCATCGATGCTCTGAATCCATCCATACAGTCAGATTAATCATCCGTAGCTCGTAAAGATGTTGCACTGCCTCCTAGCCATGTAAAAATGTGGAATTAATGTACATAATATACAACTATCCTAAATGCAATGCAATGAATGTTTATGCAATATTTATATCATGATATGCAATGTTAGGCCTAGGAACTATCGTAAATAAGCATTTTACGATGAATTTATGCGTGTTTATCATCTAACACTAAGTTGGAATTCCTCGGCCAGTATTTGGGCTGTCAGAAATACAGAAAAAGTGGGTTAAGGCCATATTTGGTGTATTTCAATTTTATTTGGTGGTATTGCCTCAATGCAAATAAAATAAACACTGGATACTCATAACTCTTTTTTTTACTTTTTTCCTTTTCTTTTTTTTTCTTTCTCTCATTTTCTTTTCATTTTTTTATTTTTTTTTATTTCATTTCTTTCATTTCTTCTCATATAATTTTTCTAACACAACACAATCTAACAACACATTCATGAAATTTATTGAGGAGGCATTATTAAGGATTGGTGGTACTCAAGAGACATTGGGTGGCTTATTTGGTGGAAGTGCCTACTCATGGCATTGAGAAAGATGGATAGGACGGTGTGTTTCTGACCTTGACATCAATACCCTCCTTCAGCCGAGGATTCCATAAAGAATGGTCGCAACCATCCACCTTAGCCCTAGTTCTATGAGAACTCACTCTCCGCGTATTTGCCCTAATTGGTGGCTCTTAATGTTTCACACAAAATGTATACGCAGGATCCAAGAGCGGAAACTATGCTTATTCTCTAAGTGTCATTACCTAATTATCCAGAATTTCGAATTCCTTACACTAATCTTAGAGCACCAGTACACTCTACTCTCATCTCACATTATTTGGTGGATTTTTAGAAGAAATATCTACCTGACTCCCAAAACACTGTCCAGGGGTTTAGGAAAAGAAGCATTGCTTCTTTTCGATAGACTAATGACGTTACCGGGTTTAGCAAATAACCTCTTTCATTTGTATTTCATAAATTCCCTTACCGGGTTACATTCAGCTTGCTCCTAAATTTAGAACAAAAGGGTGAGCAGGTGAGTCGGAAATGGCTATTATGGATGATTTCTAGCTCCAATGTGAGCATTGGAGGTGGAGTCAGTTGTTATTATATTTAGGATCCTAAAGTACGTTTGACATGCTGCTCTAAGGTTTTCTATGTGTTGACATAAAATTTTTTCATTTTTGCTATATATCTACCCCTCCATGCCTAAGTTTTTGCATGTCCTCATGCATGAATATAAAAGAAAATAAATACAGCAATGAGTAAGTGGGTAGAGATCACCTAGAATTGCTCCAGAATTTTAACGTTCGACAATGGCCAACCTGATAGTATGCAATATGTGAAAAGGAAATATGCTAAAAGAAAATTATGCTATGTATAAGAATGGTATGTATAGGGTGATAAAGAATGTGGGTAGATGCTGAGTTTAATGCCTCCAGCTGGGCGAAAACTCAATCAAATGGATCATTAATTGCACAAGAGCAGGTCATGATCAATAGAAAGATATGTTTGTGTGCTCATAGAATCGGTGGTCCACAAATGCGAACCAGCTGATTGTGCACCCCTACTCCAAAAAGTCTAACTATAATAGAGTGTGGAGTAGTAGTCGACGATAGAGGATAATCAGAGGGGGGATCATGATGTTGTTTCGGCTGATTTATCATGTCCCAAAATTAAGCAGGAAGTTGCTGAGGGAGTGCATCAAAATGTATCTCAGGACCAGAATCTGAGTCATAGTGGTCTTCATAATGATAGTTGAGACCAAAGATCATTCCCTCTCCAGGCTTTGGGTCACATGGAGGTATCCATGAATGTAAAAGATCAGTGGGGAGGTCACTGAAATCCTCATCAGAAATCACTATCCTCAGCAGTACTCATCTCTGACTCATTAGAGGTTGACTCTTCAGGCTCCGAGTCGAGACATCCATTAGTCAGACTAGGATAGTAGGTAAGTCCCCAGTTCATTCTACTCAGTGCTTCACCATCATATGCAGCAGGCTCCTCGTTACTTCCTGATGGGAACACGATCACGAGCCCTAACTAGCTCATTTTGACCCAATGAAGAGAATAAATGCTCCTACATAACCAACTGAAGGTCATAATTCATTGCATAACCTTTCTAAGAGAAACACAAGAAACTAGGGGTGAAAATGTAATTTTACCAATGAAGTATAGCCACAGGTTTTCTCAAGGGCTAAAGAAAGGTCAAATGGTATTAATAAGATAACAAGTGGGTTGGATTTGACAGAAAAGGGTTTGTGTGTGTTCTGTGAATTAAATGACTTCTTGAAATCCTAAAAATAGACCCACTTGATTAACCAAGGTTCTGGTTAGGATAAAATTCACTTAAACCCTCTAAAAATCATAGAAAAATATTCTCTAGGGTTTAGTACCTTAAATTTGGACATTAAAACCCATCTTGACCCAGAATGGTGTCTTAGACAGATATTTGCCCTAATTTGGGTTTTTCATAAATTACTCAGTCAAACATGGTAAAAACCAAAATCCAACTTCTCCATTAGGTTCCTTAGGTCCAAATTAGATTTGTACCAAAATTTGGACCCAAAATGAGTTTGCCTTGACCTAGTTTGTAAAATGGTCCTGTCTAATTACATTCTACCCCTAACTTTCAAAAACCCTTGCTAACAACCCCCTAGCTTTCTTGTCATCTTCACAAGTAGGTCCCTATGCCATTATCGCGGAGGAAACCTACTCCGGCGGCCTTTGACAGAGAAGATCTCTTTGATTTCTCAAAGAATCTCCTCTAAAATTGGAAGGGAGATCCTTTGAGAAATTCTCTCCCATCTGAACCCATTAATGAGCTCTGATTCCTTCCCCATCTCTCATGTGAATGCATGAGAGATTTGGGTATCTCAACAAACTCCATCTCCGGCGACCTTCCAAGCTTGGGAAGATTGCTTCCCAAGCCCTAACCGACCTTCAGAGCCCTTTTTGAAGAAGCCCAGATCACACCATAGCCTCCACGCTCGAATTTGGCAATGAATACCCTCAATTCCTCTCTTCCCCTATAGCCGAAGGCTCCTCGACGTCTGGCGACCTTCCCTACTCCTCCTTATTGTCCTACCGCCATACCTGCGGTGGATTCCTCCTCCTTGCTCTCGTTCGCATCTCACCGTACCAGCAGGCTCTACTCCCTCTTCGTCCTTGCCAATCCCACCTCACCAAAGCCACCTTCGTCTCCAGCGTCGGCCATACCGAACCCGACTCCCTCACTCACCCCCTTCATCCCTTGACCTCCTAGATAAGTTCCCTCTCACCTCTTCTTTCTTCTCCGCCCTCTACTTTCCAAAATCGACCACTATCACCCTTCGCACCTCCATCCCTTCCATCTCCAACCACCTCTAGCGAGCCCATCCACCTCCACAGGCCACCAAAACCCTGGCCAACAAGCCCACAACCTCCGCCACACCTCACTGAGCACTTCCCCTCACTTCACTCACCACGCCACTCACTCAAACCACCCCTCGAACACACCCACTCACACGCACACAGTCTGCCCTAGGCACGCACCCACAAGCACCCACATGCCACGCCACCACCCCCAGCACATCCGCAGTTCTCCGACGATCCTCCCTGAGCAATTTGATGTGGCTGCGAGGCTGTTCTATTGATTTCAGGTTCAAGCCCCAGCCTCCATTAGTGAGAAAGCTTGAAGCCGCTCTAGGTGCTGCTGTCCCCGGCTACGCGAAATTACCTCGCGCATGCACCCAAGCCTTCAATTGGAGTCGAGAGCCTTCGCAACAACTGTAATTGGAAGCATCATCTCTACTGTAGGCATGCGAGAAGAGGGGGCGCAGATAGTCCCACCTCAAAAATAAAGGTACACCTGCACCCAAATAAATTGAAAAGTTGCCATAGCCTTATCGCCTCAATTACCACAAGGTGAGGTCCCACTCACCCGACCCGATCTCGTTTGCGACACGCCCCAGTGGACCTGGCTGACTCAACCCGACCTGCACTCCTCACCCACCACCGCACGCCGGTGGGCCTGGTCCCAGGTACGCACCCGACCCGATTACTCGAATACCAGTGTGGCTCTGGGAGAGCGGATCCTAAGAGAGAAAGAGAGGAGAGCCGTGCAGGTAGGGGTAGGTTTTTGCTACAAGGATCTCTGACCGACACTTAGCAGACTCTGAAGAAGAAGAGAATGTCAGTGTTGAGGAAGAGAAGGAAGAAGAGGAGGCTCGCAAAAGGAAGAAGCTAAAGAAGAGGAGGCCAGAAGAAGAAGAAAGGAAGAGGACGAAAGGCTAAAGTCAGAGCAGAAGGAAGCCAAGGCAAAAGAAAGAGAAGAGAAGGAAGAAGAAGGAGAAGCAAAGGCAGAAGATAGAGAAAGCTAAGGGCAGAAGAAGCTGAAGAGAAAGAGAAGGATCGCAGAAGAAGCTAAGGGAAAAAGAAGAAAGAAAGAGAAGAAGCAAAGACAGAGAAGAAGAAGGATCAGACACTTTAAGTCGTCTGATTCCTTCATCAGACGACAGATTCTAGTTCTCATTGCATATTCAGACATTGAGTTCCTTATTGATATTGTAGGGGTAATTGGTGATCTAACTCACCATTTTACTCCCATATTTTTGCACATTGCTACTAATATTATTGCAATTTCTTTCAATTTAAATTGTGATCTTGATTTCTAAATACCAATTTGCTCCCTGTGTTTGACCTCGAAAACCTTTTTGAGTAATAAAAGTTATATTTGTTTTGAACGCTATTTCGACTGTACTACAACGCAACGCTTTTTAAACCCCGACTTAGTGACATCGAACATTTTGGCATCGTTGCCAGGGAGCAACGGGCAATTTAGAATTCTTGATTACAATTTCTGATACAGATACTAATTTGCTATATCTCTTTTGTTGTGATTATTTCAGGGAGAAGATACATTGAAGAAAATCAACCGCACAACAAACACACCAGGGGCAAGTAAATTCTGATTACTCTCTCTCTTAAGCCCCTCATTCTAAAAAGGTTAAAAAGGATAGAATAAATTAGGGCAAGTTGCTTTCCATTCTTAGCTAATCCATCGAGTTGCCTGATTTGATTTCAACAACAAAACTTGATTTGTGCACCCACTTAAGGTAACTAGGGCTATCACATTCTTGTTTGAACCCTAGATACCACATTTGGCAAACTAAATTGGACCAAAATTATAGCCAATTAACGATTCGAAGTTAGGATTTTAGGGACACACTTGCATAAACAAGAATCAACTTTTCCAAATGATGTGTGCCTAAGCCTTTGTTGAATTGATCTATTCAAGAAAACCCTAAAAATCAAGCTCATAATCTCACTTGAATCCTAAAAGAGGGACCTAAAACTTCTCAAAGGACAAATAGGTGAAGTTGACCCACCTTGTGGGGTCAACCAATCTTGAAATTAGGTCACTTTTGCACTCAATACATCCTAAAGTTCAAGTGAAATCCTAAGCACCCTTGCTCTTAAATAAAACTGGTAGACTTAAGAGGTCAACTCCCCATTCTAGTCTACTTGGAACATCAGTGACAAGAGTGGTCAGGTGGGGGAAACCCTGTAACCCGTGGGGGCATTCTACCATGTAGGGGTCTTTGCGGGACTCTCCCTCTCTGGCTGCCCAGGTAATTCTCAGGTGGATGGCTTTCTGACTAGGGGGTATCATTTTCCCTGAACCTCTATAGTCATCCAAATCTTTTGGGTGTCTTGATTGGGTCCATCACATTCTACTCTCATCCATACCATCAATGCATGTTTGGTAGGAGGTCCTTAAGACCATCCTTGAGGCCTCCTTTAGTCATTCAATCCCGCCGAGGACAGGCCTCAACTTCTGTGTTTGTGTAGCAACCCTATCACATAGACATTTCTTCTAATTCATCTGAACCCAATTCTCCTTCTTCCATCATCACGTCACAACCCGCAGAAGAAGAGAATAACCTTGAGAATCAACTTCAGCACCTTAATGATTTATTCCAAGCCTTTGTGAATCCATCGCAGCGTCCTATGATGAGAGATCACTACAATCCCGCTGCGGTGGCCATCGAACCTCGAGTCCAAATCCCGGCTAGAGGTCCTGATGCTGAACTCAAGCCCAACATGATTCATGCTATTCCAAAATTTCATGGGCTCAGTTACGAGGATCCTTTCCAGCACGTTAAACAGCTCAAGAATCTGGCCCAGACCTTCGAGGCAGAGGTCCAAAATCGAGATATCCTTCTAATGAAAATGTTCTCCTTCTCTCTCATGGACAAAGCAGCTCACTAGCATCAGACTCAAATGTGTCCAATCAACACATGGGTTGAACTACAATCCGAGTTTTTGAAAAAATTCTTCCCAGTTGGTCGGATGAATCTTTACAACACTAGATCATGCACTTCACACAGTAGCCTGGAGAACCACTTCACGAGTCATGGGATCATTTCCTGGATCTCATGCAAAAGTGCCTCCATCATGGAGTTCCTTAATGAGAACAAGTCCAGTCTTTTTACCAGGGACTCCATGAAGATATCCATTTATTCGTCAATGCAACTTGAGAAGGAAATATCATGGGTCAAGATGACACTGTGTGGGAGATTCTCGAGAACATGTGTGAGAACTCCATCAATAATGACTCCATAGGCATATTCGACCGGACAAATGCCCGTGCATCGATGAATCCAAGGGGAGCACATGAGACGCAAGGCCTATCCTCTTCTGTCAACTTGGAATTGATGGCCAGTCGTTTGAACAAGGTCCCTCTCATTGAAAAGAAGGTGGATGAGCTAACCGGACATCTGTAGTGAGCCACCTCTGCGCAAAACCCGTTCGCACAACTGCCCTCTGGGAGGGAGGCTGTGTATAACATCTATCACCAATCTTCTCAGGGTATGGACCCATATCCACCCCCATCTAACTCTAGGGACGGAGGAAACTCCGACCTTGCCTACTCTAGTTAGGGGAACTCTGAACCCTCATACCCTGACTTTTCTGAGGTATCTCAAACCTGTGAGGACCTCAACGCCATCCAGAATGACCCATTCTCTAATACCTATAACCTTGGATGGAAAAATCATCCTAATTTTCTGTGGGTGGGAAACAATCAAAATCAGAGACCACCATATCAACCCCGTCCACAAGCTCCTCATCCATATCAGCCACCTCAGCCTCGGCCCAACCCCACCTATCAATCTGGGCCAAATCAGACAGATCAAATGACTATCATCCTTCAGACTCTGGCTAACATTCAAAAGATGAATGCGGCTATGTAGAAATAGCACAAAGACGAGATCACAGAGGTTCGCAATCAACTCGCCTAGATGGCGAATTCTCTCCAACCTGGCACACTCCCTTCACAACCTCTGTCGAATTCGAATAATGTGCCAAACCAGAGGTGCGTTATGAACCCAAATCCAGGCCAAGCCCACATGATTTATCAGGCCCTTTCCTCTCCATCACCCGACGGGATGGAAGCTTCGACATCATACTCGAGATTT
The DNA here is from genome assembly GCA_037157565.1 of Thalassia testudinum. Classification (NCBI taxonomy): domain Eukaryota; kingdom Viridiplantae; phylum Streptophyta; class Magnoliopsida; order Alismatales; family Hydrocharitaceae; genus Thalassia; species Thalassia testudinum. The sequence continues at coordinate 142,969,215 of JAZHRO010000063.1, forward strand.
CTACAACAACCATCTATTTTACCTACACCAAACCCGAAACAGGTAGGACTGAATTTAGTAACAACCTGTAATGGCAAAGCAACACATGACCCACCTTACCTAAGCCACTTACAGCCTGGTAGTAACCCAAACCCTAGGATAATCATCTAGGATACCCCTATCCCAGATCAAGAACCTGGACTTATTCTAGAGGAACCATCTAAGGTTCCATTTCCCAAGGCCTTGACTAAGGGAAAGAGGACAACCAAACCCTTGGCACCCGAAGAGGACCTGGTCAAGCTCTTTGAGCAGGTCCATATAAACATCCCCTTGATGGATGTAATTCGCCACGTACTGACTTACACACAATTTCTGAAAGGCGTGTGTACACCTAAGTGTAAGCCACGAACCAAAAGTGGGAGCCCAATCGTATTGTCAGAGCAAGCTAGCCCTATCATTTTGAGCAAACTCCCACCTAAAGAAAAAGATCCAGGTACTCCCCTAATTTCCTATGCAATTGGTGATATCCAATTTGATAGAGTATTATTGGATCAAGGAGCCTCCACAAACCTAATACCTACATCCCTACTTGACCATCTTGAGGAATCTGAGCTCAAAATGACAGAGGTGACATTACAGTTGGTAGATCGATCTATTAAGTCACCTAAAGGAGTTCTTAAGGATGTCATTGTTAGGGTTCGGGATTTCTATTTCCAGATGAACTTCGTAGGCTTGGATATGGATGCTCCACTAAATCTAAAAAACTCACCAATCATACTAGGGAGACCCTTTCTAGCCACTGCTATGGCCAACATTAATTGTGAGGAGGGCCAGATTGAACTGAAATTTGAGAACCAAACATTAAAGATTGACATCTTTAAGGCCCAACAAGGGATTAATTGCGGAGTTATAGAACAAATATGTGATATCGGGGCTGTGGTTGACGATCAGTATACCAAGGAAAACCTAACTACTTCTGATCAACCACAAAAGGATCAAAACCCACAATCAGAGGAGTTCGAACATAACCTAGACACACCCATCACTCCCTCCCTTGCTCCTGACACCCACCTTGAACCACCCGCTGCTGCTGATAACCCTATTTTGGAACTAAAGCCTCTTTCCGATCATCTAAGTACGTCTTTTTGGGTTCCAATCAGACGTTTCCTATGATTATCAATTCCAGACTCACACCTAATCAGGAATCCTGTCTGATTTCTATTCTCATACAACATCGAAGAGCCATTGGATGGACTCTCGATGATTTAACTGGTATCAACCCCTCTTACTGCACACACCGCATCTATACTAAAGAGGGCACACGACCTTCCCGTGAAATGCAGAGATGTCTGAATCCCAATTTGCAAGAGGTCGTGAAAAAGGAGATCATCAAGTGGTTAGATGCTGGGATCATCCACCCGATCTCTGACAGTCGGTGGGCGAGTCCAATCTAGGTTGTGCCTAAGAAGGCAAGACTCACCATGATCACGACTGGGACTGGAGAAATCATACCGACCCGTATAGCAAATTCGTGGAGAGTCAGCATTGATTACAGAAGACTCAATACCTCCACAAAGAAGGATCATTTCCGACTACCATTTATTTATCAGATCCTCAAGAAACTAGCGGGAAATAGATTCTTCTACTTTTTGGATGGGTACTTTGGTTATAACCAGGTGGCAATCCATCCAGAGGACCAAGAGAAGACCACTTTCACCTGCCCCTTTGGGACTTACGCATTCTGAAGGATGCCTTTCGATCTCTGCAATGCACCTGCTACTTTTCAACAGTGCATGCTTGCCATATTCTTAGATATGGTAGGTGATTATCTGGAAGTCTTCATGGATGACTTCTCAGTATTTGGCGAATCATTTGATGATTGCCTCCTGCACTTGGTCCAGATCCTCAGGCGGTGCATTGATGTGAATCTGGTTCTTTTCTGGGAAAAGAGTCACTTCATGGTGCCTGAAGGAATTATCCTGGGACATCTTATCTCAGAAAAAGGCATTTGATTAGCCCATAGTTGTAGGCTATTTAAGTATTTAAGTGCCTAGACATTACGTTAATTCTAATATTTATTTAGCATAAATTAGGATGTAAATAGATTAATTCATATTTTTAATTTAATTGCATAATCCATGCATTGCATTCATATTTTAAATGCATTTAGAATTAGCTTAGAATGGAATTCATTTAATTAGTTAACCAATTAGGTATATTGTTTTAGTTAACATAAAAGTTGAGGGTTTGTATATAAATAATCATAATATTTTGATAATATCCTTTATTCTTCTTCTCAACAATGGCTCGGCTGCTGCTGCAACGCCTCCTGCCGCACTAAAGCCACATTCATGGATCAGCGGAGAAGGTGGATCTGCTCCCACCTCTCCATTCAAATTCGTGAAGTCAGCTACAAAAAGAGGAGAGAGGCTACCGAGCGGGCAGGCCTCCACCACTGACCCACCACTGTGCAAAGAGTTCTTCTCTCTTCCATGACACACCGTCGGCCTCAACCGTGGCGACGAGTCTCCACCACCGTGGGTGTGTGGTGTGACAGGCCACACCACCATCCGGAGCTCGTCCGCATTACCGTGAGCACCTCGCCGTGCACCTCCCTCGTCGTCGTCATCAACAACCACCGCCGCAGCCACTGTATTTTCATCTTCTCGGTCAGTTAAGACGTTCGGGAAATTTCCTGGACGTCTGAAGCCCACCCCCCACTCCAGCAGCAACCACCTTAACCCACTTCACCTCCAGCACCTGAACTGCAACCCTCGCCCGCTCACTCCACGTCCGCCCGCATGCCCTCCAACCACACGCAAGGCAGGCATAGCCTACAGCCGCACCCACTCCTTCTGCACCTCACCGCTCACGCCCGCATCACACCATCCACGCACACAGCAGCGGGACCGGCTGCTCCAGCACCACCCCCGCGCCTGCAGCCTTCGTCCGCATGCCCTCCAGCCTTCGTGCACACCCGCACCCACCGCCAAAAGTGCATGCACCCACCTGCGCACCCACGCCAGCGTGCAGCACCGGCTGTAGTGCTCAACCGCACACAGCAGCAGAACAGCCCTCCTCTAGCGCACCCGCCTGCAGCGCCTTCCGCCAACAGCAGCTGCAACTTCGTTTGCAGCCACCTCCGCCGGAGCTTGTCCGACTGGCTCCGGCCACCGTGCGACACGCCACCACCACCGCTGCAAAGCCCTCGATCCAAAGAACTTCCTCCGAGCTTCCCGCGTCCGGCCGCCCACTCTCCTTCGCGCACGACCAAGGGGAATAAATCCCCTGTTTTGCTACAGTAACATTGCCATTAATAATTACATTTTCTGCCATTGTCAATTTTTAATGATATTTTATTGATTCTTCATTGCAAAAAATATCCTCTAGTTATTAAGAATTGCTATTTCAGCATGATTTCTTGATTCAACCTTAATCTGAAGGCAATTTTGGCTTGATTCTTGTCAAAACTAACTACGAACAAACGTTTTTAGCCAGTGCAAATTTAAATACATCATTGCCTCCCTGTGGATATGACCCGCTCTTCTGCGAGTGGTTATTTCTTTTTAAATATTGATTAGTCGATTTTTCCACCATATAAAACTGCAAACGACTTTAAAGCGAACAATCGACTCGTCAAATGACGCCGTTGCCGGGAAGGCAACAGATGCAATAATTTCACCTGAATTTATTTTGATTATTTATCAATTGCACAGTGATTTGACCATTTATTATTTTCTTTCCTATACGAGAAATTTGTGCAAGAATCAGCCATTGTGAGAGGCGACCCTTGACATCTCCAGAGGAGAATTGGATGAGCTATTTTGAAAAGGAGGAGAAGGACGAGGACGCGACGGTCATCATTGTACATTTAGTCGCTAATCTGATTAGAATAGAATTAAGACTTTAGATTTAATTTTTCATTGCATGTGGTTTGAAACCCTTGTTCTGGGGTATATTTTGAGGGGTTTATTCCCCGATTTTGTTTTAGGCCCGTGTTGGGTAATTTTTGCGAGCCTATTCCCTTTTCTTTAGATTTAGGTTTTTAGTTTATTAATTACTTTTATTTTCTTATGCATAAGTAGTGAAAAAATAAAAAAATAAAAAAATGAGCTATCAGCTAGAAGCTGCCTTCCCCTAGGACGAACCATTTAGGTCGGTATGAGCAGCCTCTAGATTTATTTCTCTACATTGCGTGCATTCTTGCATTGTTGATTGCTAGAAGCAAGGTATGCATTCTCTTATTTGCATCCTATTCTTGATCACGCATTGTGTGTGGACTTAATGCGAAGACCACCTAATCTATATTGAATAAATTAAACAAGTGGTCACATATTTTCTAGAAAAAGGACTAATTAAAGGAGGGTCATTTAAAAACCAAGGATTTGATTTTCAAACTTGGCTTGCGATTCAAAATTCAAAATATTTTGTGATGTATGCACACTTATTTCGCTTGCACCACAGCACGCTTCTAGACATTCCTTAGGTTTGGAAATACTAGGACAAGAGCCCTCCTACCATTGGATTCTGAAGTGTTCGGAACTTGAGGTCAAAGGTTTTGTAAATCTAAAGAGGGGGATACCCTGTCACGGATTTTTGGGGGTAGTTGAGAAGCACCGCGAAAGCACAGCTTCAAAGGAAGGCTTAGGCCTACTTGCATCCCTCGATCTTCCATCTTTAGAGTTGCTCTACCATTTGAGATTTAGGGAAGAACACCTAAGCTCCAACTAGGTCTTCTTAGGCGAGCCGTAGGTCGACTATAGGCACGTAAATTGATTGAACAAATTGTATTGCCACCTGCAATCTAACTTAAAATCAAAAGCCTAAATTGGGAAAGACCTAAAAGGTCCTTTTTGAATTGTGTTTTGCTTGGGGAATTCTGATTAAGGTGTGAGTTAGAATGGACCACATTGATTTTCATCCTTTCACATCTTGCCCACACCCTCACCCCCACTCTACATCCTTCCATCCCAGATGCCGAGATGGTCCATCCCTTGACGGACATAATGACAATCATTGGGATCCATTCTACTCCTATTATAGGAGTATTGGCCTGGTTAAGCCCCAAATCAGTGAGCAGAACCTAGGAGCGGGATTTGCTTTGCCCAATATCCCACACACCATAGAAATACCCAACCCACCCTCCCTGAAAAATTATTATGGTTGGACAGACACTCCTGGGTACTATAAGCCTGAGCCTGACTTCTCTCATGATAGAAATGACCTCTCCTCTTTGAAGATGGAAATACAGAAAATGCAAAACAAAATGATTGAATTGTTAGGAGAATCTTCGAGAGCAGGCCAACAAGAAAGAGATGAAATTAGCCACCCAATCTACCCCATTGAGGATGACGTACACCCCTCTACAATAGATGCATCTCCCGTGGGAGAGCTACACTTTAAGTTGGAGGGAAATTCTGGGGAGAATAGCTACTTTTTGAGGATCGATTTTGAAACCTCCCCATTAGATGACACTTCCTTGAGAAATCCACACCTTAGGTGGGAGGAAGATACACATGAAAGTAGCTATGCATTGGATGAAGAAAGGTGGCAACCCGAGGAAGATGATGATAAGGTTGAGCATCCACCTGAATTATATTGGAGTCAAAAGAAGGGAATCATGGTACCATTGGAAGACCTCGACCCAGATGATAGTATTTTCGTGACATTTGATGAAGTGGGTCAAAGTCAAGTTGTTAATCCTACCCTCCCTTCTAATCACGATATGGAACTCAAGCCCACCATTAGGGAACCTAACCCTAAAGAAATTAACCTATCTGAGGAGTCTGATGTTACCAGTGTAAACCATTTACTTCAGATAGAGCACCCTAGGGGATCTGCTGAGATATTAAATGATTCTAGACCTCGAGTATATGGTGAACTGTGTGATGAGGAGGAAGATGAATTATATGAGGAACCTACATTCAAGATTTGGGGTGACACTAAGGGTGATTATGTCTTATTTGAAGAGTTAGCCCTTGAAGGATGTCACAAATTTGACCAAATTAGGTTTCCTTAGCACACCCATTGATGATATTTCTCCTCATGATGAAATGATGGAAAATTTGGAACCAATTTCTAAGATTTATATGGATTCACATATACACTCCGGGGAAGATTTGAGTAAAGAACAAAAACCCGAGGATGACATTGATAGAATAATCCCTAGATCTGTTACTTCCAACCTGCCTTCATTCATTTTGAAGTCACCCTCTGATTCGCTTATATCTGAAAGCAAAATTGTGACTCCTGATGAAGAGCAGGAAGATACATGTGATGGTGCAAGGAATGCTAGGGATGAAATTGAGGATTTAGAAAGAGTGTTAGGGATGGACACCGAGCTGATTAAACCCAACCTAGATCTTATGGCCATCCCGCAACCTCGTAACTTGGACACCCTAGATGATCCTTGCCTTAGAGAATTGATCACTTTTGTTATGACCAGGGGGCTTAACAGACCAATATTTCCTGTAATGGAGTATCGGGTATGGATTGATGATTTCTTTAGTCAATCCATTACCCTGGGGGTTTATCTCTGCACCATTCCTTCCCCATTCTTTTTGGAGGATCCATCTTATCCTCCCCCTACCCCTTTGGAGATTGTTATACCTGTTTATCCTTTAGAACCTCCTTTGGTGACCTGGGAAGATTTCATTCCCATCTTAGTTGGGCGAGCATTTGCTATCGGGATTCATCATCAGCTCGCCAACATCCTAGGTTACCTATTTTCTAGGCCAACATTGCTTTGCTCATTTTTAGGGCCTATTTATGTAATTCTTGAACCTGATTTGCAGGTTCTTTGGCTATTCAGCCCAGCTCTGACCTAGGTAATATCCTTCTATGCAATGAGGACATTGCAAAATTTAGGCATGGGGGGTGTACTTGGTGATATACATAGCATAGTGCATTCATTGCATACATTTGCATTAAAAAAAAATAAAAAAAAAAGAGTTTTGAGCTTAACTGGCTAGATCTTGCAGTCTTAAGCAAATCAGAACTCTAGGGTAGACTAAGTTAATTCTAGGGTCAAACTTTAGAAGCTAAATGAGCTACTAGCTTTAGACCTTTAGGGTCCTTTGTGGACTTAAAAACTTAAGTAAGAGTTAAGTTGCGGACCATTCCTCAAGAGGTTGAGGAAGGGAAGCTAGGGTTTGAGTTAAAAGGTGGGGTAGTACCTGGAGTCTTGTTCTACCTTTTAGTTTACGGATCCTTGTAACCCAAGCATCCAAATTTCACACACTTGGTCTGGTAATTAACTTAATTTCTTTCTTTCTGAAAAGAGATTTGGTTCTCTTAGTTTTGACTTAGGAAAGGTTTGAAAACACATTTTGATTGGAAGAGTTTCCGCTGCAGGAGAGGTGGAGTATATATCCACCTTGAGGATGCGATGATAACATATTACCTCCTCGGCGCTTGTCTCTTAGGATATCCATCCTACTGGGGGCATGTAAGCGCATTGTGCAGTTCAGGTACCATGGGCGGCCCTATCTCGAAGTGCCGATTGCCATAGGCCTGAATTCGCTTAAGAAATCCATGGGTGATACTATCTCAAAGTGTCGATTGCCAGGAGTTCTTGGGGTTGTTATGGGCTGTGCTATCTCGAAGCATCGAAAGCCAGGCACCCTTCGAGGTATGGTAATGGGGACAATGAATCCGACATAGACCATGTTGATAGCTGATCTGAGGTTAGACTTAGAAGAATCAAACAAAAAATATATATATACATAAAGTTTAGTTAACCAATTAGTTAACCAATTAGGTAACCAATTAGGTACATTGTTTTAGTTAACATAAAAGTTGAGGGTTTGTATATACATAACCATAATATTTTAATAATATCCTTTATTCTTCTTCTTCTCAGCAACAGCTCGGCTGTCGCTGCAATGCCTCCTGCCGCACTAAAGCCACATTCATGGATCAACGGAGAAGCTGGATCTGCTCCTGCCTCTCCATTCAAATTCGTGAAGTCAGCTACAAAAAGAGGAGAGAGGCTGCCGAGCGGGCAGGCCTCCACCACCGACCCACCACTGTGCAGAGAGTTCTTCTCTCTTCCATTCCACACTGCCAGCCTCAACCATGGCAACGAGTCTCCACCACAGTGGGCGTGTGGTGTGACAGGCCACACCGCCATCCAGAGCTCGTCCGCATTACCGTGAGCACCTCGCCGTGCACCTCCCTCGCCGTTGTAATCAACAACCATTGCCACAGCCACTGTATTTCATCTTCTCGGTCAGTTAAGACGTCCGGGAAATTTCCCGGACATCTGAAACCCACCCCCCACTCCGGCAGCAACCACCCTCACCCACTTCACCTCCAGCACCTGAACCGCAACCCTCGCTCGCTCACTCCACGTCTGCCCACATGCTCTCCAGCCACATGTAAGGCAGGCATAGCCTGCAGCCGCACCCTCTCCTTCTGCGCCTCACTGCTCACGCCTGCATCACACCATCCGCGCACATAGCAGCGGGACCGGCTGCTCCAGCACCACCCCCGCGCCTGCAGCCTTCGTCCGCATGCCCTCAAGCCTTCGTTCGCACCCGTGCCCACTGCCAACAGTGCGTGTAGCCGCTTGCACACCCACGCTAGCATGCAGCACCGGCTGTAGTGCTCAACCGCACGCAGCAGCAGAACAGCCCTCCTCCAGCGCACCCGCCTGCAGCGCCTTCCGCCAACAGTAGCTGCAGCTTAGTTTACAGCCACCTCCGCCAGAGCTCGTCCTGCTGGCTCCGGACATCGCGCGACACGCCACCACCACCGTTGCGAAGCCCTCGGTCCAAAGAACTTCCTCCGAGCTTCCCGCGTCCGACCGTCCTCTCTCCTTCGCGCACGGCCAAGGGGAATAAATCCCCTGTTTTGCTACAGTAACATTGCCATTAATAATTACATTTTCTGCCATTATTAATTTTTAATGATATTTTATTGATTCTGCATTGCAACAAATATCCTCTAGTTATTAAGAATTGCTATTTCAGCATGATTTCTTGATTCAACCTTAATCTGAAGGCAATTTTGTCTTGATTCTTGTCTAAACTAACTACGAACAACGTTTTTAGCCGGTGCGAATTTAAATACATCATTGCCTCCCTGTGGATACGACCCGCTCTTCTGCGAGTGGTTATTTCTTTTTAAATATTGATTAGTCGATTTTTCCACCACATAAAAATGCAAACGACTTTAAAACGAACAATCGACTCGTCAGCATCCAGGTTGATCGAGCCAAGGTGAATCTGATTTCCAAACTCCCTATGCCTAGCTCAATCAAGGACATCCAATCTTTCTTGGGGCACATTGATTTTTACCGTCAATTCATTCCTGATTTCTCAAAGATCGCACGCCCCTTGACTACTCTACTATCTAAGGATGTTCCTTTTGAAATCTCCAAGGAATGCACTCAAGCATTTGAAATCCTATGTGATCAAGTTACCCAAGCTCCAATCCTACAGTCCCCTGATTGGTCTCAATCCTTTGAGATCATGTGCGATGCATCTGATTTCGTTGTAAGAGTGGTACTTAGGAAGTAAATTGACGGGAAACCCATGGTCATCTACTACGCTAGCAAGACACTTAACAAGGCTCAGTGTAACTACAATAGTTACTGAGAAAGAGGTGCTAGTCGTAGTATTTTCCCTGGAAAAATTCAGATCATATCTTCTGGGTTCCTGTGTTATCATTTACTCTAATCACATAGCTATGAGGCATCTCCTTGCGAAGAAGGATGCGAAACCTCGACTAATCCACTGGATCTTGCTGTTGCAAGAGTTTGACCTTGAGATTCGCGACAAGGCAGGAAGATAGAATGTGGTAACTGATCACTTGTCCTGCCTTCCTTCTGACATTATCGACCCTTCCAGACCCATTACGGAATATTTTCCTGATGAGCACCTCCTAACTATCAGTACAGGGCTTCCATGGTTTGCTGATCTAGTAAACTACCTAGCATCACATCAGATTCCGTCCAATTGGCCGAAGGCCAAGAAAGACAAGATGCTTTTCGATGCCAAGTACTACTTTTGGGAAGACCCGTATCTCTTCCACATTGGTGCTGATCAAATCATCCGACGATGTGTCCCGGAAGCGAAAATTCAGGGCATTTTGTCCTTCTGCCATGACCAGGCATGCGGTGGACACTGCTCTGGTCATAAAACTGCAACAAAAGTCCTCCAATGTGACTTCTATTGGCCCATGATTTTTAAAGATGTAGTAAGACATCTTAGGAGAAAAGAGGTAGTCATTAGTAAGAAATTAAGGAATTGACTTAGTTCTAGACCATCTCAAAAGAAAGAAAATGAAAGGCAAACAATGCTAATGAAACAAACAAGAGATTAGTAAGAACACTGATCTTAGGCCTTCTGGGTTGTGATCATAAGCTTAAAAATTCAAGTACTCGCTAAGATATGGAAAATCCTCAAGAGGTTGGGTGATAACACTACATCTTGGGGTAATAACTCTGTTAAATGGAGTCCATCTTAAGAACAAAATGCACAGATAACACATCATAAATAGAATGGGAGCATTGCATGCATCATACATGAAGATTGCTTATAAAACAGCATTAATGGCCATTTGTATAAGTACTTGTCAAAGCAGGCCTCAGATGAGCAATCGAATCACACTGATGGATTCAGAGAGACGAACGGAGTCCAACGGACTCAAAATCAAGCAAATCCAACATCCGGAGCTCCCACAATGAACCCAAGAAGTTCTGACTATTGATCTGGTGATCAACGGCCATGGGGCCACCACATGGCAACCTCGCCGCACCCGCAATCGCCCTTCATCGTGCAGCGCCATTTTAAGCCATCCGATTGCCCATCGGATGGCTGAAAACCACGCATCCACGCACAGCATACTCCCGCTTCCTCCACCAAGGGACGCATCTCAGCTGTTGATCCTCCATCGGACAGCTCTGCAGCTCTCCACGCCCACGCGCCTCGCTTCCTCCGTGCAACAATCCAGCCCAATAGCGCAGCGGGCTGCGCACCGTTCACAGAGGCAGCAGCGAGCGTTCGAGACCCCGTGCGTTGCCTAATTTGCTGCTCGAGTGGGCACGGCTGATTAAGGCCGTAGATCCGCATGCGAAGGGTGACGATCGCGCCACGCGGCACGTCCTTAGGTGGCAATCATTCACGTGCGTGCTCACGCCGATCGACAACTCCCACACGCACGCGCACTCAAGGCGCGATCCGAGCATGCCCAATGTGAAGACCTCAGTCGTCCGATCTTCGATCGGATGGCTCTCAAGCCACGCACACGGATTGAGCACGGAGAAGAACGTGCGTGCGCTGGTGACTGGTGGGCAGGGGGCTACACCAACGGATTTAGTATTGGTTTAGCGACGTCCCGGACGTTGCTAAAGCCCATACTTGAATTAGAAAGCCCTTTTGCTTATGCAAACTCCATCCAACCACCCATTCAAGGCCTTGACTCCACTTGCAAGTGTTCTACCCCCTCCTACCTACCTTTAAGCCCATTTGTAATCGTCGGAGACGACGAGCCGCCGACGGAGCCCTCTCCACTCCATGGCTACCTCGCCGTCCCCCCTCTCTCTCTCTTCCCTTCTTTTAAGCTTTACTTTACTTATGTTCAAGCATTTATCTAGTGTTGTAATTATGAACTAAAGTTGCATGATTAGTGAAGTTATTTTCTATTCAATTGCTTGCTCTATTTTCTATTCAAGTTACATGTTGTGAATGAAACAATTCTAACCCTAATCTCCCTCTCTCTCTCTCGCTTTTCACCCGCACCTTTTCACAAGCAAAACCCCACGATTTTCGTGACAATAAGTGACAAGAAGAATCTGATTTTTACGCCTCTCTGAGACCGACACTTGGACTCACATCCGTTTCTTTACTTTAAAATTGACGTCGCAAGTGCAAACTATAACGACACTTCCAAACACACGCGCACATGCACGTCAGTTTTTGGCACCGTTGCTAGGGAGGCAACAGATTTGTTTTGTCAATTCCATTCTACATCCATGCTCACATCGTCTAACGCCTTGTCTCCTTTTACTTGATGGTTGCAGGAATTCGGCAAGGGAGTAGGTGCAACAAGGACCGGTCGTGAGTAGTTCTTCACTCATGGTTGTTTGCTTGCTTGAAAATCTAAAAAAATTGTAAAATTGAAAAAAATTGGCGTGGTGTATGATTACCTGACCCACATCCTTAACACATCACCCAACAAAAAAAAATATACACTCTAATATTCTGAATAAATTCTTGGAGTGTTCTTTTCTCTTTTTGAGTGGTGTTTGCGAAGCCACCTTGAATTGACTTGGGCCGCACCACTCAACCCTAAAAATAACTCATCTAATAAAAGCTGCATGATCATTAGGATGAGTACATTAGGGTTTTAGAGCCTCTATACAACAAAAGGAAATCTACTTTCACCAAACTGTGTGCAAAACATGACGTGCCCACTGAAACTTGTCTGAAAATATTAAGACACGTCAATCCTAAAAGACACTAAAGTAAGGATAAAATATTAAAAGACACCACATCTAAAAAAGATCCTTGCTTGAAAATCCGATTTTGATAAAAGCACACACACTAAAAGTGGAAAACTAAGAGGCACTACCCCAATCAACGCCTCATCACATAACCCTAGCACAAGCACCATCCTAGCCCTTTTAAAACTGAGTAGATGTGCCTTAGGCAGGACTGAGTTAAGTCTCCAGAGGTGAGGTTTTGTTCGCTGGGCACTTGGCTTTCATTCCCTCAGTAGAATCTGGTGACTAGGCTGCGAGGCAGTGTCAAACGACCGCGGTTGTGGGGTCTATGGAACTGGCGGTGCAAGCCAAAGGAAGAACCTTCTATGCAATCCCTTCGCAATCAACCTGACCAGATTAGCTTTGGGAAGGGGAGTCTAGTGCTTACGGACTTAATCACCCTTTTGGAGATTTCTAGGTCTCCTAAGGAATACACCATAAGGACTAGGCTTGTTTACTTGATTAAACACACACTTCTCGCATCTGTCACTCTCCGCATCCCCTCCTATTCTTCTCTAGTGCATGCACGGGAGATGCTCACTGCATCCCGAGTTAGAAAGATGGTGAACCTAGGGTAGATGAGGTTGAGGACCAACCCCCACCAGACACAATGGCCATCATCCAAGTCCAGATTAATGCAAACCACCAGCTTCAGCAGCAACAGATCCACACTATCATGCAAGCCATACATTGGTTGCAGAACCCACAAGGGCAACCACCACCACCGTTCCAAGGCCCACAAGGGCAACCGCCACCTGATCTACCACCATTCCAGGACCAACCGAGGCCCCTCCGCAACTTCTACAATCCTTCCGCTATTAGAGTCGAGCCGCACCTTAGGATCCCCGAAGGGGGAGATGATTTTGAGCTAAAATCAAATGTTTTGAGTTTGATTCAAAGCCACTTCCATGGAAGCTCAAATGAGGACCCCTTCCAGCACCTAGAGGATCTTGACTGGATAGCCAAAACTATGAAACCTAGGAACATTAGCCTTGACATTGTTTTGATTAAGATGTTTCCCTTCTCACTGAGAGACAAGGCATCTCACTGGCTTAGAACCCTAGGTAGACCCATCACCACTTGGGAAGAACTGAGGCATGCATTCTTGAAGAAATTCTTCCCCATAGGAAAGACTAATGCCCTCAGAAGAGCCATTACTATCTTTACACTCTAGGGTGGGGAACAATTCCATGAGGCGTGGGAAAGATTTAATGAACTCTTGAGGAAATGCCCACACCACGAAGTACCACGGTGGCAATTGGCCCAGATCTTCTACCACGGTCTAGACAGCAACCTACAAAACTTCGTCGATGCCTCATGCGGGGGGAACTTCCTGAACAAAGACAAGGAGAGCGCGTTTGAGCTCTTTGAGTCTATGAGCGAAAATTCGCTCAACAATGCCTCCATGACCCAATTTAACTGATCCAGTCAACCCTGTGGAGGGATTTATGAGGTACAAGCAAATTCTAGAATGGTTGACATGGACATCATTGCCAAGAAACTAGATCGAGTGGAATTGGTGGATAAAAAGATTGACGAACTACTGAACCAGACCAGGAATCCATTACAGACCTTCTCCCTCAACCCTTAATTACTCTCTTCTCTCCCCATCGACATCTGCTATCCTTGAAGATGTACAGGTTGTCCAAGGTTATGCTAAACCTGACCCTTTCTCCAACACTTACAGCACTAGCTGGCGTAATCACCCCAACTTTGGTTGGACAAACCAGAAACCACCTCAATTCCAGAACCAACCCAGGCCAAACCAGCAGCCAAACTTGCCCCCTATCAGCAAGGACCACCAGTTAGACCCCTATATAATCCAAATAGGGTGGCCCCTCCCCCACAAAACCAAATGGACACCCTAATAAAGATGATGGCTGAAATGAACCAGAAACATCAAGAAGAAATGGCCTTAGTAAAAGGACATTTAAGCCAAATTTTGGACTGTAAGCAACAAGGATCCCTACCTTCTCAGCCACAACCGAACCTGCGAAACATAATTAACAAAGGCCCCAATTCGCAAGGGTTCCAGGGAAATCCCGGGCAGGCTGACATGGTTCAGCCAGCCCCTAAACACCCCCTGGGTTTGGTGCTTCTTCATCCTCGTCTTCTCAAGGATCAACCCATGGTCCCAATGCCTCTGTGAATGAGGTAACCTTGAGAAGCGGCACGAAAACCCAGGATCCCAAATGGCCGACTCTCCCCGAGACTTCACCAACTGAAATACCCGACTCAAAAGAGGCACTGGAAAAACCCAAGGACCCAGAAATAGATCCTATCCATGTTCAGACACCCTACCCTGAGCCCTTGGAGATAATCAAGAAGAAGAAAAATGCTGTGGAAACTGAGGAGCTTTTGGAGATCTTTAAGTAGGTTCAGATTAACATTCCTCTCCTTTTAGTCGTTAAACACATCCCAGCTTATGCCAAGTTTTTAAAGGATGCCTGTACACCCAAACGTAAGCCAAGACCTCAAGCACCTAGTGTTGAACGTACGAATTGCTATGCTAACGTGTTCAGTTTTGGAAAACCTATCGTTGTAGGTTGAAAGCAAAGAATTCGTGTTCAACAAATAAAATTTACATCGAAATTTAAATTCCGGGTGGAATATAGGGAGGCAGATGTTTGATTTAAAAACCACACGTTTGTTTTTATTTGTCACGAAGTAATTCAATTTAAAACTATCTAACTATTTACAATAAATAGAAGAGAGAGAGAGTAAGAGATAGAGAGAATATTACAAACAGAAATCAAAACGAGATGTAGAATAAACAAGGAATTCAATATCAAGGAGATTGTTTGTTTCACTATTACAACTAGAAAGCAGAAAATAATTACACTAGAAAGCGATAAATTTACTCTAGAAAGCATTAAAAGAATGGAGGGAGAAATATCCTCTTCGATGATTGCTTGGAGGACGAGTAGAACTACACTAGAAAGCAGTAACTCTATACTAGAAAGCAGTAAAAAGAATAGGGAGAGAGATATCCTCCTCGACGGTCACTTGGAGGATGAACCGGACGAGATGATGCCTGGACGAAGGAGGACGAAGCAGAAGAACGGGAACAGGGCAGCACGTCGTCGTCGTTTCGGGATCCACTTCCGAAGGGGGACGAAAATTTGGACTTTATCTCACAAGAAGCATCCCGGGTGTGGGACAAGCTTCTCTTGAGCTTTGGAGAGGTAGAGAAGAGAAGGAAGGGATGAGAATTTCATGTGGAGGGGGTCTCCTTTTATAGTTGCAAGGAGTGGTGGCAAATTGGTCATTACATCTTTAAAACATTAAATAAGGGGTCTTTAGTGACGGATAAAACTGTCACTAAAGCTCCAACGTGGGTGTAGTGGCCACTCCCCACGCGTGCCCACACAGCTGCTCTCTCTCTCAATGCATCGGCACGTTCAACAAATCTCAGCCGTCCAAACCCGAGTTGGACGGCTGTGATTGCGCCTTCCCCGCTCACTACGTGCCCACCCCAACGCGTGCGATGCCGCGTGAGGCGCGGTTGTGCAATAGCGCATCATCACTATTGAGCGTAGACGGTCGTCCGATCAAGATCCGACGCACGCCCGCACCCGCTCACCCGCACCCTTCGCCTCCTCGCTGCGACTCGAACCCGCGTCCGCTGCTCGCGATAACGCCCTCGCCCACTATGCTGCGTAGCGCAGATTGTCGAGCAGGCAATTTAAGGTGCAGCCGTTCACAGCCGTTGGATCGAGATCCAATGGTAGAGAGGGGGCGGATGCGGAGGCTTCAATGATTGCATGAGGGCGTTTGGGCGGCCGAGATGGCGCCACATGTCACCATCTTGGCCGTCCATCTTCTGGATGTTGTAGATGGTGCCACGGATGTCGGATTGACTCGATTTTTTGCGTCGTTAGGCTGCGATCGTCGATCCAAATTCATCCATGCAGTCGGATTTGTCATTTGAAGTGTGGATTTACACCATCTTGGCCCTTGATCTTCTAGGGTTCCCCAGTCACTATCTGATGCTACAGATGCCTGATTAGGGCGATCTTGGAATCGTTGAACTCCAATCGTTGCACTGATCACATCTGTACGGTTGGATCTTCGATCTGAGGCTCCGATAAAAAGTTTGCCCTGTCCAAGCACATAAAAGGAGACAATTAACCTCCATTTTTTTCAAACTAGTCTAAATGCAAGATGATGCATGTTATGCAATATTTATATCATGCATGCAATCCTATGCTTAAGAACATGCTTAAATAGACATCTTAAGTAGTGTAAACGTGTTTACATCATACCCCCATGCCTATCTTTTGCTAGTCCCTAGCAAAAACTATATGCTATTTATAAAAGAATTAGGTTGGATTATTTGGGCATGAGTTATTTTCAATCATTAAGAAATTATCTACTTAGGTTCTGAACTTTCAAAGACACAACAGTGCCCGAGTATCAGCCAAAATGCAAACCGCCTCAAGCCCTCGCCTTATTCAAAGAAAAAATTATTTTTCTCTTTTTCCTCTTTTCTATTTTTTTTTTGAATTTTCAAGTTTTAGGGTTTAAGAGTGGCTTTCTACGGCCATTCAACTCACCCAAAATTTGATGAGAACCCTAAGTTTTATGCATCTTATTGTGAATGTGATAGACTCGTTGACTGACAATTAAAACGGACTTCGGATTTCTACGCCTCTAGGTGACCTCAAAAAGAATTCTGCCTCAAGGTGTATCTTTACAACCGGTAGCTTTTTCCCTACTTTTATTTTTATACGGGGTCAACACAAGGGTGAATCCAGTGTATATCTCCCCGGTTTATTCTACTTCTCCGCTTCTTCCTAAGTGTTTTGGGAATTTTTACTGCATTTACTGAGTTGGGTTCTAGACAACCAGTCGATGAGCTATTACCACCGACAACTTGCCAGCCATACTCGTGCGGCGAAGTGTGGCTTATTTCTTTTTTCTTTTCTTTTCTCCTTTTCTTTTTGATTTTTTTTTTTTTAAGTAGGAGGCCTTCCTGGTCTAGGATTTACCTAAGGACAGCAAAAAGAGAAAGGTCCAGTGACTGGGCTCTAGACAACCTACCTATGGGCTATTACCCACGATAACTTGCCAGCTATATCACCCTAGAAGGTTCATTAGCTACCCAATTTCCGTTAAAATTGCCGAACAACGAGTCAGCGCAAAGAAAGTGTGCAGATGCTAAAAACTCAAAATTCCCTCAAATCAGATGGCGAGTTGATAAGTCGTGTACTTATCACCCAAACTTATTTACTCCAATTAAAATAGAATTCAGGTTGGCGAGAACTCGAAAACAAATCCACATTTTAGTGGATACACTGGCTGATTAAGTCCAAAGACCTGAAGGGTCTTTGTGTTCAAATCATAATGTAGTATTTCCTAAGATTGAAAATTTTCTTAAACCCAAGTTCTCTTTCCTAATTCAAATTTTTTTTTTATAAAAGAAAATAAAACAAATCTATGAAGCTGACAAATGAATTCAGAGATGAATATCCACCCCCCCATGCCTATCAAATGCAATGTCCTCATTGTATTAAAAAGACATAAAACAGAGTGGAAAAGCGTAGAAAGCACCTGAATTGTGTGAATGTCAGGTCCGCTCCGAGATGAAAAGAACTGTATATGTGCTGAGTTTAGTGCCTTCAGCTAGGCACACTATACAAAGAAGAGAGATGAAGAATTCACAGGTGCAGGTCAGAATCAGAGTAAACAGAAGAATCCTCTGACCTGTCAGCAGAGGTCCACAGATGTGGACCAGATTGTGGTGCAGACCCACACCCCATAATCAAGAATATCTTAGGTTCTGGATAAAAATTACCCAAAACCTAAAATCAGAATGCAAGCGGGGTCGGGCCTGCGATTTATGAGGATGCATCCCAAGACCAAAAAGTCGAGTTACAGAGAATTGAAGCTCAAAACGATAATCATTGAATGTGTGCTTGGGTTTGACATCCTCAAAACAAATGTCGTAAGGGTCCTGGTTTGATGGTTTTAGCTTACGACACAGTCTTCTACTTCCTCCAGAGTTAGCTTCCCAAATCAGAACTTCCCAACTCCAATCCTCCTCAATTAGAATGTTAAATTCTGAGACCTCTTGTATATTAATCACCCCATCTGAAATCTCCAAATCTAAATGATGTGGCAGAATCAAAATTGACTTTGGTCTAATTATCTCAGAAATAGAATCATCAATAAGCTCAACGGGGTGGAACTAACAATCAGGGCATTGAATTGAATCCTGTAGAAAATGCGATTCTGGATCCGTAATGTGTGCCCTAATAAGATCAGTTTCCTCAGTTCTTGGGCTATCAAATGATTTTTCAGATTCCTCAGGCCCAATCGTCTCACAAAAATTGTGTTTTGTAAACTTGTGTGAGACTTTACAACTTGAATCTTCACCATCAAAGAAATCAGGATCCGTATCAATGTATGTCCCAAAATCATCTGTCACTTTCTGTTCCAAGGAGACATACGTTTCCTCATACCCCAGCTCATGGATCTCAGGTGAAAAAATCAAATCATCCTTACTTGGTTGCTCTAATTCAATCTGGTCAGCCTTGTAACACGTGTCCCCCCAACAAGTGCCTGAGCGGGTTCTGTCATTGTCTTTCCTGAAGGGAGTTCATCTTGGGAATCATCCCATGATTGAATCAAAGCGACCATGAATCTCATCCTTAATTTCGCTAATTTCCCAAGTAGAAACTCACTCGAGTTCTTATCCTTAACATCCTGGAGCCAATCCAACAAAGACTTGTTTAAATCATCAATCATTTCAATCAGGGGCTCCAATCTCTCAATGCAAGGTATTGGCTGAACTTCTAAAGATTGAATGATATTCCTCAAGTTAGCCAGAACCTTATCTTGAACCTGGTTAACCTGAACCAAATGAGTTGGTTCAAGGTTGGGCTGGTTTGGGGTGAATGCAGGGGAGTTAACGAATTGAGATTCGTTATACCCTTCCTGATAATAGGTCATTTCAGATTGTTCAAAAGGTGGTGATGACCTATAGGCAGTGTAATCAGAGGATGGGTAAAGATCAATGTATCCTTCTTGATTGTAGATCGTATTAGGTTGTTCATAAAAGGATGACGATCTATAATCGATGTGGCTCTAAGAAGGATAGAAATCACAATCAAAGTGTCCAGGGTTAAATCCTAAACACGAAGGTCTGGAACTGTATCCCCAATCTGAGTTATCCCAACTAACTGATGGTTGATTACAATACGAGTTGGGATGATCGTCATGTTGAGGATAATTCAAAATAGAAGGAAAAGAGCGGGAATGCGTGTAATATGTGGAAGGATTCATGAGAAATGGGAGGAAGAAAGGCACCCTGCAATACAAACAATCAAACCTGTCCTTAAGTAGGTTAGCTTACAAACCTACAGACTCCCAAAACCCATCTTGAGATAAAGGAACGATTTGATCTACTTCTGTCTGTTAAATCTAACCAGTTAGGAGGGACTAGGGAGAAGGTTCTTCCTTCGGCTTGCGCCTTTGGTTCCTAGTGTACCCCCCAGCCACGATCGTTTGATTCTGCTCCCCTAGCTAGACATCAGATTGAATAGTAGAAACAAACTAATCGAAAATAATCTCGTTCTGGGCTCTGAAGAGCGAGTCGAATCCTTAAGGCCAACGTCTACTTTGTTTTATTTAGGGCTAGGTTTGAATGTGCTTTGGAATGTGATGGGCCCTTTAAATGGGTTGTGCCCTTAATGATTGATTAATTTGTGTGTGCGTGCACAACCAGTGGTTTTCAAGCAAGATTATTTTTGATGTGGTGAATTTTAGAGTTCAAATCTTGCTTAGTAGCTTTTAGGATTCAACTTTAGGTATTTTCAAATAAGTTTTGTTGGCACACCAGGTTTTGAAAAGCACGGGTGAAAATGTTTTCCTTTGAAGCTTAAAAAGAATGTGGAGTGCCTGGTAAATCCCTAAGAGTTGAACCTAAGTGGCAGCTACTTGATGAGTTAATTTTAATTGAAGTGGTGCATCCCAATCAACTCAAACAATTGGCCTGTTGCACCACTTAATTAGGCACACAAATGATTACCTAATCTGATTTCTACTCAATTATGTATTTGGATGTGTGTACCGGCTCCAAAGATCGGTTTACCGGTTGAGTTTGAAAATCATATGAGGTTGTGTACCTCTATGAGATTTTTTTTTAATTTTCTTTCTTTTTTTTAATGTGGGGGGTTGGGACGGGTGTGGGTGTCAAACAACAAACAATCTAACCTTAGAGTTTATAAGAACACCTAGGTTGATTGATGTTTGAATTATTATGTTGTTGAATGAAATCTAATGGGTGGGAGTTAGGGGATAACTCACAGAACCTTCCACAGCACTTTTCTCCGATCTATCGCTTTTTCCTGTCTTGAAAGAGTACCTGCAATTACAACAAGAAAAGAGAAAAGTGAAGTAAATGATTTGTAAGTTACAAAACGCGAAGAGAAATCAAAGATCATCGCCTCCCCGGCAACGGTGCTAAAATGTTGAACGTACGAATTGCTACGCTAATGTGTTCAGTTTTGGAAAACCTGTCGTTGTAGTTTGAAAGCGAAGAATTCGTGTTCAACAAATAAAATTTATACCGAAATTTAAATTCCGGGTCGAACACAGGGAGGCAGACGTTTGATTTAAAAACTACACATTTGTTTTTATTTGTCACGAAGTAATTCAATTTAAAACTATCTAACTATTTACAATAAATAGAAGAGAGAGAGAGTAAGAGATAGAGAGAATATTACAAACAGAAATCAAAACGAGATGTAGAATAAACAAGGAATTCAATATCAAGGAGATTGTTTGTTTCACTATTACAACTAGAAAGCAGAAAATAATTACACTAGAAAGCGATAAATTTACTCTAGAAAGCATTAAAAGAATGGAGGGAGAAATGTCCTCTTTGACGATTGCTTGGAGGACGAGCAGAACTACACTAGAAAGCAGTAAATCTATACTAGAAAGCAGTAAAAAGAATAGGGAGAGAGTATCCTCCTCGATGGTCGCTTGGAGGACGAGCCGGACGGGATGACGCCTGGACGAAGGAGGATGAAGCAGAAGACCGGTAATGGGGTAGCACGTCGTCGTCGTCACGGGATCCACTTCTGAAGGGGGATGAAAATTTGGACTTTATCTCACGAGAAGCATCCCGAGTGTGGGACAAGCTTCTCTTGAGCTTTGGAGAGGTAGAGAAGAGAAGGAAGGGATGAGAATTTCATGTGGAGGGGGTCTCCTTTTATAGTTGCAAGGAGTGGGGGCAAATTGGTCATTACATCTTTAAAACATTAAATAAGAGGTCTTTAGTGACTGATAAAATCGTCATTAGTGACGGATAAAACTGTCAGTAAAGCCCCAAAGTGGCGTAGTGGCCGCTCCCCACACGCACCCGCTCAGTTGCTCTCTCTCTCTCAACGCATCCGCACGTTCAACAAATCTCAGCAATCGGACGGCTGTGATTACGCCTTCCCTGCTCGCTGCATGCCTGCCCCAACGCATGCGATGCCGCATGAGGCACGGGCGTGCAATAGCGCGTCATCGCTATTGAGAGTGGACAGCCGTCCGAACAAGATCTGATGCACGCCCTCACCCGCTCGCCCACGTCCTTCGCCCCCTCGCTGCGGCTCGAACCCGCGTCCGCTGCTCGCGATAGCGCCCTCGCCCACTGCGCTGCGGAGTGCGGATTGTCAAGCAAGCGATTTAAGATGCAGCCGTTCACAGCCGTTGGATCGAGATCCAACGGCAGAGAGGGGGCGGATGCGGAGGCTTCAGTGGTTGCATGAGGGCGTTTGGGCAGCTGAGATGGCACCACGTGGCACCATCTTGGCCGTCCATCTTCTGGATGTTGTAGATGGTGCCACGGATGTCGAATTGACTCAATTTTTGCGTCATTAGGCTGCGATCGTCAATCCGAATTCATCCGTGCAGTCGGATTTGTCATTTGAAGTGTGGATTTACACCATCCTAGCCCTTATCTTCTAGGGTTCCCCAATCACTATCTGATGCTACAGATGCCTGATTAGGGCGACCTTGGAGTCGTTGAACTCCAATCATCACCCTGATCACATCCGTATAGTTGGATCTTCGATTCGAGGCCCTGATAAAAAGTTTTCCCTATCCAAGCACATAAAAGGAGACAATTAACCTCCATTTTATTCAAACTACTCTAAATGCAAGATGATGCATGTTATGCAATATTTATATCATGCAATGCAATCCTATGCTTAAGAACATGCATAAATAGACATCTTAAGCAGTGTAAACGTGTTTACATCACCTAGGAAGGTTGTGCTCTCCGAGCAAGCAAGTTCCGTAATATCAAGAAACCTTCCACTCAAGCAAACTGACCCAGGAGCACCCCGATTTCCTGCAATATCGGGGACATGACATTTGATAGAGCACTCCTGGACTTAGGTGCTTCTATCAATCTGATTCCAATAACCCTGTACCACCAATTTGGTTTCGGAGAGTTGACACCCACACCTGTCACCATCCAGCTGGCTGATAGATCTGTGAAGACCCCGAAGGGGGTTGTCAAGGACGTGATTTTGCGAGTCAAGGACTTCTATTTCCCGGTCGACTTCTTGGTGCTCGATATGGAAGTCCCTGAAAAATTACAAAACGCACCCATAATCTTAGGCAGACCTTTCTTAGCTACGGCTAAGGCAAACATTGATTGTGACATGGGATGTATGGAAATCGCCTTCGGAGACAAGAAAATGCAGTTGGATATCATTGACAAAGTCTTTTGATTGCGATTGTGTTGAGGAACATGATCCCATAGAAACTTTGGTCGAGGAATGCCTCACCCTTAGTTCTGTCTCAGACCACCAATCTTGTAATGACTGTTCTGACCTGTCACCATCGCTACCCATGGGCCTCTGTAAGGTTGATTACCATCAAACAACACCATTTGAGGAGATCAATGTTGATCAACTCCTGCCTTTCCCTTTCCCGTCGACTGTTGTTCCACCTGCACCCGAACTTAAGCCACTACCTGAGAATCTCAAGTATGTCTTCCTGGGACCTGACCAGACCTTCCCTGTGATTATTAACTCTCATCTAACCAAGGATCAGGAACTCAGGTTGACTGCAACCCTTTCGAAACATCGGGTCACCATTAGATGGACCATTTCGGACTTAAGAGGAATTAGCCCCGCCTATTGCACTCATAAGATTTACTTGGAAGACGGGGCACAACCCTCCCGCCAGATGCAGAGACGATTAAACCTAAACAGGCGGGAGATCTTTAAGAAAGAAATTATCAAGTGGCTTGATGCCAACATCATCTATCCCATCTCTGATAGCCCCTGGGTGAGCCCCACTCAAGTGGTTCCAAAGAAAGCCAGGCTCACCTTTATTACCAATGAGCATGGCAAATCCATCCCCACCCGCACCACCACCGCTTGGCGGGTGTGTATTGATTACAGGAAGCTCAATGAAGCAACCAAGAAGGATCATTTCCCCTTGCCATTCATTGACCAGATCCTTGAAAGATTGGCAGGGCAAAAGTATTTTTGCTTCCTGGATGGATATTCAGGATATAACCAAGTCGCAATTGCTCATGAAGATCAAGAAAAGACCACATTCACTTGCCTGTACGACACGTTTGCATTCCGTCGAATGCCATTCGGGTTATGCAACGCACCTGCTACCTTTCAGCGGTGCATGCTAGCCATTTTTTCAGAAATGGTGGGTGAATACTTGGAGGTCTTTATGGATGATTTCTTTGTATTTGGGAATTCATTCGACCACTATTTGAGCAACTTGGAGAAAATCCTGAAACGATGTATCGAGGTTAATTTGGTGTTAAGTTGGGAAAAGAGCCATTTTATGGTTCAAGAAGGAATCGTCCTTGGTCACATCGTATCGCATAGGGGCATTGAGGTGGATCGGGCTAAGGTTGATTTGATTTCCAAACTTCCTCCGCCTAGCTCGGTCCGGTAAATCCGCTCATTCCTGGGACATGTTGGCTTCTACCGAAGGTTCATCAAAGACTTCTCCAAGCTTTCCAAACCCTTAACCGACCTTCTGGCCAACGACGCCATATTCCACATGACCACTAATTGCATCCAAGCTTATCACACCCTCCGGGACCTAGTTTCCACAGCACCTGTACTTCAGCCCCTGGATTGGCCCCAGGACTTTGAGATTATGTGTGATGCATCAGATTTTGCCATAGGCTCTCTCCTGGGACAAAGACAAGATAAGAAACCCATGCTGATCTACTACGTGAGCAAAACATTGGACGAGGCCCAACGAAATTATACAGTCACAGAGAAAGAATTGCTTGCTGTAGTTTTCAGACTTGAGAAGTTCCGACCTTACCTACTGGGATCCCACGTGACCATCTATGCTGACCATTCAGCCATCCGACACCTGTTGGCTAAAAAGGATGCGAAACCCAGGCTCATCAGATGGATCCTGCTCTTGTAAGAATTTGACCTTAAAATCCACGACAAAGCCGGATCAAAGAATGTGGTGGCTGACCACTTATCCAAACTTCACCCAAACCACATTGGACCCTCCCTGCCTTTATCTAACACCTTTTTCGATGAACACATTCTAGCTGTGCAAGATAAGAAACTGCCTTGGTGTGCTGACTATTTCAACTACCTAGTTGTAGGACGGACCCCGCACAATTGGTCTAGTCAGCAACGGGACAGGTTCTTGGCCGAGGCCAAGTACTATTTCTGGGATGATCCCATGCTGTTTCGCCTCTGTGCCGACCAGATCATCAAGAGGTGTATCCTCGAGAACAAAGTTCAGAGTGTGCTATCTTTCTGTCATGACCAAGCTTATGGTGCCACTTCTCTAGAAAGAAAACAACTGCAAAGGTTCTGCAGTCTGGATTTTACTGGCCCTCCCTATTTAAGGATGCACACAACTTTGCCAAGACTTGCTCGCACTGCCAAACACTGGGGACCATGACCAGAAAAGATATGATGCCCCTCCAGCCCATTTTGATTGTCGAGATCTTTGACATTTGGGGTATTGATTTTATGGGCCCCTTTCCACCATCCAACGGCTTTGAGTACATCCTAGTCTCAGTAGACTTTGTTTCTAAATGGATTGAAGCCATCGCCACCCGCTGATGTGATCATAAGACTGTCATGGATTTTGTTAAGCAAAACATCTTTTCCCGGTTTGGAATACCAAAGGCCATGATCAATGATGGTGGAAGTCATTTTATTCACTCCCAATTCCGTGCCCTACTTAGAAAATACAGGATTAACCACTGCATTGCTACCCCGCATTATCTGCAAACAAATGGGCAGACCGAGGTCTTAAATAGACAAATCAAGAACATTTTACAGAAGACTGTGAGACCTGACAGGAAAGACTGGTCCACACGACTAGATGATGCCCTGTGGGCATCCAGGACCACTTTCAAGACCTCGATAGGCATGTTGCCTTATCGCCTGGTCTTTGGCAAAGCCTGCCACCTTCCTGTCAAATTGGAACACCAGGCTTACTGGGTTGTCAAGCAGTGTAACATGGATTCCCAGTTAGCCGGTGCGTAGAGGACGCTCCAACTCTCTGAGCTTGAAGAAATTCGTTGAGACGCCTTTGAGAACAGTCGACTGTATAAGGAGAAAATGAAACCTGTCCACAACCGACTCATCCATAGAAAGACCTTTGAGCCTAACCAGCAAGTCTGGCTTTTCGATGCCCTCCTAAAACTCTTTCCAGGGAAACTCAGGTCCAAGTGGACAAGACCATTTAGGGTGGTCAAGCCTCACTCCAATGGGGTGGTTGAAATCGCTGATCCGAACACTAGGCACACTTTTACAGTTAATGGCCAAAGATTGAAACACTTCCTAGCCCAGGTTCCCCCAAAGGAGAGTGTCATTGAGGGATGACACGAAGCACCGCCCAGCTGGAGGCATTAAACTCGGCACTTCCTGGGAGGCAACCTAGAGGATTCAGACTGATCCGGTATTCTACGTCACTCAGGTAATATCTTTTTGAACCCCTGTTGCATCCATGTATTTGCCAATGAGGACATTGTCCAACTTAAGCATGGGGGAGGGTGGTAATTGAATGATCCTGAGCTCATTTAATCAGTCTGAATAGAATAAAATTAAATTAAATTTTAAAAAAAAATTGAATTTAGGAAGAAACTTAAGCATTAGAAATTTGTCAATAGTGGAAAATAATACAAAAAGAACTTGAACACTTAGACTTTTCAGGCCTTCAAGCTTAATCAGCCCTAGTGTCTGTTAAAATATGGATTTAGCTTCAAATTCTTACAACCTTAAGCTACTCTAATCCACCAACTAAATAAGGTGATAAGTATACGACTTATCAACTCACCCTTTAACTTAAAAAGACTTTGAGTCTAAGCATCTGCACACATTTTTGCATAGACTCACTCCTCGGAGATTCTGACAGAAATTGGGTAGCTAATGAACTCTCTAAGGTGGTATGGTTGGCAAGTTGTCGTGGGTAACAGTCCATTGGCAGGTTGTCCAGAGCCCAGCCACGGGACCACTTCTTCTTCATTGCCCTAGGTAAATTTGAGATCAAGGAAGCCAGCTACCAAATAAAAAAAAAAGAGAGGAGAAAAAAAGAAAACAAAATAAATCACACTTCACCGCACGAGTATAGCTGGCAAGTGATCGTGGGTAACAGCCCATTGGTCGGTTTATCCAGAGCTTAGCTCAGTAATTGCACAAAAAGAACTAAAACACTTAAGGAAGAAGCAGGGAAATAGTACAAGCTGGGGAGATATACACTGGAAAAATCCTTGTGTTGACTCCAATTAAAACAAATGTAGGGAGAAAGCTACCGATCGAACAAATACACCTTCAGGCAAAACACTTCATCTTCCGGTCATCTAGGGGCGTAGAAACCCGGAATCTATCTAAATTACCGTTGAGTGAGTCTATCACGATCTTCACACCAAGATGCTTAGCACTTAGAGTTTTGTCCGAGTTTTGGGTGGGTTGGGTAGCTGTAAAAAGTTACCAACCCACTCTTAATTCCAAAAAAAATCTAAAAATAAGAAAATATATATATACATACATTAAATCAAGGATTCTGGCGATTCGTATTTTGGCAGACACCCGGGCACTGCTTAGTTTTTGTAGATTAAGATCTTAGTATATTTCCTCCTATTGACAAGTGACAAAATGTCTAAGTAGTTACTTCTTAAATTCTAACTGGAAATAAAGGCTAGAATAAACCTTGCTAGGGACTAGCAAGGAGTAAGCATGGGGGTATGATAACACTACATCTTGGGGTGATAACTCTGTTAAATGGGGTCCATCTTAAGAACAAAATGCACAAATAATACATCATAAATAGAATGGGAGCATTTCATGCATCATACATCAAGGTTACTTATAAAATAGTACTAATGGCCATTTGTATAAGTACTTGTCAAAGCAGACCTCAGATGAGCAATCGGACCGCACGATGGATTCAAAGCGACGAACAGAGTCCAACGGACTGAAAATTGGCCAAATCCGACATCCGGAGCTCCCGCAACAAACCCAAGAAGTTTTGACCGTTGATCTGATGATCAACGGCCATGGGGCTGCCATGTGTCAGCCTCGCCACGCCCGCAACCACCCTTCATCGTGCAGCGCCATTTTAAGCTGTCCGATCACCCATCGGATGGCTGAAAACCACGCATCCGCACACAACATACTCCCGCTTCCTCCACCAAGGGACGCATCTCGGCTGTTGATCCTCCATCGGATAGCTCCGCAGTGCTCCACGCCTGCGCGCCTCACCTTTTTCGTGCGACAAACCGGCCCAGTAGCGCAGCGGGCTGCGCGCTGTTCACAAAGGCAGCGGCGAGCATTCAAGACCCCGCGCGCTGCCTAATTTGCTACTCGAGCGGGCGCGGCTGATTAAGGCTGTAGATCCGCGCGCGAAGGGTGGCGATCGTGCCACGCAACATGTCCTTAGGTGGTGATCATCCACGCGTGCGCTCACGCCAGTCGACAACGCCTGCGCGCATGTGCACTCAAGGCGCGATTCGAGCACGCCCGTTGCGAAGACCTCAGCCATCCGATCTTCCATCGGACGGCCTCACGCCACGCACACAGATTGAGCGCAGAGAAGAACATGTGCGCACTGGTGACCGGTGGGCAAGGGTCTACACCGACGGATTTAGTATGGGTTTAGCTACGTCCCGGACATTGCTAAAGCCCATACTTGAATTAGAAAGCCCTTTTGCCTATATAAACTCCATCCAACCACCCATTCAAGGCATTGACTCCACTTGCAAGTGTTCTACCCCCCTCCTAGCTACCTTTAAGCCCTTTTGTAATCGTTGGAGACGACGAGTCACCGACGGAGCCCTCTCCACCACCGTGGCTGCCTTGCTGTCCCCCTTCTCTCTCTCTCTTTCCTTCTTTTAAGCTTTACTTTACTTATGTTCAAGCATTTATCTAGTGTTGTAATTATGAACTAAAGTTGCATGATTAATGAAGTTGTTTCCTATTCAATTGCTTGCTCTATTTTCTATTCAAGTTGCATGTTGCAAATGAAACAATTCTAACCCTAATTTCTCTCTCTCTCTCTCTCTTGCTTTTCACCCATGCCTTTTCGCAAGAAAAACCCCACGATTTTCGTGACAATAAGTGACAAGAAGAATCTCATTTTTACGCCTCCCTGTGACCGACACTAGGACTCACATCGGTTTCTTTACTTTAAAACCGACATCACAAGTGCATACTATAACGACACTTCCAAACACACGCGCACGCGCATGTCATTGGGGAAAATGCAAAGCTTAAGTATTAGGTCTAAGGCTTAGGGAGTATTCTGCCTCGTTAACTGACCTCTAGTTTGCGGGACTCGGTAACCTAAGCACCCCAATCCACACACAGTTTGGTTCAGTGCGCTTAAGTATCAAAATCATGCAAATGCGTTTAAATTGTTATGAAAAAGTTGCCTAGATTAGGAGTGGTTGATCAACACAAGTTGATTTGAACGAGTTCCCAGGGCAGAGTGGCGGGAATTTTCCCTTGAAGATGCGCAATAACATATCGTCTCCTCAGTGCTTGTCTCCTAGGATATCTACATATCCTACCGGGGGCATGTAAGCACCCTGTGCTGGTTCAAATGACATGGGCAGCATTATCCCGAAATGTCGATTGCCAGGGTCTGGATTTAGCTACAGAACACCATGGGCGGGATTATCTCGAAAGCAAGGGTTCTGGGGGTTGCCATGGGTGGTGGTATCTTGAAGCATCGATTGTCAGGGACCCTTCGAGGATTGATGATGGGGACTAGGAATCCGATATAGACTGTGTTGTGAAGCCAATCCGAAGCTAGAAATAAAAATAAAAGGGAGAGAAAACTCTCCAAAAATAAAATTCCTCTGTCTCTCTCTGACAAAAACGCACTGCAAACTGAACCGAGGCTAAAACATGTTACAAGCATGGGTGCTTTAACTGCGGAGTCCAACGAACCTTAGGATAGTTCCTGTGGGCTTTAAAAACCTTCGCAGTAAACTGAGGCTAGAGCAAGTCAGGTCCAGATCTTGGTTGGTAGTTGAGTACCTCTAGACCTACTATTGGCATTCTAACCTAATCTACAGAAGAAACCACACATCACAGTTTTTTAGCATCAAAAGATTCCATGGTCTAGAATCAAAGTTAAATACCTTGAAATTTTGCTAAGGGACTAGCAAAAGCTAGGCATGGGGGTATGATGGGAACACCATCATGAGCCCTAACTAGCTCATTTTGACCTAATGAAGCGAATAAATGCTCCTACATAACCAACTGAAGGTCATAATTCATTGCATAAACTTTCTGAGAGAAACATAAGAAACTAGGGGTAAAATTGTAATTTACAAATGCAGTACAACCACAGGTTTTCTCAAGGGCTAAACAATGGTCAAATGATCTTAATAAGATAACAAGTGGGTTGGATTTTACATAAAAGGGTTTGTGTGTGTTTTGTGAATTAAATGACTTCTTGAAACCCTAAAAATAGACCCACTTGATTAACCAAGGTTCTAGTCAAGATAAAATTCACTTAAATCCTCTAAAAATCATATAAAAATATTCTCTAAGGTTTAGTACCTTCAATTTGGCCATTAGAACCCATCTTGACCTAGAATGGGGTCTTAGATAGATATTTACCCAAATTTAAGTTTTTTCATAAATTACCCAGTCAAACATGGTCAAAACCAAAATCCAACTTTCCCATTGGATTTCTTAGGTCCAAATTAGGTTTTTACCAAAATTTGCACCCAAAATGAGTTTTCCTTGACCTTGTTTGCAAAAAGGTCCTATCTAATACATTTTTAACCCTAACTTTCAAAAACCCTTGCTAACAACCCCCTAGCTTTCTCGTCGTCTTCACAAGTAGGTCCCACCGCCATTATCGCGGAGGAAACCTACTCCGGTGGCCTTTCACGGAGAAGATCTCTTTGATTTCTCAGAGAATCTCCTCCAAAATTGGAAGGGAGATCCTCTGAGAAATTCTCTCCTATCTGAACCCCTTAATGAGCTCTGATTCCTTCCCATCTCTCATGCGAACGCATGAGAAATTTGGGTAACTCAACAAACTCCATCTCCGGTGACCTTCCAAGCTTGGGAAGCTTGCTTCCCACGCCCTAACCGACCTTCAGAGCCCTATTTAAAGAAGCCCAGATCACACCGCAGTCTCCATGCTCGAATTCGATCGCGAATACCCTCAATTCCTCTCTTCCCCTCACAGCCGAAGGCTCCTCAACGTCCGGCGACCTTCCCTGCTCCTTGTCGTCCGACCGCCATACCTACGACGAATTCCTCCTCCTTGCTCTCGTCCGCATCTTGCCGTACCAGTTGGTGCTACTCCATCCTTGTCCTCGCCGATCCCACCTCACCAAAGCAGCCTTCATCTCCAGCGTCAGCCATACCAAACCTGATGCCCTTGCTCACCCCCTTTGTCCCTTGACCTTCCAAATAAGTTTCCTCTCACCTTTACTTTCTTCTCTGCCCTCTACTTTCCAAAATCGACCACTATCGCCCTTCACACCTCCATTCCTTCCATCTCCGACCACCACCTCCAACGAGCCCATCCCACCTCCACAAGCCACCAAAACCCTCGCCGACAAGCCCACAACCTCTGCCACACCTCACTGAGCACTTACCCTCACTTCACTCACCACGCCACTCACTCAAACCACCCCCCAAACACACCCACTCACACACACACAGTTTGCCCTAGGCACGCACCCACACGCCACGCCACCACCCCCAGTACAACCACCGTGCTCCGACGATCCTCCCTGAGCAATTTGACGTGGCTGCGAGGCTATTCTCTTGACTTCAAGTTCAGGCCCCAGTTGCCATTGGCGAGAAAGCTTGAAGCTACTCCAGGTGTTGTTGTCCCAGGCTACGCGAAATTACCTCGCGCACGCACCCAGGCCTTCAATTAGAGTCGAGAGCCTTCACAGCAGCTACAATTGGAAGCATCATCTCTGTTGCAGGCATGCAAGAAGAGGGGGCATGGATAGTCCCAACTCAGAAACGAAGGGACACCCACACCCAAATAAATTGAAAAGTTGCCATAGCCTTATTACCTCAGTTACCATGGGGTGAGGTCCCACTCACCCAACCCGATCTCGTCTGGGACACGCCCCGGTGGACCTAGCTGACCCGACCCGACCTGCACTCCTCGCCTACCACTGCATGCTGGTGGGCCTGGTCCCAGGTACGCACCCGACCCGATTACCCGAATACCTGTATGGCTCTAGGAGAATGGATCCTAAGAGAGAAAAAGTGGAGAGTTGTGCGGGTAGAGGTAGGGTTTTGCTACAGGGATCTCTGGCCGACACTTAGCAGATTCTGAAGAAGAGAAGGTCATTGTTGAGGAAGAGAAGGAAGAAGAGGAGGCTCACAAAAGGAAGAAGCTGAAGAAGAGGAGGCCAGAAGAAGAAAGGAAGAGGACGAAAGGCTAAAGTCAGAGCAGAAGGAAGCCAAGGCAAAAGAAAGAAAAGAGAAGGAAGAAGAAGGAGAAGCAAAGGCAGAAGACAGAGAAAGCTAAGGGTAGAAGAAGCTGAAGAGAAAGAGAAGGATCGTAGAAGAAGATAAGGGAAAAAGAACAAAGAGAGAGAAGAAGCAAAGACAGAGAAGAAGAAGGATCAGACACTTTAAGTCGTCTGATTCCTTCATCAGACGACAGATTCTAGTTCTTATTGCATATTCATACATTGAGTTCCTTAGTGATATTGTAGGGGTATTTGGTGATCTAACTCACCATTTTACTCCCATATTTTTTCACATTGCTACTGCTATTATTGCAATTTCTTTCAGTTTAAATTGTGATATTGATTTCTAAATACCAATTTGCTCCCTGTGTTTGACCTTGGAAACCTTTTCGAGTAATTAAAATTATATTTATTTTGAATGTTGTTTCGGCTGTACTACAATGCAATACTTTTTATACCCCAACTTAGCGACATCGAACACTTCCTGCTTTAGATATCATGTCCATTTCTTCAGGCAAGAAATCCTTGGCTATCTCTGTTCTTTGGGTATCAAAATCGAAAGGTGTAGTCTCAGAGATTCCAACATCGCCTTGATAGGGGAAGGAAGAATGGTGCAAATCGGCTTATGCTAGATCAAGAATAGGTATAAATTGATCAGTGGTGTTACACGGAATGCTTGCCTCCAGATCCATATCCTCAGATGGATCTTCATCCTTTGTCTCAGGCAGGTTGTCTAACCCATAATGTGTCTCCCAGGGTTCAGAGTAATCAGTCCTTTCCTCATCATTTTCTCTAATGGAGTTTCCAGCTGAATCCATTCAAGATGTTTCCTGCTCCTATTCTTCTTCCCCAGAATTTCTTCCAAGTATCTACTCCTATGAATTGTCTTCAGGCATGGTCAATTCAGGTTCTTCAGGATCGCTCAAACTATTTACCACTTGATAATGCAAAAGCAGCATCTCCTGAAGTGTGCAATTTTGTTTAAGTGTTCTTATTATTGATGCCACTTCCTGAAGGGCTTCCATTAAAGTTTCTTGATAGGGAATCCAGGCTTATCTTTGTTTCGAATCCATAATAGCCTGGATTCTGTGCAGATAGGATGTGACTCTATCTTTCATCCCAGTTATAGCCCGCTGTAATCTATAATGTGGTCGCATGTACACCGATAGTTCCTCAGGGGTTCCAAGGGGTGAATCATATCTACCCATATTCCATGGGTGATTGCGTAGCAATCATAGGTCTTAATTGATCTAAATTAGGCTAGGACTTAGCATAAGTTAGGGTAATTCACGCATGCATAAGCATTACTTGCATCCTTACTGCTTTCTTTTAGCTATTCATAAAATAATGCTATAATGTACTGATTAGGTGCATTATGACAATTACAGGTAATAAGCTGACCAGAAGGTAGATCGAAAGCTCGATCTGAAGCTGGAATAACTAGTGTTGCAGCAGAGCTGGAGCGGAAGACCTAGATTAGATGTAATAAATAATAATGTAAGGGAGTTAAGGCATGCTATTCTATTAAGTAGGAATAAAACAGTAAAAAATGAAGAACTTAGGATCAGCCTAGCCCTAGGATAGCCTAGAAGCTTCCCCAAGCCTTAGCCACCCTTAGATTAGGTCACCGCACCCTAGGAAACCTTAAAACCCTAATTCCAACCTCTATCTGGACGTCCAGATAAGTTATAGGACATCCAGAAACCTTAGCCAATTCCCACACACCTTAAACCCACTTCTGCAGTGTTATTGGACATCCAGACATTTGGTTAGACGTCCAATTTCTACAGAATAGCCAAGACAGAACCTAGAATCCCTCCTAACTCTGATTGGATGTCCAGACAAGAAGTCTGGATTTCTGATTTTTCACTATAAGATGTTTGACACTTTTATTGGACGTCTGGAGCTACTCTCCAGTTCCTGTTTTGAGATTCAAGCCTTGATCTTGGATCTCTAGGTCCCTAAACCCAATTCCAACCCCATAGGAACCTAAATTAAGGTACCCTAACCCTAGTACATCACCTCTAGACCGCCCTAAGGACCTAATTAGGTCCTCACTAAACCTAATTGACTTGGATCTTAGTCAATTCCATCAGGCTATTCAATTGGACTCATTGAGTCCAATTGAGCCCTGATCTCAGCACACACTATCCAATTGGACTCAGTGAGAGTCCAATTGACCTATACCTGACTTAATTGAGTTATTTTACTCTCAATTAAGTTTTCACACACCCAATTAAACTTGTATTAAGTTTAATTGCACTTTACCATAGTGAATTAGGGTTTGCAACCCTAATTTAAGACCTACCTTGACCTAAACCCACTAGAACCTAACCTAATCAACCTAGCCACCTAAGTTTCAACCCACACACACCATCCACACGAGAATACTTAGCCTAGAGTTCTCTAGAACTCTCTACCATGTGTTGTTGCCTTGGTTGCTAAAATTAGCAACCAAGAGCCATTCAATTTTTTGATCCACATTTAGTGGACCTAAAAACCACCATCCATCCTCACTCTCTCACTCTCCCATGAGCTCCTACCATAGGCCTCTCTAGAGAATTCCATAATTCTCTAGAGAGCTTCCCTTAGGTCTATAAAAGACCTAAGGGGTGGCCATTTGCACCCATCCATTTCTTGGCATTCATTCACATGCACTTCCATCTAGGTTAGCTACATTCCACCTCCACTCCACCTCCACGAGTTGCTCACCATGGCCACCACCATCTCCATGCCAGGATGCTGGATCACCTCTCTAACCTCTCTCCAAGGGCTGGCCTAATGATATTGATGATGTGCAATGTGTATATAACACAATGGTTGTATGACAATGAATGATTATTGTTATGATCTTGTCGTTATAGTATAGGGTGTATAATATAACATTAAGAATGTCGTATAGTGGTGAGTATGGATGAGTACCAGTCATTACAACCATTATTATCATTTGCTTATTTATCTAATTTTTACTGGTTTTGTTCCAGGTCGTTCACTGGGAGGCAATTTATTGAATTTAATTCGGTCACTCTTTGATCTCAAAATTATCCTCTAATTCCAAAAAGAAACTTTACATCTTATTAAAGAATGAATGAATGTGTGTTTTATTTACCTAATTACTAAGAAATACTTGCAAAAATACTAACTATGAACAAGCATCAAACAATCTATTATTATACTCTAAACTATGTATTTACAAGTTATCCTATTAGTACTAACATAATAGTACATAATACATTAGAATGCAATGGTGTAGAGACTTAACTTGTCAGTTTGTTATTTATAATAACATATACAGAAGTTTCAGTGACAGATATAAGCGTCGCTAAATCTCAGAAAACACTATATACAACCTAAAGAAGCAAACTGAGGTCTTTAGCGACGTTTATAGTGTCATTTTATTTTGTTAGTAATTATATGGATTTACTTATACATATGTATATTACTTATTCTACTACTGTATGTACAGTAAGTCTCTGTTCTTGTTATCTCTTGTGTTCTCTCTTTTTCTTCTCTTTGTGTTAACTTAACTCGTCTGTTCTTTTCTTCTGTGTTAACTCTTCTGTCTTAAGATACTTCATATGCTGCGGTGGGGAGGGGGTTAGGCTAATGTCATTAGTTTAAAACGTGCTGAGTTTGCGGGCGTGCTTTCCGAGGGATACACAGCACCCTAAGGGTGGGACCAGACCTCTACTAAGCGCGCCCTAATCTCAGATTAGGTGGCTTAATTACGTTTTCATATCAGCGCAAGGCCTCAGCCCAACGCCACATGCTCGCACGCTCGGGCCCCGGGCCCCCACACACATCACACATTCTTCGCAAATCAGACAGTACATGGTTAACGGGTAATCGGATCGAATGGAATAGGATGCTGTTTCGGGCGCCCGGCGCCGTGACGACTGGTGAACCTATAGCATAATTAACTTATATGTGGCTGCGCTTGACTTGCAGCACACGATGTGGTGCTATTCCAGCGCCACATCGTGCGCTGGAAATCAGGCGCAGCTGCGTCTGTACGCGCTTTTGGCCCTCGATTTGGGGGCCATAAATTATTAAATAAAATAAAATAAAATATGGTAAACAAAATATTTACATAATACTACATAATTGATTAATTAATTTTGAATTTTAAATATGTTTACTATACAAATAAATTCGCTAAACTAGGCTAATTATACAGGTTGATTTAGGTGATTAAATAGTTAATTACTTATAAAATAATTAGTAAATGGTCTAATTGACCTTAAAAAGTTTTAATTTACATACTTAAGTATTTAATAGATATTTTTATTATATTTTTACGAATTTATTTATGTTTTATTTAGGTTAAAATAGCTATTCTGGGTTGTTAAATTAAAACTAAGCTAATCAGTAAGCTATACTAAGTATAAATACACTTTAATTAGCTTAAATTACTTACTATATATATTATCCTAAGTTTATAGATTTATTTAATTTAATTATAGCTCTAAATTATTAATTTAGCTAAGTTACTCTATAATTTAGCTATTAAATATGTAAATAGGGATCTGTTTATATATATATACATTATTAAGTAGATACATACATAATAGTTTAGTATATATACATATATTTACATAGATTACATATGTATATGGATTTAAGTACAGGCTTTATACATATTTACAGTATAACTATGTATCTTACTTACATATTTAGGCTATATGTTATAGTTATAATACTATGGATAGGTATATTTAAAGTTTTAAAACAAGTATGTATAATTAGGTTTTAGTAGGAAGTTAGTAAATGAGGGAAGAAGGGTTAATTAAGTTTTGATTTCAATTTAAACAGCAGCTAAGCTACTGTCAGAGAAGATGGGAAGGGAAGAGAATGTGCTGTTCAGGGTGTTTTGTTTAACAGCAGCAGTGGCTTAAGCCACTGTCAAATGGGCTAACTGCTGCTGCAGTTAGTCCACTTGAAGAGAGGGATGTATTCAACAGATGAGAGGAAAATTTAGAGAAGAAGGGAGTTTAGAGAAGAGGGGAATGTAGCTGCTAGATGCAGCATGTTGCTGTGTAACTAGGAGTAAGATAAAATTCAAAACAAACTAAAAATTTTGAGAGTTGAAATCCAAATCTGATAGGGGTTTAAATCCCACGAAAATCTCATAAGAATTCAGTTCAAATACCCACAAGGAAAAACCTTATCAGAAGCATCCTTTCAGATCAAAACTCAAATGGCATTGAGTTAGTCTTCCTAATGCCATAGACAGCATGAAGGAAGACTTAGCTCAATCAATTAAAACCAACAACATACAATCCCAGTTTCTTGCAACCTTAAGGAGTATGGAAAACTCCTTAGGTTAGAGAATCACCATACAGAAATGATCATCAACACAAATAGTGTATGGCAGTTCTGAAATAGCAAAAAGAGACTAAGAATGCATTAAGGAAATTTAATGGAAGCTGGCGAATGCATTCAAAACAAAGTATAAACAGAATCATGAAAGGCTTTTCTGATTGGTTCTCTGTCACCAGAGAACTTCTCAGAGTCCTTGCCCACAATGAAAACCAAAAATTCCTTCAATTTGTCAGATCTGTCAAAACATTTCAGAGAGTAAAAATCCTTTAAAATCCAAATCAAAAGTGCTCTGACAAACTGAGGCAATCCATTTAAAATAGAGGGGCTTTTGTGAAACAAATGGAGTGAGTGAGAAGCCCCAAATGGTGCTTGTGATGCCACTTTCAGATCTGAGGCAGTGCACCATCAGATCTGAAATTGGGTCAGGATGTGTGGGTGATTGATGAAAAATTCGTCGTTAAAAGGAAAAACAAGAATCAGAATTTGGATGATGGAAAAACAAAACATGAAGAGGGAGATAAATTGAACAATGAACAGATGATTCTTCCCCTCTGATCTGGACTGATCAGAGGAGGTGAGGGAGGGGATCTAATACTAATTCTACTCCTAAGACTAATCTAACTACAGCTAACATTAAACACTAACAATTAAAACTAAATCTATTCTAAACTACTGCAAAGTAAATCTAACACTACTTGTGCAGAATTAAAAACCTAAACTAAAAGGAAGAATGGGACCTATGGGTCCTTAGCCAGCGGCTAAGGAGGAAGAAAGGAGGAGGGTGACTCCAGCGAAGGGAAGAGTCTACTAGTGAGACTCCAGGGTCGTCCTCAGGTGCTACGAGGTCCTTAGCGACGAGGAGGGTCGAGAGCAGGCGATGATTCCACAGCCGGTGGCTATGAAATCAGGGTCTAGATGAGGAGGAGAGACTGGAGTGGACGAACTGATCGCTAAGAGATGTAGGAGGGAGCGATCCCTTGCGCACGACACCACTGAGGTGCTTAAGTAGCAGCTCAGTGATTGGAATCACCGCAAGGGTGAGGTTAATCAAAATTAAGCCGGCGGTGAGGATGAGATGGGTAGAGCGCGCGGCGAGTC
Organism: Thalassia testudinum; assembly: GCA_037157565.1. Classification (NCBI taxonomy): domain Eukaryota; kingdom Viridiplantae; phylum Streptophyta; class Magnoliopsida; order Alismatales; family Hydrocharitaceae; genus Thalassia; species Thalassia testudinum. The sequence goes on from JAZHRO010000063.1 coordinate 143,008,025, forward strand.
AAGAGACAGATCTGACCGTCAGATGAGATCTGGGAAGAGAGGTGAACGCACGCACCGAATCGCACGAAGGTTCCATTTGATTCCAACCGCAGATCGAGATCAAAAGTGCGATGGACGGTCGAGAATGGCTGTGTTCTTCGCGTGCTACAGTGCGCGTGAAGAACACCGGCTTCTCTCTGAAATGAGGGAAAACTTGCAGGAAGACCCTTGAACAAAGGGGTAGAAGAATAGCGTGCAGGTCCAAAAGTGAAAAGAACCATAACTGGAAGGGCCTTGCAGTCATACAGAAGGGTCCCTGCGGCTTGCAAAAAGGTCCAAGAAGGAGTTTTGAAGGGTAGAAATGTAATGCATGAAGGACCTAATTGTAATCTATTTATTTCTAAGCCTAAATGATGTCCAGTTGCTTTCAAATTTTTACATGTGCTTAATTGAACATTTAAGACATTGATTTTACTTCTGATTTGTCTTTTCAAACTTGTTTATGTGTTCAATTAATGCATGGATCATCATTTGTTCTTTAGTTTTCAGAATATCTCATTTTTGTGACCTAATTAGGAGGTTTTAACACACATTAAAAGTTTTAGGTCTTTTCTTTAATTCCCACACTTAACCCTTTTTATATGTTAATTTGATATTGTTTTGCTTAGTGTCTAGCTTAATTTCGACCTTTTAGCCATGATGAGTAGCCACTCATCATACCCCCATGCTTACCTTTTGCTAGTCCCTTAGCAAACAATCTATTGAAGTGTAAGGCAATTTAAGTATCAGCAAGGTAAGTGTGTAAAGATATCTTTTTCTTCTTTCAAAAATTTTTAAGTGTTTATGATGATGATCTTCAAGCTGAAAAATTTTCTAATACCAACTGTGTTTTTGGACATTGTGAGAACCTGGTTACTGAGGATAACCTACCAGAACTCGAGGCTTAAATGACATAGACCATCTCTCAACCAACAAGGACTCTTGATATTTAAACCTTAAGTCGAATTCCAGGACTCAGGGGGTTTTACAGAGACTCAGAATGCTGTGAGGTTATGGCTGTGCTTTGTGATAAGTCAGGACTAACCAGGTGAATTCTAAGGCTCAATCCCGGGGTTTCACTTCTTTTTAAGTCCAGGTTGGTCCTAACTTCAGCTCATGTTTTCGAATGACTCAAAAATTGATGGTATTCAATCCCAACCCTTATTGTATTTGTGGCTCAGAGAAGAATTTTTTTTTGGTGGATAAATAGGGTATTTGTTTTGAACCCTGAAAACATTTTTGGTGGAAGAGTTGTTTTTCTGAGGTTTTTGGAGAACATACTTGACTTTTTTTTTTTTGAACAGTATGTCTCCGGAACTTATTTGGTAGAGTGCACTGTATTTGGTGGGTGGATTTCCTTTTTTTTTTATGGAAAGAGCTTCTCCGAGACACAAAACTAAAGATTAGGACAAAGAGTCTACCTGCACGCACAGGTAAGGACTCCACCTTCCCTAATGAACACAAGGGTTGAGGTTTAGGTTCAAGTGGTCTTTCCTGACACTGTGTAGTGTAAGCCAAGGTTACTTAGACTCCTAAGTCAAAGCAAACCGACGAATCCTGTACTGGTGACTCAGGTACAAGAATTGTCCTAAAGTTAGGAGAGACTGTGGTCTATCTTGTCAAGGCTCGAAGTGTATTAAGCCTAAGCTTGTATCAAGCTCCTATGGCCCGGCAGGTCAAACCAGTAACGGTTGAATGTCCATAGACACTTATTCAATTTTTTTTTTTTTCAGCTATAAGATCATATTTAAACACTTATCTTTTCTTTTTCTTCTTCCCTTCTTGAAATGAATATCCTCCTTCAAATAAAGTACATGTCCCTTATTGTGTTTTTGGAATTTTTCTGATTTGTTATTTTTTTGTATTTTTAGCTTTGTAATTTTTTTTTTTTTTAAATACTTCAAAATTTTTCAATTTTTTTGAAGTATATAATTTTTTTGATAATACTATATGTACTATAGTTGTGTCTACAATTGAATTTTGGTTTAAATGGTTTACCATTTACACCCCCCCATGCTTAAATGTTTCAATGTCCTCATTGAATGAAAGGGTGGATGCAAATGCATGCTCTGCTTTTCACTATCCTAGACTGGGTGATGAAAGGAAGTCGGAATGAGGAGATAAAATCTCTGTGCGGACGATTTTAAGTCTGATCTAGGATCAGAGTGAATAGTCGGGCTAGGAAGTGAAATGCATGACATGTGTGTCAATGAATGTATGCTCAGAATGCAAGGGTAGACACTATATGCAAACAAAGGTAAGAGTAAGAAAGGTGTAAAACAGCTATATACAAGGGTAGGTGTTGCTAAGTTTAACGCCTTTAGCTAGGCGAAAACTTAGTTGGTAGTTCAAAATGTAGGAGCGAAATGGTGGAATTGACTAGTCTGAGATCATGCGGCTCAATGAAAGGTTTCAGTCTTTGTCCATTAACAATAAAGGGTTCAGATTTGTCAAGTTCAGTGATCTCAACGGCTCCATTATCAAAAACTCTCAAGATCATGTCAATTCAGTGTTATGTAGCAGAGGTGGTTGTGTTTGTGCAAGAGAAGAATTTGAATCAGCGAAGAATTCAGTGTTGTGCACTGGTTGTGAAATGTCATGTGTTTGGTCTTGCAGTGCTGGTCTAGGTTGGACATACCTTTGAGCAGGTATGTTCCTAGGGTTGGGTTGTGCTTGGGATGGGAGTGAATGTGGTTGACGGGACTCCGTCAAGTGTGATAGCTGGGCTCTCATCTCAGCTAAGGCCGCGTCCTGTCTCTGCTGCATAGCAATATTCTGTTGTTGCATATCAGCAAGAGTTTTCATGATAGACCCCAACTGGTCATCTCGTGTAGGCCCAGATTGAGAGTATTGGGTGGGCCTGGGTTGGGGTTGCTAGTAGGCACGCGGTGGATAACCGTGTGATTGTGGAGGTGGTGCTCGGATCGGGTTGTGCAGTGGTGGTGTAGAAGGTTGTTGAAAAGGAGGTCTCTGTGAATTTCCCGACCACGAGAAATTTGGATGATTACGCCATCCAGGGTTATAGGTTTGTGTGAAAGGATCATTGTGAATGGCATGGAGCTCCTCCGAAGCTCCAGAAGGTGCAGGGAAGTCAGTGAAGGGAGGAACAAAGGTTCCTCCAACCGGTGAAGGATATAGAAATGGAAAATCCGGTAATGCAGTTTGTGTCACAGAAAGGTTATTCACAGTTTCCCTCCCTGTGGGAAACTGAGAAGAAGTGTTTTGTGCTGGTGACTGAGAAGAAGATGGGTGTTTTGAGAGAAATTTCCATAATTCATCTACATTCTTCTCGATTAAGCCTACTTTATCCAGTTGACTAGCCACTATCTCTAAGTCTTTGCTACTGGATTGGGCTTCATGTACCCCCGTGTGTGAGTGGGAATGTGAATAGGATTTTGAGACTCGGGAGGTAAAGGATTAGAAGTGGAGGGCAAAGAGAAAGATGTAGTAGCTTGGGTAGCAGTACCCAAGGGGAGTACAAGTTCTGGGTTTTGGGATCTCCTACCTTCCATTAAGTTGGTTTTTGAAATCACGTTTACTCTAATTCGATCCAACTCAATGGGAAAATTTTAATAATGTTCACAATAAAAATAGAAGAATCCCAATAAAATCTCAATTCAAGAAGACCAATCAATCGAAACAAATCGGAGAAATTTTTCCTAGAGGCTGCTACGCAAAATTATGTTGTACGCAAGCAATTGTTTCAAGCAATTGTACGTATCCTAAGATAAACCTAGCGAAGTGCAGACCTCTAAAATCCACTGGGAATCTGGATAAGACTGAGCGTGCGAATCCAGATCCTGTGGTTGCAGAAAGATGAGGTAGAAACCCATGTATTGTGGCCTTAAGTGATCGTGCTGTGTGCACGATAACATTCAACACAAGGCGATTAAAATCTCAAACATGGTTTCACCCAATTTTGAATATCTCCTTTTGATTTGATTGAAGTGATTAAAATGTGTTTTCTATGCTGCTCGTTTCACTTTTTAATAAATTCAGAACAAGTAGTGGTCTTCTTAACTTTAAGTCAAATGCAAATATGGCAGGAGTTAGAGTTAGGTAAGAAATGCGTACCTGACTCCAGCAATCTTCTAATGCAGATTTGACTTGAATTAAAATCTAGCAGGAAAGATATGCAATCCTAAAATGGATGCCTAAAGTTCTGCTGCTACTAGATAAGTATGAGGTCTTTTTGATCTTTTGATTTTTTTGATTTTTTTGAAAAAAATTTTTATATGCAATTCAAAAGTAAGGAAAGAAATTAAGAAGATAAAGAAATAAAGTCCAGACAGTCCAAAATTATTACAGAAATTGTGTGAGAACAAGCTCTCACAACTTATGACTAACAATTGTTCCTAATTAATAAACCTAAAACTATCTACACTAAAACTAATACCACCACTACTCCTACAGCTACTACGAGGCAAAACTCCACCAGGAAGACGGATCTGGAGCGCAGCGACTCCACCAGGAAGACGACACTCCTCCTCAAGTGCTGTGGAAAAACAAATGATTAGTAAATGACTCAAAGAATGTATACACAAATAATTCAATGGAAAATAAAAGCAATTATAACGAATGAATGAATGAAATAAATAATTTCTATATACAAAAGAATAAAAAGAAAATTTTGGTGCAAAGAGCGTTGCCTCCCCGGCAACGGCGCCAAAAAATGATATTGATGATGTGCAATGTGTATATAACACAATGGTTGTATGACAATGAATGATTATTGTTATGATCATGTCGTTGTAGTATAAGGTGTATAATATAACAATAAGAATGTCGTATAGTGGTGAGTATGGGTGAGTACTAGTCATTACAACCATTATTATCATTTGCTTATTTATCTAATTTTTACTGGTTTTGTTCCAGGTCGTTCACTGGGAGGCAATTTATTGAATTTAATTCAGTCACTCTTTGATCTCAAAATTATCCTCTAATTCCAAAAAGAAACTTTACATCTTATTAAAGAATGAATGAATGTGTGTTTTATTTACCTAATTACTAAGAAATACTTGCAAAAATACTAACTATGAACAAGCATCAAACAATCTATTATTATACTCTAAACTATGTATTTACAAGTTATCCTATTAGTACTAACATAATAGTACATAATACATTAGAATGCAATGGTGTAGAGACTTAACTTGTCAGTTTGTTATTTATAATAACATATACAGAAGTTTCAGTGACAGATATAAGCGTCGCTAAATCTCAGAAAACACTATATACAACCTAAAGAAGCAAACTGAGGTCTTTAGCGACGTTTATAGTGTCATTTTATTCTATTAGTAATTATATGGATTTACTTATACGTATGTATATTACTTATTCTACTACTGTATGTACAGTAAGTCTCTGTTCTTGTTATCTCTTGTGTTCTCTCTTTTTCTTCTCTTTGTGTTAACTTAACTCGTCTGTTCTTTTCTTCTGTGTTAACTCTTCTGTCTTAAGATACTTCAGAGGCTGCGGTGGGGAGGGGGTTAGGCTAATGTCATTAGTTTAAAACGTGCTGAGTTTGCGGGCGTGCTTTCCGAGGGATACACAGCACCCTAAGGGTGGGACCAGACCTCTACTAAGCGCGCCCTAATCTCAGATTAGGTGGCTTAATTACGTTTTCATATCAGCGCAAGGCCTCAGCCCAACGCCACATGCTCACACGCTCGGGCCCCCGGCCCCCACACACATCACACATTCTTCGCAAATCAGACAGTACATGGTTAACGGGTAATCGGATCGAATGGAATAGGATGCTGTTTCGGGCGCCCGGCGCCGTGACGACTGGTGAACCTATAGCATAATTAACTTATATGTGGCTGTGCTTGACTTGCAGCACACGATGTGGTGCTATTCCAGCGCCACATCCTGCGCTGGAAATCAGGCGCAGCTGCGTCTGTACGCGCTTTTGGCCCTCGATTTGGGGGCCATAAATTATTAAATAAAATAAAATAAAATATGGTAAACAAAATATTTACATAATACTACATAATTGATTAATTAATTTTGAATTTTAAATATGTTTACTATACAAATAAATTCGCTAAACTAGGCTGATTATACAGGTTGATTTAGGTGATTAAATAGTTAATTACTTATAAAATAATTAGTAAATGGTCTAATTGACCTTAAAAAGTTTTAATTTACATACTTAAGTATTTAATAGATATTTTTATTGTATTTTTACGAATTTATTTATGTTTTATTTAGGTTAAAATAGCTATTCTGGGTTGTTAAATTAAAACTAAGCTAATCAGTAAGCTATACTAGGTATAAATACACTTTAATTAGCTTAAATTACTTACTATATATATTATCCTAAGTTTATAGATTTATTTAATTTAATTATAGCTCTAAATTATTAATTTAGCTAAGTTACTCTATAATTTAGCTATTAAATATGTAAATAGGGATCTGTTTATATATATATACATTATTAAGTAGATACATACATAATAGTTTAGTATATATACATATATTTACATAGATTACATATGTATATGGATTTATGTATAGGTTTTATACATATTTACAGTATAACTATGTATCTTACTTACATAATTAGGCTATATCTTATAGTTATAATACTATGGAAAGGTATATTTACAGTTTTAAAATAAGTATGTATAATTAGGTTTTAGTAGGAAGTTAGAAAATGAGGGAAGAAGGGTTAATTAAGTTTTGATTTCAATTTAAACAGCAGCTAAGCTACTGTCAGAGAAGATGGGAAGGGAAGAGAATGTGCTGTTCAGGGTGTTTTGTTTAGCAGTAGCAGTGGCTTAAGCCACTGTCAAATGGGCTAACTGCTGCTGCAGTTAGTCCACTTGAAGAAGGGATGTATTCAACAGATGAGAGGAAAATTTAGAGAAGAAGGGAGTTTAGAGAAGAGGGGAATGTAGCTGCTAGATGCAGCATGTTGCTGTGTAACTGGGAGTAAGATAAAATTCAAAACAAACTAAAAATTTTGAGAGTTGAAATCCAAATCTGATAGGGGTTTAAATCCCACGAAAATCTCATAAGAATTCAGTTCAAATACCCACAAGGAAAAACCTTATCAGAAGCATCCTTTCAGATCAAAACTCAAATGGCATTGAGTTAGTCTTCCTAATGCCATAGACACCATGAAGGAAGACTTAACTCAATCAATTAAAACCAACAACATACAATCCCAGTTTCTTGCAACCTTAAGGAGTATGGAAAACTCCTTAGGTTAGAGAATCACCATACAGAAATGATCATCAACACAAATAGTATATGGCAGTTCTGAAATAGCAAAAAGAGATTAAGAATGCATTAAGGAAATTTAATGGAAGCTGGCGAATGCATTCAAAACAAAGTATAAACAGAATCATGAAAGGCTCTTCTGATTGGTTCTCTGTCACCAGAGAACTTCTCAGAGTCCTTGCCCACAATGAAAACCAAAAATCCCTTCAATTTGTCAGATCTGTCAAAACATTTCAGAGAGTAAAAATCCTTTAAAATCCAAATCAAAAGTGCTCTGACAAACTGAGGCAATCCATTTAAAACAGAGGGGCTTGTGTGAAACAAATGGAGTGAGTGAGAAGCCCCAAATGGTGCTTGTGACGCCACTTTCAGATCTGAGGCAGTGCACCATCAGATCTAAAATTGGGTCAGGATGTGTGGGTGATTGATGAAAAATTCATCGTTAAAAGGAAAAACAAGAATCAGAATTTGGATGATGGAAAAACAAAACATGAAGAGGGAGATAAATTGAACAATGAACAGATGATTCTTCCCCTCTGATCTGGACTGATCAGAGGAGGTGAGGGAGGGGATCTAATACTAATTCTACTCCTAAGACTAATCTAACTACAGCTAACATTAAACACTAACAATTAAAACTAAATCTATTCTAAACTACTGCAAAGTAAATCTAACACTACTTGTGCAGAATTAAAATCCTAAACTAAAAGGAAGAATGGGACCTATGGGTCCTTAGCCAGTGGCTAAGGAGGAAGAAAGGAGGAGGGTGACTCCAGCGGAGGGAAGAGTCTGCTAGTGAGACTCCAGGGTCGTCCTCAGGCGCTACGAGGTCCTTAGCGACGAGGAGGGTCGAGAGCAGGCAATGATTCCACAGCCGGTGGCTGTGAAATCAGGGTCTAGATGAGGAGGAGAGACTGGAGTGGACGAACTGATCGCTAAGAGATGTAGGAGGGAGCGATCCCTTGCGCACGACACCACTGAGGTGCTTAAGTAGCAGCTCAGTGATTGGAATCACCGCAAGGGTGAGGTTAATCAAAATTAAGCCGGCGATGAGGATGAGATGGGTAGAGCGTGCGGCGAGTCAAGAGACAGATCTGACCGTCAGATGAGATCTGGGAAGAGAGGTGAACGCACGCACCGAATCGCACGAAGGTTCCATTTGATTCCAACCGCAGATCGAGATCAAAAGTGCGATGGACGGTCGAGAATGGTTGTGTTCTTCGCGTGCTACAGTGCGCGTGAAGAACACCGGCTTCTCTCTGAAATGAGGGAAAACTTGCAGGAAGACCCTTGAACAAAGGGGTAGAAGAATAGCGTGCAGGTCCAAAAGTGAAAAGAACCATAACTGGAAGGGCCTTGCAGTCATACAGAAGGGTCCCTACGGCTTGCAAAAAGGTCCAAGAAGGAGTTTTGAAGGGTAGAAATGTAATGCATGAAGGACCTAATTGTAATCTATTTATTTCTAAGCCTAAATGATGTCCAATTGCTTTCAAATTTTTACATGTGCTTAATTGAACATTTAAGACATTGATTTTACTTCTGATTTGTCTTTTCAAACTTGTTTATGTGTTCAATTAATGCATGGATCATCATTTGTTCTTTAGTTTTCAGAATATCTCATTTTTGTGACCTAATTAGGAGGTTTTAACACACATTAAAAGTTTTAGGTCTTTTCTTTAATTCCCACACTTAACCCTTTTTATATGTTAATTTGATATTGTTTTGCTTAGTGTCTAGCTTAATTTCAACCTTTTAGCCATGATGAGTAGCCACTCATCACCTAAGCACCATTGACCGCCCCTCCTTCTCCTCTCAACCATTCAAAGGCCATTGGAGCCCACCTCCGAATGCCCTTATTTCTACTAGACTAGTAGGTAGTTCTTCATAGTTTACATGCTTTTATTTATTGCTTACTAGTGTAGCTCTTTACACTCCCCCAATGATGCATGCAAAATCCCCCCATAGTTTCCTGTATGCAATCGTTTTCTATGAGCTAGATTGATGTTTTTAAGCTTTCCTCTATAAGCTTTCCTCTAGTTCCATGTTGCAAACACTCTCTTGAATGAATGAAAGAAATTTTTCTATATATATATGTCTATGTGTTGAGAATCACCATGAGCTTGTTGCAATATATTTTGTATGATTAAAGTTGCCTACTTTTACTTTTTGATATTCTTGCAACTAAGCATGTCGTGTTTAAATACGTAATAATCATAAACCTCCATGCGATTTTAAGCAAGTAGAGCTAGAAAAGATCAATTTCAAATTTGCATAAATGCCTCCCAGAGACGAATGACCAGGACTCAAAGTCTCGTTATCTTTAGAAATTATTTTTGACAAACGTTTAGCGCAACTATACTACAATTTCCGATGACTTTAAAATGCACGAAAACAGCTCTTCTGTCAATGGGTGAGATGGAGTAGTATGGAAATTGTATCCAGGGTCATAAGATTGGGTCATAGTATCCAGGGTCAGGATATGGGTTAACATTTCAGCAACCCGAGAAGAAGGATCAGGCGAAGCGAAAAGTCATCTTTGCCACCATGAGTTTGGTTCCCACGGTTGTTCTGCTTCAGTGACCCAGGCTCCCAAATGAGCCCTTGGGTCCAAATTACCTAGATTCTAACCACGTCTAGATCCAGGATTAGCCATTTCGGATAAGAGGATAGAAGAAGGGTAAGAAGATCGTCTGGGTGATGCGACTCGCTTCCTTGGGAGTGGCTCCCAAGGTCCAACTTGGTGAGGTCTCAGTGACCTCCTTCCTTGTATACACCAGCCAACCCCTGGGTTGGTGTAGCCAGTTAGACAAGGCTAAGGCCCTATCAATCAAATGGTCCTTAGGATCAGATGACTGGATTTTTCGTTTTGGGTTCGAATTCCTGAAGAAAACTTCATTGAGAACCGACTGAAAGTGATTCCCACCTCTCAAGCTAACCCAACCAGTCTAGTTATGAGGGGACTAAGGGAAAGTTTCTTCCTTCGGCTTGCACCTCCAATTCCGTTGACCCCCAAGCCGCTGTCGTTTGACACTACCCGCAAACTTAGTCACCAGGTTTACCCAGAGAGGTTGAAAACACCCAGTAGTATGACAGCGAATTCGGGTTAATTTTGTGTTTTAGAATTTATTTTAACCCTTTTTTCTTCACTGGGGTTTGGAGTGGGTGGCTCACAAGGTAACCAAGCTCACCGGCTAAACACTAGACTTAGCTAAGTCTAGGATAGCTCAAGTGTGGTCTCTAGAGTGTAACCCTAAAGGTGTAACCTAAGGTTCATGCAATTGTAGGGTTTTTCTTTTCTTTCTTTTCAGCAGACCACAAGAATAAAAATAATTCTTCGAGCAAAATTGGAATCCAGATAAATTGAAATTTGGCAAGTAGATTCCATTTTCTATTATCTTTTCAGAGAATATTTTTTTATAATTTTACTATTTCAAACAAATTTATAGGGATTTTTAATTGTCAGGGGGTCAAATCTAAAATTTTGATCCCTGGTCAATTTTTTATGTTGAAACAATATCAAATGATTTTCAGAAATTCAGAAAAATAATGAAATTAAAGCTAATGAGATCAACTTTCAAACCCCATCATTCTTAGTCAAAATAGATCCACGAATTGCTCGAAATTGATTTTTGAATTTTGAAAATTTTCAAATCTGGGTCAGTTTGACCCCCTTGTACTTCACAAATTTTTTAAAATTTTGTACTTGAAATTTTCTCAAATAAATGGTGCCATTTGAAAGATGTTTCGAAAATGAAGTATTTGCCCGAATTTCAGAATTTTTTGCTCATTAATTTTTCCGCAAATGAATTTTTAAGTCAGAAATTGAAGTCTGGTCGAATTTCAGCAGGTGGTGAAAAAGCTTTTAAAAAAGTGTTTGAAATTCAAATTCAAATTCCACCAAGATGAGATTTTTTTCTTTTATTTTTATTTTCAAATGTTTTTTTTTCCAAAAATTTTTGATTTTTTTTGGAGGGAAAACTTTTTCAAATTTTTTTCTCTCTTTTTTTTTCAAGTAAACTAACCTAAGATTCAAACGGAAACCTAATCTAACAACCTAAAGAAAGATATTTTTGTTGTTTTTTTTTCTTTTTTCAAATTTTTTTTTTCAAAAAGAAATTTCTTGCTAAGAAAATAATCTAACCTAGAGTTCAAACAAAATCCTAAGCTAAGGGAGAGATGTGCACCTGCATTTTTTCTCCGCGCTCGCTGTGTGCGCAGATCCCCTTTTTTCCTAATTTTCTGCACAACCAAAAAACAAGCAGAGGAAGATTTGTCACTAAAAGCTTTAGATCGAAAATCAATTGTGTTTCCTCCCCGGCAACGGCACCATTTGACAAGGGGTGGAAATCTCGAGTTTAAGAAACGCAACATCATAGTACAATCACGAAATCCACTCGTTAAAAATAATTTCTAAAATAATGAGACTTGGAGTCCCAATCATTCATCTCTGGGAGGTGTTATGGAAATGCAAAATGAATTCGATCTTACTCACTCTACTTACTTAGAAACTCATGCCGGTTTATGATTATGTACGTATTCATGCACGACATGCTGTTGCAGTAGAAATATAAAATGAGCGCAGGCAACTGATTATCATGAAAAAGATATTGCAATCAAGCACATGGTAATTTTCACACATAGATATAGAGATATATAAAAGATGATTTCATCGATTGCATTAGAGTTACCAAACACAACTAGAAGAATGCTTGGTACAGGAAAGCTTGAAACATAAACTACTACATGAATCTATGGGGGGATTATGCATGCATCATTGGGGGATAAATATGGAGCTACACTACTAAGCAGTAATAAAGCAGTAAATCTACCAAGAACTATATCTACTTAAATAGCAGAAATAAGGGCATTCAAAGGTGGGCTCCGATGTCCTTTGACTTGGTTGAGAGGAGAAGGAGGGGCGGCCAGGGGTGCTTAGGCTGGCCCTTGGAGAGGTGAGGAGGATGTGATCCAAGCTTGGCGTGGAGGTGGTGGAGTCATGGTGGAGCCCGTGGAGATTGAGGTGTGAAGGGGGAGTTATGCTATGGAAGGTGGAATTAAGTCAAGAGTGGATGGGTGCAAACAGCCACCCCTTAGGTCTTTTTATAGACCTAAGGGAAGTTCTCTAGAGAATTATAGAATTTTCTAGAGAGGGCCTATGGTGGGAGCTCGTGAGAGAGGGAGAGAGAGGGTGGAGTGGTTCTTTTATATCCATAAAATGTGGATCTCAAAGAAGACCCTTCCTTGGTTGCTTAAAATAGCAACCAAGGGTGGCACCCAAATTTGGAGAGAGTTCTAGAGAACTCTAGTGAGTGTGTGGGTGTGTGAATGGATGTGTGTGTGTGTGTATGTGTTCATGCCCTAGGTGGCTAAGTGGTCTAGGTTAGGTCCTAAGAAGTTTGGGTTAGTGTAGGTCGCAAATTAGGGTTGCAAACCCTAATTGTTAAGGAGAAAATGCAATTCAACTTAACACAAGTTTAATTGAATGAGTGTGAACCTAATTAAGAGTGAAATAACTCAATTAGGTTAAGCTTAGGTCAATTGGACTCTCATTGAGTCCAATTGGACTTGTATGGGTTGAGATCTGAGACTAGGGTTAGGGTACCTTAATTTAGATTCCCATGGGATTGGAATTGGGTTTAGGGACCTAGAAACTCAAGATCCAAGCTTGAATTCCAAAATAGGAATTGGAGAGCAGTTCCAAACATCCAATAATAGTATCAGATGACTTATACTCAAGAATCAAAAGTTCAGACTTTTTGTCTGGACGTCCAATCAGAGTCAAGAGGGATTCAAGGTTCTGTCTTGGGTATTATGTAGAAATTGGACGTCTGACCAAGTGTCTAGACGTCCAATAACACTGCAGACACGGGTTTATGGTGTGCGGGTTGTGGCTAAGGGTCCTGGACGTCCAATAACTTATCTAGACGTCCAGATAAGGGCTAGAACTAGGGTTTTGAGGCTTCTTAGGCTATGGTGACCTAATCTACGGGTGGTTAAGGGTTGGGAAGGCTTCCAAGGCTATCCTAGGGCTAGGATTGAACCTAAGTTCTTCATAATTTAACTGCTTTACTTATTAATAGAATAGCATACCTCAACCCTTTACATTATTTCTCTACTATATTTTATTCTAATCTTCCACTCCAGCTCTAATGCAGCACTAGCTTCAAGTCCAGCTTCAGATCCACCTCTAAGCTTCTTATTTCCTGTAATTTATATAATGCACTTAATTAGTACACTATATCATTATTTCATGCATAGCTAAAGGAAAGTAATAAGGATGTAAATAATGCTTATGCATGCATGAATTACACTAGCTTATGCTAAGTTATAGCCTAATTTAGGTCAATTAAGACTTATGATTGTTGTGCAATCAGCCACCAAGAAGGAGAAATTACTATACAATTTGTCCAATTTGACCTAAATACATGATGATGCATATTATGCAATATTTACAATGCATGATGCTTATAATACTAAGAACATGCATTAATAGACATTTTTGTCTATTCAGATGTATGCACATCACACCCCCATGCCTATCTTTTGCTAGTCCCTAGCAAAAACTATATGCTATTTATAAAAAAATTAGGTCGTATTTCTTGGGCAAAAAGTTATTCTTCAACACTAGGAGATTTTTACAATGACCTAAACTACAAAGACACAACAGCGCCCGGGTGTCTGCCAAAATGTAAACTGGCTCAAGCCCTCGCCTTATTCAGAGAAGGATCTTTTTCTTCTTTTCTAATTTTTTTGGATTTTTGTGTTTAGGGTTTCGGAGTAGCTTTCTACTGCCACTCAACCCACCCAAGACTCGAAGAGAACCCTAAGTTCAAAGCATCTTTATGTGTTAAATGTGATAAACTCACTGATCGACGATTAAAACGGACTTCGGATTTCTACACCTCTAGGTGACCTTGAAAAGAAATTCTACCTAAAAGTGTATCTATTCGACCGGTAGCTTTCTCCCTACTTTTATTTTTTATGGGGTCAACACAAGGGCGAACCCAGTGTATATCTCCCTGACTTATTCTACTTCTCCGCTTCTTCCTAAGTGTTTTGGAATTATATGTGCATTTTTTAAGCTGAGTTCTCAGCAACCTACCAATGGGCAGTTACCCACGATAACTTGCCAGCCATACTCGTGCGGTGAAGTGTGGCTTATTTCTTTTTGTTTCTTTTCTTTTCTACTTTTATATTTTTTTTCTTTTTGGATATTTTTCTATTATTTTTTTTCCAAGTAGGTGGCTTCCTTGATCTAAGATTTACCTAAAGGCAGCAGAAAAGAAATGATCGTGTGACTGGGCTCTGGACAACCTACCAATGGGTTGTTTCCCACGATAACTTGCCAACCATACTACCCTAGAAGGTTCATTAGCTACTCAATTTCTGTTAAAACCGCCAAATAGCGAGTTAGTGCAAATAGTGTGTAGATGCTTAAACTTACAATCCCCTCAAATCGGAGGGCAGGTTGATAAGTCGTGTACTTATACCCCAACTTATTTAATCAAATTGAAGTAAATTCATAATGGTGAGGACTCGATAAACAAATCCACATTTTAGTGGACACCAAGGCTGATTAATCCCAAAGACCTGAAGGGTCTAAGTGTTCAGATCCTACTATATTATTCCCTAAGGTTGAAAAATCCTAATGCCAAATTATTCTTTCCTAATTCTTTTTTTTAATAAAGAGAAAAATAAGTAGAATTTACAAGAATTTCACATAGCTAACAAAATAATTTAGAAATGAATCCACCCCTCCATGCCTAGCTGATGCAATGTCCTTGTTGAAAATAAAATGCATGAGAAGCAGGGTAGAGTGAAGAAAATATCACCTGTATTCCATGATACTCGGGTCAGTTCTGAGTCAGACTACACAAGTGCTGAGTTTAATGCCATCAGCTAGGCAAAGTCCAGCCAAAGTAATCACATTAAGGTCAAAGCAACCTTATCAGAGACGGGTAATGGACTAACACGGTCAACATAAGGTTTTAGACGTTGTCTGTTGACCTTAAAAGAATTACCGATCTTTGGGTCAGAGATCTCAATGGCTCCATTGGAAAATATTCAATTGATGATGAACGGGTCATCCTACTTTGACCTAAGCTTGCCGGGAAAGAGCTTAAGTCGAGAATCAAAGAGCTAGACCTTCTGGTTTGGCTCAAAGCTCTTGCAGGAAATCAGTTGGTCATGAAGAGCTTTCGTCTGAACCTTATAGATCTTGGAATTCTCATACGCATTATTTCTAAGCTCCTCCAACTCAGATAGTTGGAGTTCCTGGTCTTTCCGATTAACATAGATCAAAGTTGCATTGCTTGATTGCCCAAAATGCCCGATGTTCAATCTCTACAGGTAAATGGCACACCTTTCCATACACCAGATGAAACTGTGACATGTTGATAGGCATTTTGTACGTTGTACGGTAGACCCAAAGAGCATCCTCAAGCTTTTGAGTCCAATCCTTTCGATTAAGCCTAACCGTCATCTACAGGATATTCTTGATCTCCCGATTGGAAATTTTGGCATGTCCGTTCATCTAAGGGTGGTAAGGTGTGGAGATTCTATGATTTACCCCATATTTTTCCAGTAAACTACGGAATTAGGCATTTGTGATGTGAGTACCACCATCGCTAATGATAACCCTCGGAATCCCGAACCAACTAAAGATGTTCTTTTTGACGAAATCAGTGATCACTTTGTGGTCATTAGTTCGGGTGGGAATAGCCTCGATCCACTTGGACACGTAATCAATAGCAACAAGAATGTACTGGTGTCCAAATGAAGGGAGGAAGGGTCCCATGAAATCGATGCCCCAAACGTCGAAGATTTCGACGGGAAGGATTGGGTTTAAAGGCATCATATCTCTCTTGGTTATGCTCCCAAGTGCCTAGCATCGGGAACACGACCTCGAGAATTCCTAGGCATCTATGAAAAACATGGCCAATAGAATCCAAATTGCAATATTTTTGCAGCTGTCTTTTTCCTGGAGAAATGTCCACCACACGCAGATGCATGGCAGAACTCAAGTATACTTTGGAATTCATTCTCTGGAACACATCGACGAATTATCTGATCAGAGCCAATGCAGTACAATTCAAGGTCCTCCCAGAAGAAATATTTGGCCTCAGATTTGAGTCAATCTCATTGTTGTTTAGTCCAATCCTGAGGGATTTGATCAACAGCCAAATAGTTTACTAAGTCTGCAAACCACTGGGTTTGGACACCTGATACTGCAAGAATAGTCTCGTCTGAAAAAGTATCAGCAATCGGAATATCCAGACAAGGAGAATCACTTAGAAATCTTGAAAGATCCGCCACCACATTCTGTGCCCCAGATTTATCTTTGATTTCAAGATTGAATTCTTGAAGCAGAAGAATCCATCGAATGAGCTAAGGATTGGCATTTTTTTTGGCCAAGAGATGTCTCAAGGTCGAGTGGTCGATGTAAATTATGACGTGAGACCCTAAGAGATAAGCTTTGAATTTCTCCAAAGCAAATACTACAACTAACAACTCCTTCTCAGTAACGATATAATTCCTCTGAGCCTCATCCAGAGTTTTGCTAGCGTAGTAGATGACAAAGGGCTTTTTGTCAATCTTTTGACCCAAAACGGCCCCGATCGCATAATCAGATGCATCGGTCATGATCTCAAATGGGGCTGTCCAGATCGGTGGTTGTAACACCGGAGCACAAGTGACTGCCATTTTAAGAAAATCAAACACCTTGCGGCATGATTCGTCGAATTCAAAAGACGTATCTTTCGTGAGAAGGTTTCTTAGAGGGCAAGCAACCTTAGAGAAATCCTTGATGAACCTTTGATAGAATCCCACATGACCAAGAAATAATCGAATTTGTTTAACAGATGTGGGAGGAGGAAGTTTCGAAATAGCATCAACCTTAGCTTTGTCAACTTCAATTCCCCATTCAAAGATTACATGACCCAAGACGATACCTTCTTGTGTCATGAAATGGCTCTTTTCCTAGCTAAGGACCAATCTTGTTTCGATGCATCTTTTAAGGATCAATTCGAGATTAGCAAGGCAAGAATCAAACAATTCTCCAAAAATAGAGAAATCGACCATGAAGACTTTCATAAACTCTCCCACCATGTCAGAGAATATGACTAGCATACACCTTTGAAAAGTCGCAGGTGCATTGCATAAGTCGAATGGCATTCTATGGAAAGCAAAGGTTTCGTAGGGACATGTGAAAGTCATTTTTTCCTGATCCTCAAGATGGATAGGGACTTGATTGTATCCCAAGTAACCATCTAGGAAACAAAAGTACTTTTGCCCAGCTAATCTGGCAAGGATCTGATCAATGAAGGGCAGAGGGAAATGATCCTTTTTGGTGGCTATGTTCAGCTTCCTATAATCGATACAAACTCTCCAGGAGGAAGCTAAACGAGTTGTACCAGATTCTCCTTTCTCGTTAGTCACAACTGTAATCCTGGCTTTCTTGGGAACAATTTACACAAGACTTAACCAAGGACTATTGAGATTGGATAAATGATTCCTGCGTCGAGCCACTTAATTATTTCTTTCTTGACCACTTCTCTCATATTAGGGTTTAGTCTCCTATGCATCTGACGAGAAGGGCGGGATCCATCTTCCATAAAAATTCTATGATTGCAATAAGATGGCTCAATCGCCCTAAGGTCATGGATGGTCCAACCAATTGCCTCCTTGTGTTCCTTTAGGACCTTGATCAGTTTAATCTCCTGCTCCTTAGTCAATCTAGCACTGATAATCATAGGGAGCATCTTTTTAGGTCCTAAAAACTGATATTTCAAACTCTCAGTCAATGGTTTCAATTCAAGCTGGGGCAAGTCTAAAATGGAAGGTAAGGATGATGCTGATGAAGATTCATCAAGAGGAAGAGGTTGAAAGTGAACAAAATCAATAACCTCTTCAGAATGTGGTGAGTTTGCCAAAAAGGTTTGCGAGTTGGATTCATCGAGACAAGAGGAACTTTCAATTGTAGAAACAGCCATACATGTCTCAATATTCAAGTTATCTTTCTCAAGTTCCTCAACATATCCACAATCCTCAAATTTGTTAATCGCCTTAAAAATATCCAATTTCAGTTTCCAATCCCCAAAGGTGATTTCCATGCTACCACTCTCACAGTTGATATTGACTTTAGTGGTAGCTAGGAACGGACACCCCAGAATGATGGGCGTGTTCATTAAATTTTCAAGAACATCCATGTCAAGGATAAGGAAATCTACAAGAAAATATAAGTCCTTAACCGTGACAATAACATCCTCAATAACACCTCTTGAATTTGTGACCGAATGGTCCTCTAACTGCAAGGTTACTGAGGTAGGCCGAAGTTCACCTAATCCGAACTTCTCGTAAAGAGAAGTTGGAATTAAGTTAATGGATGCACCTAGATCCAAGAGTGCCCTATCAAAGGTGTAATCTCCTATAACACATGAAATCAAAGGGGCACCTGGATCTCTCCTTTTCGGAGGAAGGTGATGCAGGATAATAGAACTAGCCTGCTCAGAGAGTATCACCCTCCTCGGAACAAATTCCCTCGGCTTACACTTCTGGGTATATAAATCCTTTAAGAATTTAGCATAAGTCGATATGTGTTTGATAGCATCGAGGAGGGGGATATTGATTTCAACATTCTTGAATATATTCAAGAGCTCCTCGTTACTATCAACAAACTTCTTCCTAGGTTTAATCAAGGCCTCAGGAAAAGGAACATGAGTCAGATCTTCAGAATCAGGTTCCTAGCCTTGATTTCTTCTTCAGAATTCTCCTTTCTTTCTTCAGGCTCACCAGGATTTTCTTGACTAGAGTAGGGTAGGTGTAGGTCCTGGGTTTGCCTTCCACTCCTCAGCGTAATGGAGTTGGCAGATGCGTACTGGTTTGGATCTTAGGGAGGGTTAGAAAAGATTGGAGGGGCTTGATTAGCCAAAAACCCCGGATTTGATGAAGCAGAAGAGGAAGGACCTACTCAACCACCTGAGCATGTGCGTGTGGGTCCCTCTGATTCCCATACCCTTGGGCTTGATTGCCCAGATTCTGTATGTTGCGCGGGTTGGGTACGGGTTGAGATGGCAAAGATCCAGGCTGACGGGTCACTACAACAAATAAGGGTTTTGGTTACGGTTAAAAACCATGACCAAATGGCTTATAACCATCACCAATTAGCAACAGCAAAAGTTGCGTTGCGGAAGGGTCTTTGGTGACGGTTCCACCCAAAACCATGCCTAAAGGTTTTAGTGACGATTCCACCTAAAACAGTGACCAAAGCCCTCACCGTTAGTTCACGGTTCCCTAACTGCCACCAAAGGGACCACTGTGACCAAAGGGTCCCTTTGGTCACGGTTAACCAACCGTCACCAAAGATCTCTTAAATAAAAAAAAATAAATATAAATATGTTTGATGAGGCCAATAGCTGAAATATCTAAAAAAAAGAAATTTTTTTATGGTGCAAAATAAAATGTAAATATTTGCAGCTTTATGATCATATCTTGCAACCCAGTAAAACGGATGCAAACATCTAATTTCATTAAACAAGATCATTATTTACTCCTAACAATATGTTAAGAGCAAAAAAATTTATTCTGGTTTAACATATGTTTATTCTCTCCTGGTTTGCTAACGGTGATTCAATAGCATTCCTTTCTTTCTCAAAAAAAAAAAAATAATATGTTAAGAGCTCAAACTAAAAAATACTCAAACCAAGCAAACCCATGTATAGTCAAAAAACTAAAATCGACATAAAGCCATACCAATTTATCATATCTAAGAAAATAAGTCAGAAATACTCAAACCAATATGATAAACCCATGTATTATCATATCTAAGAAAACAAGTCAGAAATACTTAAACCAAAATTGACCAAAATTAAACATTTTCGGCACATGAATAAACTATCAACATACAAACCAACACCCCTAGAACCAGATATGCTTCCTTGTTTCGGAGATATTGAGTACATTCTCCATCATGAATACACAATTGTGGGATGTAGGTCTTACTACCTAGCAGTAGCTACTGTTGTTCAAGTGCATTTCATGTTACACTTCGAACTTACATTTCAGCACAAGAAAAGTGCATGGCTGCAACTTTACTACACGGCAAACCAAGTAATAGTAGTTAATACCTATAAAGAATAAAATTGTTTTAATAAGCAATTTGCAAAGAACAATAAAAAATTCAACCTTCCAAGAGGCATGGCACTTCAACAGGAAGTAAATGATAAGATACAAAATGGGCATACGTCAACTTCTTGAAGTTGCATTTTATTTTATTCTAAAGTCTGCTGCCTATACATTCATTGGCAGATTGTTCTCAAATCACTTTAGATATTATTCCAAGTTTGAAACAAAATACAAATCTAGACCCACACAATGGACTATGATTTCCATACCCTCCAACAAAGTATTGTACAACTATTTGCACATTGACAAATCGCCTAAGGCCTAGTGTTCTTTCCAGCTGTGCTCTCTCTTCTCTCAAGGTTTCAAGCCATCTTGAATATATACCACATACGACTAGTTTTAAGGGTACTGCTAGTCTTCATTCAACAATGACAGAATAAACTCCATCTTCCCCCATACAATCACAAGATAATACTACATACGACTAGTTTGTTTAGGGTAACCAAGAAAAGTAGAATTGTGAGAGGAATTAGCAAAGAGTACTAGAACTAGGAGAGCAATGGGTCAAGTCCCTCACCAAACTAAGAAAATGCCTGCCTAAGATCTTCTTCACTTGCGTTCAGGTCAAGTCCTCCAACAAAAACCTGTAAACCAAATCTCTAAAAAATAGAGCTGCTGCAGAACACTTCCACAAGAAGACAAATATGAACCCACTGTTGTGTTGCTAGAATCTGGATCAGCCTGGCTTTGGGCACCATTGGAATATCCACCTGCAAGTCAATCATCAGAGTTCTAAACGTAGTTTCACAAGTGAAGCAAGTTGTACTTTGACAAGAAAGATCCCAAACTTGAATAACCCATCACATTTTTTATAGCAAATAACTGGGGACAAATCCTACTCTTAAACATTGGAATAACATACTCTTAACATGATACACAAATGTCACAGTCATGTTAAAGATACATGATACAATATTTGTTAGGATACTTGAGTTTTTTGTCATGTCCTCTGTTGTACAAATCCTACTCTTAACATGCAACACCACTGCCTTGGTGGAGAAGGTAATCCTAACATGAACCCAAAATAAAATCTGTAGCCACAGCAGCCACAGCTCTTGCATCTATAGTCACGCTTCCCTAAGATGACCATTAGCAGAGATTGCTATCTTTGATCGCTATCAATACTGCTGCTTATTCTTTGCCATGTTAACAAAGTATGAAAATGGAGCACCCTAGATGGGGCAATGAAAGGCTTCATGTGGTTTTCTTTGATGAATTCAATTCCTTATATTAACCTCATGTTAACATCTGTCAACAATTCACTGCAAAAACTTCTCATAATAGCTAATTACTGGTCTCCTTTTTCTCCTGAAAAAATTGCCTTAGTAAATTTAAACTCGGCAAATGAAAACCAAAAAAAAGATTGTCCATGAATTAGAACTGAAGTCTCTCTGAACAATTGCTCTATGTGGTTACTCATGAACTTCAATTTCAACTTTCAACATAGCAAAGATAATCTGATTGATTTACACTGCTTCAACTGCCAGAGTAGTGAGCGAGTTCAATATTGTACAAGTTGTACCTAGACTTCTATGTGTCAAGGCTGGAGTTATGTACTTTTCTAGTAATAATGTATTTACGCCAAAAGAAGTTGCCGCTTCATGTTGGGCACTCAATACTAAATCAACAAAACTATCTGGATCAAAAACAATTCGCATTCCCTACAAAAAAGACAGCAACATCAAGAAAAGGTTGAAAATTAGCAACAACACATTAAGCAGAAAGATTGGATTCTCCCCTCTTAGAGTTGCTTGAGAATGTTTAATTTTAAAAATGGAAGTTGAGTATTTACATTTTATAAGTACCTTGTTAGATACTTGGAACTCAAAACAAATTTCAAAATGCAGTCATATTTGTAATTGCCCTCTTCATAAAGCTATAATATCTAAAGGTGTACAGTTGCATAACTAAGACATCCAGTAAATACACTGGGAAAGCAATAATTTTTGGAGAGGGAAAAATAATGTTATATATTTTATTATCCGTGTGATGGGGTATATGATGTACAAACGATACATTAGGCATCAAGAAAACCAAAATGAGCTGCAACCAGAAGTACCTTCCCACCACCACCATGTGTAGGCTTGATTAGGATAGGATATCCAATTTTGTTGGCTTCTAGCTTCAATAATTCAATATCTTGTTCTTCACCTTGGTAGCCAGGCACAAGTGGAACCCCTACAACACCCATTATCCTCTTGGAGGCACTACCAAAAACACAAAGAGAAGGAATTTTGATTCAGTCATATGCATTTATATAAAGTTTCAAGTGGAAAGTGTTGCAACAAGAAGTAAAAAGACAAAAGTTAAGAGAAGATCTTCCATGGGTTTGGACATTTTTAGAGCTATCAAAGTAGAATATCATGCCTTTTGTCACCCATGTCATGAATGGCAGATGTAGGAGGTCCCACAAATGTCAGCCCTTTTTCTTCACAAAGTTCAGCAAAGTCAGCACTTCCTGACAAGAAACCATAGCCAGGATGGATGGACTTCAAAGTGAACAAATAAAATAAAAATCTCCATCTAGACTAAGGAGGCTTCTTCAAAGTTAGCAGAAGCAGCAACATCAGACTAAGAAGGCTTGCTGGATGCATTAATTTGATAGACAAGTGCATTTGCTGATAGTATGCACCAGGGTATTGGTAATGCTGAGGGCTATATAGTTGGCCATCATGCCCCATGGCTGGGACTCCAGAACTTGGAGCATATGCACTATAAGCGGCATAAGTATATCCATGGTACATGTCTCCATAAACTCCCTGCCAATCGAGTAACAGTATCAAGCACTACTCAAGCAAGACATCCACCATGTACAAACAGATAGCATCAAATTTCATGTTTCCATTAACCATCTAAAAGGAATGATATTTTCTTTTGAAAAGTAAAAGCCATGATATATTAAAATTAAGGATTTCAATAAACCATTACATTTTGCATGATTAGTTGCAAAAAGGTAGAAGTTTCCAGCTTAATGAGATTATATTAAAAGTGAAACTCAAAAACAAACTCTAACAATACATTTTGATTACAATAGAAACACAAAAATGGAAAGACTAGAATCTATTTTTTTTAGAGAAAGAAAATCTTCATGAAATCCTACCAATAAGGAAAAGATTTAAGTAATGTCAAGCTACACAACCCTTAAAGGGCCTTAGAGACAACTACCCAAGCTCGAGTCCACAACCTTCTTTGTCAGATATCACTCATAAATCCCAAAGCACTTGTTTTTTTTCGAGATCAGAAAAATGGTTGAAATCAAAATTAATTAATGGATGAGCCCATGCCCATATCACTCTATTATGAAGTAAATAATGTATAACACTCCTGAAAATCACATAGAAACAAGCAAATTGTCTTCTAAGAAAAAACTTCTCAATCAAAATGAATTTGTATTTAGTTTTCCAAGCAAAACAAGGATAAAAGGAATCCAAGACACCTTTCAATTCACAAAAAATAGGTAATTTATAAGACCAAATTTGTTTGATTAAACTCCCTGCAAATTGCATTCTTCATGCATACTTAAGTGCAAAAGAAGCTCATTCAAGCAGCAGCTGAATCAAATAAACATAAAAAGATAAAAAAAGGTAGCTAGAAAGTAGGCAATTCCTCATTAATAAAAACTAAATTTAAAATAACATCCCAAATAGCCACAGCATGCACAATTAGCAGACAAAAGCACATAAGAAAAATAACAAAAAGCAAGAGACTTACGTGTGGTGACATCTCAATGCCAGGGCTTAAATATCGAGGATACTCCCACTCATTAACTAAGTCATCACAAATCAAAAGAATAACATGATGAGAATGGTTTGGGAAATAGAATGTATAAAGCAGTACAGGATCCAAAAACAAAAGCAAAGATAGATAGCTCACTGAAATGCCAAGAATCAAATATAAGCATGTATACTCTATGAACTTCCAATATTTCTTTACATCAAAATGTGAATGATTCTCCCATATGTTGTCATTTAAGAGGGGTAATTTCAATCATTCTTCACCTTAAGAAGTGCATGATCTTGTAATGTGTTCTTGTTATTTAGGAGCGTTGTATTGATTAATGAAGAGAACCCATAGAAAGATCGACATATGGAATTACCCAATACTTGCTTTATATATGCACCAAATTATATGAAAGAATTGGCAATACAAACCTCCATAATAATAAGCTGGAGTAGCATGTCCATTAGCATAGCACATGCTTGGATCCAGGAAAGCTGGCATCACTGGTGTGGCAGACCGCTCAAAAGAAGGCAATTGCCAGCTCAAAATATCTGGTTCATGTTGAGCACTAGAAGCTTGAATAACATGTCAAAGAGATAGCTCAACATTTACCAATATATGCAATTCAAAATGCTTTCCAATTTTCATTAACAAACAGCAAAACCAATTTCAAATTATATAAGCACATACATAAATAGGGACACACCTTCTTTGTAGCATCTGGAGCATCATTGCTCTTTGTCTGTGAATCCAAAAGAAAGCTTTTACATCATGTCAGAAGTTTCTATACATTATAGATCAAGAATAAGAAAAAAAGTTAGCTATGCTATCAATTTAAGTTTTCAAAATGAGTTCAACCATCACTCCACAAAAATCATCGGAGGATCAATATTGACAGTAAAAGCTGGTAAAAACCACAAAAGGAAACTTTTGCCAAACCACAATGAAATTCAGAACTTCATATATGTTGAAGAAGTAAATGCCCACCCCCAAAGCTTGACCAGAACATAAACCAGCAGAGACTTGTACCCCTAAATAGAAATAACCCAAACAAGCAACAAACACTAGCACAAACAACAAAATCACCAAAAGATGCATAATCTGAATAGCATATAGCCCACCTCTCCAAACAAAGTTGAGCACAACTAACCAACAAAATCAAGAAGCAAACAAGTAGCTTATCAATTGGATACACATCAAAAAATACTAAAAGCAAAAATCAAGAAGCACCCCCTATAACTGAAAAGTCATGCGGTCTACATACCCACAACAACAAACTCCACTTAATTAAACTTGTGTTGCTCCCAAGGCATACTAGCCTACTCCATGTTTCAAAAATCAAAATTGGGCATATTTGTAGATCGAAATTTTTTCTTTTGAAAATTACTTCCCTTCATTTTTCGATAACCTATTTACAACTTTGGCAAATTTTAACATCCCCACCTACAAGAATCGACACAAAAACCGTACAATGAGCCTTCCTTGTATAGGCTTACACGATTAGGAACACACACACGCAAAAACTTAAATAACAGAAGAAAGCCCTACTTCAGAAACAACCATAAAAACTCCTTCCAGAACCAATAAATACCCACCAATCACTCCAAAAGCATCGTAACATACACAGGCACAAAGACTCCCATCATAGCCCCAACCACCCAAACAACAATCAAAAACCATACCTTGAACACCAAAATCTGACCTTTACCACCAAAAGAAACCCCAAAACAACCAACTCCACATCAAAGCCACCCAAAGACACCCCAAAAACCACAGCAACAACCAAGCACATACAAAACCAATCAAAATCGAAGAACGGCACAAAGGGGGCAAATGGGAAAGGGGGGATACGATTAGCAGTGGCAGCAATGGTTGCCATGGTCGCTAGATCCAAGCAAAGGTAGCCCCTTTTGGGGGGGTTTAGGGGAGGAAGAGATCTAAGAGAGAGGCCTAACTTAAACCCTAGCGAGTAGGTAAGGTAGGGGGGAGCCGCCGAGGGCAAAAAGGGTTTTGGCCACACAAAGACGTTGATAGGGAAGGGGAGGCACCACTATTGTTGCCACCGCCATTGAGGCACCGCTGTTGCGTCAGGAAAGGGAAGGGGGGAGGTGATGCCATTGGTGATTGGGGGATTCGGGAGAGGGAAGGGGAAGGTGTTGTCATCGGGGATATGGGAGAGGGAAGGGGAAAGTTGGCGGCGTCATGGAAGAAATTCGAGAGAGGGTGGGAGGGAAGGGGAAATTTTTGGAGGGAAGGCTATGGTGATGGTTCCACTTGAAATCGTCACCAAAGGGAAGGCTATGGTCACGGTCCCACTTGGAACCATCACCAAAGGAAGGCTATGGTCACGGTCTCACTTGGAACCATCACCAAAGACTTTTGTCATGGTTCTCAATCCTATAATGAAAGGTTATAATAGAAAACAAATCTCACTCTCCCATAATGGTTACGATTTTGAGTGGAACCATCACCATAAGTTACTTTTGGTCACATTCCCAAAATTGTCACCAATTCTCCTTTTCCTAGTAGTAGGTGTTAGTAATGAGCTCGGTTTGCAAGTTGTCCAGCGAGGTTTTCATTTGTTGCATGAGCTGGAACATAGATCCCTACATCTCTACCATCTAACGGTTCAAATTAGCCTGCCCTATGGGTTGACGAGCATTCCAAACTGGCTGA
This sequence comes from Thalassia testudinum, assembly GCA_037157565.1. NCBI lineage: Eukaryota > Viridiplantae > Streptophyta > Magnoliopsida > Alismatales > Hydrocharitaceae > Thalassia > Thalassia testudinum. Next base: position 143,034,848 of record JAZHRO010000063.1, read on the forward strand.
TTGACCTGATTTGGGGGCAGCAAAGTATAAACATGACCCTGACCCATTGGTCTTTGTGGAGCATAGTTGCTAGGTCGAAATTGGGTTTACTACCCTAGATTTTTCCAGGAGAAATTGAAGTGGTTCCTCTAACCCGAATTATAAGCATTGGAATTGGGTTAGACCTAACGTTCTCCTGTACAGCATAGACATCCTCATAGGGCGAGGATGGAGAGAAAGAAAGAGAGGGATCAGAGAAACTAGGATCAAAGGCCCCAGTTTGGAACCCGTGGGGTTCTGAGCAATGCTGTTTCACAGGTTGAGCCGCATCTACTTGATTCACGAACTCCCGTCCAAAAGGAGCTTGCGAAGAATGGAATCCCAAATTCTGGGATTGAGTGGATCAAGAATTGTTCACAGAGTTTCCAGCCATCTACTTCTCCATCCTTTTGGTAACCAGGTCCACCTTATCTAGTTTATTACAAATCAACTTTATATCGAATGAATGAGAGTGATGGACCTCATTAACATTCGATCCGAGTTGTTGGGACCTGTTAAATGTATCCATGGAGGCATGATTGATTGAATTTTCACTCATTTCCTCAAATAAATCATGCACACTATCTGCATCTTTGTTGAGGAAATTGCCTCCACAAGAAGCATTCATGTAATTTCTGAGTTGCTCAGTCAACCCATGGTAAAAGATCTGTGCGAGTTGCCATTTCGTCACCTCATGGTGTGGACACTTCTGCAATAAGTCCTGGAATCACTCCCAGGCAACATGAAACTACTCCCTCGGCCGCTGGGTGAAAGTAGTAATTGCCTACCTCAGTGCATTAGTACGTCCGACTGGAAATAATTTCTTTGAGAAAGCTAATTTAAGATCGTTCCAAGATGCTATCGACCTTCCTATGGTCCTGTACCAATGAGCAGCCTTATCCCTAAGAGAGTGGGGAAAGAGCCTCTTGATCATTTGCTCTTCATTCACGTTTCATACTTTGGTGGTCTAGACCAAAGTGGTCAAGTCCTCCAAATGCTGAAATGGATCTTCAAAGCCAAGCCCATGAAAATGTTTAATCAAGCTTAACACCTGGGGCTTGATTTCAACATCTCTAGCTAGAATCTGGACAACGGAACATTCCCCATAATTTGAAGGATCATAAAAATCCTTTAAGGGCTAAGCACCCTGCACTCTCTAGAACCATTCTTGTATTCTCTACATTTGTTCCAGCTACCTTTAAAACATCTCTTGTTGATTCTGAGGCAGAGGAGGTTGTTGATCGGCCATGGGATCAATTTAGCCAAAATTCAATCTACGCCTCCTAGAATGATCTAATGGTCCTTCCAATCGAGTATTCAATGACCTCCTTCCAAGCATAAACTAGGAAGAGGTCAGAAGGACTGGCGATAAGAACCCTGCAGCACAACAAAACAAGCCTATCCTTAAGTTGGGTAGCCTAAGGATCTACAAACTCTCAAAATTTATCTTAAGATTATAGGCGATTTACTCTACTTGTATCCAATCAGTCCAACTAATTAGGAGGGGCTGGGGAGAAGGTTCTTCCTTTCGCTTGCGCCTCCGGTTCATAGGGTACCCCCCAACTGCGGTCGTTTGATGCTACTCCCCTAGCTAGACATCATATTGATTAGTACAAGCAGGTTAATCATGAACAATCTCAATCTGGGCCCCAAAGAGCGAATCAGTCCTTAAGACCAACGTCTAATCAATTTTAACTTAGGCTTAGGATTGTAGTGCTTATGGAATGTGGTGGGCCCTTAAAATGGGTTGTTCCCTTAATGATTGATTGGATATGTGTGAGTGCATGCACAACCAGGATTTTCAAGCAAGATTATTTGGATGAGTAGATTTTAAGATTCAAATCTTGCTTAAGTAGCTTTCAGGGTTTAGAATTAGGTAAATTCAATCAAGTTCAAGAGGCAAACCTGATTTTCAAAACATGGATGAAGATCTTTTCCTTTTGAAATCAAAAGTAAAGTGGAGTGCCTAGTATTAACCAAAATTGTAAACCCTAAGGGGAAGCTACTTGATGAGTTGATTTTAGATGAAGTGGTGCGACCCAAACAACTCAAACAATTGGCCTTAATGCACCACTAAGTTAGGCACATAAGTGGTTACCTAATCTGATTTCTACTCAATTATGTGTTTGGGAGTGTGTACCAGTTCCACAGGTTAGAATCCCGGTTGAGTAGATAAAAATCAAGTTAGGTTATGTGCCTCGAATGTGGGTGTATGTAGTGTGTATGTTAATTTGTCCCATAAGAAGTATCTTTTTGTTTGTTTATTTTTTTTTATGAGGGTGAGATGAGTGGGGGTGGAAATCAAAGCATCCAAACTAATCCTAGGGTTTATACGAACACCTAGGTTAATTAGGGTTTGAATTAGGGTTGTGGAATGAAATCTATGGAGGGGGGAAGAATGGGGAGCACTTACAATTATCTTCAACTGCACTTTACTCCTTTCTATCGCTTGAAGATTCCCTATTGAGGTACCTGCAAAATAATAGAAGAGAAATAAAAGCATGTTAGAAAATAATTAAGTGTGTGAAATGCGGAAAGAAGATCAAGATTCGTTGCCTCCTCAGCAACAACACCAAAATGTTAAAGCGGAAAATCGTTGCAAACGGAAGTTGAGTTTTGAAAACCCGTCGTTATAGTGTGATTTGCGAAGAAATCCGCCAACAAATAAATTTTTCTGAAACTCGAAAAGAATTCCGAGTTGAACACAGGGAGGCTACATCAATTTGAAATTCGTGATTTTTTTTTTGTTTTTGTTTGGAAGGCGAGATAATCGCAATGAATTCGATATTAACATTGAGAGAGAGAGAAAGAGAGAGAGAGAACTAACACTTTATAATATGGATAATGTTTTACAACTAGGAAGCGAGAAATATTACAACTAGAAAGTGTGAAATATTACAACTAGAAAGCAGTAAAATCTACTCTAGAAAGTAGTAAAGGGAAAGGAGGTGAGAAGTTATCCTCCACGACGACTGCTTGGAGGACAAGCCAGACGAGGTGACGCTTGGAAGACGGAGGGCGAATACGAAAGACGGAGAACGAAGTGGGAAGAACCAAGGGCAAGGCAGGGCATCATCGTCGCGAGATCCACTTCCGGAATGGGGGCGAGAAAAACTTTAATTTTACCTCTAAAAGTGCATCTCGGGTTTGAAACAAGCTTCTTTAAAGCTTTGGAGAGGGAGAGATGTGAAGGAAGGGATGATTGAAATGTGGGGGGCGTAGTATTTTGATAGGTGTAGAGGTCATTTCAAGTTAAAAACATTAAATGATGGGGTCTTTAGTGATGGATATAAACATCACTAAAGACCCCACGTCGCTGAACGTGCACGCATGCTCGTGCTTCCTCCTCTCCTTGTGCTTCAACGCCTCATGCACGATCACATGATCTCAGCCATCCGATCGTGAGATCAGACGACCGCTTCTTCAATGCCTTTGCGCGCCCGCATGTGATAGCACGTTGTATCACATGTCATCGCACGCATGCGCGATCCTCACCCATAGCTCGTGCCACGTTGCTCGCCTCCCGCCTGCACGATCGCCATCCGACAGCCGAATTGAGCCTCTCCCATGCCCGTGCCTCAATTTGAGGTGAGGCGGGGCTCAAACCCGCGCCTTCTTCTTCGTGTGAAGCCGCACGACCGCTAAGCTACACAGTCACTTGAGGCGCATTTGTGAATTTAGGTGTGAGCTCTTTCTACCATTAGTTCTTGATCCAACGACTGAGATCATCCACACAATTGAGGAGAGAGAGGGCAGTGGCAAGTCCTTGGGTCAGTTGGGCAGTTGGGATGGTGCCACGTGGTGCCATCTTGGCCGTCCATCTTCTATGTCTTGTACATGGTGCAACGGATGTCGGATTGGACTAATTTTCATGCCTTTAGGCTACGATCGTCGATCTGAACCCATCCGTGCTGTCAGATTTGTCATCTGAAGTGCAGATTTACACCATCTGGGCCCTTGATCTCTGATCTTCCTTGGATTATATCTGATGCTACGGAAGTCCGATCAGGGCGATCTTGGAGTTGTTGAACTATGATCATTGCCCTGATCAAATCCGTACGATTGGATCTTAATCCGAGGCCCCGATTAAATGTCGCCCTTCCCTGGCCACCAAGAAGAAGAAATTACTATACAATTTATCCAATTTGACCTAAATGCATGATGATGCATGTTATGCAATATTTACAATGTATGATACTTATATGATACTAAGAACATGCATTAATAGACATTTTTGGCTATTTAGATGTATGCACATCAATTAGTTTTTGGATCGAAAAGGTCAACAGTGCCGTAAGGATATGTTTTGAGGATAATAAATGGATTGGCTCTTTGATGCATGATTACATATTTTTCCTGGCAAATTAAAATTCAAATGGATCGGTCCATTTGAATTTTAATTTGCCAGGAAAAATATGTACTCATGCATCAAAGAGCCAAATGTATTGATTGATGTCAAAATGTTTCCGAACAATATATTTATCATGAAATTTCTTTGTATGGTCTTTGTAAATCCGCGTGTTTTCATAAGAGAAATTACGTAATTCTTCCAATTTGATTAATTGTAATTTCTTGTGGAGACCGGTGTCAGATAAATCCATATTTAATTATTTTATTACCCAAAAAGCCCTTTATTCAAGTTCTACTGGAAGATGGCATGCCTTCTCAAAAATCAGATGGAAAGGAGACATGTCAAGCAGGGTTGTAAAAGTAGTACGGTAGGCCCATAAAGCATCATCTAATTTGTTGGACCAGTCTTTACTATCGGGCCTAACCATCTTTTGTAAAATATTTTTTATTTCCCAATTAGAAACTTCTTCTTGGCTATTTGTTTAGGGGTAATAGGGAGTGGAAATTTTGTGATTGACCCCATATTTTGAAAGAAGGTGACAGAATTGTGAGTGAGTGACGTGTGATCCTCCATCACTAATAATGTCCTTTGGAATGTCGAATCTTGAAAAAATGCTTTTCTTAATGAATTCGACAACCACACGGTGATCAATGGTGCGGGTGGGTATTGCTTCAATCCATTTAGATAAGTAGTCTACTGCAACTAGTATATACAAATACCCAACAGAGTTGATGAACGGTCCCATGAAGTCGATGCCCCATGCATCAAAAATTTCAACCTCTAAAATTGGATTAAGGGGCATCATATCTTTCCGAGTCATGTTGCCGATGCTCTGACAATGCACACAAGACTGAACAAAAGCATGAGCATCTTTGTGCAAGCTGGGCCAGAAGAATCCAGAATTGAGGATCTTAGCTACAATTTTCTTGCCCAAAAAATGTCCACCACAGGCCATTGAGTGACTGATAAATGCCAGTTTATCATCATTTTTATGCATTAAAACAAACCTAGCTCTTAGGAATTTAACTCCGCAAACGAGTTTTTGGGCTGCATTAGGCATAAATTATGTTAGGCATGCATCACACATTTTTGTTATCTTTTTGATGTGTTTTTGTGAGTGTTAGGGATATGAAAATACTCAAATCTCAAGAACCCTAGCACTCAGGAAGGCAACTGGTGAAGGAGAAGCTCAAACCAGCTGGAACTCAGCTTAATCCAACTCACCATAGGTGGATTCCAACTCACTTGAACTAGGGTGAGCTCATCCTAGCTTCATTCAGTTGAATGGTAGCTCAAGAGAGCTCATCTTAGCTCACCTTAGCTCAAGTCAGCTCAGATCCAGCTCAACTTAGTTGAGTCTAGCTCATCTCAACTCCCATCAGTTCACTGGGAGCTCTAGCTAGCTCAGCTGAGGTGACGAGAGTTCACCTCAGCTCAGGACCAGCTACATCCAACTCCACTAAACTCCAGCTAGCTGAAGATGACTTCATCTCAGCTCAGGAAGCTCAAGTCCAGCTCCCAGGGTTTTAGCTTAGCTCAACTTAGTTGAGCTAAGATACCTTAGCACTCCAACTAGCTTGGTCATCCCTGGGAATATCAGACCCAGCTCTCCTCAGCATTATTCAGCAAAAGCCAACTTGCTTTAGCTTGCCTTAGCAACTAGCAAAGAACTAGCAAGCTAAGCTAGCTAAAGTAACTCCATGCCACCTTCTTTAGTAGCTACCAGCTCCCATTCAGCTCCAAACAATTTCCTCCAGCTCCTCTCCTCTAAACCTTAGCTCCAGATGCCTACTCCTTTACCCTACTACTAGCTAAGCTAGCTTAGCTAACTTAGCTTAGCTAAGCTCCAACTCCCTTGGCCATCCACCACCCTAAAACCCTACCTAATTAGTTCCACCAACTAAGCCCACCTAAGACCACCTAAGCTAGCTCCACCTCTACTCCATGTTGGCACCAACCCTCACCACTCTTCACCCCTCAACCACCACCAAAAGGAACCATAAGTTGGTGCCAAAAACACCCATAACCACCCCTCTTTGGTGCCAACTTTTCCCTCCAAAAATCCCCCCATCTTAACCCTACACATACCCTTCAAGCCATCACCACCCTACACCTACCCCCCCTTCTAGAACCCTACCTTGGCACCACCTAATCATCCTTCTAGAAGCTCATTTTGGCGCCAACTCAAGGGGCACCTAAGGGTGGTAGCCACCACCCTTAAGTTGGCGCCAAACCCTAATGACCCTAGGATCAACTAACTACCCTAGAATCCCATCCTAGCCATCCATTCCAAGAGCCATCTACAACCCCCATCCTACTCTATAAAAAGACCTATAACCACCACCATGTCATCATCCTCCATTTAGTTTAATTCCACCATATATCCACCCTAACTCACGACCAAGGAAGGAGAAGAAGAGAAGAAGATTAAGGGGCATCCTACTTGCCCCCTTTGTGCCTTCTTCCCCTTCTCTCTTCTTCCTTGTGCCATGCCAAGGAGGATATTCTCTTCATTCAAGGAGGATGGCCAGGCATTGGAGGAGATAAGGGTGGTGCACGCCCACCCTTGGAGAGGACTTGAAGGTGGTAGCTTCCACCTAGGAGGAGCATAGTGCACGCCCCCTTTGTGGGCTTGTCTTGGAGGACACTAATGACATCGAAGATTCTAACGCGAAAAGGGTTCGAGTTTGGAAAACCCATCGTCGTAGTTTGATTCGTGAGAAAATCCGTCGATCAAATAAAATTTATAACCAAGACACTAAAAGTGAGTCCCAAGTCGAACACGGGGAGGCAAACGTTTGCTTTTGACAGAAATGCATTTTGCTTTTATTTGTTTTTGTCGTTTTTGTCTTTTCTAATTTTTTTGGTATTTTTAACAAGCAAGAGATTAGGTCGATGAATTTTTATCTAACTAATATACTTGCAAAATATAAGAGAGAGAGAGAGAAAGAATCACATATATCCCAACAAGTGTTTCCACAACTATGAAAGTGGGAAAAACTATACTAGAAAGTAGTAAACATAGATGGAGATGAGAAGAATCCCCTTCGACGGTCGCTTGGAGGACGACTCGCTCTGATAGTGCCCGAATGAAGGTAGTGAAAAGTGGGATGAAGGAAAATGACGACGGAGGAAGGAGGACAGGATGGGACATCGTTGCAGTGAGGATCTACTTCCCAAAGTAGGTGAGAAGACGACCACGGGATGCTCCACGAATGGGGATGAGGGGAGGGAAAAATATTTGATTTTCTACTCTAAAGGAGCATCCCAGGCTTGGGACAAGCTCTCTCTAGAGCCTTGGAGGTGGTGAGAGGAAGAAAGGAAGAGACGAAGAAAAATGGGAGGGGTAGGGGTCCTTTTATAGTGGAGGAAAGAATCAAATTCGTATATAAGACATTTATTTAGTGACAGTCATAAACGTCGCTGAAGATCCACCGCAAACGTCGTTGAAGACAGCCCACGCACCCACCCATTGCTGCGCTGGCGTGCGCTCTGCTCGCTTATGTTGTGCGCCTCCACAAACCCTTGTCGTGCGCGCACGCACGCTACGTGCCTAGGCGCCTCACGCCCACGCACGCTGCTGCTACTACCGCTGCCTTGCGTGCATGCCTCCGCTCGCGCACACACACCTGTACTGCTGCGCCTGCATGCGTGCATGCCTCCATGCGCACGTGCACACCCTCGCTGCTGTGCGCGTGCAGTGGCATGTGCGTGCGCATAGGCAGCCTAGGTTGCGCCTTGTGATGCGACCTGAGCCATCCATCTTCTCTCTGTTGTAGGGTGCTACAGAGGTCAGATTGAGTCGATTTTCAAGCCATTGGGCTGCGATCGTCGACACAAATCCATCCACATAGTCAGATTTGTCATTTGAAGTTCCAAATTACATCACCTAGTCCCTTGGTCGTTGATCTTCCTCAGACTGCATATGGTGCTACGGGACTTCGATCAGGGCAATTTCGGAGGCGTTGAATTCCGATCGTCATCCTGATCAGATCCGTATGGTCAAATCGTCAATCCGAGGCTCCAAAATAAATCTCCATCTCTCTTGACCACAAAAAGGATGCAATTAACCTAAAATATACACAACTACTCTAAATGCAAGAATAATGCATGCTATGAAATATTTATAATATGAAATGCAAATCTAAGCCTAGGATGTGTCTACATCATACCCCCATGCCTATCTTTTGCTAGTCCCTAGTAATATTAAACTAGATGCTATGTATAAAAGCAAAATTAGGACTCAATCGCTTAGGCCTAAGTCGTTTATTAACAATAGAAAATTTCAACTAAGGTTCTAAACTATGAAAACTCAACAGTATCTGGGTGTCTGCCAGAATATAGACCACCCAAATCCTCGTCTTATTTAAAAAGGGAAGATACATTTTTTGTTCTTTCTTCTTTTCTAATTTTTTTGGACTTTTGGAGTTTGAGAGTTTCAGGATAACTTTTTATGACTACCCAACCTACCCAAGACTCGAAAAGGACTCTAAGTGCTAAGCATCTTGTGAAAGGGTGATAGACTCACTAGGCAGCCGTTAAAACGAACTACACGTTTCTACAACCCTAGCTGACCATAAAGATTTCTGCCTAGAGGTTTATCTTTCTGAATGGTATCTTTCTCTCTACTTTTAAATTTTTTATGGGGTCAACACAAGGGCGAACCCAGTGTATATCTCCCCGATTTATTCTACTTCCTCGCTTCTTCCCTAAGTGTTTTGGGAATTAGCATTTTTGTGAGTTGGGCTCTGGACAACCGGCCAATGGGCTATTACCCACAGCAACTTGCCAACCATACTCGTGTGGTGAAATGTGGTTTTATTTTTTTATTTTTTTATTTTCTCCTTTTTCTATTTTTTTTTCTTTTTGGGTACCTTTTTTTTTCTTTTTTTTTTCCTAGGTAGGTGGCTTCCCTGATCTAAGATTTACCTAAAGGTAGCATGAAGAGAATGGTCGTGTGGCTGGGCTCTAGACAACCGGCTGATGAGCTGTTACCACAACAACTTGCTAGCATACCACCCTAGACAGTTCATTAGCTACCCAATATCCGTAAAAACTGCCACAAAGTGAGTCAGTGCAAATAGTGTGTAGATGTTTAGACTTAAAATCCCCTCAAATCAGAGGGCGGGTTGATAAGTCGTGTACATATCATCCCAATTTATTCACCAAATTAAAGTAAAATTACTTGGTGAGGACTCGAGACTAAGTCCACATTCAAGTGGACACCCAAGCTAATTAAACTCAATGACCTGAAGAGTCTAAGTGTTCAAGTCCTACCATATCGTTTCCTAAAGTTAATAACTTCCAAATGCCTAAGTTCTCTTCTCCTAATTTCTTTTTCTTTCTTTTTGAATTTTCATTTTTAAGAAACTAAAAGAAATTCTACGGAGTTAACAAAATGATTTCAGGAATTAATTATCCACCCCCCCATGCCTAAATGATATAATGTCCTCATTGTAAAAATAAAGACATGAAAAGGGCGAAGTAAACAGAATATCACCTGAATTTTGTGAAAATCCGATCAACTCCGCAAAGAGAAGAAAGTATACACACGTGCTAAGTTTAATGCCTTTAACTAGGAAAAAAATACATACAAGGAAGAAAAGTGAGTTTCCCCAGGAACAGTGCCAAAATGATGACGTTGGAGATTCTAGAGTGGAAAGGGTTCGATTTTGGAAAACCCATCATCGTAGTTCGATTCTCGAGAAAATCCGTTGATCAGATAAAATTTATAACCAAGACTCGAAAAGTGAGTCCCAGATCGAACACGAGGAGGGAAACGTTTGGTTTTGACATATACGCATTTCGCTTTTATTTGTTTTTGTCATTTTTGTCTTTTCTATTTTTTTGGTATTTTTAGCAAGCAAGAGATTAGGTCAATGAATTCTTATCTAACTAATCTACTTGCAAAATATATGGGAGAGAGAGAGAGAAAGAATCACATATATCTCAACAAGTGTTTCTACAACTATGAAAGCGGGAAAAATTACACTAGAAAGTAGTAAAGATAGATGGAGATGAGAAGAATCTCCCTCGACGGCCGCTTGGAGGACGACTCACTCTGACGGCGCCTAGACAAAGGTGGTGAGGAGCGAGATGAAGGAGAACGGTGGAGGAAGGAGGATGGGATGGGACGTCGCGGCGAGGATCTACTTCCTGAAGTAGGTGAGAAGACGGCCACTAGATGCTCCACGAATGGGGATGAGGGGGGGAAAATTATATGGTTTTCTACTCTAGAGGAGCATCCTGGGCTTGGGACATGCTCTCTCTAGAGCCTTGGAGGTGGTGAGAGGAAGAAAGGAAGAGATGAAGAAAAATGGGAGGGGTAGGGGTCCTTTTATAGTGGAGGAAAGAATTAAATTTGTATACATGACATTTAGTGACGATCATAAACGTTGCTGAAGATCTATATTCTCTCTATTGTAGGGGCTGCTACAGATGTCAAATTGAGTCAATTTTTGCGTCGTTAGGCTGCGATTGTCGACCCGAATCCATCCGCACGGTTGAATTTTTTGTTTGAAGCTCCGAAGTACGTCACCTAGTCCCTTGGCCATTGATCTTCCTCGAACTACATATAGTGCTACAAGACTTCGATCAAAGCGATTTCAAATGCGTTGGACTCCGATCATCGTCCTGATCAAATCCCTATGGTCGAATCATCAATCCGAGGCTCTAAAATAAATCTCCTCTCCTGACCACAAAAAGGACACAATTAACCTAAATTATACACTACTCTAAATGTAGAATGATGCATGCTATGAAATATTTATAATATGAAATGCAAATCTAAGCCTAGGAACATGCATAAATAGGCATTTTAACCTAAATGGATGTATCTACATCAGACACCATCTTGAAGGAAGGAGTTGTAGAGCTCCTTTTGAAGCCCAGGAGCCACTGAGCTTGGAGCAAGGACTCTCTTCTTCACCAACATCATCAGGGTTAGTGTTTTGTTTATTTTATATTTTTGTTGCTAGTAGTAGAAGCATTCCTCTACTAGGGCTTTGTGTAAAACACTTGTGCATTAATCAAGTTGTCTTCTTGTGTAAAACACTTATTTTCTTTATTTCTAGCACTCTTCACTCCCTCTCCCTAATTACTCTAGGCCTCCACGTGCCTTGGGTGAGCTTCAGGAGAGGTAATTCTTGGCACTCTAGGGTTACCCTTTAGGTGTTAGTTTCTTTCCCAACAATTCGCAAGTGCCCATTATTTCAAAACTATAATAATTATATATTCAAAAATACCAAAAAGAAAGGTGATTTCTATTTCCAAGCAAGAGACCTAAATTTTGCAAACATATTGCCTCCTTGGACGACCCTAGATACTTCCCTAGCTAGGTTTATAAATTCAAAAGCAAAACGGTTTTACGCGGTGCAACGACTCATAAAAACCTAATTTTACAAACCGTGCAAAAATCCAATCAATGACAATGTGTCAAAATATCATGAATTTCTGAATCATGGACACATCGTCTAATGACCTGATCAGTACAAATGCGGAAAAGGTCAGGCTCCTCCCAAAAATAGTATTTGATATCAGCAAAGAACTTATCCCTTTTTGTTTTTGGCCAATCAAAGGGGATTCATTCTATTGCTAGGTAGTTTGCAATGGGTGTAAACCAAGGGAGAGTATGGGCAACTAAGATGGTCTCATCAGGGAATTTGTCAGGGGGTTCAACATGTCATTCATCATAAGATGAGAGAGATGGTCAACCACTACATTTTGCAATCCCTCCGTATCCTTGATTTCCAGGTCAAATTTCTAGAGCAATAGGATCCAACGAATAAGGTAAGGTTTCGCATCTTTTTTGTTCAGCAAATATTTAAGTGTTGAGTGGTTGGTATAAACGGTGACATGTGACCCCAAGAGAAAATTAAAATTTTTCTAGGGCAAAGACAATGGCAAGAAGTTCTTTCTCAGTAACTGTGTAATTCTGTTGTGCATCATCAAGGGTCTTGCTAGTGTAAGAGATCACAACAGGCTTCTTGTCAATTCTTTGCCCTAGAACATCCCCCACAGCAAAATCAGAGGCATCAATCATGGGTTTAAAAGGATAATTCCAGTTAGGTCCCTGTAAAATTGGTGCCTCTGTAACATCCTTCTTCAACTTCAGAAAACTCTCCAGGCATTGGGCATTGAAATCAAACGGATGGTCTTTGGTAAGTAATTGACTTAAGGGCTTAGAGATTTGGGAAAAATTTTTGATGAAACGGCGGTAGAAACCCACATGCCCTAAAAAAGATCAAATCTGTTTTACTGTAGTGGGCAGTGGGAGTTTGGAGATAGCATCAATTTTAGCTCGATCTACTGCAATTCCTTTTTTAGAAATGACATGGCCCAGGACAATACATTCTTGGACCATGAAATGACTTTTTTCCTAGCTGAGGATGAGATTAACTTCTATGCATTTTTGGAGGGTTCATTCAAGATTCAAGAGACAAAGGTCAAAAGAATCTCCAAAAATAGAGAAGTCATCCATGAAGACTTCCATACATTCACCTACCAGGTTTGAACTGCAAGCATACACCGTTGAAAAGTTGCAGGTGCGTTGCAAAGACTGAAGGCATTCTTAGGAAAGCAAAGGTTCCGAAGGGGTAGGTAAATGTAGTTTTGTCTTGGTCCTCAGGATGGACCGCAACCTAATTATAGAGAGAATAACCATCAAGGAAATAGTAGTAATCATGTTCGGCTAAGCGCTTCAAGATTTGATCAATAAAGGGGAGCAAAAAATGATCCTTCTTGGTGGTAGTGTTCAATTTTTTGTAATCGATGCACACGCACCAAGAAGAAGTGGTCCGAGTGGCTATGTTTTCCCCATGTTCATTGGTGACAACTGTTAGTCCAGCCTTTTTAGAAACTACTTGAGTGGGACTAACCCAGGAGCTGCCAGAAATGGGGTAAATGATGTCAACATCAAGCCACTTTATAATCTCCTTTTTCACCACCTCCTGCATAGTAGGGTTCGGCACCTTTGTGGTTGGCAGGAGGGGCGAGAATCGTCCTCTAGATAGATGCGATGGATGCAATAGGACGAATGAATACTCTTAAGGTCAGAAAGGGTCCAGCAATAGCTTTTTTGTGTTTGCTCAAAAGCTGGAGAAGTTTTTCCTCTTGTGCCCCAGTAAGTCCAAAGTTGATAATCAGGGGCATGGTCTGATTCGGGCCTAGGAAAACATATTTAAGGGAGTCGGGCAAAGGTTTGAGCTCAAGTTGAGGGCTCGGCTCCGATAGAATTTCTACCTTAGGAATTAGAGGTGAAGTGAGAGGGAAGGGGTCAGCTGGAGTGTTAGCTGAAGAATGTGTGGTTAGGGTGGCTAGGTAGGATGAAGTGGATTGTTCAGGAACCATGTTAATGGCAAAATAGGAACCCATGTGTGAAATCTGCATTATTTCCTCCACTATATTTTCAATCTCAGAATCTGAGTCATCAAAGAAATCAGGTTCTTGGAATTTCCTAGAAGCTTAGAAAATATCTAGGGTCACAAATTCACTGCCACACATGATCTTCATTTTCAGAATCACAATTAATATTGGCACGTGCAGTGGCTAAGAATGGTCTTCCAAGAATTATAGGGGCATACTTTAGAGCTTCTGGTACCTCTATATCTAGGACTAAAAAGTCTATAGTAAATTGACAATATTTGACTTGGACAAGGACATCCTCAACAATTCCCCTTGGTTTGATTATAGATCGATCTGCTAATTGAAGAGTAACCTCAACAGGTTTTAATTCTCCAATCTTAAATTCATCGAAAACTACCATGGGAATAAGATTAATTGAGGCACCAAGATCTAGTACGACGTGATCAAAAGAAGTGTCATTAATGACTACTTGAATCAGGGGAGTGCCTGGATCTTTTCTCTTAAGAGGCAATTTGCTCTACACAACTGAGCTGACTGTCTCTGGAAGGATCACCTTTCCTAGGTTTCGAGGCTGCCTTTTGGTAGTACACAAATCTTTCAAAAACTTGGCATAGGCAAGGATATATTTTATGGCATCTAGGAGAGGGATATTGTTTTCTACTTGCCTAAAGAGATCCATTAATTCCTTATTAGTGGGCTTGGATTTCTTTTTCTTTGTGTGTGACAAGTGAAGGGCTTGTGGAAAGGGTATTGGGTTTTCCTTTTTTGCATTTTCAGGTTCCTAAATAGGGCTAGAGGGGGGAGAAGAGTTGATCTATTTTTCATTGAAGTGGGTTCCTTGAGCAGGCAAAGGATCTTGAGTGGTTTTTCTGTTCCTTAAAGTAACTACATTTGCAGTACAGTTGTTTCTAGGAGGACGGGAAGCCTGACTATGATTGAAACCCGGGGGGTGCTGAGGCGCTAGGTGAATGGGTTGATCGGGATATCCACCTTGAAACTGATTCCATTGATTGTTAGGGTTGGGCATGGGTTGGGAAGGCAGATTGCCAGCAAGTCTATGATCAGGAGTAACCTTATCTTGATGTTGCAAGTTGGTTATCATGCGGGTTACTTCCTTCATTTGATTTTGCATACCCTGCAGAGTCTTCATGACCTGGGTGTTAATATGTTTCTGGGATGGCCCAGGTTGATATGCGAGTTGCCCATAATTCCCAAATTGATTTTGTTTGGGAAACGGAATCGGGTTCGAAGCTTTCCAGGAGTGACTCGAGTTGGTCATCCAGTTTTGATTGTAGGTGTTGGAGGGGTTTCTAAATTGCTCTTGGAGAGCATAGATATTTGCAATGGTGGGATTAAGAATATTTTGATTCAGGTAATCAAAATTCCCAGTCATATCTTGTGTAAAATCAATAGAAATTTGTTGTCCAGTAGGTGTGGCATCAATGTTGTGCAGATTTTCTCTTCTGAGAAGGTGTGGAGAGTTAGCGTGTGGAGAGTTAAGGTGTGGAGCTTGTTTATGAGTGAGCTTTTCTTCCATTTTTTTCTGGTGGATTTGCATCTGGTCCAATCTTTGAGCTATCATGTGTAGGTCATCTTGAGTGACTGGAATAGAGGTGGATTTGGAGTCAATTTCATTGACTCAGGGTCTTGGGTTTTGAGTTCTATTGAAAGTGTCCATTGAAGTCATATTAAATAAGTTTTCACTCATTTCTTCAAAAAGGAGGTAGGCACTTTTGACATTTTTATTAAGCATATTGCCCCCACATGAGGCATCCACAAATCTCTTTAATTGATCTTCTAATCTGTGATAGAAGATCTGAACTAGCTGCCATTGTGGAATTTCATGGTGGGAACAACTTCTAAGAAGTTCTTGGAATCTTTCCTAAGACTCATGGAGGGGTTCGCCATTTTTTTGTTAAAAGGTCATTATGGATCTTCTTAACGCATTAGTACAACCGATCAGAAAATTTTTTTTAAGAAAAGCACTTTTTAATTGGGGCCAGGTGGTGATAGGGCACCCAACAGTCTAAACCAGTGTAAAGCTTTATCTTTTAAGGAGAGAGGGAAAAGTCTCATGAGCCACATGTCTTCTTGCACATTGTGGGAACAGGTGGTTTGAGCAAGGATAGTTAATTCCTCGAGATGACAAAAAGGGTCCTCTCTTGGATGACCATGAAAATGTTTGATTAGGTTTAGACTAGCTGGTTTGATCTCAAAATCCCCATGTGGTATGACCACCCCAGGTCTTTCCTCATAATTGGAAGGATCATAAAAATCCTTAAGAGGAATGATAGGCTATTGACAGGGTGGTGGGTTTTGCCCTTGGTTGGCTAGGTTTGTCATAGTCCTAGACAAATTTTCTTGATTTTGCTGAAGTCTAACCAAATGGTTGACCACAAGGGCAAAGGGGTTTGCATTTTGATTTTGGATTTGAGGGCCATCTAGCCCTGCAGGGTTTTCTGGTTGCTTCATATGAGGGAGATTAGGGATGGGGAAGTCAACTTGTGGGTCAGCTGATGGGTTAGATGAGGAAGTAGGATTTTTTGGTTGGTTTCCTAGGTTTTCCATATTAACAGCAAAGGAAGAAGAAGAAAACAATGATTTTCTAGTGCTGGGGGCAAAATCAGATGGTCCCTCAAGATGTGTGTTTTGGGATGATGTAAACACGTTTATATTACATAAAATGTCTATTTATGTGTGTTCTTAGGTACAGAGTTGCATCATACATTATAAATATTGCATCGCATGCATCATCTTGCATTTAGCTTAGATTGTGTAAATTTTAGGTTAACTTCTTTTTATGGTCAAGGAATAGGGCGATAATTATTTAGGGCCTCAGATTGAAGATCCAACCGTACAAATCTGATCAAGGTGACAATTGGAGTTCAATGACTCTAAGATCACCCTAATCGGACTTCTGTAAAATCAGATATAATCCGAGGAAAGTCAAAGATCAAGAGCCAAGATGGTGTAAATCCACACTTCAGATGACAAATCCGATCGCATGGATGGGTTCAGATCGATGATCGCAACCCAATGGCATGAAAATTGGTCCAATCCGACATCCGTGGCACCATCTATAACATAAAGAAGATGGACGGCCAAGATAGTGCCACGTGGCACCATCCAGACCCTCCATACTGCTCGCAGCCCCACTTCTTCATCCAACGGCTAAGAATTGATGGCGTAGTTTCCCTCAAATGATGCCTCATGTAAGAAGAATTCCACATCTGATCTGAGCCATTGAATCAAGATCCAACAGTCAAGATTAAATGGCACAGGAATACCAATCTTGTCTATCCACACTCAGCGCAGTGGATAAAATCCTTCAGTGCCTCAGGTTATGGTTTCTATTCCCACCCATGGGAATTATATGCACAGCTATGAACTCTGATTGATTAGAACCGCTCGATTCTCATTAAACGGTGGAGATTTCTACATGTGGCACGTGGAGGTTGCATGCGCAATTCAACACGCTACTCCATGCGAAATTGAACACACAGTGGGACGAATTGAGGTGCACTCTTACATGCAAATGTGGCCTCACGATCGATGATCAACAGCCACCCCTTAACGCAAGAAGAAGATTCAGTGGCTTCTTTAAGTCGTCCGAGAGGCTTCACCGACGTCTAATGGAGATGAAGCGGTGCTATTGAAAGAGATCCAATGGCCGTATGATGTTCATCCAAGAGCTGTCAGTTCTCCTTGCAATCATGTGAAGAGGAAATGCAAGACGTGGGAATGTGCAACCAAGGAAATGTGGGAACGTGGGTGCTATCAAAGCCTACGTTTTCCTTGCTATTTTCACCAAAATACCCCCATCTAAAAGCTTATAAAAGGAGACCATATTCCATGCATTTGAATCATCCCTTCTTTCACCTTTCTCCCTCTCCAAAGCTCTAAAAAAGCTTGTCCCAAACCCAGGATGCTCCTCTAGAGTCAAAATCAAAATTTTCTCTCCCATGTTCCGGAAGTGGATCCCGCGACGACGATGACACCCTACCTCACCCCCAGTTCTTCCTACTCCGTTCTTCCTCTTCCATTTTTGTCCTCCGTCTTCCAGGCATCTCCCCGTCCGACTCGTCCTCCAAGCAACCGTCGAGGAGGATAACATCTCTCTCCCTTCTTTATTGCTTTCTAGAATAGAATTTCCTACTTTCTAGCTGTAATCATTTTCTGCTATCTAGTTGTAAAAACAATATTCAATTGCAAAGTGGTTGTTCTCTCTCTCTATCTCTCTATCTCTCTCTCTTAGTGTTAATATCAAATTCATTATGATTATCTCGCTTTTAAAACAAAATACCAAAAAAATATAATCGTGGATTTTAGATCAACGTAGCCTCCCTATGTTCGACCAAGAATCTCTTTACGAATTTTGGTAAATTTATCTATTGATAGATTTCTTCACAAATTAAACTACAACGATGGGTTTTTCAAAATCCAATCCTTTTTTGCGTAGATCTTCCGATCAAACATTTTGCCGCCGTTGCTGAGGAGGCGACGTTCTTTGATTTTTTACGTTTTCCTACCTTACTTATCTTTTACCTCATTTCTCTCCTCTCTTATTGTGATTGTAGGTACTCTCACGAGGCAAGCAAAAGCAGTAGATTGGAGTAAAGTGCGGTTGAAGGGTTTGCAAGTTTACCCCCACCTCCCCACCCACTAGATTTCATTCCATCACCTAATAACACAAACCCTAATTAACCTAGGAGCTTGCATAAACTCTAAGGTTAGTTTTTAATTGTTTGTTTGTCACCTCCACCTGCCTCACCCTTCACATATAAAAGAAAAATTTTTAAAAAAATCTCATAGAGGTACACAACTTCTTCTGACTTTCAAACTCAACCGGTAACTCGATCTTTGGAACTGGTACACACACCAACACATAATCGAGTAGAAATCAGATTAGGTAACCACTTGTGTGCCTAACTAAGTGGTGCATCAGGCCAATTATTTGAGTTGGTTGGACCGCACCACTTCAACTAAAATCAACTCATCAAGTAGCTACCACATAGGTTCAACTTTTAGAGATTTACTAGGCACTCCACATTCTTTTAAGATTTAAAGGAAAATATCTTCACCTGTGCTTTCAAAACCTGGTGTGGCAACTAAACTTAATTGAATACACCTAAAGTTGAATCTTAAAAGCTACTAAGCAAGATTTAAACCCTAAAAATCACCGCATCCAAAAATAATCTTGCTTGAAAACCATTGGTTGTGCATACACACACATATCAATCAATCATTAAGGGCACAACCCAGATAAAGGGCCCATCACATTCCAAAGCACATTCAAACCTAACCCTAATTAAAACAGAGTAGACGTTGGCCTTAAGGATTGGACTCGCTCTTCGAAGCCCAGATCGAGATTATTTTCAATTAGTCTGTTTCTACCGTTCAATCTGAGGTCTAGCTAGGGGAGCAGAATCAAACAATAGCGGTTGGGGGGTACATTAGGAACCTGAGGTGCAAGCCAAAGGAAGAACCTTCTCCCCAGTCCCTCCCTTTAACTGGTTGGATTGACTGGAAAGAAGTATATCAAATCGATTCTTTATCTCAAGAAGGGTTCTAGGAGTATATAGGTCTTTAGGCTAGCCCACTTAAGGACTGGTTTGTTTGTTTGTATTGCAGGACACCTTTCTTCCTCCCATTCTATCATGGATCCTTCTACATCCTATTCACACTTCCACTCCTACCCTCCTACCACTACTTATTCCCAAAATGATTATTATTCCAACCAGACTTATTCTCATCCATCTTCTAGTTGGGATAATCCTGATTGGGATGCAATTTCAAACCTCCGTGTTCAAGGTCTAACCCTAAACACCATAATCTTGATTCTTATCCTTCTCCGAGCTACATCAATTATTGATCACCACTCTCATTTAGACAACCTAATATGATCTACAATCAAGAAGGATATGTTGATCCTTACCCTTCCTCAGATTACACTGCCTATAGGTCATCACCTCCTTATGGGCAACCTGAAATGACCTATTATCAGGGAGGGTATCAAGATACTCAATTCATTGACTCCCCTACACGAAACCCAAACCCGCCCAACCCTGAACCAAACCAATTGGTTCAGGTTAACCAGGTCCAAGAGAAGGTGTTGCCTAACTTAAGGAAAACTATACAATCTTTAGAAGCTTAGCCAACACCTTGCACTGAAGAATTGGAGCCCTTGATTGAAATGATTGATGATCTTAATGGTTGCGCGCGTTTCGCATGTTAGAAATCGAGGTTATAAGTAACCTGTCGTCGTAGTTGCAAAACACGTCGATCAAATAAAATTTATACCGAAACTCCAAGGGAGTCCCAGGTCGAACACAGGGAGGCGACGTTTACTTTACGTGAAAACCGTGCTTCGTTTCATTTCTTTTTGATATTTTAGGGTTTTGATATTTTTTTGTATTTTTGAAATAAAAGAAATCAAGCAAACGTATCACAAGATAGAGATCTAGAACAAATCTATTATATATTACTTCTAATGTGAATTACAAGAAACTATGAAAGCATATAAAGAGAGGGAGGTGAGTGGAAATCTCCCGAATCGGCTGTTCGGTGAGACGACGGTGCCTAGCGAAAGCTCGAACGAAGGAGGTGGGGAGTAGGATGACAGAGGTGAGATGCTAAAGGACGTCGGGTTGAGGAAATCTTCGGCATAGCTCCGGAATGGAGGTGAGAAGACGGAGTTGATCTACTATCGGAATGGAGGTGAGAGGATGGCTCCAACGTGACCTATGAAGGGAGATGGGAAGTTTGAGTATTTGGTGGGGCAGAGGTTCGCTACACTAATAGGCACCTTGGGAGCTTGAGAACAAGCTCTAATGGAGCATTGGTAGGCTTGCTAAAGCTTGGGAGTAGGTGGGAGTAGAGTAGATAGAGATGGCTTGGAAGGGAGAGGGTGTAGGTCCTTTTATAGTGGAGGAGAAGAGGCTAAAAATGGTTAAAGGACCTTTAGCGACCTCCAGACCGTCGCTAGAAACGCTGCTGTAGACAGCTCACCTCCACCCACGCCCATATCTGGCTTTGCTGGCTTGCAATGAAATAGCGACGATTGTAAGCGTCACTGTAGGTCAGCCCAGCTATCGCTGAAAGCTGGCGCCAACCGCCCTTACGCCCGCGCCGCGCTGCCCCGCTCATCACGCATGCTGACTGCGCGCGCCCTGCTGTGTGCGCATGTGCTATGCGCTGGCGTGCGCGTGCACGCGCGCTGCCTTGCCATGTGCTATCATGCTCGTGCGCGTGCACGCTACCTTGCACTGGCGTTGCCGCTCTGCCCGCCCAATTGCAAATTGGAGGGGCTGCGGGGATTTGAACCCGTGCCCCTCCTTTGCAAACCAGTGCTCCCACCATTGCGGCAATCCTTCCCTTGTGTCGTGTGGAGCAGCTTGGTGCGTTCGCTTCCCAGCCGTTGGATCTTGATCCAACGACTAGGATTGAAGGGCGCGGATGAAGGAGTTGGGCGGTGCTGCTGGCCGGTGTTGGGCGGCCTGGATGGCGCCACATGGCATCATCTGGGCTATCCATCTTCTTCTTCCCGTTGAGGGTGCTACAGTGCTCAGATCAAGATGATTCTCGCGATGCCGAACTGCGATCGTCGCTTTGGATCCATCCGTATAGTCGGATTTTCCATCCAAAACCCGTATGGATGTCGCATTGTCCCCCTGGCCATATAAAATAGCGAAATTAATATATAAAATATACAACTATCCTAAATGCCATGCAATGGATGTTATGCAATATTTATAACATGATATGCAATGCTAACCCTAGGAATTGTCAAAAATAAGCAATTTATCATGAATTTATGTGTGTTCATCACTTAACAAGTATCTATTGGATTGGCTCCAGAATGTTAAGGATAAGGGCCCGGGTGAGTTTTTACTTGGGAAGTTATCTAAATTGAGGATGACATTTGTGATTGCTCTAGTCCAATCTTGGGATGATTCCCAAGATGAACCCCCTTCAGGTGATCTAATGTCAGAACCAGCTTAGGCACCTGTTGGGGGGACACGTGTTACCAGACCAAGATTGACCAGATTGGTCTAGAGCAACCAATTAAAGATGAACTAATTTCTTCACCCGAGATCCCTGAGCCGGGGTACGAGGAAACGTATGTCTCCATGGATTAGAAAGTGATTGATGATTTTGAGACACACATTAATGCGGATTTAGATTTCTTTCATTCTGAAGGTGAAGAATCATTATGAGAAGTCTCACGTGAGTTTACATAACACGATTTCTGTGAGACGACTGGACCTGAGGAATTTGATCCTGTTGGGGTTCACATGGCAGATTCAGATCCTTACTTTCTAAAGGATTCAATTCAAAGCCCCGATCCTCAATCACACCCCATTGAGCTTACTGACGATTATGTTTTTGAGATCACTAGACCCAAGTCAATTCTGATTCAGTCACATCTTTTAGACTTGGAAAATTCAAACAAGGTGATTAATATAAAGGCGGTCCCAAAATTTGAAAGTCTGAATGAGGAGGATAGCAGTTGGGAAATATTGATATGAGAAGTCAATTTCAGAGGAAGTAAAAGACCGAGTCTAAGGGTTCCAACTTGTCTAAACTCCCAACCTTCTACCAGAACCCTTATGACATCTTTTCAGAGGATATCCAACAAATGCATACATTCATTGATTATCCTTTGGAGCTTGATCTTTCTGTAACCTGACTTTTTGGTCTTGGGTTGCATCCTCACAAATCACAGGCCCGGCCCCGCTTGCATACTGATCTCAAGTTTTGGATAATTTTTATCAGAACCTTAGATATACTCGACCATGGGGTATGGGTCTACATCACAATCTGATCCACATCTGTGGACATCTCCTATTAGGTCTTGAGGTGAATCTTTTTATTTTGATTCTGACCTGCACCTATGAATTCTTTATTTCTTCTTCTTTGTATAGTGTGCCTAGCTGAAGGCACTAAATTCAGCACATATATAGTTTCTTTTCATCTTGGAGCGGACCTGTTATTCACACAATTAAGGTGCTTTCTACTCTACTCCACTATGTTTCATGTCTTTTTAATACAATGAGGACATTTCATTAGATAGGCATGGGGGGTGGATATTCATCACTAAATTATTTCGTCAGCTCCTTAGATTCTTTTTATTTTCTTTTTATTTATTTAAAAAAAATTATGGAATTAGTAAAGAGAACTTGGGCTTTAGAAAATTTTTAATCTTAGAGAATAAAACTGTATGATTTGAACACTAGGACCCTTCAGGTCTTCGGGCTTAATCAACCCGGGTGTCCACTAAAATGTGAACTTATTTCTTGAGTCCTTGTCATTCTAAATTCATATTTTAATTGGTTAAATAGGTTGGGGTAATAAGTACACGACTTATCAACCCACCTTCTGATTTAAGGGGATTTTAAGTCTAAGCATCTACACACTATTTGTACTAACTCGCTTTTCGGCGATTTTTATGGAAATTGGGTAGCTAATGAACCTTCTAGGGTGATATGGTTGGCAAGTTATCGTAGGTAACAGCCCATTGGTAGGTTGTCTAGAGCCCAGTCACATGACCATTCTTTTCCTACTGCCTTTAGGTAAATCTTATATCAGGAAAGCCACCTACTTAAAGAAAAATAAAGAAAAATCCAAAAATAAAAAAAAGGAGAAAAGAAAAGAACAAGAAATAAGCCACACTTCATCACACAAGTATGGTTGGCAGGTTATCGTGGGTAATAGCCCATTGGTAGGTTGTCCAGAACCCAGCTCAAGAAATGCAAGCATAATTTCAAAACACTTAGGAAGAAGCGGAGAAGTAGAATAAGCCAGGGAGATATACACTGGGTTCGCCCTTGTGTTGACCCCATAAAAATAAAAGTAGGGAGAAAGCTACCGGTAGAATAGATACACCTTTAGGTAGAATTTCTTTTCAAGGTCACCTAGGGGCGTAGAAACCCGAAGTCCGTTCTAATCGCCGATCAGTGAGTCTATCACATTTCACACAAAGATACTTAGAACTTAGGGTTCTCTTCGAGTCTTGGGTGGATTAAGTGGCCGTAGAAAGCTACTCTGAAACCCTAAACTCAAAAATCCAAAAAGAAATTAGAAAAGAAGAAAAAAAGAAAAAGATCCTTCTTTGAATAAGGTGAGGGCTTGAGGCGGTCTGCATTTTGGCAGACACCCAGGATCAGTTGTGTCTCTGTAGTTCAGGTTAAAGTTGAAATTCATAAGCATTGAAAAATAACTATTGCCCAAGAAATCTGACCTAATTCTCTTATAAATAGTATATAGTTTTTGCTAGGGACTAGCAAAAGATAGGCATGGCGGTGTGATGTAAACACATTTATATCACATAAACATCTATTTATGTGTGTTCTTAGGTTTAAAGTTGCATCATACATTATAAATATTGCATCACATGCATCATCTTGCATTTAGGTTAAATTGTGTAAATTTTAGGTTAACTTCTCCTTTTTATGGTCAGGGAATAGGGCGATAATTATTTGGGACCTCGGATTGAAGATCCAACCGTATGGATCTGATCAAGGCGACAATTGGAGTTCAACGACTCCAAGATCGCCCTAATCGAACTTCCGTAGCATCAGATATAATTCGAGGAAGGTCAGAGATCAAGGGCCAAGATGGTATAAATCCACACTTCAAATGACAAATCCAACCACACTGATGGGTTCGAATAGACGATCGCAGCCCAACGGCGCAAAAATTGGTCCAATCCGACATCCGTGGCACCATCTACAGCACAAAGAAGATGGACAGCCAAGATGGTGCCACGTGGCACCATCCAAACCCTCCATACCACTCGTAGCCCCACTTCTTCATCCAACGGCTAAGAATTGACAATGTAGTTTCCCTCAAGTGATGCTTCATGTGAGAAGAATTCCACATCTGATCTGAGTTGTTGAATCAAGATCCAACAGTCAGGATTAAATGGCACAGGAATACCAATCTTGTCTATCCATGTGCATAGTGCAGTGGATAAAATCCTTCAGTGCCTCAGGTTGCGGGTTCGATTCCCACCCATGGGAATTATATGCACAACTATGAACTCTGATTGATTAGAACCGCTCGATTCTCATCAAACGGTGGAGATTTCTACACGTGGCATGCGGAGGTTGCAAGCACGATTCAACACACTACTCCATGCGAAATTGAACATGCGGTGGGAAGAATTGAGGTGTGCTCTTGCATGCAAACGTGGCCACACGATCAATGATCAATAGCCACCCCTTAACGCAAGGAGAAGATTCAGTGGCTTCTTTAAGTCATCCGAGAGGCTTCATCAACATCTGATGGAGATGAAGCAGTGCTATTGAAAGAGATCCAATGGCCGTAGGATGTTCATCCAAGGGCTGCCGGTTTTCCACACCAATCATGTGAGGAGGAAATGCAAGACATGGGAACGTGCAACCAAGGAAACATGGGAATGTGGGTGCTATCAAAGCCCACATTCTCCTTGCCATTTTCACTAAAATACCCCCATCTAAAAGCCTATAAAAGGAGACTATATTCCATCCATTTAAATCATCCCTTCCTTCACCTCTCTCCCTCTCCAAAGCTCTAAAGAAGCTTGTCCCAAACCCAGGATGCTCCTCTAGAGTCAAAATCAAAATTTTCTCTCCCCCGTTCCGGAAGTGGATCCCGCAACGACGACGACACCCTGCCTCACCCCCGATTCTTCCTACTCCGTTCTTCATCTTTCATCTTCGTCCTCCGTCTTCAAGGCGTCGCCACGTCCAACTCATCCTCCAAGCAACCGTCGAGGAGGATAACATCTCTCTCCCTTTGATAGCAAAAATACGCGGTTTGTTAAAATACGTCGTTGTAACGCGTAAATCTGCTTTCGCTCTTAAATTTATAATCCTAGATAGGGAAGTATCTAGGGTCGTCCAAGGAGGCCAATTGTTTGCAATAGTGATTCTCTTGCTTGGAATATATCTCAACTTTCTTTTTGGTAATTTTCAATATACCATTTTTTTTATTTTTGAACTAAGGCAACATGCGAACTGATGGCAGGAAAAGTGTTTACACTTCGAATTAAATAAACTACTTCTAAAGTGGCAAGTAGAGCCTCTCCATAAGCTCACTCTAGGCAAGTGGAGGCCTAGAATAATTAGGGAGAGGGAGTGAAGAATGCTGAAGATAAGCAACTAGAAATGCAAACAAGAAATGCAAAGAAGGCAACTAGATAATTGAAAAAGTGTTTAACAAAAATGCCTAGTAGAGGAATGCTTCTACTACTAGAAAATTGCAATAAAGAAAGAAAACACAAATCCTCTAATTAGATGGTGAAGAAGAGGGCTTCTTGCTCCAAGGTTGGTGGCTCCCAAGCTTGAAAAGAATCCTTCAACTCCTTCCTTGCAGTACTCCGCCAAGGTGATGACCTCCAAGGCAAGCCCTAAGGGGGCGTGCCCTAAGTTTCTCTCCAAGGGTGGACGTCCACCCTAAGCTTTTCTCCTTTGCCTGGCCGTCCTCCTTGAAATGGGAGAGTCCTCCTCCTTGGCGTGGCTCAAGTTGAAGAGAGTGGGGAGAAGAAGGCACCAAAAGGGCTGGTGATGTGCCCCTTTAATCTCCTTCTCTACTCCTTCTTCTTGGCCGTAGGTATAGGTGGTTTAGGTAGAAAATATACTAAGGGAGGATGCCTCCAAAATGGTGGTAGGTGGTGGCCTTTTATAGAATAGGAGGGGGGCTATGGTGACCTTTGAAATGGATGGCTAGGATGGAAGGAGGGAGGTGGTTAAGGATCCAATGGCCAAGGGTGTTTGGCGCCACCTTAAGGGACACCTAAGGGGTGGTTATGTGTGTTGACACCCCTTGATATTGGTGCCAAAATGGCTTCTAGAAGAGGGTCTAAGTTGGCGCCAAGAAGGATTCTAGAAGGGGGGTTAGGTGGATGGCTAGGATGGCTTATGTGGGTAGGTGTAGGGTGGATTAAGGGGCTGAAAGTGGCGCCAATATAGAGGTGGTTAGGGGTGGTTTTTGGCGCCAACTTGAAGTATCTTTTGGTGGAGATAATGGGGTGAAGGGATGGCTAGGAGGTGGTGCCAACTTGAGTAGGGTAGCTAGCTTAGGTAGGCTTGAGTTGGTGGAGCTAGCTAGGGTTGATTTTGGAGGTAATGAATGGCCAAGGAGCTGGTTGTTAGCTAAGCTAAGCTAAGCTAAGATAAGCTAAGCTAGCTTAGCTAAAGGTGGAGTAGAGGAGAAGGTGTTGGAGCTAGGGTTTGGAGCAAGGAGCTGAGGAGAAGAAGTCTGGAGCTGGAGCTGGAGCTGGCTGCTGCTGAAGAGGCTGGCATGGGGCTACTCTAGCTGGCTTAGCTTGCTAGTTCTTTGCTAGCTACTAAGCCAAGCTAAAGTGAGCTAGCTTCTACCAAAATGAGCTGAGGTGAGCTAGGTCTGGTGCTTCCGGGGAGAATCAAGCTGGTTGAGGCAGCTAAGGTAGCTTAGCTCAACTGAGTTGAGCTAAGCTGAGTCCCCGGGGGCTGGACTTGAGCTTCCTGAGCTGAGATGAATTCTTCTTCAGCTGGCTGGAGTTGAGTGGAGCTGAATGTAGCTGGATCTGAGCTGGGGTGAACTCCTGTCAACTCAGCTGAGCTAGCTAGAGCTCCTTGTGAACTAGTGGGAGCTGAGATGAGCTAGACTCAGCTAAGTTGAGCTGGATGTGAGCTGAGGTGAACTCCTGTCAACTCAGCTGAGCTAGCTAGAGCTCCCTGTGAACTAGTGGGAGCTGAGATGAGCTAGACTCAGCTAAGTTGAGCTGGATCTGAGCTGACTTGAGCTAGGGTAAGCTAAGGTGAACTCTCTTGAGCTACCATCCAGCTGTGATTAGCTAAATGGAGCTGGGATGAGCTAACCCTAGTTCAAGTAAGCTAGGTTTCAGCTGTGGTGAGCTGGATCAAGCTGGGTTCCAGCTAGTCTGGGCTTCTCCTTCACCATTTGCCTTCTTGAGTGCTAGGGTTTTAGGGATCTGTGCATCTGTACATCCCTAACACTCACAAAAACACATTAAAACGACAATAAAAAATGCAATGCATGCCTATCCTAATTTATGCCTAAATGCAGCCCAAAAATCCGTTTGCGGAGTAAAATCCTAAGAGCTAGGTTAGTTTTAATGCATAAGAATGATGATAAACTGACGTTTATCACACCCCCATGCTTATCTTTTGCTAGTCTCTTAGCAAAACTTTAATTTTTTTGGAAAACGAAATTTTTGGGAAATCTAATTTTTTTGACTTTTGAGGAGAAAAAGAGATTAAGGGACCTTGGTAGATTAAAACACAGGAGGGACGGAATTTGTTAAAGATCAACATCAGGATTTATTTTTGGATCCAACCATTAGACAGAACGGGATCAATATATCCTCCAGAAAATTCACAAATTAACCCCTTGTTAATTCAGATGACTTGAAATGTTTGTTTTTAGGATTTTTCTGGCTCGTGAATCTGATTCGCAACTTGCAAATTCCTTTAAAACCTTGTGTCTGTGCTTGTGAAAAGTCAACATTTATAAGGACGTGTTATTATTATTATTTTTTTTTTCTTTTTTTTTTCTCCCCCATGCTTATTTTTAGCTTAATCTTACAACAGATGTGTCGGGATCATCATTCCCGTTACCATTCCTCGAGGGGGCTCTGGCGCCAGTACTTCGGGATAGCACTGTCCATGACACCACCCAGGAGCTCACAACCCCAAAACACGATGAGGTGAAAAGGGGCGCTCCAAGCAAACTCAAGCTCTTGCTCCGACGCTATAGGTAGAGCACCGTCCAAGACACTTGAGCTACTGAAATGCGCTTTAATGCTCTGTCTAAAGATATGAAATATAGATATAGAGCAGCGCCAAGGCGGTAACATGTTGACATCGCATCCTCAAAGAAGGTATTTTCCTTCTTCTCGACGGTGGGAACTCAAACCAATGATCTGCTTCAGACTTTTACTAAATCCAAACAAGGGAGTTCTTCAAATTTTTAGTTGTTTTTAAGTGTTGACTTGTGTGTGAAAATTGACACAAGAAGTTTCTTGAGACCCGTAAGTTTTTGAATCAGAAACTAAGTCAAATACTTTCCATATTACAAAATAGGATCAAGTCACCTGAACTATCATGAGTTCAGGTGGAATTTTAGAGAAGGATATCTGATCTAGTCTAAAATAGACCCTGGAATTCTAATGATTAGATCCAAATCCTCATCCTTAGTTTGTTAAAGATTAAATCCCATTGTACCAGAAGTGAATTTTTCGACCTTAGTCCTGATTTCAAAATTTTTCCTCAAAAAGTTTTCAATTTTTTTTTTTTTTTTTTTTGGGTATGCAAGCAGGAAATAAATTAAAGAAAAATGCATGTTTTTAGGTTTTAAATATCCTAAATCGATCGTAAAAATTTAAAAACACCCCCCCATGCTCAAGATATGCCATGTCCTCATGCATTAGGAGGGAAAAGGAATTACCTTAGTGAAGAACGGTCGGGTTTAGGATGAATAAAACCTGGAAAAAGAAGAAAAAGGAAAAGCAAGAAAAAAAAATGATGGGTTACCTCCCATCCAGTGCTATCTTTTACGCCATTCAGCCGGGCGTGAAGGTATGCACAGAAGATGGAAAATCATGTAAATAATTGGACACTTGAATGTCCACAATAAAAGTGTCTTCCTCAAGATCCCTAAAAAGATGAGTGGTAAAGATAAAGGGATCAAAATAAAATAGAGAAATGGAAAAGTGACCCGAATCTGGCCATGGTTTAAGTGCTTGTAAATTGCCAGATTCTGGTGGGTCGAGTGATAGGTCCAATGGAAAGGGATGGGGAATGGAGTCAATGAGATGTAGGGTGTGTGAAGTTAGTGTGGATGTTTCAGGAAGATGAAAAGGGGGAAAGTCAAACCCTAGTTGATCTGGAAAGTCTTGGACCACATAACTATCCTTAGAATAAGAATCAAAAAAATCTAGATCAATAGTGGTCAAAGATGAATGAGATTGGATCAACATAGACATTTCAAATACTGCTTCCTTTTTATTATCAGTGTCCTCAAAAATTTTGTGATTAATGGACCTCTTGGAAGCTTGAAATAAATCTAATGAGAAGGTCTGGTTACTGCAACTTATATTCATTTTCTCAGAATGAGAATTGATATTAGCTGCTGCCATAATCAGAAAAGGTCTTCCAAGGATGGCATTAATGAGAGCCTTGGGTACCTCTATGTCAAGGACTAGAAAATTTACCGGAAATAGACAATTCCGGACCTTGATAATACTATCCTCAACAACTCCCCGCGGTTGAATGGTAGATCGATCTTCTAATTGAAATTGAACCTTGGTAGGTTTTAAATCACTGAATCGAAATTCCTCAAATAAGACAGGGGGGGTGAGATTACTAGAGGTACCTAAGTCGAGAGGGGCACGAAAAATGGTGTCACTTATGACAATTGAGATAAGTGATGTGCCCTGGTCCTTTTTTGTGAAAGGCAGCTTGCTCTGAAAAACTGAGTTGGCTGTCTTTGAAAGGACCAACCTTTCTAGATTCTGATCATGCCCTTTTGCAGTAAATTCTTTAGAGGCATGGGGGGAATCTAGGAAGGGAATATTCCTCTCGACTTGCTCAAATAAATCCAAAGAATTATGGTCAGAGGGCTCTGATTTTGGATTGTTGGATTGCAGTTTTTGAAAGTGGGAAATAGGGTTTGAATCAAGTGTTTTTGGGGTTTCTTTTTCTTCTTCCTTATTAAGGTTAGGGGGGTCAATCTGCATTGGTTGAGAATCAGTTTCATCATTTGATTGAGAAGGCCTTAAATCCATGGTGGTTTCCTCACTCCTCATAGTCTCTGCATATGCAGCTTGGTGTTCACTGAGAGGAGGTAGGGGGGCCTGATGTTGAAAGAAACTGGGTAGGTGCTGTGATATTGGGTTAATAGGAGGCCGAATCATGTGGTTCTGATGTTGGTAGACACCCGGGTGTTGGTTCCTGTGATTAATAAAGTTTGGTGTGGGTTGGGATGGTGAGTGTCCTGCAGGTCTTTGAGTCGGAATATCCCCAATTTGGTTAATAAGATGGGTTGTTTCCTTTGTTTTTCTTTGTAACTCCTGTAAGGTTTTCATCATCTGGGCATTAATGTCTTCTTGAGATTGCCCAGATTGATAAGTCTGATTTGAACCATACCCTCCAAACGGGTTCTGTTGTTGGTGTGGAACCGGATTGGTCCAGGAGTGGGTCGGATAATTCCCCCCATTAGAGGAATTTTTCAATTTCTCCTGGATGGTAGGGACATTTTGGGTGGGGTGATGATTGGGATAAACATAATTCCCTGTTGAACCATAGAAAGCCTCAGAATAACAATTATACTCAGCATGGGATTTATGCAGATTTTCTCTCTTGCGGGTGTTAAAAGGGGTGAGATGTGGAATGTGTGGAGCTTGGGCAGGTGTGGCAGGATTCCCTTGGTTGGCCAGGTTTGTTAAATCCTTATGCAACTGTTGTTGCTTAACTTGTAGCTGAGCCATGATAGAGTAGAAATTAGGTGGAGGGGCCTGATTAAGAAGCTCCTGGGTGGAAGAGTAGGGGAAAGAAAAATTAACATGTGGGTTAGAGGACCAATTTTTATTTTCCATTTTAAAAGAAGAGGAAGAATGCAGAAAAGTCTTTTCTTGGGGAGGCAAAATCAAGTGGTCCCTCCAAGTGTGGAGTTTTGGACCGCCGCCCGTGCAAAATGGAAGAAACGGGAGGGGAGGAGAAGAGATGGAGATGAGAGAAAGTGTGCAATTCAAACAAACAAAAACTAGACCTAACTTAATTGTGACTCCCTAATAATAACCTAAGACTTGGTCTATATAGGAAATAAGTAGTCAATAGTGAATACTCGTTCTATCAACAAATCTAGCCAGGTTGCTTAAGGGGAGGTTTGGGCCCAAACGTTTCCCAGGGAAAACCCCAGGTGCTTGTACAAACCCGCGCCTGGTCGTTTGACACGGCCCCTCAGCCTGAACACCAGATACAGATGACAGAATTGGTACTAACTAAAGAAAACTTAAGACCTAAATAGCAAGCCTAAGTTGATAAAACCTTAGGGGTCAAGTTGCTACAAATTTTAATTAGGTCTAGGATTCTATAGTGCACACGGAATGTGGAGGGCGTTTATTGGGTTGTTGCCCTGTATTTGATTTTTTTGTGTGTGTGTAGGAATTGGAGAGTGGCTCCAATGAAAATCAAGTTGTCACACAATTTTTTTATATTTTTGTCTTTTAGGATGTGATTTAATTAAATGAATTTTAGGGTTTTTCTCTTTAAGTTTTCAAACAAGTTTGAAAGTTCACAATCAAAGGAAAGACAAGTTGTATGTGTGATTGTATATTTCCTTTTAATTGAGTCTCTAAAGAGAAAGAAGAAACCCTAAACCAATTATCCCTGAGACAGAAATTTAACTACCAATGAATTATTTTTAGCCTTCAGAATTAAGTAGTGGTCCAAACAAGTCAAACAACACCACTACTTTGAAGAAAATCAAACAAGGATTCCAGAAAAGATTTTTGTAAGATTTTAGGAATTTGTTTGATAATAGTTTTGAATTTTTAATTGTACTGGTGTCAAAGTCCAGAAATAATACCCATGGGTATTATAGACTTTTCAGTATTACCACCGACCTCAGAAAATTTTTATGATTTTATATGATATGTAAAATTTCACAGGGATTCCAACAAGATAAATTTCACAAAAATTAGATGAGTATAAAAATTCTGAAAATTCGCGGACAGTAGCAAAACAGGAAGATTAGAGGGTGTGACCCCTCTGTAATCCACGAATTTTTAAAAATTAAATACAAATCCAATTGATCTGAAATTTGGAACAGATGTTCCAAACTTAATTGGGAATCACTCTATGAAATTTTATGATTTTAGGAGGCCTGTGGTGTTAGGAATCGATTTTTCAAGTCTGGACAAAAATCCAGACCCGAAAAACAGAACACCAATACTTGCAATGGAATGGTGCTAAAGAAGCATACAAGCAAACAATGGATTTTAAAATGCACCACTCCACTTAATTTAAGTGTTTATGGTCCTGAAAGCCAAGTTTAATATATTTTTGGTAGTTTTAATTATTTATGTGACCAGAAAGAGGAACCAACCTGAATTTTCGCGGGAAGAAAAGGATCTTTAAGCTCTCGCTTCCAGATTCCCGCTTTCCCGCTGTAGTTCCTGCACACACAAAAGAAAGAAAGAGAAGGGGATGAGATCCACTTCAAGCAAGAGAAAATGAGTTAATGCAAAGCCGTGCCTCCCCGGCAACGGCGCCAAAAAGTGATAGCGAAAATACGCGGTTTGTTAAAATACGTCGTTGTAACGCGTAAATCTGCTTTCGCTCTTAAATTTATAATCCTAGATAGGGAAGTATCTAGGGTCGTCCAAGGAGGCCAATTGTTTGCAATAGTGATTCTCTTGCTTGGAATATATCTCAACTTTCTTTTTGGTAATTTTCAATATACCATTTTTTTTATTTTTGAACTAAGGCAACATGCGAACTGATGGCAGGAAAAGTGTTTACACTTCGAATTAAATAAACTACTTCTAAAGTGGCAAGTAGAGCCTCTCCATAAGCTCACTCTAGGCAAGTGGAGGCCTAGAATAATTAGGGAGAGGGAGTGAAGAATGCTGAAGATAAGCAACTAGAAATGCAAACAAGAAATGCAAAGAAGGCAACTAGATAATTGAAAAAGTGTTTAACAAAAATGCCTAGTAGAGGAATGCTTCTACTATTAGAAAATTGCAATAAAGAAAGAAAACACAAATCCTCTAATTAGATGGTGAAGAAGAGGGCTTCTTGCTCCAAGGTTGGTGGCTCCCAAGCTTGAAAAGAATCCTTCAACTCCTTCCTTGCAGTACTCCGCCAAGGTGATGACCTCCAAGGCAAGCCCTAAGGGGGCGTGCCCTAAGTTTCTCTCCAAGGGTGGACGTCCACCCTAAGCTTTTCTCCTTTGCCTGGCCGTCCTCCTTGAAATGGGAGAGTCCTCCTCCTTGGCGTGGCTCAAGTTGAAGAGAGTGGGGAGAAGAAGGCACCAAAAGGGCTGGTGATGTGCCCCTTTAATCTCCTTCTCTACTCCTTCTTCTTGGCCGTAGGTATAGGTGGTTTAGGTAGAAAATATACTAAGGGAGGATGCCTCCAAAATGGTGGTAGGTGGTGGCCTTTTATAGAATAGGAGGGGGGCTATGGTGACCTTTGAAATGGATGGCTAGGATGGAAGGAGGGAGGTGGTTAAGGATCCAATGGCCAAGGGTGTTTGGCGCCACCTTAAGGGACACCTAAGGGGTGGTTATGTGTGTTGACACCCCTTGATATTGGCGCCAAAATGGCTTCTAGAAGAGGGTCTAAGTTGGCGCCAAGAAGGATTCTAGAAGGGGGGTTAGGTGGATGGCTAGGATGGCTTATGTGGGTAGGTGTAGGGTGGATTAAGGGGCTGAAAGTGGCGCCAATATAGAGGTGGTTAGGGGTGGTTTTTGGCGCCAACTTGAAGTGTCTTTTGGTGGAGATAATGGGGTGAAGGGATGGCTAGGAGGTGGTGCCAACTTGAGTAGGGTAGCTAGCTTAGGTAGGCTTGAGTTGGTGGAGCTAGCTAGGGTTGATTTTGGAGGTAATGAATGGCCAAGGAGCTGGTTGTTAGCTAAGCTAAGCTAAGCTAAGATAAGCTAAGCTAGCTTAGCTAAAGGTGGAGTAGAGGAGAAGGTGTTGGAGCTAGGGTTTGGAGCAAGGAGCTGAGGAGAAGAAGTCTGGAGCTGGAGCTGGAGCTGGCTGCTGCTGAAGAGGCTGGCATGGGGCTACTCTAGCTGGCTTAGCTTGCTAGTTCTTTGCTAGCTACTAAGCCAAGCTAAAGTGAGCTAGCTTCTACCAAAATGAGCTGAGGTGAGCTAGGTCTGGTGCTTCCGGGGAGAATCAAGCTGGTTGAGGCAGCTAAGGTAGCTTAGCTCAACTGAGTTGAGCTAAGCTGAGTCCCCGGGGGCTGGACTTGAGCTTCCTGAGCTGAGATGAATTCTTCTTCAGCTGGCTGGAGTTGAGTGGAGCTGAATGTAGCTGGATCTGAGCTGGGGTGAACTCCTGTCAACTCAGCTGAGCTAGCTAGAGCTCCTTGTGAACTAGTGGGAGCTGAGATGAGCTAGACTCAGCTAAGTTGAGCTGGATGTGAGCTGAGGTGAACTCCTGTCAACTCAGCTGAGCTAGCTAGAGCTCCCTGTGAACTAGTGGGAGCTGAGATGAGCTAGACTCAGCTAAGTTGAGCTGGATCTGAGCTGACTTGAGCTAGGGTAAGCTAAGGTGAACTCTCTTGAGCTACCATCCAGCTGTGATTAGCTAAATGGAGCTGGGATGAGCTAACCCTAGTTCAAGTAAGCTAGGTTTCAGCTGTGGTGAGCTGGATCAAGCTGGGTTCCAGCTAGTCTGGGCTTCTCCTTCACCATTTGCCTTCTTGAGTGCTAGGGTTTTAGGGATCTGTGCATCTGTACATCCCTAACACTCACAAAAACACATTAAAACGACAATAAAAAATGCAATGCATGCCTATCCTAATTTATGCCTAAATGCAGCCCAAAAATCCGTTTGCGGAGTAAAATCCTAAGAGCTAGGTTAGTTTTAATGCATAAGAATGATGATAAACTGACGTTTATCACCCTTCTTTATTGCTTTCTAGAATAGAATTTCCCACTTTCTAGCTGTAATCATTTCCTCCTTTTATTTTGGTTAGGTCCTTAACTTTTCATGCAAACTAGTCCCTATGTACACCATCTTCTTCTTTCCTTCTACACATGCTTCGACGACTCACGATCAGCGGTGCGTTTACCTTATGATCACCATCCATCCTCCGTTAGAACACCTTCACCAAGCTCCTGGAGCTTGCGCTCACCGCCATCTCTCCATCCCATGGTCTGGATGCCCCTAAAATCCTAATTAGGGCACAAGGTTAACTTCACCGGTGTCAAAGACGATGTCAGTGGTTACCTTAAACCTAAACCTAATGGTGTCCAGATTCCTTCCCCTTCACAGCCGCTGAAGCCTATAAATAGACCTCAACCCCTCTGATTTCAAGGGTCGATCCCCTTTCCTTCTTCCCCAATTGCGGCCGGCAATAGTCTATTCTTCCATTCTACCTCCGATAACCTCTCATCCCCCTATTGAAGCTCCTTCGCACGAGGGACACGTCTCTCTCACCTCCTCTTCCTCTCTGGAAGGCTACGACAGGGCCTTGGAGCATTATCTCTGTTATCTCGACGCTTTCAACTTCTCGCCAGATCTCCATCTTCAACCCTCTAATTTTATCCTCCGTTACGTACCTTTCGACGGAGATTCTTCCCCCTCTCTTCATCCAGGTAACCGTAGATTACTTAGTGTAGCTTAGCTTAGTGTAATTAGCTTAGTTAGATTAGTTTGGTTAGACTTCCAGTACCTCCTTCCTCAACTCCATCGAGGACAAGTCCGACCTCGCTAGGCCTTCGTTTGCACTTTTAAGCACTATTCCACTCTTCTTACTTTCTCACAGTTCATTTCCACCTTCTCTCCTTTATAGATAGCGCCTATATTTCTTAGACCATCTCACCTTCACCGGTGACCTCCGCTGTTTATGGCAGAGTTCACTGAGCCTTCTCCACCTCCAATAAGGTCTCCTAACACCTGTACTGACCCTTGAAATCGGAGGGGTCGAGGTCTATTTATAGGCTTCAGCGGTTGTAAAGGGGAAGGAATCTGGACACCATTAGGTCTAGGTTCAAGGTAACCACCAGCGTCGTCTTCAACGTCGGTGAAGTTAACCTAGAGCCCTAATTAGGATTTCAGGGGCATCCAGATCGTGGGATGGAGAGATGGCGGTGAGCACAAGCTCTAGGAGCTTGGCGAAGGTGTTTTGACGAAGGATGGACAGTGATCGTAAGGTAAGACACCGCCAATTGTGAGCCATCGAAGCACTTTGAAGAAGGAAAGAAGAAGACAGAGTACATAGGGGCCAGTTTGCATGAAAAGTTAAGGACCTAAGCGAAATAAAAGGACTCAAGTGCAATGAATTCCAAGGATCGAAATGCAAATAGAGGCTTTTAAGGTTAATTTAAATTATTTTCTTTTCTAACTTTTTATATATATTTATAAATTAGCTAAATATTATATTAAAGACATGTATTCACATTTTTGACCCTTTTATTTACCTTTATTTTAATTTATTTAACCTACTTAAGTTATTAAAGACTTAGGTCATAAGTTACACTTAAGTTAAATAAAGTATTATTTAGGTAAATAATTAGTGATAATTTGAGTTCATTTATTAATTAAATCATTAATAATATTAATTGACTAATAATTTAGCATTTTTAACTCATTTTTAGGTCCTTTATTACTTTGCCCCTTATTCTATAATTAACCCTTAAATATGCATATTCCTAGCTAATTAACTAGGGAAACTAGTTAATTAAGGATAATTAGAAGCCATGATGAGCCTCTCATCAAGGTGCCACCATCTTCCTCTCTTCCTCGCACACCTCTCTAGTCAAAGGGAGGGTGTTCCTCTACCTCATTCGCTGTCTCCGCCTCGCCATCTCTATCTCGTTCTCTAGCTCTGGTCAGACACAACCGAAGCTCTCTGGCCTCCTTGTCTTCTAAGATCCCTTATTTCTTCCTCTCTCCCTCTACATCACTTCCCCCTCACATACACTCCAAATCTACCACTCAACACACCCTGACGCCCTCATCTTCCTTCGCTCCGGCGAAGCCCCAGTGACGCCTATCCGCCACTCCACCACATGAATCTCGCCGCTACCACCCTCATAAACATCACCGTGACCCCATCGACTAAAGCCCTAACCTAATTCCACCGATTAGCCACTCTCCCATCTCCCCGAACACCATCACCTTCGCAGCTCCACCCCGACCTCGCACCACACACACACCCCCAAACATCACGAAATCACCACCGCCACATTCGTCGTGCTCTAGCGGATCTTTTGAGCTATTTTGACGAGGCTGCAAGGTTGTGTTGTGATTTTCAGGTTGCCACCGGAGCTCCACCGCTGTGCTCTCCTTCTCCAACCGCGACCATCTTGTTCGCGTCATGTTCTTCCTTGCTTCCATGCCCAGGTGAAGCAGCTCAGCTCTAGGTGCACACTCAAGTCATCAATTGGAGAAGCCAACCACCCCTTCATCCTCAATTCAGGAGCTTCATCGTCCACAACTACACGAAGAAGGGTGTGGGACATAGTCCCACATCAGAAACTTCAGAAGTCTCTATGGGGATAAATTACTTTTGTGCCTCATCCCAGTTGCCTCCGAGAGCACTGGGGGAGGTCCCGCACGCAAGTGCCCTCACCCACACTCACACCACGTGAGTCTGGGCTTTGGTCCGATTATTCGAATACCCGGGTCCGGTCTAGTTTGCCTGATTCTGAGAGAGAAAGAAGAGAAAGAAGGAGAGATGAGGGGGGGTTTTGTCCTCTGCTGCTCTCTACACTTAGCAAATTTGAGAGGCCTTCGCCTCTATGCTAGTGTATTGTGCATGTGCCTCTCCCTTGAGGCTCGAAGGAAAAGAGAGGTCTTTTCCTTTGTTGTTGGTTCTAGGATACTGTTGCATTTTTGAGATACTTAACTGACGTGGAATATTGGTTGATAATCACTATTGATTCATTTGATATATTTGAAGCTTAAACTCAAAGGGTACTTTGGTGATTCAAATCACCATTTTACCCTAATCTTTTTGCATATTGATACTTGAATTATTAAAATATCATTCTTGAATAAGTTTTGGTTGTAATTGCTTATATCTTTTACTTAGAATTATGATCTTGAGATTGATTTGCTGATTGCTCCCTATGTTTGACCTCGGATTTCCATTCAAGCATAAATTTTATTTCTTTTTGCACTTTATCGGCTATACTACAATGTATCAATTTTAAAACCTAATTCAAAGCTGTAAACAATGGGCTATGGAAGTATAGGAGGAATTGGTGCTTCACCCACTACATCCGCAACAAGAGCTACAATGGCCAGCAATGGCATTTTCAATGGACAGGTTGAAATACATACAATGTCACAGGACCTCACAATAAACTAGCAGCAACAACAAGACATGGGCAACAGACTCCTTAACTCTAGCCTGGGAACTGTGAACAACTTGTAGTTCGATTGGAAGAACACTCATTAGTAGAACATAAGATGATTTGCAGGTATATGTGACTTGTTTGATCCCAAGGACATTTTTGCTACTTCAACAAGCATGCAATGTTCGATTTTTCTAGCATGAAACCTTAGAACACATTTCTTGGTGGCTCAGTGGATATGTTCTTCTAAGATATCCGTTGAATGCCCATTTTAGGATTTGCTAATGTGAGATTAGCGTGTTCTTAAACTTTATAAGCTTGTTGTTGGATAGCTCCCTCTTTGAAGATGAATATTGTAGTGCATTGGGCAATGTGGACCTCAATAGGTCTCAGAGTTATCCATAACTACTACTCGGCAAGTTGGAGGGATTGGATCCTAAGGAGCTTGCCAAGACTAAGAAAGGCATGCCATCTGTTCTAAAGATCTATACATTGACGTGGATGAAGAGTATCTAGGTCTTTTATTTTTTTTCCTTTTTAACCTTTGCTTCTTTCACTTAACAACTTCTAATCATTATAACTATTAAAGTTTAGATAGAGGGTACGTTTTGTTTCCTACAGATGCTTTGGTGAAAGGTATGAATACATGTTTTTGCAAGTGAAAAAAAAAAAAAACTATTAGCCCATTGTGACATTTCATTGAACACTTCACCTGCATTACCACAACTTTAACCCTCCCACATAGCTATTTCGTCGAACACCACGACCTCAACCAAGACAGCACCACCCAATCACAGCCACCCTTGCACCACCACAACAGCCACCGCATCACCACAACTAAACCGCACATACACACATAGAAACCCTAAGAACTGAAGTACCTTAGAGGTGACGATGGGGCTAGATTGGTGAGGTAGCAATGGGCTCAGAGCAATGGGGAGTGAGAAATGCGTCATTCAAACCCTAGGAAGGGATCAAGAAACACCAAATCAAAAGCATAATAAACTGATCCCCTATCCCATGCAAATCCTACCTCGATCCAAAGCATTGTGATCTCGAGCACCGGTACCTCCTGATTCATCTAATTCTTATGCCATGAGATCCCATCAAAGCCTCCAAGTCGATGAAGAGGAGGGCGCATGTAAGTGGAGAGAAGAGGGGTAGTGGAGGA
Organism: Thalassia testudinum; assembly: GCA_037157565.1. NCBI lineage: Eukaryota > Viridiplantae > Streptophyta > Magnoliopsida > Alismatales > Hydrocharitaceae > Thalassia > Thalassia testudinum. The sequence goes on from JAZHRO010000063.1 coordinate 143,074,775, forward strand.
TGGGAAGGTAATGGCGATGATAAGTTCAGAGGGGAGGGTGCATGATGGGAACACCATCATGAGCCATAACTAGCTCATTTTGACCCAATTAAGTTAGTAAATGCTCCTACATAAGTGCTAGAGAGTCATAAGTCACTGCATAATCATTCTAAGGGAAAAATAAGAAACTAAGGTTAAAACTATAATTTTATCATCATATCATGAATGCATCACAACTATTGGTTTTTCTAGAGGTTAATTAAGGGTCAAATAGTCCTAAAAGGCTAACAAGTGGGTTAGAACAATTAGAAAAGGGTCTGCATGTGTTTTGAGAATTAAATGACTTTTGAAACCCTAAAAATAGATCCACTTAATTAACTAGGGTTATGATCAGGATAAAATTCACCTAAACCCTCTAAAATTCATAGAAAAGTATTCTCTAGGGTTTGAAACCTTCAAATTGACCATCAAAACCTATTTTGACCCAGAATAGAGTCTCAGATAGATATTTGCTTTAATTTGGGTTTTTGCATAAATTACCCAGTAAAATGTGGTCAAAACCAAAATCCCTTAGGTCAAAATTAGGTTTATACCAAAATTTGGACCCAAGATGAGGTTGTCTTGACCTAGTTTGCAACTTGGTCCCATCTGATTACATTTCTACGCTTAACTTTCAAAATCTTCTTAAACAAACCCCTAACTTTGTCATAGTTCTCACAAAAGGTCCCTGCCACCATTAAACCTATTCCTACTTGCTCCGGCAACCTTAATTTGGAAAGAACTCCTTGATTTCTTGGCGAATCCCTTTCAAATTTGAAAAGGAAGTTCGTCAAGAAATCCCCTTCCTTTTGAACCCAATCCCACGCCCTAAAACATACCCAATCTCTCATGAGAATGCATGAGAGATTTGGGTATTAAAGAATTTCCCAACTCCGACGAGCTTTCTTCCCAAGCCCAAAACCTCCTCCTAAGGTCTATAAAAGAACCTCCTGATCATATTGTCCTCGTCACGATCGAAATCGGCCAAGATTCCCCCTCAATTCCTCTCTCTCTCTCGGTCGAAAGCTCCTCAACGTTTGGTGAACCCCTTCGTCCGTCTTCGTCCTCCGTTCACGATACCAGCAGTGGAGACATCCTCCTCTCTTCTTCCCACTTTGAGCCGTACCAGCCGATGCCCTAACCTCCCTCTTCCTTGCCATTCCTCTCTCTCCGGAGCTATTCTCTTCTTCGGCGCCGGCAACACCACAACCTATGCCTCCTCCTTCCCACTTCGTCCGTTAGTACCCTCAACTACTCCCTAACCTCTTCCTCATCACACCAACACTGTCGACATGCCATTTCAACCTCGGCTACACCTCCGGCGAAGGACATCTCGCTCCACACACCACCAAACTCCTCGCCGACTACCTAAAAACCTCCGCCACATCTCTCCACTCATTTCCCCTCTCCTATTTCACCCTATTGCCTCCTCCAACGCTCCACCGAACACACCCACTCTCACGCACACAGTTTGACTCTGCCACGCACGCATAGACTCCGCCACACCACACAACCACCACCACCGCATTCGTCGTGGTCCAACGATCCTTCCTAAACCTTCTGACAGGGTTGAGAGGCTGTTTGCTTGATTTCAAGTGTGTCACCTAGCCACCATTGACGAAGAGCTTCAAAGAAGCTTCAAGCTCACTCCAGGCCTTGTCTGCCCCAGGTAGAAGTCCTAGGTTGCACAGAAACAACACGCGAACACATCCAGGTGGTCAATTGGATGCATTGACCACACTAACTGTGGCAATTGAAGGAAGACGTGCTGCTGCAGATGTGCAGAGGAGGGGGACGCAGATAGTCCCACCGGAAGCCACTGAAGCGGCGCACATGCATAAGTTGAATTTGTCAATAGGGCTCTTTGCCTCTAAACAAGGGGTGAGGTCCCTCTCACACACGCACACCTGCACCTCGTCCGTGACCTCTGCCCATAGACCTGGCCTGACCCGTTAACCCTCCTAATCCTCACTCCTCGCTCATCACCCACTGTCGGTGAGCTTGTATCTGGGTATGCTAGGTCCGATAACCCGATTACCCTGTGGCTTTGGGAGAGCGGATCCTAAAGAGAGGAGAGTCTGTGCGGGTAGGGGGAGGGTTTTGCTCCTGGTGAGACCTGGCTGACACTTAGCCAAATTCAAGAAGCCTTCCCCCTCTGTGTATAGAAGGAGAACAGAGAAAGAAAGAAGAAAGGAAGAACAAGAGCAGAAGAAGAAAGGAAGAGAAGAGATAGAGAAGAACAAAAAGAGGAAGGGTTGTAGCTAAAGAAGAGAGACAGAAAGAGAAAAGAAGAAGAGAGAGGCTTAAGCAATTTAAGCCATCTAATTTACTAATCAGATGATTGGTTTGGTTGCATTTCATTTCATATATACATTGAGTTCATTAGCTATCATTGTAAGGAGTATTTAGTGATCTAAATCACCATTTTACTCCATTATTTTTGCATTCTGACACTTGATCCTAGTGCTACTTTATTCTGAAGCAGTTTTTATTTACAATTTCATAGCTTTCTTACCTTAAATTGCAATTCTTGAGAACTAAATTCCATATTGCTCCCTGTGTTCGACCTCAAAACTTTTTCGAGTAATAAAATTATTTGTTTGAGTGCTATTTTGGCTATTATACAACGCGACAATCTTAAAACACCGATTTAGCGACCCAAACAACACACCATGGTGGAGGCAATTATGAGGGAGCCGTAGGCGAGGGGTTGGTGGGGTTGAGGGTTGTAGTGCACGACGGCATGGGTTTGGAGGAGGGGTTGTGTGGCTTTAGGTTTAGAAGTGAAAAATCAAGAGAGGGAGGAGGAGGGAAAAAAAAGAAAAAGGGGAAAAGGGATAAATTAGTGACATTTCAATGTAGATCAATAGTGACATATTTAAAATGTTATTATAATCCACCCGTAACTATCGTCACATTTTTTGTAGTGTTTGTTCCTCCCTACACTGACTTCCTTGCACCTTTCGGAGCTTCGGAGGAGCTCCATGCCATTCACAATGATCCATACTCACAAACGAACAATCCTAGATGGCGTAATCATCTAAATTTCTCATGGCCGGGAAATTCACAAAGACCCAATTTTCAACAACCTTCTGCACCACCACTTCACAACCCGATCCGAGCACCACCTCCACAACAACACAGGTATCCACCATGTGCCTACTAGCAACCCCAACCCAGGCCTGCCCAATACTCTCAACCTGTGCCTGCACATGATGATCAGTTGGGGTCAATCATGAAAGCTCTTACTGACATGCAACAACAAAATATTGCTATGCAGCAGAGACAGGATGCGGCTTTAGCTAAGATGAGAGCCCAACTATCCACTTGACGGAATCCCGTCAACCACATTCACTCCCATCCCAAGTAGAACCCAACCTTAGGAATATACCTGCCCATGGGTATGTTCAACCTAATCCTCCCTAAGGCCAAGCATATGTCATATCACAAGCCTTACACGATTCTGAACCATCCACACCTTACTCAGGTTAGCAACCACCTCTTCTTCCCAACCCAAATTCATCTTCTTCATCTTGACTCTACATCAATTGATTGAAGAAGTGGAAGCTATAGATTCTTTCTGGATATACTGTTTCTTTACTTGGACCTTGAGCCAAGTAATTCTGAGTTGACTCTATTTTGCCTACTTAGACCTTGAACCAAGTATCTCTGATTTGATACCCATTCTTTACTTGGGCCTTGTACCCAGTATCTGATTCTGATTCATATTAACTATGGAGCTATTCTTCACCTTTGAGAATGACAAACATCCATACCATGATCCATATCTTTCATTGAGTTTCTTCAAACTTGTCAATTCTCTACCCATCCTTTTAGTTCCTACATTATTGACACTTCTACTAGGTTTACGCCTAGCTAAAGACATTAAACTTAGCAAACCTATCTCTTGTTTATAGTTGTTTTCACCTTTCTTATTTTACATTTTCTTGCATTAGGTGTCTATCCTTGCATTTTTAGCATGCATTCATTATCACATATGTCATGCATTTCACTACTTAGCCCGACTTCCCACTCTGATCTTGTATCAAACTAGAAATCGTCTGCACAGAGATTTTTATCTCATTCCAACTTCCTTCTGTTACCCAGTCTAAGTAAAAAGTAGAGCATTCATTTGCATCCACCCTATTCATACAATGAGAACATTGCATCATTTAAGCATGGGGGGTGTAAATGGTGAAATCATTTATTGAAATGCAATTATAAACACACTTGTAGTGTATATAGTATAGTATTATTTGCTAAAAAAAATTGAAAAATTTTGAAAAAACTTACAAAGTCAAAAATACAAAAAAATGTAAAAAAAAAGAAAATTCCAAAAATACAATAAGGGAACTACTGCACCTATTGTTGAGGGAGAACTCCAAAACTGAATTCTGAGGAGAGAGAAAAGCATTGAAATGAATATAAGTGTTTAATCATGATCTTCTAGCTGAAAATAAAAATAGAATAAGTGTTTATGGACATTCAACCTTTGCTAGTTAAACTTTTTGGGCCACAATAGCTTGATTCGCCCATGCTTTGGCTTAATACACTTTAAGCTTTGGCAAGATAGACCACGATCTCTCCTAACTTAGGACATATTCTTGTACCTGAGTGACCAGTACAGGATTCGTTGGTTTGCTTTGTCTTAGGCATCTAAGTAACCTTGATTTACACTACATAGTGTCGGGAAAGACCTTTTGAACTTGAAATTCGACCCTAGTGTTCATTAGGGAAGGTGGAGCCCTTACCTGTGCATGCAGGGAGATTCTTTATCCTAATCTTTAGTTAAGTGCCTAGGAGAAGCTATTTCCACCAAAGAACTTACCCAGCAAATAAGTGTACTCTACCAAATAAACTTGTCAGAGACATACTAACATTTATTTGCTAAAAAAATCAGAAAAAGTCAAAAAGAATTTTCAAAAAAAGACATTCTTTAGAATAAGTCAAGTATGTTCTCCAAGTCCTGTAAATAGTTTTCCACCAGAAATATTTTTAGGGTGCATTATAAATACCCTATTTCCACCAAATATTTTTTGAGCCATAACGCAATAAGAGTTGGGTTTTAGTCTTCATCATTTTTGAGAGTAGATCTAAAGATATGAGATGAAGCTAAGATCAACCTGGACTTAAAAAGACGTAAAACTCGGGATTGAATTTTGAAGTTCACCTGATTAGTCTTGACCTATCACTAAGCATTTCTATAACCACTTATCTTTTGAGCCTTGCAAAACCTTCTGAGTCTTGGAAATCGCACTTAATGTTTAAATGTCAAGAGTCCCTGTTGGTCGAGAGATGGTCTATGTCATATTAGTCTTAAGTTCTGGTCAATCTTCCTAAGCGATTGGTTCTCACAATGTCCAAACATAAACACAGTTGGTTTATCAGAAGAAAATCTTTCAGCTTAAAGATCATCACTAAACACTTAACAATTTGAAAGAAAGAGAAATAGATATCTCATCACACTTACCTAGCCGATGCTTAAATTACTTTGCACTTTAATGAGTCATTTGCTAAGGGACTAGCAAAACCTAAGCATGTGGGTATGATGAGGTGTGGCTCATTATAGTTAAAATGCACAAGTTAAGTGTATTCCTTGATGAACTTCCCTTTCAAATCTGAGAGGGATTCGTCAAGGAATCAAGGAGAACATGCCATTTTAGGGTCGCCGGAGTTGTAGGATTAGGATTCATGGTGGCAAGGACCTTTTTGAAGAAAATGATGGAAAAGATAGGGACCTTTGTGTAAGAAATTCAAAAGCTAAGGACCCATGTGGAATAAAGTAAATTTTACTTGGACCAAATTGCAAAGTACATTGAAACAATCTCAGATTGGGCCCAAATTTTAGCACAAACTTAATTTGGACCTAAGGAATCCAATGGTGAAGTTGGATTTTGGTTTTAACCTAGTTTGTCTAGGTAAAAAACCCAAATTAGGGTAAATATCAATCTAGGACTCTATTTTGGGTCAAGACGGGTTCCGATGGTCAAATTGAAGGCACCAAACCCTAGAGAATATTTTTCTATAAATTTTAGAGGGCTTAGGTAAATTTTATCCTGACCAAAACCTCAGTTAATTAAGTGGATCTATTTTTAAGGTTTCAAATGTCATTTAATTCTCAACACACGCGAAAACCCTTTTCAGTCTGTATTATCCCACTTGTTGGACATTTAAGGTCATTTGACTCTTAATTAACTCTTGAGAAAACCCGTGAGTAAACTGCAATTGAGATATAATATTAAAACTACAGTTTTACCCTTATTTTACTATATTTCTCTCAGAATGATTATGCAATGAATTAGGGTTCTCTTTCGGTTAGTAGGAGCATTTAATGACTTTAATCAGATCAAATTGAGGTAGTTATGGCTCATGATGGTGTTCCCATCATACCCCCATGCCTAGCTTTTGCTAGTCCCTTAGAAAAATCTTATGAAATTAACTTAATTTCTAGATCATGCCCTTTTATGCTCAAATTTCTATTGTGTGTTTCTTTGTAGATTAGGTTAGAATGCCAATAGTAGGCTTATAGGTACTCAAGTACCAACCAAGATCCAAACCTGACTAGCTCTAGTCTCAGTCCACCGCGAAGGTTTCTAAGGCCCACAGGAACTAACCTAAGGTTTGTTGAACTCCGCAGTTAAAGTACCCGTGCTTAAAACATGTTTAGTCCCGGTTCAGTTTGCAGTGCATTTTTGTAAGAGAGAGACAGAAGAAGTTTTTTTATTTTTGGAGAGTTTTCTCTCTCTTTTCTTTCTTTATTTCTAGCTTTGGATTGGCTTTACAACATGATCTATATCGAATTCTTAGCTCCCACCATCAATCCTCGTAGGGTCCCTAGCAATCGATGCTTTGAGATAGCACCACCCATGGCAACCCCCAAAACCCTAGCTTTCAAGATTTCGGGATAATCCCGCCCATGGCGTTCTATAGCTAAATCTAGACCCTAGCAATCGACATTTCGTGATAATGCTGCCCATGGCATCTAAACCAGCATAAGGTGCTTACATGCCCCCAATAGGATATTTAGATATCCCAAGGGACAAGCACCGAGGAGACGGTATGTTATTGCGCAACTTCAAGGGAAATTTCCCGCCTCTCCATGCCAAGAACTCTTCCAAATCAACTTGTGTGGATCAACCGCTCCTAATCTAGGTAGCTTTTTCAGAACAGATTTAACACATTTGCATGATTTTGATAATTAAGCGCACTGAACCAGACTGTGTGCGGATTGGAGTGCTTAGGTTACCAAGTCTCGCAAACCAGAGATCAGTTAACGAGGTCGAATAATCCTTAAGCCTTAGACCTAATACTTAAGCTTCGCATTTTCCCCAACCTCTTGAGGACTATCCAGACCTTATCGAATACTTGAATTTTTAAGCCTAAACACAAACCCAAGAGGCCTAAGATCAGTGTTCATACTAATCTCTTTTGTCACTTAACACTTTTTTATCTTTTTTTTTTTCTAAAACTAAGTAGATTCCTTGATCTTTTACTAAAGACTATCTCTTTTTATTTCAAATTGTTAATCCTTTTTTATATTTATATCACCTCCTCTTTTCCTCCTTAAGAATGATATGCAATTAATTCTCAAAATTTCCTCCCCTTTTCTCCATTTTTTTGTTCTTTTTCAAATTTTTATTTTTTTGATCTTTTGGACTATGTATTTTTTTGATGAAACCCTTTCTTGTGAAGTGACTCTCATAGCATTTTGCAATTTAATACCCCCCATGCCTACGATTTGCAATGTCCTCATTGTAAATTAGATGGGTTCGAATTCAGCTTAGATCGTACATTAGAATAGGTTTTGGGTGGGTGGCTGGGTCAGGATGACTGTTGCGGACGATTTCAAGCTCGGGTACGGGTACCAGAGGTGAAGTCGACTGTTCTAATGGTCGAACCCTAAAGTACAATATGAGTTAGGAAGGGTTTCGATTTTTTTAAAAGGATGAGGGGTTGCCTCCCATTAAGCGCTGAGTTTACCGCCATCAGCCGGGCGCAATATGCTCAGGGAGAATGGATTGACTACATGAATGATATGATCGTGATGGATGAGAATTGGATGGCCACAGATAAGTATCAAAGTATGGTGGAGAGTCATTCCAGAATATCTCTGATATAAGTCAGGCTGATTCATTTTTGGATGATCTTTCTTAAGTTTTTGTGGAGGGAACAGTTGGAAGGTATAGTGATCATGGGATTCTGTAGTAGGATTGTGATGATTCCAAGGCTCAATAGAAATGGGTGTAGTTGGTGTATCCCAGATGTGTGGTTCTTGTCATGCTCTGTGACCTATCAAATCGATACCTGATGAGCTATTTTGATCCTTTCCCTCTGGGTTTGAGATTATCTCCTCAAGAAATGACTCATAGATTGGGTCTTTAAATGAATTTCCCCTATAATCTTCATCGCAAAAAGTGAATGCTTGGAGAGTGCCTTTTGAATCATAAAACTTGAAATCTGTAAAGGATTCATATTCTAGATGAAGGTCACTCTCAGCATCGTCCAATCCTGATTCCTGTTGGTCCTCAAAACAAAAAGTCTCCATATCCATGGACTCTGAATCTGGTCTGTCACCATGTTTTCTGACATTCCTAGGTATATCTTCAAGTTCAAATGTGAAAGCCTCCATTGTGCTTATGTCATTATGTTTGACTAGATCATCATCTAGGACGTGAAAGGTTTCCAATTCAGGTTCTAGGTTTCCTACTAAGGATATGGTCATGAGATCCTATATAAAACCTAGTTGTTCTGTCAAGCATTTCCCTTTCGTTGCCTCAAAAATATTAATCTCAGCATGTTGATCTCTTGAGGCAATTGTCATATGCCCTGATTCACAATTGATTATGGCTCTTGCAGTGGCCAAAAATGGTCTTCCCAAAATCACAGGCATATCTTGTACCTATTGTGGTATCTCCATGTCAAGAATTAGGAAATCTACTACATAGCTGAAATCCTTAACTTTAATTACCACATCCTCTATCATCCCAATTGGTGTGATTAGGGTTTGGTCAGCTAGTTGCAAAGTGACATGAGCAAGTTTTAGCTGTCCAATCTGTAATTTTTCAAATAGGTTGGTAGGGATGAGGTTGACTGAGGTGTCCAAGTCTAGTACAACCCACTTGAAGTTTGTATCACCGATATTGCAAGGAATTAGCACGGTACCTGGATTAGATTTCTGAGGAGGTAGACTATTTTGGATTATGGCACTTATATTTTCAGATAGTACTACCTTTCGTGGTGTTTGATCTTCCATCTCCTTCCTAGGTAAGTCAGGTGAGGTCGGGTTGAGAGTGAGGATATCAAGTAGTGGAATTGTGACTTGTGCATTCCTCAAAGGTCCTGTTATATCACTTTCTAACAATTCTTTAGTGTGGAGGTGAGATATGACCTGGGATAGGGAAATGGATTGGCTAGGGATGGGTTTATGTTCTTTCATAACATTGATCATAGCACAATCATGGTGGGGAGGTGGATGGGGAAAAGTCGAACCTTGCTATTGTTGTGGGGGTGGTGTTGGGTAAGTCATGGTGTGTTTTGGCTCAGCTGAGGTGGATGGAGAAAATATGTAGGAATGAGTCATTGGACTAGGTTGGGTATAACATGTTTGGCCTTGGATTTGGTTTACAATGTGTTTTTGGGTCAACATGTTGTTAGGATTTGGCAGAGGTTGGGAAGGAAGTGTGCCAAGCTGGAGAGAACTTGCCAGCTGGGTCATTTGATTGCGAAGTGCAGTAATTTCTTCTTTGTGTTGTTTCTGGATGTCAACCAAGGTTTGAAGAATCAAAGACGTATGATCTTCCTTAGGTGGTCCAGAATGGAAATTTTGAGTGGGCCTTGGTTGGGTGGGCTAATAAGGATGCAAAGCCTGTGGTCGGGGTTGCAATTGAGGTCATGGATTTGGGTTATTTCTCGACCACGAAAAGTTAGGATGATTACACCATCCAGAGTTATAAGTGTTGGAGAATGGATTATTCTGGATGGCATGAAGATCCTTGTAGGTCTAAGGAGCTCCAAGATAATCAGGGTACGAGGGTTCAAAGTTCCCCCAACTAAGGTGGGCTGACCCGGAGTTGCCTCCGAAGCCATAATCAGACAAGGGTGGATATGCATCCATCCCTAGGGAGTGGTAGATGTTGTGTGCAACCTCCCTTCTCGTAGGCGGGTGCGTGTATGTGCTTTGAGTTGCAGAGGTGGATTTGTGTAGATGACGAGTGATGTCGTCTACCTTTTTCTCAATAATGGAGACCTTGTCCAATTGACTGGCTACCAACTCCAGATCAACGAATGCGGAAAGGCCTCGGGATTCGTGTACCCCCCGATTGTTTGTCAATGCATAGGTGGACGTCCGATCGTACGCACCCAATGACTCATTGTTCAAGGAGTTCTTACACATGTTCTCAAGAATTCCCAGATCGTGTCCTCATGTTGACCTATGATGCTACCACCACAGGTTGCATTGACAAAGAGCTTGATGTCTTCACGGAGTCCGTGGTAAAAGGATTGGACTTGTTCCCACTTTGGAACTCCGTGATGGGGGCACTTACGCATGAGATCTAGAAAATGATCCCAAGCCTCGAGTAGAGATTCTCCTGCTCCTTGGGAGAAGTGCATGATTTGGTGCCACATTGTGTTTGTATGACCAATGGGGTAAAATTTTTGCAAAAAGGTGGTTTGAAGTTCTCTCCATGTGTTGATCGTGTGTGGTTGAGTGTGAAACCAGTGAGTAGCTTTGTCAGCCAGAGAGAATGAGAAGAGCTTTAAGAGTAATCCGTCCCGATTCTGCACATCTGCCCCAAAAGTGTGGGCCTGATGTTTTAGGTTTTTGATGTGCTAGAAAGGATCCTTGGAGTTCAAGCCATGAAATTTGGGATCATATGAAGCATGTTAGGCTTGAGATCCACCTCGGGTCCTCCACAGGAATGTTGATTCAGGGTTCGATCTCCACCGCTGTGGGATTATAGTGATCTCATAGTTGAGGACGCGGTGGTGGGTTGATGATGGCATTGATTCGATTTTCTAAATCATGGACTTGTTGCTCAAGGTTAGGTTGATCTTCTTGGTGATCCATAGTTGATAAGGGGGAAGTAGGTTCCACATCAGAGGATATGTCAATGTGATCAGGTTATTGCACAAACACGAAAATCGAGGCTCAACCTCGATGAGAGTGAATAGCTAATGGAGGCTTCAAGGATGATCTTAAGGACCTCCTCCCAAACATGCACTGATGAAGTAGATGAGGGGTAGCAGGTGATGGACCCAATCAAGACACCCAAAAAATTTGGATAACTATAGAGGTTCGGGGCGGATGATACTCCTTAGTCAGAAAGACATCCACCTGAGAATTACCTAGGTAGCTAGAGAGGGAGAGTCTCGCGAAGGCCCCTACACAGTAGAGCACCTCCACGAGTTACAGGGTTTCCCCCACCCGACCTTTCTTGTCTCTGAGGATCCAGGTAGACCAAAATGGGGACTTGACCTCTTAAGTCTACCAATTTTAAGTTAAGAGCAAAGGTGCTTATGATTTCTCTTGAACTTTAAGATGTTTTTTATGCAAAGTGACCTAATTTGAAGATTGGTTAACCCAACAAGGTGGGTCAACTTCACCTGTTTTGTCCTTTGAGAAATTTAAGTCCCTTTTTTAGTGTTCAAATGAAATTATGAGTCTGATTTTAGGGTTTGCTTGAATAGATCAATTCAACCAAGGCTTAGGCACATGCTGTTTGGGAAGGTTAATTCTTGATTAAGCAAGTGTGTCTCTAAAACCTTAAACTGGAAACCTTAATTGGCTCTGATTTGTCCAATTCAATCCGTCCAAATGTGGTACCTAGGGCTTAAGCAAGAAGGTGATAGCCCTAAATACCTTAAGCGCTAAGTAGGTGAACAAATTAGGGTTTGGATGTTGTCTAAATAGAATGTATCAAATCAAGAAACTTGATGTTTAATCTAAGAATAGAATGTAAGTAGCCCTAACTAATTTTTTTTCTTTTTTAGCTTTTCAAAATCAGGAGCTTAGAAGAGGGTGGATGGAGTTTACCTACCCCTGGAGTGGCTGATGTGCTGCTGATCTTCCTCCAATGAGTCCCTAAAATAAATCACAGTCAAAAGAGATAGAGCAAGTTAGTACCAAATCAGATATTGCAATCCCGAGATCAAATTGCATGTTGCTCCCTGGCAACGGTGCCAAAATATTATTCGCTCTGAATCAGGTTTTAAAATCGTCGCATTGTAGTACAATTTGAGTCAATGCGAAAAACAAATAAAATTTATACTTGAATATCAGAAATGAAAGTCCAAGGTCGAACACAGGGAGCAATTGTCAAAAATGATTCTCAAGATTGCAATTCAACACAAATATATAAGCAATACAATTCCAAGCAATAATGATATATGAATGAAAGCATATGCCAAAGAGTGCAAAAAGAATGGGGTAAAATGGTGATTTAAATCACCAATTACCCCTCATAATTATATCAAATAACTTAATAGTACCAAGCAATTAAATTCCACGTAGTATAAGTGCTTCTGTTGAATCTCAGACATCTGCTCAGTCGGTCAGACGACTTAAATCACTCAAAGGTACTGCTCTTCTTCTCTTGCTTCAGCCCCTCTTCTCTTCTTTTTCTTCTCAGGCTTCTCTCTTCTTCAGCTCCTCTTTCTTCTCTCCCTCTTCTTCTTCAGCTCCTTCTGGCTGTGCCTTCTTTCTTCTTCTTCTTCTATGGCTTCCTCTCCTTCTTTCTCTTCTGCACAATGGAAGGGCCTTTTAAATGGCTAAGTGTCAGTCGTTGAATCACATAGTAAAACCCCCTACCCCCGCGTGCTTTCTCTCCTTCTCTCTCTGGGATCCGCCCTCCCAAGGCCTCGGATTACTGGGTATTCGGGTAGAGTGCACATAGGACCAGGCTCATCGGCAGTGGGTGGTGAGAGAGGTGTGAACAGGGCATAGGTGGGTCAGATCTATGCTAGGCCTGTGGGGAAGTGGGTCATAGGCGAGGCGTAGGTGATGGGTAAGAGGGGACCTCACCCCCTGTGTTTTGTTGAGGTGAATAGCTTGTGGCAGAAAAATAATATATGCAGCTGCGAGCGCTCTTCAGCTTCTGAGGTGGGACTATCACACCACCTTCTTTCTACGTGCAGCTGCAACTGCTGCTTCTTGCAATTGCAGTCAAAGGGCCAGTCAAAGAGCCAAATTGGTTCCTGGGTTGAGATCCTGGAGACTCTCCGTTGCGCCTGGGACTTCACCTGGGGCCTGCAAGTGCTGGAGTAAGGCATCAAGCTTCGCTCGAAGCTTCAGCAATGGTAGTAGAGGACCTGCTACCCGAAAATCAGAATACGGACTCTCGGCCTTGTTAAATAGGTTTAGGAGCTTCGTCGTAGGATGACGAGGGTGTGGGTGGCGGTGGCGAGCTGCAAAGGTGGTCGTAGGTGGCTGGCGAAGGCAGAGATGAAGGTCTGGAGGTGGGTTGTTCGGTGAGGAAGTGGAGTGGGCAATAGGCCTGGAAAGGTTAGGGCTTTTACTCTAGGGGTCACGACAGAGGTTTTGGTAGTGTTAGCGAGGTATTTGGGATAGTGGAGTGGGCGGAGGACCTCGCCGGAGGTCTGGTCAGAGCAGAGGATGATGGAGGTGAACGGCGGCGTCGAGGGTCGAAATTGGGATATGGAGAGCAGGAAAGATAGTGTATACCTTACTAAGCCTTACTAACCTAATCTAAATGGACGAAAGGGGGGAGAATCCGCTCTGAGGGTACATCGGAGATGGAGAAGACGAAGTGCTCTGGTGAGGGTTGGAACGGCGACGACGACAGGAAAGATGCTCCTGCTGGTATGGCTAAGAGAGGACAAGAGAGAGGAAGGGAATCCGGCCACTAGTATTGTGGATGAGCGACCAAGGAGATCAGGAGGAATCACCAGAGCTTACAGAGCTTCTCGGCCAGAGCGGAGAGAGGAAGGGAGGGGTTTCACGATCGGAATCAAGCTTGAGAAATTTGGCCTGATTTGGGGGTTCTTTTATAGGCCTTTGGATGGTGTTTTGGGCTTGGGAAGCTTCCCAAGCATGGAGAGCTCATCAGAGAAAGAAATTCCAAGATACCCTAATCTCTCATGTGTTCGCATAAGAGATTGGGAAGGTTTAAGAGCTTGGGATCTGGCTCAAAAGGAAGAGAATTCCTTGACGAACTTCCCTTTCAAATCTGAGAGGGATTAGTTAAGGAATCAAGGAGAACATGCCATTTTAGGGTCATTGAAGTTGTAGGATTAGGATTCATGGTAGCAGGGACCTTTTTGAAGAAAATGATGGAAAAGATAGGGACCTTTATGTAATAAATTCAAAAGCTAAGGACCTATGTGGAATAAAGGAAATTTGACTTGGACCAAATTGCAAACTACATTGAAATAATCTCAAATTGGGCCCAAGTTTTGGCACAAACTTAATTTGGACCTAAGGAATCCAATGGTGAAGTTGGATTTTGGTTTTGACCTAGTTTGTCTGGGTAAAAAACCCAAATTAGGGTAAATGTCAATCTAGGACTCTGTTTTGGGTCAAGACGGGTTTCGATGGTAAAATTGAAGGTACCAAATCATAGAGAATATTTTTCTATGAATTTTAGAGGGTTTACATGAATTTTATCCTGACCAGAACCTCAGTTAATTAAACGGATCTATTTTTAGGATTTCAGATGTCATTTAATTCTCAACACACATGAAAACCCTTTTTAGTCTGTACTATCCCACTTGGACATTTAAGGCCAGTTGACCCTTAACTAACCTCTAAGAAAACTCGTGACTGTACTACAATTGAGATATACTGTTAAAACTGTAGTTTTACCCTTATTTTACTGTATTTCTCTCAGAATAATTATGCAATGAATTATGGTTCTCTGGTGGTTATGTAGGAGCATTTAATGACTTTAATCAGATCAAATTGAGCTAGTTATAACTCATGATGGTGTTCCCATCAGCTGCTTATGTGTTGTATGTGTGCATGTGTATATTTATGTATATAGTATAAATATAAAGTATAAGTATATAAATAAAGTAAATAATGTATACGTATATAATAGTGTATATGTATATGTATAAGTAGAGTAGTATAGACTAGGTTTGAGCTCTTATATGTATATAAACAACATAAGAGTTTTAGCGACAGATGTATCTGTCACTGTATATATGTATACACATTAGTATAAGTAGTTCCTTTTACTGTAGGTTATGTATATATGTTATTAGGGCTATAACAACGTGTATATATGTTACTGTATATGTAATATGTGTTACTAAATATATTAGTATGTTGATATAGCTTAGTATAGTAGATATTATTAGCTATTTTTTTACCTACACTTAGGTATTACTTATATTAGTTGTATATAATTAACATAGTGTAATATTAGCTAATTTTTTACGCCTGTTTGTTGTACATTTGTTTCCGGCATTGTAATATACAATAATTGATTCTTTGTATACATAATTGACCGATTCATTAATTATTTAATTCATTCATTTATTTTGTAAATAAAATTAACATTTTTGGAATAAAAGAACATGTTTGGACTTAGAGTGATGTATATCAATAACTGCCTCCCAGTGAATGACCTGGAATAAACCAGTAAAATTTGTAATTAAATAAAAATGACATGACATTAGTTTGCATTTGTGACACCTTTACTACAATGACAACACTTAAAACAACATTTTTATTGCAAATTGATAGTCGATGATCAATCCTCCAGCTCCTTTCTCCCTCGTCCAGCATCTCACTATCCTCTTCCGGGTGCTTCGTCAATGCGGCTCGTCCTCCAAGCAGCCGTTGAGGAGGATTTTCTCGTCCCTATCTTTTTATCACTTTCTAGAATAGATTTTTAGCTTTCTAGTTGTAGAAATTAGTTGTAATGAACAAATGATTATAAAATATTGGTTCTCTCTCTCTCTCTTCTCTGTATTATTCTCTCTCTCTTTTTTTTATTTATTCTGTAAGTAGAATAGCTAGCATAAATTAATTTCAACCAACTAATTTGCTTTGCAAAAATAATTCTAAATGCGATTTTTAATTAAGCGTTCGCCTCCCTGTGTTCGACCCGGGACTCACACGAGTTTCGATAAAATTTATCTGATAGTGGATTTTTATGCAACTGCAACGATGGTGTTGACGCGGCTAGATCGTGTTTTAAGAATTATTGCGTTGTAATATAGATGAACTTTCCGCGAAAATAAATAAAGATTTATAACTCGAAAATCAGAGTATCCGAGGTCGAACACAGGGAGCAATCTAAGTATTTCCAAAACTTGAGAACACAACTTTTTAAATGAGAATAAATGACTAGTTCAATGAGAGTGATATAAAAAGAAATTACTCGAAGGGAACAAAAAAATGGACGTCTGATATAAAATATCAGATGTCTTAAAATAGAGCTCCTTCTCTTCTCTTCCCTTGCTGCTTCTGTTTCTCTTTCTTTATTTCTTTTCTTCCTGTGACCAAGGTCTGGCTTTCTTCTTTCTTTTCTTTTCCTTTGCCTTCTTGAATCTTTGTCTACCCCTTGTCTTCTTCTTCTTCAGTTCTGTTCTCCTTGGCCTTGCTTCTTCTTCTCTACCTTGCCTCTCTTCTTATTCCTTCCTCGGTTCTGTTCTCCTTGCCTCGCTTCTTCTTCTCTTCCTTGCCTTTCTTTCTCCTCTGTAGAGCCTCCTTCCTTCTTTCTTCCTATGCTTGCAGCAGCTAAGTCCCTACGTCCGGCACACAACTACGCACAACAAAACCTAACCTTCTATCCGCGCGTCTCTCTCTCTCTCTGTGTAAACCACTCTCAGCACGCTCTCCCAGAGCCGGGTAAACAGGTCGGATCACGCGCCCGAGTACAAGCGCACCAGCATGAGGGTGGTGCGCGAGGAGTGCTCAGGACAGGGTTGGGTCGGGTCACGCCAGATCCGCGTGGTGAACTCGCGGATGAGGCGTAGTGGTAAGATGAGGGACCTCACCCCAAGTGTGACTGGAGGAAATCGGCCTATATGACAAAAACAATATAAAGGATACGCACGCGTCGTGACTTACCGATGTGGGACTAAAGCCCACTGCTTTCCCTCGCGTGCCCGCAGTAGACCGTGCCTTCAATTCCCTCAATTGCAGGCTCTGTTGGCTTCACTTGCTGGGTCAACTACCTTCGCAAGACGTTCCCAAGTTGGCAGCACCTGGAAATCTGTAGTTCTACGACCTGGATCAAGCGTGGAGCTTCCTTCGAGTTGCCGTCAATGGCGGCAAGAGCTTGAAATCTGTCTAACACAAAAATAGCCTTGAGCCTAATTAGATCACCGCGGGACCTTCGCCGTGTCACGGCGAAGGTGAGGAGCTATGTGGTAGGCCGCAGGGCGGCCTAGGCGTGAGTGCTTAGGTCGCTCTGTGGCTGGACGGGTGGGTGTGTTCGGGGGGTTGTTGTGGTGGTGTAGCGGGACTGTGGATGAGTGGAGGATGCTCAGTGAGGTGAGGCAGAGGTTATGCGATGGTCGATGAGACGTGCGGGGCTGTGGAGCGATGGAAGTGTCTCGCTGGAGGGTGGCCGGAGATGAGGAAGGTGGCGGTGGACAGGGACGGTCGAGGGTCGATTGTGTGAAATAAAGTGAGGAAATGAAAGAGTGGAAGATGGGGAACTTATCTGGACTGTTGGGAGAGAAAGGGGGCAGCGGAGTTAGACGGCTCGTTTGTGCCGTCGTCGGAGAAGACAACCCTGAGGGAGATAACGGCGACGAGGAGGAGGTCAGGGAGGCATGCACTTGGTGCGGCGCGATGCAGGAAGATGAGGCGGAGTAGACTCTGTTGCTGGTATGGCAGCAGAGCGACGAGAAGGAGGAGAGGTAATCGCCGGAGCTTGCGGGTTTCTTGGCCGGAGAGAGGAGAGATGAAATTTAGAGGATTCTGCAGCCAAGACAAGTTTGAGAGATTTCGCAGAGGGTTGGAGGTCTTTTTATAGGTGCTGGCCGATCTTCTGGTGCGTGGAGGGCAAGCTTTTAGCCATCGTCGTCTCACCGGAGAAGGAAGGTGGTTGGGATCCAAATCTTTCGCGCGTTCGCACGAGAGATTGGACAAGAATCAGAGATCATGATCGGGCTTAGATGGAAGGGGATTCCTCAGAGAATCTCCCTTCCAATTCTGGGAGGAGATCTCTGAGGGATCTGAGCGTATCCCCCCTGTCATCTTTGCCGGAGAAGGATTCTTCCCCAATAATGGTGGAAGGACCTGATTGTAAGATTGGCGAGAAAGCTAGGGGGTTTATGTGATGGTTTTCAAAAGATAGGGACCAAAATGTGATTGGGTGTACTAAATTGCAAAGTAGGTCAAGATGACCTCCCCTTAGGTCCAAATTTTGGTACAAACCTAATTTGGACCTAAAGAATCTAATGGTAAAGTTGGATTTTATGTTTGACCATGTTTGACTAGACATTTTGCGTAAAAATCCAAATTAGGTCAATTAATGAGCTAGGACCCTAATCTAGGTCAAACTAGGTTTTAAAGGCCAATTTAAATGTTCTAAACCCTAAGGGATATTTTTCCATAAATTTTAGAGGGTTTACTTGATTTTTATCCTGATCGGAACCTTGTTGAATTAAGTAGGTTTGTTTTAGGGTTACCAAATGTCATTTAATTCCTGGATTGCATATGAACCCATTTCTGATTGATTCACCTCATTTTTTATCTCATTTAGACCATTTGACCTATGCTCTGTCTCTGAGAAATCCCTTTTATGTACTGCAATGGTAAAATTACAGTTTTAACCTTTATTTCATGTTTTCTTCTCAGAACACTTATTCCTCCAATTAAGCCCTCTTCTAAGTCATGTAGGAGCTTTTATTCTCTCTATTATGTTAAAATGGGCTAGTTATGGCTCATGATGAGGCTCTCATCAGATGGGTTTCTTTTACTTAATCTTTTATGCGTACAAAATCTCGCTCATCAGCAGCGTAGATGTTTAAAGAGCATAGATGGCAAGAGTTATCTTCTCATGCAAGTTGATTTGGTTTAATATTATTTTAGCTTCACTAATCCCATTATGATTGGAATTCTTGACGTATGTCAATGAGAATGTTTGTTGATAATATTGGATTTTTTAATTATGACAGAATAAGTCAAAGATGGTGAGCAGAATTAAGTACAACAATAATAGGATCAAGTCCTTTGCCATCCTACTCTCCAATTACTTCGTTGATACCACCTATTTCCCAGGTTAGTAGCTTTTCTAATCTTGGTCTAATATTTTAAGGATTAAATAGGATTTCTTTCCTCATTTTCCCATTAGTATAGTTGTTTTGATATAGTTGTCGGTTTTATATGTTGACGGGATAATTGAAATTTTGCTCAAGTACTAGTTCTTTTTCCTTGTATATTTGTCAAATTGGGAAGAATCAAAATGGATTTTGCCTATGATGTATTTTTAGTTTTCACATCCTCTTAGTTGTGGCAGAAGAACCATCCTCATTATAGGCTTCCATGTAGCATAAACATGGGTGGGATTGGAAATGAAAGCAACTGATGTGCTACATTCTTTTTTCAGGTAGTGTATTATAACCTTAAATGGCAGAATTTATATGAGTGCCTTGGAATGTAATAATCTTTGCATTGGCCACATGAATACTTGAACTCCTTATCTACAATCTAATGGATATCTAAACATTGCCATCCATCATATCATTTGCTTTAAACTTACCGAAAGCACAATCACTTAAGGTATATAAAAAATTAGTCTTAATGTAGCCATTTTTTGCATCATTATTATTTCAGAATTATTAGTAATGACCACTCTTAGTTTGTGTTATTTTATGTTCATGAAACATGAATAACACCAGTGGTTTAGTGGTAGAATGGTACCCTTTCATGGTACAAACCTGAGTTTGATTCCCGGTTAGTGCATCTTTTTTTTATTTCAAGTTGGAGCATCCATTTCTTAATATTTATGTTTTTTGAATTTGTTTACTTTAAACACACATAAATGGGAGGTTATTTAAAGATAATGGAATTATAAATAATTATATGACATCTGTACATTAGCATATCAAGAAATTATGACAACAATCACTAACAAAAAAAAGTGTTGTTGTATGGGTTTATCAAAACATCATTTCTCTACGATTATGGTAGTACTACTATTTCTGACTGTTATCAAATACTAATATAAAGATGGAGTTTTTACTTATAGCGACGATATTGTTGACATTTCATACCGTTAGAGTTGACAGTCTTGATTTACACTGACGGATAAATCGTCATTGGTGCATAAAAGCAAAATTGAACAACCTTTGAAAAGTTGATTGTCAGTGTAGAATCAGGTGAAACACCGACGATTTTTACCCTCAATATAGCCTATAACGACACCTCTTAACAAGATCCAAAGTTGACCATCGAAATAGGCCTCTAGAGCTATAGAAACGGTATTTTAGACTTACACGGACGGTCAAAAGTATAGTTATAAATTGTTGTAGTCTCTTCATTATAATTGAAAAATTTTAGTTGTTCTTTACATGTATATTCATTTATTTTGTAATCATGTGCATATTTTTTTGATATTATTCCATGCATATATATGCCCTTTCATTCGTATAATCATGTATATACTCCATTTTGTTCATAAAACTACCGTATGTGGATGAATGAATGAAAGAATGAAACGATATTACATTAATGTTTAATGTGGTAATGCAATGAATATGAGAATGGTGAGTGAATGTTAGAACGGTGCATGTTATGCATGTTGTGGTGAATGTTATGTAGGTTATATAGGTTTCTTAAGAAATTTTTTAAAAAAAGTATAGAATCTTTTTTTTTTCTTGGAAAGACATTTCCTAGTGATTTTAGAACCGTCGGTATAAAAGATTATAGCAACATTTGCTCTATTACCAATTTCTTATAAATTTCACAAAAGGATTTTAAAGCATTATCATAAACTTTTTTGCAACAATTTTAAGAATCGTGTCCAAAAAAACACCTAGTCACAACAACGCAAAAACCAAAAGCAAAAGGTTTTGCCAACAATTTCAAAAACCGTTTGCAAAAGCCTTCGACAAAGTTTATTACACTCGTCGGGAAAAGATTTATGCCAACGGTTTTAAGCCGTTAACATTTCTTTTCAGACAATTTGAAAATTGGCAATGCCGACAATTTACAAACCATTGGCATAAAGCTTTTGCTGACGATTTGAGAACCATCGGTAAAGGTTGTATGCAGGTGGTTAAAACTGTCGTCAAAGGCGTCAGTCATTGCCAGGGGGAGTGTGCAGGTGTGAGGGTGAATTTGCCGACGATTTTGGGCAGGACCATCGGAAAAGCCACTATGTACAAGCCTCTTTCTGGGTTGCCTAGAAGGGCTTTTTTCCCACAGTTTTGAACTATGAGAAAACAGCTAATGTGGCTGCAGTGGGAAGAGCAAGTTTACAGCGAGAAAACTTGCATGTGGGTGAAGCTGCAAATTCTACTCCTTGCGGGAAGCATCACCTTCTCGGTGAGAAGGAATATGTTGGGATGTAATGAGAAATGTACACCAAAACTTTAGGATGTGGTATAGAAACGTTACATGCAACATAAAATGAGACATAAAAAGTTACGAATGTGATCCACATTTAATATCTTCTTTTTAGATAAATAAATATTTAAATCAACAATACAATTATTTTATATTGATGTAAATTATTATAATTATTTTCAAAATCACTTTACATCGGTATAAAATCATCGGATCAATTATAATAAAATATATCTTTAATGATCATATTTTAATGACAAACTTAATTTTAATGACAAAAAAAGATTGGTGGCAGAAAAATAATCTCCAAAAATTAGTTAATATTTTTGAGGTAATTTAAACATCTCTAAAATTTGGTTACTATATTTTTTTTAAGAGAACTTTTCCTCCTATCTAATTTAATCTCCCAACGAATTAGGTATTTTGCCTATTTGGTTGGTAGAATAGAGGAAGAATTAAGATCAAATTCCATGTTTACAACTTTTATTTCGGTGTCGGGTAGATTTCAAAATTAAGGAATAAATTACAGAATAAATAAATTTTACTCAAGAGATGAAATTCGTTTATTTCTTTGATTTATTTCACCTCTCATCTCACTTTTTAAATTTTACCACGTCAAATTTATTTATTCCTCTGTAAAATAAATACTCCTTATTTTCAGATGTAATAATAAATGCAACCAAATACCTTTTATCCCACCTAATTACTCTTTCAACCACATAGGCCTAAGAGCCCGCCTTCCCCTACCCCACCGAAGCCACTTCTCTACCGCCAAAGCTCCCAAATCAAACCCTAAACCGTCACCTCCCTCTCACTCCCGTGGCGGAGAAGAAGCTCGGGCGTCTCTTAAGTCCCCTCCTCCGGAACCCCTCGAACCCCCGGTGCCCCCCTCCTCTGACGCCCTCCCCGACCCCTCTAATCCCTACAGCCACTCTCGTAAGGATAACGACCACTCCATCGTCGTCCCTCCTTCCTCCTCTAAGAGCCGCTGCCGCCGCCCCTCTAGCCCCTCCTCCGGACATAGTGAGCAGGTGATGTGATGATTGTCCAAATGGACCTTTTTGGGTTTTCTTGTTTCTTGTTGTTCAGTCATTAGATCTCAGAAATCCGCTTCAGCTCCCCATTGCTGGACTCGCCCTAATCCGCTCCCGTACGCTCCACATGGAGACTCAAGGACAGGTCATCACCCGCAAAGCGGCGGTGGCGTGGGAGGCGAACAAGCCGCTGGTTATTGAGGACGTGCGGGTGGATCCACCGCAGGCCGGGGAGGTCAGGATCAAGATACTCTTTTGGGCCCTTTGCCACACCCACACCTACTCCTGGAGTGGCAAGGATCCCGAGGGTCTCTTCCCCTGTATTCTTAGGCTCGAAGCAGCTGGAATTGTGGGTGTGGCCGCCTCAGGTCAGGTGATAGCCACCCGACCCTTCTAGCTTGTCATGGGCAGGGTCTGGAAGGGAACTGCATTTGGTGGCTTCAAGAGCCATTCCCAGGTCCCTTGGCTCGTCTTGAGGGTGAGGTCCCGCACCGCAAGGAGGAATCGTGAGCCGCCGCAGCACTTCCGTCACAGGGATGACTTTGGCCGACCTGGGCAACCACCCCGACCTGTTGGAGCTCCTGCACCTGGTCGTCCATGAGTTTCTCCTTAGGTTTAAAATCAAGTGGTCCTTTTGGCTTCTCCACAGGTGCTCCTTGCTTTCCCAATGCCCAATCAGCAGAATCAAAGTAAGCACGCTCATGGTCCTTAGAAGTTAATGGTCCTTTCTTAGGTAATATGCCACCATATTTTTTCTTGATTGCTTCCTCCTGCTCTTGATATGATGGTTTTGAATTTGCATCATCCATTTGTGCACGATTTTCAGTTTCTATGTAATCAGAACCAGTTGGAACATCAATGCTATGATTTCTACCTTTGAGTATAAGATGACTCCACGGACTTTTTTTCTCCAGAAATTGTTTGAATTTGGAAAAAATGAAGTTAAATTTTCTCTTTTCTCTCTCTCTCTCTCTGTTTTGTTGTTTTTTTTTTGGAAATTACAATGACTCCAATTGTGTGTCTATCTTCTGCTTGGAATTTTGCTATCCTTTTTTTGTAGGTTTGTCAATTGTCCGGTGCACTCTCTCTATTGAGTTGGCAGAGTTAGGAATGAAATGGCCTGCCCCTTACTATGCTCTTGCTAAGTTGGATTGACTTCGAAGGAAATTTGATTGATGAACTTTATCCATTGATTCCCCTTGTTTGTTTAATTTTGTAGGCTTATGTGCCTACCTAGATCAATTTTGGCTATTTCAGTATATTGATATCGATTGGTAAGTTTTCGAAAGATAAATTAAGAATTTTTGATTGGTAAGGTTTTAAATATCGATATCGATATCGTATCGACAAGTAAAAAAAGAGATATATTGGGGATATATTGCTGATATCGGTGAATTTTTGGGAAATTACTCAAAAAGATCTAAAATATCCTAAAATGTCATAATTTTTATGAAAATTAACATTTTAATAACTAAACATCATGAAGAAATGTCTAAAAAATGAAAATCATAAATTTTGAATGAAAACATAATAGAAATGTACTAGTCGCATATCGACAAAGTCATATATTGAAAAAAAGGTGTATAAAACATGATAATAATTATAAAATGTTCATAGTAATACTACTCACAAGAAAATGAGATATAAATAGTGTTAGAATATCAATTGACCACACCAAACACGGAAGCACCGATCAATGCTAGGTTGAGCTTCGATCTGGTTCGATACCTTTCCTCCAATTATCTTTCTCGATTTGTAGCACTTTAACATATTCACAGTATGACTCCCATGTCATGTAGTTATATCAAATATTGTATTCATTGATGTATCGTTTGATAGTCTTCATCACTGCAATAGTAAAGTATTCCAAGACGTGGATATCGACTGTGACTATCGGACGAGCTATCCCTGCTTCTAGTTCTAGATCTACCATGATTCTGAGTACTCATCTCGATATCCTCTTGAATCTGTGGATTCGGTAGAACCATATCGTTTCAGTGTAGAACTTGATGATTCACAGGGTTCACACTGTCTCATCGATGAACTTCATTGTGGTCGAGGAGGAAGTGGTGCACCAGAGTGGGAAGGTTAATAAAAAAAATGTTGAAGACTATGAGATGCAAAATATTTAGAGAAAACTCCATAGCCATAATTTACAGATGTAGGATAACTTTGGGTGTTGCTTTGGTGGCGACCATCATGCCCATAGGCATATGAGGAATCATAATAAGATTGAGGGATGGTGTAGTTGGGGAAGTAATTAAATGAATTTTGTGCCTCATCTTGGGGTTGGTACTGAGGATTGGTAATGGGATCCGTAACCACCATAATAACGTGATGATGATCCTGAGCCACCTCCAAAGAATGATTCCGACGTTAGATTAAGAGATTTCACTGATGAACTTAAATCATTGATGGACATCATAGAATGACCTGAGATATACACATACCCTATTGGGCCTGTCCCTATGTCATAGTCACAAGGTGGACTTGGTATGAGATCTCCATGTATATTTGTGTATTTTTGTTTGTATTCATGTTGGGTATCCTCTCTACTAGGTCCTTGATGATGATATCCCTCATCTTCGTCACTACTTTCTTCCTGTTGCTTGTCAACCATCACTGTATCATCTCCATCATCATCATCATTTTGTGTTTCTCTTGAAGGTGGCGAATCTTCCTTT